>CM066033.1:73510914-74106067 GCA_033557465.1 Ichthyophis bannanicus
ATCCCGGATTGGTTGATAGGAACCACAGCTGGGACTTGAACCTGCAACCTTCTGTTTCTGAACACACTGTCAGTGTGTACTGCACCACTGTGTTGTCACTCCAAGGACAATGCCTCAGGCAGCCTTACTCATTAGCCCCACTGGGGAATCAAACTCATTGCCCTGGTTCAGCGGTCAATGTGTAAATCATTGTGCTATGCCTCTATAAGCGCCAACGTGCTGCCACTGTCTGTATCTCTGCACATTGTTTGAAAATTTATTCCATTGCTTAGGCGCAAGCTGGTTGAGCGAGGTTCAAGGTCGGGCTCACCGACAGGCAAGCATGTATGAAGGGTTAAAGACTTCTTATGGTTCCTAGGTTGAGATTTTCTTGGCTTCCTTTGCTCAGAAGATATTCAACACGTGGTGTCCGGTGCCGATTTCAAGCCTCGTATGCCCTGGCCATCCCGGTTATAGTATGCTGTTGCCGGGTTAGTGACCTGCAGTGTCAGTAATTTAAGGGGGACCTTATTTCCTCCTGGATCAGGACCAAGCGGGGCTTGTCTGGGAGCTGGGCGCAGGAACTCTCACACCTGAAGAGAGATCATGTCCCCTGTGGATGCTTTGGGATATAACGTGTGGCAGTGTCCCTTGCTGGAACCCCTTTGGACAGCAAGTACTTTGGCCAACCTTATTTCCTGTGCCATCTGTCAGTGTAATAACCATTGTGGCGGTAGGGGAGCGGATTTGAAGTATCTTCAGATTCAGCGCCCCAGTAGGGTCAAGCGTGCCTTTCTTCGTGATGCCCTAAAGCAATATTACCTATAACAGGTAATGCCTCAGCCAGCCTTCTTCACTAGACACAGTGGGGGATTGAACCCATGACTCCTGCATCATTGGTCAGTGTTTTAACCATTGTGCTACACTGCTGAGGAACTGATGACCTTGTAGGGGGGTGTCTCAGCCGAAGCTTGGTGGGCTGTGTGATGGTGGAAAGCTTCTGGGAGTCGATCCAGAAGGTCCGAGGCTCCGAGCCCGAAGGGGCAGGTCATAAGTGTTTTTATTTATTTATTTATTTATTTTTCAAGCTCACAAACAGTGGCAGTGGGAACCAACACTTGAGCTTCTGGAAACGCAGGTTTCATACCGGAGATGGAGGCTGACTTGCGCCCCTCCGCATCTCATTCCTGCCCCATCTTCACTCCCTGGCCATGTCCAAAGGCTGAAGGTGCCTCAGCGCCGCACCAGGGTGCGGCCAAATTGGCGATGCCGAGTAGAGAGGCTTGCAGAAGGCCCATTTGGCGCAGAGGCAGGACAGCGCTGAGCTCTTAGCACCGGCTCCTGGGCAAAATTGCTATGATCTCGGACTAATGGTTTACCTGGGCAGTAAGGGAGGGCTCTCCTCATCTGCTCCGCGGCAGGCGCGACCGAGAATGGCCTTGCGCCGGGGTTTTGGCCTAGAAAACTGGAGTGGGATAGGGCTCTGATGCTCATCCGCTCCGAGGCGTCGGCGAGGACTACAGTTCTCGTCTTGCGGGTCCTAGAACCGGGTCCTGGAGTCCGTGCCGACGTCTCTGCGCCGAACGGGATCGTCAGCGATGGAGGTGTCGTCAGCGCCGGCGCCTCCCCCATCATGACGTTTTAGTTGGTGCCGACCAATGGCGCCGTCGGGGGAGGAGCTTGGTCCTGACGTCAGAGGCAAGATGGCCGCTGCCATGGGGGCCTCGTGGACGGCCAGATCGGGTGCAAGAAGAAGGCACAGTTCTGACCTGGCGGCAGGGGGCATGGAGGAGCAAGGTGGCAGCCCCGTATCCTCCCCACGTGAGCAGGCGGAATACGGGCAACTGGTGAGCGGGGACAGAGGCCTCATGGGCCCGTCCCGGGCTGCCGTGGGGGCTTAGATATCCTGGGCTGCAGCGTTGCATCTTGCCGCGACCATCCTTAAGCCTGCGGCTGGGGGAGGAGGCCCTTAGGCGCACCCTGAGCCGAGTCGGAAACTGGCGGCGGAGTCCCCCGGAGACACATGCGGCCAAGAGCCCCGACAGGGATCTTCTGCCGCTGGTAGGTCCAGGAGCCCAAGCTCAACTTTTTTCGGAGAATGACTTGTCCAGGACCAGGGATGACTGCTGGAGGTAGGGTTTGAGTCCTTTGTTGCATAGCAAATTGTCTCAGCCATTAGGCCATGTCCTCTCTTGAGGATGAACCCCTGGTCCTCTGGCAGTTGGAGCACGTGGATCTGAAATGAGAAACTTTGATAAAGAATTAATGGCAAGTTTTGCAATTGATAGACATAAATATGCAGTAGAAGATAATTATTCAGAAAGTTTTTAAGGAGAGTAGAAAATGTCCATCTTGCTGGCAAGGCGGAAGAAGTGAAACTGGTTAGCTAGGGGCGGGCAGGGGGGTGGGGCCAGTTGGCCCATGCTCAGAAGGGCGAAAGCCCTTCTGAGCTATGGAGAGTACTTCCGTCTCGGCGCCGTCGGATGACGTCACCAATTGTGGCTGACTCATCCTGCTTGTCCTAGGAGAGAGCATGAGATGCTGGACTACTGCAGGGGGAGAGGAAGGGAATAGGAAGCTGATGGTCTAAGGTGGTGAGGGGAAAGGGCTGGGGAGATGGAAGAGAGCATGAGATGCTGGACTACTGCAGGGGGAGAGGAAGGGAATAGGAAGCTGATGATCTAAGGTGGGGGGGAAGGGCTGGGGAGATGGAAGAGAAAGCATGAGATGCTGCACTACTGCAGGGGGAGAGGAAGGGAATAGGAAGCTGATGGTCTAAGGTGTGGGGGCAAGGGCTGGGGAGATGGAAGAGAAAGCATGAGATGCTGGACTACTGCAGGGGGAGAGGAAGGGAATAGGAAGCTGATGGTCTAAGGTGGGGGGGGGAAGGGCTGGGGAGATGGAAGAGAGCATGAGATGCTGGACTACTGCAGGGGAGAGGAAGGGAATAGGAAGCTGATGGTCTAAGGTGGTGGGGGGGGAGGGCTGGGGAGATGGAAGAGAGAGCATGAGATGCTGGACTACTGCAGGGGGAGAGGAAGGGGATAGGAAGCTGATGGTCTAAGGTGAAGGGGGGAAGGGCTGGGGAGATGGAAGAGAGAGCATGAGATGCTGGACTACTGCAGGGGGAGAGGAAGGGAATAGGAAGCTGATGGTGTAAGGTGGTGGGGGGAAGGGCTGGGGAGATGGAAGAGAGAGCATGAGATGCTGGAGTACTGCAGGGGGAGAGGAAGGGAATAGGAAGCTGATGGTCTAAGGTGGGGGGGGAAAGGGCTGGGGAGATGGAAGAGAGAGCATGAGATGCTGGACTACTGCAGGGGGAGAGGAAGGGAATAGGAAGCTGATGGTGTAAGGTGGTGGGGGGAAGGGCTGGGGAGATGGAAGAGAGCATGAGATGCTGGACTACTGCAGGAGAGAGGAAGGGAATAGGAAGCTGATGGTCTAAGGTGGGGGGAAGGGCTGGGGAGATTGAAGAGAGCATGAGATGCTGGACTACTGCAGGGGGAGAGGAAGGGAATAGGAAGCTGATGGTCTAAGGTGGGGGAAGGGCTGGGGAGATGGAAGAGAGAGCATGAGATGCTGGACTACTGCAGGGGGAGAGGAAGGGAATAGGAAGCTGATGGTCTAAGGTGGGGGAAAGGGCTGGGGAGATGGAAGAGAAAGCATGAGATGCTGGACTACTGCAGGGGGAGAGGAAGGGAATAGGAAGCTGATGGTCTAAGGTGGGGGGAAGGGCTGGGGAGATTGAAGAGAGAGCATGAGATGCTGGACTACTGCAGGGGGAGAGGAAGGGAATAAGAAGCTGATGGTCTAAGGTGGTGGGGGGAAAGGGCTGGGGAGATGGAAGAAAGAGCATGAGATGCTGGACTACTGCAGGGGGAGAGGAAGGGAATAGGAAGCTGATGGTCTAAGGTGGGGGGAAGGGCTGGGGAGATGGAAGAGAGAGCATGAGATGCTGGACTACTGCAGGGGGAGAGGAAGGGAATAGGAAGCTGATGGTCTAAGGTGGGGGAAAGGGCTGGGGAGATGGAAGAGAAAGCATGAGAAGCTGGACTTTGGGGGTAAATTAGAAGGGTGAGGAGATTGGGAGATCCTGAATTGGGTTGGTGAGAGAGTAGGGGAAATGGTGGGCATGACGGAACTATGTGAGAGGCCGTGGGAAGCTGGCAAGGAGATGCGGTAGAGGAGGATTACAGAGGGTTGGAATGTGGTAATTGGGGAGTGGGTGAAAGACAGAGGGGAATTTTATTTATTTATTTACATTCTCTTATATACCGTGCTATTCTGCATCAGTGCAGTTTACATTGAACAAACTGAAATTACATTGAACAGGGCATTATAACTTGGAGATAACTATCTTACAGGGAACATGGGCAATGGAGGGTTAAGTGGCTTGCCCAAGACCACAAGGAGCACCTGTGGGACTAGAAACCCCAGTCCTTCCGGCCCAAGGTTGCTGTCCTCTAGTGGGATTTGAACCCCCGACCTTCCGGCCTGAAGTACCTTGCCCCAACCACTAGGCTACTCCTCCACTCCATGAGACTATGAAATATGTAAATTGAGACTAGCGAAGGAGTGAGATGAGAAAGGGGGGAGCTGGACTGGAGGTTAGAATAGATGGAAAGTTGCTAGGTGAAAAGTAAAAGGTGATTGAGGATGGAAGGTTGAAATTGAGTGGATAAATGTCTAAATATAGAAATGGAGAAAAGAACAAAAAGCGAACGATCAGTATGTCAGAGGCGGATGTAGACAGAATGTAGGAAAAAAATAGGAGAAGAGAGAAGAAAGGACAAATGGACAGCAGACAATGGAGAGTTAGCAGAAGACATGAAGAATGCAGAAGAGAGACTGAGGCAATTGCGACTGAAAAATAAAATTGCACAAAAAACTTTTTATTTCTACCTTTTTATTAACTGGAATATGTCTGCTCTGGGCAATGTGTGCTGGGGTCTTTGCGCTTTGTTCAGTATATGTGGAAATTAATTTCATAGTTTAAGTTTTCCAGTGTTGTGTGGTGCATTCAAAGTTTGGCTTTGGGGTTCCCAGTTCAATTATTTTCTTCGTATTTCTAAACTGGGATTCCTTGGTGACAGTCTGTCTGTTTTGCGTGTATGATAGAACTGTGCTGTTCTGTTCGTCTAGTTTCTGTGCAGCAGACACACTTGGGGGCTTGTTTACAATAGGGCTGCGACTCCATTAACGATCAGAAACCGCTACCGTGGCTTTGTAAACAAGCCCCTTGGTATCTCTTCCTAGTAGGAAATGTGTTGGTTTATTATCTGCAGTGCTACCTTTTGATAAGTAGGGTTAGGTGCTGTGTGAGTCTTGGTAGTGCTGCTATGATATGGCGGGTTTGCTATGGGGTCTAAATGAGCAGGGTTTTGTAGTAATGCCCATGGCAGTTGGCACTGGAGGACAGTAATACAGAAATATGGCAGCCTTTCTATATCCTCCCTGTACATGCAAATGGTTTTCAGACCGTCATTAAGAGGCGTGTTTACTAAAGGTTAATGTGCTTTTACAAATTTGAATGTGTGCCAAGTACAGCAACACCGGTTTGTCTATAGGTATAATAGTGTCACTTAGGGGCCTGTTTACTGAACATTAATGTGTTAAGTTATTAGGACAAAAAAAGAGGCTTGTGAAGGACTCCTTTGAAAGCCACTTAAAATTTTAGATGGGTAGCATATATATATTTTAAAATACAATAAATTAGACTTATACCCTGCCCTGCAGTGCGGATCTCTGAGCTGCAAGCCTTGTCATGTTGAACGCCCCTTCATGCGGATCTGTAAGGAGAAGATTGTCATTAGATCGGTTCCTTCCTTCCTCCCTCCCTAAGGTGATGTCGGCGTTTTCATCTTAATCAAGCTCTCACGTTGCCTGTATTCTCTGGTCCGGAAGTAGATTTCAGAGTCTCAGCAGCTTCGACTGCTGGATATTCGGCAAGTCCTTCAACAGTATCTTAAGCGGATCCTGGACTTCAGGCATTCAGATCACCTCTTTGTGCTTTTTGGGGACCCTACAAAAGAGGGGTGGCATCAAAGGCATCAGTGGTGCACTAGCTGAAAGATGCTATTGCTTACGCTTATCTCCTTAAGCGGCGTTCAGTTCTGGAGGGTTTGCGGGCCCACACCACTAGAGCTCAAGCAGTCTCCAGTGGACATCTATAAGCAGGTGACCTGGCCATTGCTTCATTCGTTTTTGTGTGCTATTACCACCTGGATGTTCAGGTGCAAGGTGGTGTGTGGTTTAATGCGTGAGTGTTGCAGGCCGGGCCTGCATGTCCCTCCCGTAATTAAGTACTGTTCTGGCACAATACCACCCGTCTGGACTGGAGGGACGATGAGGAAGATAAAATTAGACTTTACCTGCTAATTCTCTTTCCTTGAGTCCTGAGCGTGTAAGGTTTTGGAATGCATGGTGGTGGTGCCTGTCCGGTGTTTTGGTCTCTGCTGCTCCCTGGGACCTTCTGGGGGACGTTCAGGTTTTCAGAATCAGAGGGAGAATTCTGTTCAGTCCTGTATGAAGCAGTATCTTTCTTGTTGTTTGGTTCATATATAGACCGACATCGTAGAGTCTGCTTGGTTATTTGAAATACTGGTGGTAGTAGGTCTGTACCGATCCCTTTCTAGGATGACATCAAAACCAGTGGTTCTCAGTCTCCACCTGCTGGTGATAGGATATAACCCATGCGTCTGGACTGGACTGGAGGGACTCGAGGAAAGAAAATGATCAGCAAGGCCTAATTTCCCATTAGGGGTCACTACCCAGAAGAGGGGTCTAGATATGATCGTAGACAGTACATAGAAATCTTCAGTCAGCATATAATTAAGCTCTGGAATGCATTGCCAGGGGACATAGTAGTAACTGGATTTAAGAGAGGTTTAAGTTCCAGGAGGAAAAGTACATAACCCATTATTAAAGGAGACTGGGGAAATCCACTGCTTACCCCTGAGAGATTCTATGCTGCTTATCTACCCTTTGGGACCCTGACAGGTACTTGTGATCTGGATCAGCCTCTGTTGGAAACAGGATAGTGGAGTTAATGGAGCATTGATATGACCCAGGATGGAAAATCTTACGTCAATTCTAGCTTTCTCTCTCCAGTCTTTTCTTTTACTGAGCTTCTGAAGCCATTTTCTCGCAGTCTCTGCCACCTCCGTTGGTGCGCCATATAATCCATTCCTGCCTGCCTTTGTGGTTCTTTCAGCACCAATATTTAATCTAGCAGCTAGATGTCCTGCCAACAACTTTGGCATCCAAAATATGTAAGGCTAGATTTTCTTGTTGTATCCAAAATGGTGAAATGAAAACTAGTAGTTGCCAATATCGGTCACAAGTACTTGTCAGAGTCTGAAAAAATAGGCGCAGGCCTCGTTGCTTATAGCCATGGATAAGCAGTGGCTATACCAAGTCTGCCTGGCTACTTAGGATTTATGGGCAGTTCTATAGGAACTTGTCTAAATGCTTTTCACAACCTCGCACATGGAATGAAGACTGAATTTGCACACACTGCTGATTGACATTTGAAGGAGAGGTATGTGGGCACAGGGTAGCATGCTTGAAGGAAGAGCATACGATGCCTTGTCTTTTTCTGTTCTGACTAGAGATATCCGCCTTATAGAAGTGATGGAGAACATTTGCACACGTCTTCTGCATTACAATCTGCACAAGGAGCGAAGTGGAAGCAATCGATTTGCAAAGGTTAGCAGTGGGCCCTCCTTCCCTCATTCAGCACCTCTGAATGCTTCTCGTTCCCTCCCCATTCCTGGGAAACAATTTTAGTCTTAAATTTTCCTAATAAGTGAAGGGGGAGGGGGGCAGAAGGACTTAAGCCATCTATATATGCTGTCTGAAAAGGTGGATTTTTTTTAGTGTGTACTGATGGTCCCATGTTAATTTATAGCTGTGATAAGAGGTTAGAAGGAAGAGGGCTCTGAAGGCTGACATGGCGGCTTTTATAATGCAGGATAAGTAAGAAGCTCATCAGACTGGTTGTAAATGAGTGCAGAATCTTAGTGTACATCTTATGCCATCCTAGCCTCAAAGGCATTTCGCATATAAGAAGCTTGTGCAAAGGACTGTGGATGTCGGCACACTGCTCATTACCTGCTGTTGCTGAATATAACTTGTTTTAAAGTACTACTGAAAAGGTGTGAGCTAAATCTAAAAGGAGTGAAAGAATTAGCAGAGAAGTGTGCATGGTTGCAGGTTGCCTGCCTCTGACTAGTGCTGGTACCATTTTCTTTTCTTGCTCAAACCACCCGCAACTTTTTACTTGTTCGTTTGATGGGATGATTGGACAAATTTGAGGGGGGGGGGAGAGGAACTGAGATGCTTAACCCTGCATTCAGGGAAATAATCAGTTGTAAAGTGCTTGACTACTGCAGTGTAGATATTCTACATACACAATATTTCTGCATGGTAGTATTCCTGGAACAAACTACCTGAGTCGGTATATCGGGCTCCATTTCTGGCCCTGTTCAAATCCAGGTTAAAACTCACTTCTTTGAGGCTGCTTTCATTACTATTCCCCTCGCTATATCCTAGTGCCCACTTGTTGTTGTTGTCTGTCTTGATTAGACTGTAAGCTCTGATGAGTTGGGACTGTCTTAGGTGTATCCGTACAGGACAGAGAATGTCATGAAGCACTACAAAATGATATATATCTGTTAAGTCTAGACTTGCACATCATCCAAATAGGTTGTTCTCCTATCAGCAGACTGGTGGAAACAGTCATTGACAAGCCCATGTCTCAATGATATCACGTCATGCCTCTATCTGCCTCAGCCACCAGAGGTCTCTTCAGTATTCTTCTGTCACCAGCAGATGGTGGGTGGACTTTCTCCACTCTAAAGAAATCTTAATAACTGGGAGGAAAAGATTTGATTTAAATGTTCGTGAATGACTGCCCCGAGGGTGACTCTCGATAGAGCATGACATGGGAGGCTCCAATAGACTGCAGTCTTTTCGGTAGCCATACGAGGAGGGAATATGCATTCAGCTCCACGCACTTATCATAAGAGCCTGTTGAACAGCCAGAAAATTGAAAGGATTGGAAGAGTTTAGCAGCCTCACATAACCTCAATGCCCCTTGCTCCTCCTCTGTTCCTTCTCTCTCCCCGTGCTCTCCTGAAGATCGCAGAAGGTTCTCGGAGGAATCCGCCTGCTAGCCA
The DNA here is from genome assembly GCA_033557465.1 of Ichthyophis bannanicus. NCBI lineage: Eukaryota > Metazoa > Chordata > Amphibia > Gymnophiona > Ichthyophiidae > Ichthyophis > Ichthyophis bannanicus. The sequence goes on from CM066033.1 coordinate 73,520,073, forward strand.
CCTTAAAACGATATCTGAAAAGCAAGAGAAATAGTTACCAGAGAGAACAGCTGAGTCTGGCCTTAGTTTTCTGCTACAGGCTCTCGGGGTGAGTACGAAGTCTTGACCACATCATTGTCCTTGTTGGGGGCTTCCCATTTAGTCTGTCTGGGGCGCAATTTGTGGTGCACTGCAGGCGACAGTTGGCCTGCTGTGGGGGTTTTCTGCACGTGTTACTACTGCTTTTTACTATTGTGTCTGGCGGTTGAGCCGTGCTCGCGACTCCAACGCATGTTCCTACCCAAGCACTCTTTTCACATGTTGCTGTACAAGCATTGTTAATGCATGCCTTACGGCTGCCGCAGCTTTAACATGTGCTGCTATTGCACTTGCCTTAACTCTGTCTTTCAGGAAACATTGACCTGTGGCAAGCGAGGTGTGCCTTCTGGATTATGCTACTCTTGCATGGCAAATTCTGGATTGTCCCTGGAGAGCCTGTTTCCCCCCCCCCCCTCATCCCCCCTCTCATCAGAGGGAATGCAATTGGTCTGGCCTTGCTTGCCTCAGGGGAGGAGGTGGCAGATGGCGCTGTGGGTAAAGATGACCAGCCAGCCAGAGTTTCTGGCAACTGTGCTGTGGGCCACTTCCTGTCCCCTAGGAGATTGATGGCAGCTGTGTCCCCAGGTGAAGGGGGGTCATTTCCACGAGGAGAGTTTCCAGAGTCCAGATTGCCCTCTGGAATTCTGTTACTTTTTTGCAACAGTCCTGGAAATTCAGACCCTGCAGCCTCTAGGCAAAAGGGTGCTCCCTGGAGATGGGGGTTAGCTGGGATCTGTCCAAGATTTGGGCTGTGACTTGGATTCTGATGTGGATGAAGAGGTACTCTCACCTTTGGAGATTGTGATCCACCTGTTCTGGAAGGAGGAACTGGCAGTGTTGATTGCCACTGTCTCATCCACCTTGAGCTTGGCAGATACTCCAGGTACGGAGCAGGAGCCAAAGGTGTATCCACTCCTGCAGAGGATGCAAAAATACAACACTTTCTTCCTGTTCCCAAAGGTGATCAAGGACACATCTGGTCGGAGTGGATTCCCTTAACTCCCTGCCCAAGGGCTAAGGCTGTATAAGATGTACGCTCTCCAGGAGGAGTGCGTTGTGTGGTTTGATATTCCTAAGGTGGATGCGCAGGCCACGGCTGTTACTAGATGGACATCATTCCTGTGTAAGGTGGATTGGCCTTAAAGGATACTCTGGACCACAAGTTGGATTTGTGGTTGAAGAAGCAGTTCGTTGTGGCAGCTGCTATTCTTCAGTTGACGGTGTATTCAGGCCTGACATCTCGAGTCCTGCACCAGTGGATTCAGTATCTTCTGCCAGATGATACTAACCCACTTTTGGAGTCTGCTATATCCTACCTTCTTGTGCCATTTATTTATTTATTTATTTATTTATACATCTTTTCTATACCGCCACTTCCAGAGATCAGTGGCGGTTTACAGGTAACATAAACTTTAATAATAGAGTACTATTATTTTACATAGAACAGATTTAGAACAATGAACATTGAACTATTAATTGTAACTTATAGATACCAGGAGATAGTAGGAGAGGTAGGAACATTTGAACTGGGTAAGAATTAGATAATGTTTCAAAAATACTACCAACAGTATATCAACAGTAAAGGGATATATTTACATTATATTACAGTTATTCACATTAGCGACAAGTAATTGCTTTCAAAGAGTAAGCTTAAACTAGGTGAGCAATGTGAAATGTGTGGGAAAGATTTTATGCTTGTCTAGGTAGGGTCATTGAGTGACTGATCGGTGTTTTTCTCAGTGTTAGGATTATCTTCAATGTGAAGGTTATTGTAGTGCAGAGTGAATAGATGGGTTTTTAGGTTTTTTCTAAATAATTGAAGGTCCTTGATTTCTCTGATTTCAGTCGGGAGGTTGTTCCATAATGTAGGAGCGAAGTATGAGAAAGCTGTGTTGCTTGTCTTCTGACTTGTCTTTCGGATAGAATCAGGGACTTGTAACGTGTGAAGGTTTATTTTTCGTCTTGATCTATTTTCATGTGGGATGTTGATGAGTGTAGATAAGAAGGATGGAGCTATGTTATTAAAGATCTTAAATGTATTGACTAAGGTCTTGTAGATGATTCTGCATGAGACGGGTAACCAATGGAGAGTGTAGAGAATCGGAGATATATGATCCGAAAGTTTCGCTTTATGGATAATCCTTGCGGTGACATTTTGGGCTAATTGAAGTGTGTGAATATTTTTCTTAGAGGTCCCTTGAAGAATACCATTACAGTAGTCTAAATGTGGTGTAATAAGTGTTTGTACTATGGTTCTGAAATCAGTGTTATCTATCAATGGTCTAAGTTGTTGGATCGTCCTTAATTTGAAATATATTGTTTTTACAGATTGTTTTATATGTTTAGTGAGGCTGAGGATCTTATCCAGCGTGACTCCTAAATATTTGATCTCATCTTTGACTGGGGGAGAGTTATTTCCAATGTTGATTTCAAGTGGGGGAGTGAAGCTTGTGTTTCTTGTTATGAATAGAACTTCTGTTTTTTTTAAAATTAATATTCATATTCATTGATTTCAGCCACAGCTCAGCTTCAGAGAGGCAACGACAGATGTTGCTATAATCCGGGTTGGACACATCAAATGGCGAGTATAACATGATGTCATCCGCGTAGATGTGGTAGTTGATTTTGAAGCGTTTAAATATGGAACAGATGGGTTGAAGATAGAGATTAAATAAAAGAGCCGAAAGGGCAGAGCCTTGAGGGATGCCCTGTTCTTGTGGAAATGGGGATGAGGCATTTCTATCTATTTGCACATATTGGGTCCGGTTAGTAAAATAGGATATGAACCATTCAAGGGTTTTATCTTTGATGCCTAGTTGTGAGAGTCTTGAAATGAGCGTGATATGATTTACAGTGTCAAAGGCCGAGGAAATATCAATGAATATGAGAATGAAGGCTCGCTTGGTATTATCAATACCTCTGATTGTATCAAATAGTGCTGTTAGGAGTGTTTCTACACCATGAAATGGGCGAAATCCATATTGATGATCATCTAATGGAGCTGATGAGTCTATATAATCTTGCAGCTGCGTTTGCACAATCTTTTCAATAATCTTGGCAAGGAATGGAATACTTGCAATAGGACGATATGACGTTGGGTCGTTGCTGTCTAGTGCTTTGTTTTTAACAGCGGTCGGATTGCTGACCTTTTGAGGACATCTGCTATACGTCCTTGTTGAAGAGATTGGTTTACTATGTTCAGTAAGTCTGAGGCAAGTTCTGTTTTTGTTGATTTTATCCAAGACACTGGACAAGGATCAAGAAGAGAGGTTGTAGTATTTAGGTTGGAGATTGTCTGAAGAAGGAGCTTGTTGGTAATAGGATGGAAGGCTTTCCATTCCAGTTGGTTATTATCTGAATGAGATATGCTAGGTGGGGTGAAATGGCTGTTAAGTTTGAGTTTATTTGCAAAGTGATCAGCAAGTATTTGCGGGTTAATACAGATTTTATGAGAATTGTTAGATGGGGATTTGGTTAATGATTTGACAATCTCAAATAGTTCTCTAGGACGATTAATAGCTTTAGATAAGGTTTTCGAGTGATATTGTTTTTTTAGCGTTATTAATCGCATCCTTGTAATCTTTGAGTAGTGAGAAATATTGTATTCTGAGTTCGTGAGTTTTTTTCCTTCTCCAAGTAGATTCCATTTTTCTAAGACCTTTTTTCAGGTCATCGACAGAATATATGACCTGGTACGTCTTGCTGCCAGGACTAGTGCCTGTCTATGGTGACACAGCATTGGATTTGGCTCAAATGCTGGGCAGCAGACACATCTTCCAAAGCCCGGTTAACCTACAGTAATAATAATATTAAGTACCGATGAGTCAGTGTCGACTCATGGTGACCCTCTGGATAGTTGTCCTAAACTGTGTTTGGTCTTCAGTCAGATGATCCATCATCGACAGAATGGCACCCATAGCTGCTGTTGTATCGATCCATCTCATTGCTGGCCTTCCTCTTTTGCATTGACATTCTACCTTGCCAAGCATGATGTCTTTCTCTACTGACCTCTCTCTTTGCATGATGTGTCCAAAGTATGAAAGTCGAAGTCTTGTCATCTGTGCTTCTAAAGAAAGCTTAGGTTTGATCTCCTCTAGTACTGATTGGTTTGTCCTTCAGGCAGTCCATGGTATACACAATATTCGTCACAGCACCGTAATTCAAAGGCATCAATTTTCTTCCTGTCTTTTTTACTGTCCAACCTTTGCATCCATTTGACATTAGACTTGTCCAGGCCATGGTATTTTCAATAATCTATGTATGGGGAGTGACATCACTGCTCCTGAGAATCTTGTCTAGATCCTTCATAGCCATTCTGCCAAGAGCAATGCATCGTCTGATTTCTTGACTGCTTGTTTCTTTATTGATAGTTTATTCAAGAAGGTTAAAGTGTTTTCCCCCTATTTCAATTACTTCTCCAACGATAAACTTATTGATTTTGCCAGTTGTCAGGATCTTTGTCGTCTTTACATTAAGGTGCAGGCCCATTTTAAGACCTTTTTGCTTCTCCAGATCAATGTTTCAGATCATCTTCACTTTCAGCCAGTAATGTGGTATCATCGGCATAGCGAAGTTGTTGAGTTCTCCACCAATCTTCACACCTCGATTGTCTTCATACAGTCCTGCTTCTCTGATTTGTTCTGCATATAAATTAAAGAGGTGGAGGGAAAGTATGCAGCCTTTGTTGTATACCTTTCTGATTTTAAACAATTTTATTCCTTCTTGTTCCATTTGAACTGTTGCTTCTTGATCAATGTTGTTGTTAAGTGCCGTTGAGTCGGCGTCGACTCATGGCGACCCTCTGGATAGCTATCCTAAATTGTGTTCGGTCTTCAGTCAGGCGGCTCATTGTTGACAGACTGGTACCCGTAGCTGCATAAGAACATAACATAAGAACATAAGACATGCCATACTGGGTCAGACCAAGGTCCATCAAGCCCAGTATTCTGTTTCCAACAGTGGCCAATCAAGGTCATATGTACCTAGCAGTTTCCCCAAGAGACAAGTTCCACAATGCTTGTACTGGGTCAAGCATTGATATCTTCGGTCACTTCTTAATAATGGTTTATGGACCTTTCCTCCAGGAACTTGTCCAAACCTTTTTTAAACCCAGCTACACTAACAGCCTTTACTACATCCTCCGGTAACAAATTCCAGAGTTTGATTACACGTTGAGTGAAAAAATATTTTCTTTTATTAGTCTTAAATAGTTTACCCTGTAGCTTCATTGCATGTCCCCTAGTCTTTCTATATTCTGATAAGGTAAACAATAGATCTACGTTTACCTGTTGTTGTTGTTGCTGTTATTGTAAAGGTTGTGTAAGAGAACAATCGGGTGTTTTGTTATACCCATGCTACTTAATGTGGCCCAGAGGTTCTCATGGCTGACACAATCAAAAGCCTTGCTTTAGTTGATAAAACACAGATATCCTTTTGGTATTCTTTAGTCTTTTCAAGAATCCATCTCACATCTGCGATGTTGCTCGTTCCTCACCCTTTCCTGAACTCTGCTAGCACTTCAGGCAGTTCTTGTTCCAAGTATGGTTGTAGAGTCTGCTGAATAATCTAAAGTATGATCTTGCTGGCATGTGGTATCAGAGCAATTGTGCGATTAGTTTCCATAGTCATTTGGATCACCTTTCTTTAGTATTGGTATAAACACAGATCTTTTCCAGTCAGTTTGACATTGTTGTCTTCCAAATTTCCTGGCAGAGCCTTGTAAGTATGGTAACAGCTGCATCGGATTGCTGTAGTACTTCAGTGGGAATGCTATCAATGCCTAGTGCTTTGTTCTTTGATAAGGCTTTCAGTGTTTCAACTTTTCATCGCCAATGGTTCCATATCATAAAGTACAGGTTAACACGGCTGTTGGTCCACTTGATTTTTATCATATAATAACTATATTCTTTCCACCTTTTCTTGATCTTCTCAGCCTCATTCAACGTGGATACTTGGAATTTTTTTTTTTTAACTCCTGTAGCTTTAGGAAACCGATCTTGTTCTTCCTCTAATAGTTTCTGCTTCTGTTTCCTTGCATGCATCATTGTAGTACTTCTCCTTGTCTTGCTGCATGTTGGAAATCTGAGTTCTGCGATTGCCTCTTTCTCCTTTGGCTTTAGCTTCTCTGCGTTTCTGGGCAATTTTCATTTTCTTCAGTCATCCATTTTGGCTGTTTATGCTTTTTCACTTTTTGTAGAGACTTCTCATTTTCTTCTAACACAACCTTCCCATAACTCTTCTGGAGCTCTGTCATTTGTATCTAAAGCAGCAAATTAATTTTGCAGGCAGTCCTTAAATTCCAGTGGCATATTCTCAAGGTCATATTAATGATGGAAAAGCTCTATAATATCAACAAAGACAAAACCTGCAGCTGACTATTACAGATCACCAACTACTAGTATGCAAACTCAAGATAAAGTTGAAAAAGAGTAAGCCACTCATGAATGTTTCAGTTACCTACCTCGGTATCGAATGAGTCGGTGTCACGGCAGGGCATGCTAGGAAGATAGTTTCTAGATGAAATAAATGACTGCTTCTTGGAGCAGCTGGTTCATGAACAAACGAGGGGGAAGCCATTTTGGACCTAGTCCTTAGTGGAACACAAGATTTTGGTGCAAGAGATGAGGGTGTTCGGGCCACTTGGGAATATTGATCATAGCATGATCGTGTTTGATTTAATAAATGGAGGAAGGACGGTAAGGAAATCCACAGTACTACCTCTTCCCTTTTCAAAGGGAGACTATGATAAAATGTGGAAAATAGTTAAGAAAAAACTAAAAGGAACAGCTGCAAAGGTTAAAGATTTACATCGTCTGAGCATCATTTAAAAATACTATCTCAGAAGCCCAGACCAGCTGTATTCCATGCTTGTAAGAAAAGTGGAAGGAAGTCCAAAAAACTGTCAACGTGGTTTAAAGATGAGGTCAGAGAGGCCATTGTAGCCAATAAAGCATCTTTTAGAAAATGAAAAAAAGGAGCCAAATGACAAACTAGAAACAACATAAGCACTGGCAAGTTAACTGCAAGGCATTGATAAGGCAGGCAAAGAGAGAATTTGAGAAAAAGCTTGCTCTGGAAGCAAAAACGCATAATAAAAACCTTTTCAAGTACATTCGTAGCAAAAAAACCTGTGAGTCAGTTGGACCATTGTATGATAGAGGGGTAAAAGGGGCACTAAAAGGGGACAAGGCCATAGCGGAGAGACTGAATGAATGAATTCTTTATTGAAGATATAGGAAAGTTTGCCCATGGCAAAATGTTATTTAAAGGTGAAGCACTGGAAGACTTGAAAGAAATATCGATTAAACTGGGAAGATGTATTTCAACTATTTGACAAACTGAAGAGTAGCAAATCACCTGGTCCAGATGGTATACATCCGAGGGTATTGAAAGAAGTGAAATATGAAATAGCAGGTCTGCAATTAGTAATCTGTGATCTATCATTAAAATCATCTGTAATACCTAAAGACTGGTATATTGTATATACTTAATATTGTATGCAGTTCTAGTCACCATATCTTAAAAAGGATATAGTGTTATTAGAAAAGGTACAGCCACCAAAATGGTAAAGGGGATGGATGGATTACCCCTATGAAGAGAGGCTAAAAAGGCTCTTCAACCTGGAAAAGAGACGGCTGAGGGGGAGATATGATAGAGGTCTATAAATTAATGAATGGAGTGGAACGGGTAATGGTAGATTGTTTACCTCATAATATAAAAAGACTAGGGGACATGCAAAGAAGCTACAGTGTAACCCATTTAAAACTAAGAAGAGGGTTTTTTTTCCCCTTGATGCATATTCAAACTCTGGAATTAGTTATTGGAGGATGTAGTAAAAACTGTTAGTGTAGCTGGGTTTAAAAAAGGCTTGGACAAGTCCCTGGAGAAAAGGTCCATAAACAATTATTAAAAAGGCATTGTGGAACCTGTGTCTTTTTGGGAATCTGCCAGATACTTATGACCTGGATTGGCCACTGTTGGAAACAGGATACTGGGCTTGATGGACCTTGGTCTGATGCAGTATGGCATTTCTATATTCTTTTGAGGCTGATTTTGAGAATCTCTTGAAGGATCTGGGCAAGACAAAATCGTACTCCCTGGACCTGTCCTCTGAAAAGCGGTATCAGGACTCCCGTCGCTACCAGCCTGGAAAGCTTTCTGGCTCGTTCTTAGTCCTTTGTGGAGCGTGAGGTCCCAGTACCTCAGTCCCCTCCAGAGGAGGACCCTCCTGACTGTGCAATAAAGGTTTGGGGGCAAGCTTCGCCGCCTCTTCATGAATGGGCTAGAGTCACTATGGATCGCTGGGTGCAAGACACCATTAAGTATGGCTATGTTTTGGAATGCAAAGATCTGATCCCGGACGCTTGTGGTTCTGTGAACAAATCGGCCACTGTGCGGATCATCTTGGACAAGTTGTTTACTATTGCTACTACTAATTGTATAACACTACAAGGTGTATGCAGCGCTGTACATATAGATGTAAGACGGTCCCTGCTCATCGGAGCTTACAATCTAAGCAAGACAAAACATATAGTGAAACTGGGAACTGGAGTATTGTAAGATACACACAAGGTAAACAGGACACAAACAGCAAAAAGGCGCAAATGTTTTGCTGTGAAGACTGTATTATTCTTGTGATCAGTCTCCGTCATAGGTCTGGTGATTGGTTGGCACAAGACAGTCCGAGGTGTTCTCGGTGAATCAGAAGGTAATGAACAGGTGTTCATCCTGCAGGCCAAGGAGCCATAATGAGGGAAGATAACGGTCTGCAGTTCCAGACATTCCAAGGCCAGTAGTGGATGATGATCAGAGAAGCAGATGTTCTTGCATATAGACAACTTTATGCTCGGGTATGATCACTTGGCAAGCATTCGTGTGAAGGTCATTTCTGAGACTATAAGCACAGAAAAAGTCCTTTGTAGCAGGAAGCCACATTGGTTCATAGATAGTCCATGTGGTCTTTTTCTGTCATCATGTTTCTATGGTTCAGGCTTCGGCATCTGAGTAGGCCGTAGATCTGAAGGTGCAGAATTGCAGTGGTACCAGCCCTACAAGGCCGACGATGGCCTAGAAGTTTGCGCCCTGTGTAAAAAGATGTTCGTGAAGGCCATCCAAAGTCATCAGCAGAAGCAGGAGATAACATCTTTCACAGGTCAGATTCAGTCCTGGTGTCCCTGATAGCCTTGCGCTCTAAGGACCTGCATGGATCCTTGGTGTCGTGTAAAGCCCCCGAGCAGGCCCACAGACATTCTGACAAGGGGTTCCTGGAGCGAGAGGCAAAGAAGAAGAAATCCTTAAGGACCTCTTCCTGAAAATCGGACACACATGGCAAGTCCCATGCGAGGTCCCACAGTCCCAGGAGAGTATCAGAGGAGTTGGGGCGGGAGCAACCAGCAAAGGTGCCCAGAACAGACATTGAGGCCTTTGACGATGGAACATGGACCCCCGAGGCTCGTCCCGTCGAAGACGCCCTCTCCTCCCGTCTAAGACGGAACCGGTCACCCTGGTGCCTGCATCGAATGCTGCAACTCCTGAGTGGGAAGCCAGGATGATGGCATTGGAGCACAGCATTACTGCCTGCCTTGCCTTGCAGCAAGTGTCTATGCCTGGCTCTGCCGGTGCTTGTGCTGAAACCATAGGGACCTCTATGGCGAGGAATCCTTGTGCCGCCAAACTGATCCTTGGCAAGTGTCTCGATCCCGCTCCCGGTCCTCGGGAGCGAGAGCTTCCCTAGCAAACGCTTCTGGCTCTGGTCAAGCGAATGCCATGGGTCATCGTGGACCCAATCCAAGTCAGACTGCTCAGGAGCCCTTAGGCCTCGAGTCCTTGATGGACTACTCGGATTGGGAGTCTGAGGAGGAGGCTTCCCCGGAGACGTGTGCACGCCACGATCTCCCCTCGGATCCGTCTCACCTGGCTTCGAGATGCTGGTCCCCTCCCGAGGACACCTCGTTCCTAGAGTTTGTCCGGGATATGGCAAAGGCATTGTCTCTAACCACTGAATCGGAAAAGGAGCCTCGCATGGAGGAACTTGAAATCCTCTAATATGAGGCCCCACCCATGGAGACCATGACGGTCCCCATCCCTGCCATCCTCGTGCAGCGACTCCTTCGTAAGTGGGAGACACTGTCATCAGTGCTGATAGTGAGCCGACACCTAGACACTATGTACAGAGTCTAGCGGGGCCTCGGCTTCCAGAAGGCACAACTTCCTCACTCCTCCATGATGGAGTCGACCATGCGTTGACAGAAAGCCCAAAGATTCACTCATCTGTGCCCCCAGGCAGGGAGTCCCATGCCCTCAATGCCCTTAGATGCAAATGCTACCAGGGCTTGATGCTGGGTTGCCAAATCCAAGCCTACCAGCTGTATATCGTCCTGTATCTCTGAGACCTAGCAAAAGAACTTGCAGGTTTCTCGGCGGGTCTCAGTGGAGATCACTTCAGCGATTCCAAACCGTATTGAAGTGCGTCGGGGAATGCTTGAAATACATGTCTCGAGCCGCCTATGACTGCTTAGAGTCCAACGTGAGGGTGGCCGCTGCTGGGCTTTGGGGCCCGATGTCGGGCCTGGTTCCAGGCATTGGACCTCGAGCAATGGGTCCAGGAGAAGCTCCTCTGTCCCCTGCCTCGGTGAAAACCTCTTCAGCAAACCAATGGAGGACAAGCAGCAGAGATCAAGACTGAGTATGTTACCAGGGTTCAGCTCTCCAGGTAGACCTCAACCCTTCCCAAGAAAAAAATGCCGGGGAAAAGGCCTCCCTTTCGCAGAAAAGGCCAGCCTTATTGGTCTACCTCCAATATCAGGCCCCCAAACCCCACAACAGGGTCACCAGGGCAAAGGAGCAAGCCAGGGCCAACGCAAGCCTAAGGGCTCCAAGCCCCAAATACTGGCTAGGTCATGGTTTTGTCTCCGAGCTTAGCCCCTCTACCCATGGGGGAACAGTTGCCAACAGGAGGGCTTCTGATTCATTTTGCCCATTGGTGACCTGCCATCACCACCGACACCCGAGCACTCAGTGTTGTCAGAGAAGACTACCTCCTTCACCTGGATCAGACGCCTCCTTTCTTTCTAGGAGAGCTCCCTCGGATTCCCTTTCACCAGGCCCTGCTACTGCAGGAACTCACAGGCCTTCTCGGGTGGTGGGATACTGATTCCACAGCCCTGTTCCTAAGGGGAAAGGGGTTCTGGTCCTAAAGAGAACAGGAGGCCTGAGGCCTAAGGCCTATTCTAGACTTGCAAAACCTGAACAAGTTCCTGGTGCGGGAGAAGTTCAAAATGCTCTCCCTTGGAACATTGCTGCCCTACCTCCAGCAGAGAGATTTGCTATGCTCCTTGGACCTAAAGTATGCTTATACCCACATCCTTATCCATCCCAGCCACAGGCAATACCTAAGGTTCATGGTCAGGAACAACCACTACCAGTACAGGGTATTACCCTTCAGCCTAGCCTCCGCACCAAGAGTCTTCACCAAATTACTGGCTGTGGTGGCCGCCTACCCTCCGCCTCCAAAGGGCCTTCATCTTCCCATACCTGGGTGAAAGGAGACACGACCAAAGAGGTGCAACAGGCCATCGGCCACACCATCAAGATTCTGCAGCATCTGGGGTTCATGATAAACCACCCCAAATCTCACCTCACTCCAACACAACATCTGGAGTTCATAGGAGCTCATCTGGACACGGTCCAGGCCAGGACCTTTCTCCTCCTGGACAGGCCACATGATATCCACAGTCCATATGGTCTCCAACGCCCACTTCCACTTGTGGGCAGCTCAAGGGTGTCTCTGATCACAGTGGACACAAGCCAGGGGCAGGTTCCGAAACAGGATTTCAGTGTCCCGTCTACTAGCAGGATCTCTGTTGGTGGCAGGGCACACAGCACCTTCAGAGAGGCATGCCCTTCAAGCCCCAAACCCCCAGAGGGCCTCACTACAAACATGTCCCTAATGGGCTGGGGTGCCCACTGCGAGGAACTGCGCACATAGGGCAGCTGGTCCCTAGCGAAGAGCCAGCAGTAGATCAACCTGTTGGAATTCAAGGCCATTTTTCTGGCAATCAAGGCCTTCTATCACTGCCTGAGGAACCAGTTGGTGCTAGTCCAAATGGACAACCAGGTAGCAATGTTCTAGCTGAACAAGTGGGGGGCATAGGATCTCAGCGTCTCTGCCAGGAGGCAGTAGCCCTCTGCTTGTATGTGATCAGGGAATGCTCCTCAGAGCAGTATACCTTCCGGGCCAAGATGATGCCCTAGCGGATAGGCTGAGCTGGGTCCTCCAGCCGCACGAATGGCATCTAGACCCCAGGCTAGTGCAGCGGCTCTTCCAAGTCTGGGGAACCCCAAGTCTGGACCTCTTTGCCAGCCCAGCCAATGCTTAGCTGCCCCGCTTCTGCTGTCCCCAACCGTATTCATACCAGGAAGTGGCGGACATTTCCCTCCCATGCCACTTATCGCCTGGACCCTCTTCAAGGTCCTACATAAGAACATAAGATATGCCATAGTGGGTCAGACCAAGGTCCATCAAGCCCAGTATTCTGTTTCCAACAGTGGCCAATCTAGGTCATATTTACCTAGCAGTTTCCCCAAGAGACACAAGGCCTGCAAGACAAGGCCTCCATAATCCTGGTGGCCCCGCGGTGACCCAGGCAGCCTTGTTTTCCTCTGTTGTCCACCTCTCGACAGAGCTCTTGATCTCTCTGGGGAACACTCTGGGGCTTCTGATCCAGGACGAGGGCTCGCTGCTTCACCCCAACCTGGGGTCCCTGTCATTAACAGCATGGCTGCTGAGCCAGGGTTGCCTTAGCATCCTTCAACCTCCCAAGGGAGGTGGAGGAGGTCCTCTTGGCCTCTTGTAAGAACTCCATGAGACGAGCCTATGCATTCAAGTGGCGCAGACTCTGTGTGGTGTGTGTGTGGAGCAACAGGTAGACCCATTCTCTTGCCAGGTGCACATGGTGCTGCAGTACTTGCTTCAGCTTTTGCAGACCGGGCTCAAGTCCAACTCCGTCAGTATGCACCTGAGCGCGCTCTCTGCGCACCATCACGCTATAGAGGGGGAAACCTCTTTCTGCACAGCCCCTCATTACCCAATTTATGCTCTCTAAGTCTCCCATCCATTTGCCCCCAGCAGAATGGGATCTCAATGTGGTTCTGATGCAGCTCACCAAGCCATCTTTCAAACCTCTGGCTACCTGCCATTTGCCTTACCTATCCTGGAAGGTCATCTTCCTGGTGGCCCTCGCCTCTGCCCAGAGTCAGCGAGCTTCAGGCTTTGGTGGCCGAGCCACTTTACACCAGGTTCTACAAGAATAGGGTCATGCTTTGCACCCATCCTAAATTCCTTCCAAAGGTGGTATCTGCCTTCCACTTCAACCAGGAGGCAGTGCTTTCCACGGCCCCAGGCTGACAAGGCAGCGGCCGTTCTCCATACTCTGGATTGCAAGAGGTCCCTATCCTTCTACCTGCAACATACGCAGGGCCACCACAAGATCTCTTTTTTTTTTTTTTTTTTTTTCCCTGTGATCCCAGTCGACTGGGGGAGGCTGTTAGCAAGTGGTCCCTGTCCACCTTGCTGACAGACTGCATTACCTTTGCCCAGGATCTCGGAGCGCCGGGTCACGGCGCACAACGTCAGGGCTATGGCAACCTCGGTTGCAAGCCTACGCTCTGTCCCTATGGCAGACATCAGTTGGGCCTCAACCTGGTCCTCAGTTCACACCTTTGCAGCTCACTACTGCCTGGAGAGGGAATCCTGATGGGACAGTGCCTTCTGTACTCTGTAATCTGTTCAGAGTTTAAGCAACTGCTGCCCTCTGACCCTTTGTTCAAGCTACCGGAGCGATGGTTCTCACTGGACACTGGGGTCCTCAGAATCCTTCCTCTGATTTGCTTGTGGCTGTTCCTGTTTGAGCCGTATTTTTCTACAGGTTCTTGGTAGTTTGTAGCTAGGGAGTCCCATATGTGAGGACTGACTTCCTACTTGTTTCTGGAGAAAGCGTAGTTACTCACCTGTAACAGATGTTCACAGTGACAGCAGGAATCGGTCCTCACAACCCTCCCTCGTCCCCTTGGATTTGCTGTACAATTTTTGCCATTTTCTTGTGTCGGCTCTAGCTATGTCATCTGTCTGAGTAAGATGGCACCCTTAAGAAGGAAGGGGACCACACATGCGTGGTGCATCTCCCAAAGGCTTTTGTTGAAAGCTGGGGCGATGCTTCCTTGGGGCTCCATCAGCACTGAAGTCACCTATATGTGAGGACTGATTCTTGCTGTCCCCGGAGAAAACCTGTTACAGGTGAGTATGTATGTATTAATTTGTTTTTCTATACTGCACTATTTCAAAATCAACGCGGTTTACATAGAACGTGAACAGTAGAACAGATTTCACTTAGAACAGTTATTAAACAGGAACAAGTGTTTAACATTAAACATTTAATGGGGGTATGAACTTGGGTGGGGGAGGGGTTATGGGAGAAGTAAATGCAGGAGTAACTACGGTATGCTGTACTTAACGGTTATGAATTCTTTTCATAAGTCAGACCATCTTTTTGTGCAGTTTGCTGGCCTGTGCAAAGGTGATGCGGCATCTAAGTCTACCTTGGGGAACTGGATGAAGAGGCCATTGCCCTGGTATACCTGCTGGGGAACCAGCTGTTTCCGGAGGGTTTGTGCGCCCATTCTATCAGAATGCAAGTGTCCTCGTGGGCAGAGCGGAGTTTGGTAGCTCCTGCAAACATTTACTGGGTGGCAGCGTGGGCAACACTTTCTCTTTTGTTCAAGCAGTGCTGCTGGGATGTCCATGCTTGGGCGGACATGGCCTTTGGTTCTAGGGTTTTGTGAACTGCTGTATCTAATACTGCCTAGTGGAGGCATAGCTTTGCTACATCCTACTTGTCTGGACTGGTCTAGCAAGACGATATGGAACATGACATTTTACTTAATAGATAATGTCCTTTCCTTGAGTCCTGCCAGAGCAGTCCAGAGCCCACCCCTGGAACTGTTTGCTCTGTCCTTCTACAGCAGCACCCTTGGGTCCACTATGATTTTATATGCTTGGCTCTGCAGATTCATCTTAAGACTGTCAGCCTTTTGTGTATGCTTTCCTGTACATAGTTCTCTACTGCTGATTACTCATGTTCCTCACGATTAAGGTTTATGTGAGGCTTGCCATGTTCTCCCATATGCTTTGGGACAGATACTAAAGAGACCTCTGGTGACTGAGGTGAACAGAAGCATGGGAGTGATGTCTTTGAAACCTGGGCTTTTCGTTAGTACTTTCTCTACCAGCCTGCTAGTTGGAGAACACAGCCTACGTGTCTGGACTGGTCTAGCAGGACTTGAGAACAGGACATTATCTGGTAAGCAAAATGTCATGAAACACACATGTAGGGCCAGGGAGAGGCGAAGTAAGATGATATCACGGAGGTTGATTGAGAAGCCTGAGAGCAGATCTTATCCTCAAGACCTTCTCAAAACTGGCTAGAGTTCACTTACTCATACTAATAAGAGACGCTGCCCCTGCTTCTCCAGCCCTAAGAGAGACACCCCCTCTGATCGGTGCTGTCTGCACCTCCTTCCCCAGTCCTGAGAGAGAGAGAAACCCCCTCTGATCAGTGCTGTCTGTGCCTCCTTCCCCAGTCCTGAGAGAGACCCCCTCTGATCAGTGCTGTCTGTGCCTCCTTCCCCAGTCCTGAGAGAGACCCCCTCTGATCAGTGCTGTCTGCACCTCCTTCCCCAGTCCTGAGAGAGAGAGAAACCCCCTCTGATCAGTGCTGTCTGCACCTCCTTCCCCAGTCCTAAGAGAGAAACCCCCTCTGATCAGTGCTGTCTGCACCTCCTTCCCCAGTCCTGAGAGAGAGACCCCCTCTTATCAGTACTGTCTGCGCCTCCTTCCCCAGTCCTGAGAGAGAGAGAAACCCCCTCTGATCAGTGCTGTCTGTGCCTCCTTCCCCAGTCCTGAGAGAGACCCCCTGTGATCAGTGCTGTCTGCGCCTCCTTCCCCAGTCCTGAGAGAGAGAGAAACCCCCTCTGATCAGTGCTGTCTGTGCTGCCTCCTCCAGTCCTCTGAGAGAGACCCCCTCTGATCGGTGCTGCTTGTGCTGCCTGTGCTGCCGCCTCCAGTCCTAAGAGAGAGACCCCCTCTGATCAGTGCTGTCTGTGCTGCCTCCTCCAGTCCTGAGAGAGAGAGACCCCCTCTGATCGGTGCTGCCTGTGCTGCCTCCTCCAGTCCTAAGAGAGAGACCCCCTCTGATCGGTGCTGTCTGTGCTGCCTCCTCCAGTCCTAAGAGAGAGAGACCCCCTCTGATCGGTGCTGCCTGTGCTGCCTCCTCCAGTCCTAAGAGAGAGAGCCCCCCTCTGATCGGTGCTGCCTGTGCTGCCTCCTCCAGTCCTAAGAGAGAGAGACCCCCTCTGATCGGTGCTGTCTGTGCTGCCTCCTCCAGTCCTAAGAGAGAGACCCCCTCTGATCGGTGCTGTCTGTGCTGCCTGTGCTGCCTCCTCCAGTCCTAAGAGAGAGAGACCCCCTCTGATCGGTGCTGTCTGTGCTGCCTCCTCCAGTCCTAAGAGAGAGACCCCCTCTGATCGGTGCTGTCTGTGCTGCCTCCTCCAGTCCTAAGAGAGAGAGACCCCCTCTGATCGGTGCTGTCTGTGCTGCCTCCTCCAGTCCTAAGAGAGAGACCCCCTCTGATCGGTGCTGCCTGTGCTGCCTCCTCCAGTCCTAAGAGAGAGAGCCCCCCTCTGATCGGTGCTGCCTGTGCTGCCTCCTCCAGTCCTAAGAGAGAGAGACCCCCTCTGATCGGTGCTGTCTGTGCTGCCTCCTCCAGTCCTAAGAGAGAGACCCCCTCTGATCGGTGCTGTCTGTGCTGCCTCCTCCAGTCCTAAGAGAGAGAGACCCCCTCTGATCGGTGCTGTCTGTGCTGCCTCCTCCAGTCCTAAGAGAGAGAGCCCCCCTCTGATCAGTGCTGTCTTCACCTCCTTCCCTTTCTTTTTCCTTAAGAGTGTGAGACCCCCTCTGAAGAGTGCTGGGTGAACCTTTCATATTTAGGAAACTTTCGTAGCAGCAGAATATGTACGTACTAAATATTGAAGCTGTTAATGTAAAAGAGGAAAATATGAATAATAGTAAAAAAATAAATATATAAATTCATGCTGTTTTTCTCAGAGTTGCACTCAGAGAGACTGCCGGTCACACTCTTGTTCAGCTGTTTTCTTGCCTGCCACATTGCTCAGAATGATTTGAGCTGCATCTCTGTAAAACGAGAAGCGTGAACTTGTGCAGAGATCACTTGAGACCGCGTTCCTCTTCCCATGCTGATGCAGACTGTACCCTACCCCCCCTCCCACACCGATGTGAGCTCCACCTCATTCCCTTCCCTGCTAGCTAGACAGGGTATGACTGAACTTGCCTCAGCATCTCCGTTGTCTTAGTATAATTTTGTGTGCTGAAAGAAAGCATAGAAAGTAGGCTTAAGCTGGCTTTCCGTGAGGAGTTCATAACTGGATTTTCAAATTCAAAGTAGTGTTTCGAGCTAAATAAACATCTCTTGGAGCATCTCAGAACAAATACTTTTTAGCCCATTTATTGCCATGCGCTGGCATGTTTGAGCTTGTCTCTTGCCTAAGATTTCTATTGGCTGCACATTGTTCCTGAATTATTGTCATGATTGTCTCCGATAGGGAAGGGACTTTTGGAATTAGCTCTCGCCACCTTCAGTGGTAAGGTAAGGCAAGTTGCTTTCAGGTATAGTAGATATGCACCTGTGCTGCCAACACCCCGCCCCCCCCCCCCCCATAAGCCTAATTCTGTTCCAGAATGATGCCTCTGGTTCTTGCGTGTGAGCCATGTGTTCTTCTCTCCTGCAGGGAATGTCAGAGACGTTTGAGACGCTGCATAACCTGGTTCATAAGGGGGTGAATGTGGTGATGGACATTCCCTATGAGTTGTGGAACGAGACTTCTGCCGAAGTGGCTGACCTCAAGAAACAGGTAAAGAGAGGCTGAAGTGGAATTGCTTAACAAATATTTCTGTTCTGTGTTCAGATAAAAGGCTGGGAATGGGACTTCAGAAAAGAAACACAAATAGGAATGGAAGTGAGGTAGAAGCTAAACTGTTTTCTGAAGACTGTTTGCGAGAAGCTAGCTAAACTAAAAAGTGGACAAAGTTATGGTGCCAGACAGAATTCATCTGTGGGTATTGAAGGAACTTAGGGGAGGTGCTGGTGGCTCTGCTGGCTGACCTTTTCAATGCTGCTTTAGTCTGGCGTGATCCTGGACGATTGGAAATGGGTGAATGTGGTTCCTGTCCACAAAAGTGAAGGTAAGGAAGAGATTGGAAGCTACAAACTGGTTGGTTTGACCTCTGTGGTGAGTAAATTGACGTGGTTCTAAAGCAGGGGGGATGGTGCCGTTCTAGAGAGCCGAGATAGCATGACTCTACTAGAGGTAGGTTTCTAGATGAATGTGATTGATTTCTTTGACTGGGTGACCAGAGAATTGGATCGGGATGAGCTCTAGATGTAATTTTAGTTAGATTTCAGCAAGGCCTGGGCAAGAAACTGGTTGAGTGGGAGGCATCAGAGGTAGTAGTGAATAGAGTTCTCTGAAGAGAGGGGTGGTACCAGTGGTATGTATCGGGGATCGGTTCTTGATCCTTTTTTGACATTTTTGTAAGCGATAATCTCCAGGAACAAGCAGGAATGAGTCTTCACATATGGGTACGTCGGTACCGACGGAGCCTGCGCGTGAACGCTCCCCAGCGTCCAATCAGAAGGTTTTTGGGAGCATCCCTCAGCGCCTGCGTGCTGCCTTCCTGCCTTTCCAACTGTCTCTCCTCAGTTTTCGTTTTTCCGCGGAGCCGGCAGGATGTCTTCCTGTCACCACAGAAAATTTTTTCTTTAAATCTTTTACTTTTTGTTTTCTTGTTTTTGCGGCTGTTTCCCCAACTCCGCCGGTGATTTTTTCTTTTCTTTTTTCTAAAACTCAGGGAGTTTTTTTTTTTTCCCCTCTGTTTCTGTCTTGAATTTTTGGGCCTGTAAGGCCTCTCCATTATGGAGCCGCCTTCTCCTAAGAAGTGTCTTAACTGTGGAAATACAGTTTTCTTTTTAGACTCCAATAACTGGTGTCTAACCTCTTTGGGTCCTGACCCTTTTCCTCCAGAGCCATCACGCTACAATTTTATGAGAAGAAATTCTCCATTTCGAGTTTCCCTTGATGCAGTTTTTCCTTCCAGTGTAAGGGCACCGACCATTTCTTCTCTACAGGATCAGGTAACCCACAAACAGTCTGTTAAGACTAGCCAATCCTTGGGTGGTAGGTCTCATGCCAAGCATGATGACGGCTCCGGCCTTGCCCTCAAGACCCCATTGGCTTCAAAACCCCGGCGGGAGTCTTCGGTCTCCAAAGCCTTTCAGGGGTTTCATGTTGTTCCTGGGGCTCACCCCTCACAGAACATACCTGAGCCATGCTCGGGGGTGGCATCCGCTTCGAGCGGTACCGATAACCCGGCATTGGCACTAGTATTGAGCGATCCACTCCTCACCAGGGATCGTCATCTGGTGTACTCGGTGCCTTCGGGACCGATCGATACCCAGATTGACTTTCCAGTATCGGCAGCTCCGTCGATACGACCCCTGACGTCGGTACCATCTAGACATGCATCGATAGATTCGCTTCCTTCGATGCCGAGTCTAGAATCGATATCTAGTCTGGAAGACTGGGTACCGACGCGTCTCGGAACCGACACGCACCGATTCCGGATGCCCGGTACCGAGGATATTCACCGAGACTTTTGAGTTTCCTCGGTACCGTTTGAGCAGCCTTCGATGACTGTTTCGATGTCGGTATCGCCTTCGATTCCGGCTCAGCTACCGGTATCGGTGTCGATGCTGGTACCTGCAGTAACATCGGGACCAGCTCCATCCATGCTTTTTTCACCAGGATCGCTCCTTTCTATACCTAGTTTGGAGTCGATCGATACCTAGCATGGACGATACCGTACTGACGGTTTCAGGTCATACCTGCCAGTCCCAGTATCCATTCATTAGAGATCCTGTTTTGCACCGCACAAGTACTGGTGCCCAGCCTAGTTTTTCGAGTTTAGCCTGTCCAGGGATTGTTCCCATTGGAGATCCTTCTTTTCAGAAATTTCTCCTTGACATGGCAACATTCCTGGCTATTCCTATCCCTGGCTATGATACTACACATGGCTTTTCTGGGAAAAAGGAAAATATAATGCTTCCTTTACATCATTCCTTACAGGATCTTCTGAAAATATGGGAAACACCTTTAAGGGCTTCCTCACCTTCTACAGCAACTACTCTTCTGTATCAGGTGCCCCCCTCTCCAGGGTTTCAAAAGACTCAACTTCCCCATCCTTCCATTGTAGTGGAATCAGCAATGAGGAAGGTAAAGAGCAAGAAGAAGCACTCTTCTTTCCCGCCAGGTCGTGCATCTAGAACACTAGATGCCTTTGGACGTCATACCTTCCAAACATCTATGCTGGCAACAAGGATTCTCTCATATATTTTTTATATGAGTCTATCCCTTCAGGAGGTCACAGAGAAATTATCTCTTTTGACTCCTTTTCTTTCAGAGCCCAAGGCTTCAGACTATTCCTTGCTTCTTAGTCACAGCCAGAATATCTCTAAGTTTCTTTCTCGTGCTTCCCTAGACTCCTTTGAGTCTGTTAGCAGAACCTCTGCTATAACCATAGGAGCACGACGTAGAGCCTGGCTCCAAGCTTCAGACTTGAGCAGATGGGCACAACAAAGACTGGGTAACACTCCTTGTACTGGAGAAAATCTCTTCAACAAGGAGTCTTTGCGTCAGGTTGCTCATTGCTCCACTGACTTCCCTGCTTCTGAGGGCTATCCTAAACCTTCTTCCCCAGCAGGTAAGAAATGCCCTACCAAACCTCCTTTTCCTAAAAGAAGGTTTTATTCTCCCGGCACCATCATCAGCTCTCCTCTCCTGAGGATCGAGCCTCCTGCACCGGGAGGAGCGCAGCCATCAGATCACTGCCCAATCGGGGGAGCCACGTGCAGCAACCTTTAAATTTTCAGCGCGCCGGCAGGCGTGCCCGCACCTGGCGGGCCCGCGCCTGAGGGCCTCGCCAGAGGGCCCTTCAGCGTGGCCCTTAGGCGGAGGCCAGTGACGGAGGCCATTCTACAACAGGCAGGCCTAGGACCAGCACAGAACAAACTCAGAGCATCGGACCTCGAAAAAGCAAGTAATTACCCTGTTCTCTCAGAACACAAAGCGTAAACCTCAGATCACAATTACCTCCGATGTATGTTGTATAACTGTGTAACCTACTAGTTCTAGTTAGCTCAGATAATAGATACTTGTGGAATCTGCCATTAGTCTTATTCTTACATGTGTTCAGATATTCCCAGCATAACCTACCATCTACAATTACCTCCGATGTATGTTGTATAACTGTGTAACCAGCCAGCTCTAGTTAGCTCTGACACAAGATGCTTGTGTAATCTGCCATTATCTAACATTACCTGCCACTAGCTACCATTATCAACCGCCACTAACAGACAGTATAGCTGCAATCTGAAATCTCGAGGAATCTTTGTCTCTTGGTGTAAAGTGTAATGTGTAAGCTCCAGTAACCCCGATAGATTGGGAGCCCCACCACAATCTTCAGCCTTCCTACAACTGAACCAAAGCTATTACAAGTTTTTGCGACCAGACAACACTCCTGACCCACCACCAACCAACATCCCAGCCCAGACCCACACCCCAACCAAAGCACACAAAATGGCCCTATCCTGCATCATCACCATTACCCTCTACCTCCTCGCTACAGGCCTAAGCAACGTCACTGGGCTACACGCTAGCAACAATCACATACCAACTATCCACAGTCACCGAAGGAGGGGGCCAGATGCCCCCTTCTACGAATCAAGAGAAACTACCCGATCTCACCACCACCACCTCCTACAGGTAGCATTACAACACAGCAAGAAGAAGAAACAGGGAGAAAACCCCCTCCCCCAACTCCTGAGATGTGCCCTTATAAATGCCCGATCAGTACGTAAGAAATGGCCGGTCATTTCAGATATGATATCACTACACAACCTTGACCTACTACTGATCACTGAGACATGGCTTTCCTGTGATGACAACGTGCTACTCAACCAGCTCCTGCCAGCTAATTTTTCCATCCATACATGTCACAGATCTGGCAAAAGAGGAGGTGGAGTCCTCGCCATCACCAGATCTGACCTTCAGTTCAGCATAAAAGATGCAGCCAGCTCGCCACTCCTAGACACAGTCTCGATAGAGAACAAGTGCTGCACCATCAATCTATTATACAGAGCTCCATCAGCTGACCCAGATGCACTATCAACGATAATTGACATGGCCTCAAACTCCCAGAGCCCGCATACAGCAAGCTGGGTGCTAGGAGATTTCAACCTCCCCTCCCTGCAAGACTCTCACTCAACGGCATTTCTCGAAGCCCTGAAGGATCTAGGTTACAGCCAATTAATCAAGGAACCAACCCATATAAAAGGAGGCATTCTAGATCTAATATTCACAACAGACAACCATCAGCAAACCAACCATCCCTGAACTATCAATCACCGCAGTCCCATGGTCAGACCACATGCTAATCCTATTCCAAGTTCCCCAGCCAAGCCGTGGCCAAAAGGGAGAAAACACAGCAGGCGGTCAACCCAGCGCCCCGCTGAGAAGATTCCAACCATTCAACAAAGACCTAATCCTGAACGCAGCACTCCCACTAATAACCTCACCAGCACACAACCCAGACGATCTCGTCTCCGACTGGAATGAGATACTCAGCTCAATCGCTGTTTGCTCATCAAATAACAAACCACATGGGAAACGACCCTCAGCAGCCTGGTACTCAGCAGAGCTGAAAGCCTCACTCACAACGCTAAGGAAACTGGAGAGACGATGGCACCGCTCACGCTCAGAAGTAAACCAAAGTGCATACAACCTACAGCTCACAACGCATCGTACCGCAGTGACAGAAGCCATGAGACGTCACCACGCTGACACCTTAAAAAGAGCCCTGAACAAACCTCGTGACCTGTTTGCCCTAGTTAAACGACTCACAACGGAACCTGCTTCATAACAAGCAAACGGAATCCATCCTCAAACATATGCTGACTATCTACAAACCAAACTCTGTCGGATAAACAACAACCCAGTGCCCAGCACTATCCTTGAGCCTTGCAATCAAACACCACTCACTACCTTCACGACACCGCCCAAAGAAAGCATCGAAGACACCATAGCGGCCATCAACACGACCACCGCTCAAGCTGATCCATGCCTGGCGTTCTGGGTCAAAGAAATACAGACTGACCTCAGTCCCGTCATATCCAGACTCATGGAACAATCATTCACAACAGGGTATTTCCCACGCACCCTCAAACACACATCAATAAGACCTCTACTAAAAAACAACAAGCTCGACCAACTGAAGCCGGAATCCTACAGACCGATATCAAGCAGACCGATGCTTTAAAAAATAATGGAAAAGGAAGTTCAGAGACAAATACAAGATCACATTGATTCCAACGCACCACTGGATCCATGTCAACATGGATTTAGAGAAGCCCACGGGGTTGAAACCCTTCTCACCACACTCTTCAGCAACATAATAGCAGGCATTGACAACATCCGCCAAGGGTTCGTCCTTGTCTTCCTTGACATCGCTGCAGCGTTCGATTCCGTGAGCCATGAGCGCCTCCTAGAACGCCTCTAAGAGAAAGGAATCTCCGGTAAAGCACTCGAGTGGTGTAGGTCCTACCTCTCTGACAGATGGCAGCAGGTACGATCCAGAGACGACACATCAGATCCATTCCACCAAAGCCAAGGGGTCCCACAAGGATCCTCCCTCTCCGCCCTGCTGTTCAATATATACATGCAGCCTATATGCAACCTAATCCGGTCTTTCAACGTCAACTGCATGATATACGCAGATGACGTGCTGTTATACACACCTTTTGCAACAGAGAACCCCGACCTCACACCAATAACAAGCTGCATAAATGAAATATCCAACTGGCTACAATCCCAAAACCTCAGGATTCAACACAAGAAGACGGAGGTGATGTTCATTACAAGGAACCGTAACTTCACCGCTCCGGCAGTCTTAAAAGTGAAGGAAGCAGACCTCCAGACCAAACCCACTATCAGGTACCTCGGCGTCACATTAGATCAGAACTTGGATATGAAGGCGCACATAAGTAACACTGTAAGGGCAGTATATCATAAAATTAGATCCCTTAGATACCTGCGATCCCTGCTGGAGCCAGACGACTTCAGGACCATCTATCAGGCACTAATCATCCCGCATTTCGATTATGCAAACGCAATACTGCAAGGCCTCCCCCAAACCACTTTGAACCCACTGCAAATGGCAATGAACGCCGCAGCAAGAGTACTACACGGAGCATCCAGGAAAGACCATGTCTCACCCATTCTGAAACAACTCCATTGGCTCCCGATAGAAGGTAGACTTACATTCAAGACCTTGCTACTCACCTTCAAAGCCACCAAAGGGCTCTCGTCAGCATCGCTAGCAGAGCTAATCCAGACGACACCACACAACAGGGACAGAAGGTCAGTAGCGCTAAACACCTTGATAGTCCCACGATCAATAACGCAATGCACCAAGTCAACATCTAGCAGGGCCTACAAATTCTATGCACCAATAATCTGGAATAACCTCCCACACAACATCCGAGCAATCCCAGACATATTCCAATTCAGGAAGGCCTTGAAACACTACCTCTTCCTCCTGCATTACCCGGAAACCAATAGGAGTTCAGCACAAACTGCTGAAACCACCCAAATCCCCCTTGACTGAAACCAAAATGAGCACATGACCATGTTATAAATTTGTAAATAGTTACCCCTGTTATCCAAGTTATATGTCCTGTTCATCTGTAAACACAAAGTACTATTGGAAATGTGTCTTTCATTGTTTTATTGTAAACCGCGCTGATGCTGAATAGCGCGGTATAGAAGTGACTATAAATAAATAAATAAATAATAAATTCTTCTCCTGCCCATTATGCCGATGTTCCCAAACAGGGGAAACCTCGCCCTGGTCTGAAGAATGCAAACTCAAGCCAGGAAAATTAACCCTCAATGGGGTTCTAATTGATCTCTTATAACATACAGTTCACTTCTTCTCAGCAGAAGTTTTTTCACTTTTTTCATTTAAAACTCTACGCTTGGATTCCTGTTTCCAGGACATCCACTTGCTCTCAAGTAGGCTGAGCTGTCAGGAGATTCATGTCTGTGGGTCACAAGGTTTTCCTCCTCTTCCTTCCATGAAGAGAGGTTTGCCAACTATCTCATGATAGTTTCCCTGTACCACCATGAATTTTTCCTTCTACAGACTTACCATATAGCAAGTCTCCCTTCAGCTCCTATTTTTTCTTTACCCTCTTTTTCAGGAACTCCCCTGTAAGAGTGCTACCATACCACTGGAAGGCTTCTTAGCCTTTCTAGTCTTCCTTTCCTTTCCAGTGTAGAGTTTTTCTCTGGAGTTACCTCCCTGCTTCATTGGGCAGCTCATCAGACATGATCAGGATTTCTCCTCTTGTTCTGTCTGTTCTCTCTGTTACAAACAGAGGAAGTCTCTCTGCTGTTCTATTCAGCAGCTGCCCAGGCAGGAGTTCCAGTGCTTTGACTACTGGTACTTTCTACAAGTTCCAGTCTTGTCTTCCACTACTTTCTCTAGTCTTAGTAGTGCTTCCAAGATAGTGCTCATCTATCTTGGAAAATCCTTATCGCTTCTTTTCTGTCATCTCCAAATCTCTGGAGTTGGCAGCATAGCTGAGGTGGCAGCTGGTTTCCTCCAACAGCCACTTTTATTTCCCAATTCTCCTGCATACTGCTCTCTGCAATCCTACTGAGAAGCTTTCCACTATGGGCCCTTGCTAGAGAGCATGAGGATTTTTTCTCTAATTTCTATCCTATATGGTTGAAAAAGGCTTCCTCAGTCATTCCTCATGACTGTAGGGGTTCTTTATACCCTTCTGTTTCCTTTTCATAAAGGACTTAAGCCTTCTCTATGTGACAGTCCAAAGAGTCACCCAGTTTCTACAGGAAATATGCTCTTTTTCCTTGCAGCTTGTCCTCATGGTATCCTAATCCTTCTTGGACAGCACATATTTAATCAAACAACGCATGATACCCCCCCTTGTTCCTCAAGTGGGTCAACCTGGTATTTCCTCCTATGCGTTTTCTGTCCATTTACCATGCGAGAGTTCTATAGGACTCAGAACTTGCTGTTTACAGACTGATATTATCCTCTGTTTTTCACACAACCATCCTGGTTATTCCACTGGATGGCATTCCTGCACCATCCTAGCCAGTGAGAATAGATTCTCTATATATCTCCTCAAGTAGGTTCCACCTTCTTGTTAGATGAATCTTTCTCCTTCACATCTCCCATGTGAATGTTCTTATGAACATATCTCTGTCTGCTTAGTTGCAGACGTTTCTCTTTAGACATCTTTATACATGTATGTATATATTTCTATATACTTCTCTATAGATACATATGTCTGTAAGCTGTGTGTGCATATCTGTGCCCCTCCAGTTCTCACTATAGACGTATACACCTCATATGGGCAGGCATATATATGTCCCTATGTCTGTGTATCTGTCGAGATGCTTCCTTATAGGTAGATATGTATTACCATACTTATCTCTCTAACTGTCTATGCTTATAAAGGGTTTTTACCTTTCTATAGGTTCCAGACAGGGGGCTTGCATATCTTCATACTGTCCCTCAGTATGTCTGGGTATTATGCACACAACCACTTCTGTGGTACTGACAGCTCCTACTTTAACCCTAGGTCTAGATATCCCCGAAGCTCCATGCTTCACTATCTTTCCTATCTCTCAACAGATAGGAAAGACAGGGTGGATCTTCAGTAGATCTGAAGTTCCAGCCCTTCAGACATCTATCCTCCTTGGGAATATGGGCTTTTTTCCATACCCCTTCTTCCCTCCAGGACTGGGCTAGTTGTCCAAATCAGTCAGTCTTCCTCTCTTGCTCCTAAATGTTACTAACTCTGTATCCAAAGGAGTTCCCAGCTTTTTCCATAAAGCTTCCACTGAAGACCTGACGTTTGGGTACTACCCCAGGTGACACCTGGGTCACCTGTCAATTCCAGATTTGGACCTTCGCCTTCACTTCAGCGAGATCACCTTGAACATTCCTCTGCTGGATTTCCAGTAGACTCCATCAGCCTCTCTACTTCCTGCAATCCAGTAGGTGAGGTCCATATTGTGTTTGTTCATGTCAATATTTTCATGGTAATTGTCATACATACAAGGACTCCTTACCTGTAGTCCTTAGGTTAGCTGTTTTCCTACAGCTCCTCTCTTTTCAACTCCTACCCTCCATCCTCAGGATGCCTGCCCATATGAGGTGTAGCATGTTCCAATCCTCACCATCCTCGGGCTCCGGGCATCTTAGCTTGGAAGTCCGCATATGTGAAGACTCATTCCTACTTGTTCCTGGAGATAGCACAGTTACTTACCTGTAACAGGTGATCTCTGGGAACAGCAGGAATAAGTCTTCACAACCCACCCACCTCCCCTAGGAGTTGTATCTCTCTATCTTCCTTTCCGCTTTCTCTCTTTTGTCTCAGCTATAAAACTCAACTGAGGAGAGACAGTTGGAAAGGCAGCACGCAGGCGCTGAGGGATGCTCCCAAAAGCTTTCTGATTGGAAGCTGGGGAGCATTCCCGCGCAGGCTCCGTCGGTACCGACGTACCCATATGTGAAGACTTATTCCTGCTGTTCCCAGAGATCACCTGTTACAGGTAAGTAACTGCTTTGTTTGTAGGAGGGCTGTTGGGAAAAGTTTCTCTTTACAGGTGGTGGTAAAATCTGCAGCTGGGGAGATACCCTGAAAGGTGTAGCTAGGGGCACCCTCCAGTATTTTCGTAAAGCAAATGGAACCCCTGATAAGCCTCTGAAAGGAGCCCCCAAGACCAAATGAACAGGCACAAAGGAACCTTAAACTATGTACAGACATTCTGCTACGCACAAACTGGCTCTATAAGGCACAAAGCTGAAAGAACAGGCGAGTCCTACATAAGAACATAAGATATGCCATACTGGGTCAGACCAAGGTCCATCAAGCCCAGTATCCTGTTTCCAACAGTGGCCAATCCAGGTCACAAGTACCTAGCAGTTTCCCCAAGGGACACAGGTTCCACAATGCTTGTACTGGGTCAAGCATTGATATCCTGGGTCCCTTCTTAATGGTTTATGGACCTTTCCTCCAGGAACTTGTCCAAACCTTTTTTAAACCCAGCTACACTAACAGCCTTTACTACATCCTCCGGTAACAAATTCCAGAGTTTGATTACACGTTGAGTGAAAAAATATTTTCTTTTATTAGTCTTAAATAGTTTACCCTGTAGCTTCATTGCATGTCCCCTAGTCTTTCTATATTCTGATAAGGTAAACAATCGATCTACGTTTACCCGTTCCACTCCGTTCATTAATTTATAGACTTCTATCATATCTCCCCTCAGCCGTCTCTTTTCCAGGTTAAAGAGCCCTAACCTTTTTAGCCTTTCTTCATAGGAGTATCCTTCCATCCCCTTTACCATTTTGGTGGCTCTTCTCTGAACCTTTTCTAAAATCGCTATATCCTTTTTAAGATACGGCGACCAGAATTGCACACAATATTCAAGGTGCGGTCTCACCATGGAACGATATAGAGGCATTATAATATCTTTTGTTTTATTTTCCATTCCTTTCCTTATCATACCTAGCATTCTATTTGCTCTCTTGGCCGCTGCTGCACACTGGGCCAAGGGTTTTAACATGGTATCCACAATGACGCCTAAATCTTTTTCCTGAGTGGTGGTTCCTAATGTGGAACCTTGCATCGTGTAACCATAGTTTGGGTTGTTCTTCCCTAGGTGCATAACCTTGCACTTGTCCACATTAAATTTCATCTGCCATTTTGATGCCCAGTCTTCCAATTTATCAAGATCCTCTTGCAATTTTCCACAATCCTCTTGGGTTTTAACAACTTTAAATAGTTTTGTGTCATCTGCAAATTTGATAACCTC
Source organism: Ichthyophis bannanicus (assembly GCA_033557465.1). NCBI lineage: Eukaryota > Metazoa > Chordata > Amphibia > Gymnophiona > Ichthyophiidae > Ichthyophis > Ichthyophis bannanicus. Next base: position 73,549,245 of record CM066033.1, read on the forward strand.
ACTCGTTATTCCACTTTCCAGGTCATTTATGAATATGTCAAAGCAGCAGACCCAGCACAGATCCCTGGGGCACACCACTATTCACCTTTCTCCATTGGGAAAATTGGCCATTTAGCCCTACCCTCTGCTTTCTATCTTTTAACCAGTTCCTGATCCACAATAGTACACTGCCTCCTATCCCATGACTCTTTAGTTTTGCCAAAAGTCTCTGATGAGGGACCTTGTCAAAGGCTTTCTGAAAGTCTAGATACACAATATCAACCGACTCACCTTTGTCCACCTGTTTATTCACTCCTTCAAAAAAACATAACAGATTAGTAAGACAAGATCTTCCTTGTCTAAAGCCATGTTGGCTGTCTCCCATTAGGTCATGACTATCTACATGCTGAGTAATTTTATTTTTTATAATGGTTTCTACCATTTTTCCCAGTACTGATGTCAGGCTCACCGGTCTGTAGTTTCCCAGATCACCCCTGGAACCCTTTTTAAAAATTGGTGTTACATTGGCGATCCTCCAATCTTCAGGTATTAGAGATGATTTTAATGATAGTTCACAGATTACTAATAGCAGGTCTGCAATCTCATATTTCAGTTCTTTCAACACCCTTGGATGTATACCATCCGGCCCAGGTGATTTGCTACTGTTCAGTTTATCTAATAGTTGTAATACATCTTCCCGATGTATCGATATTTCCTTCAATTCTTCTGCACCTTTAAATACCACTTGTCATGGGTAACATCCTTACATCTTCCTCAGTAAAGACCGAAGCAAAGAATTCATTCAGTTTCTCCGCTATCGCCTTGTCGCCTCTCAGTGCTCCTTTAACCCCTTTATCATCTAATGGACCAACTGACTCTCTCACAGGTTTTTTGCTACGAATGTACTTGAAAAGGTCTTTATTTTGTGTTTTTGCTTCCGCAGCAAGCTTCCTCTCAAATTCTCCCTTTGCCTGCCTTATCAATGCCTTGCATTTGACTTGCCAGTGCTTGTGCTGTTTCCAGGTTTCGTCGTTTGGCTCTTTTTTTCATTTCCTGAAAGATGCTTTTTTGGCAACAGCCGCCTCTCTGACCTCACCTTTAAACCATGCTGGCAGTTTTTTGGACTTCCTTCCACTTTTCTTAAAGCGTGGAATACAGCTGGTCTGGGCTTCCAAGATAGTATTTTTCAACACCCACGCTTGATGTACGTCTTTAACCTTTGCAACTGCTCCTTTTAGTTTTTTCTTAACTGTTTTCCTCATTTTATCATAGTCTCCTTTTCGAAAGTTAAAAGGTAGTACTGCGGATTTCCTTACTATCCCTCCTCCACTAATTAAATCAAAGGCGATCATGCTATGATCACTATTGCCAAGTGGCCCCAACACCCTTATCTCTTGCACTAGATCTGGTGTTCCACTAAGGACTAGGTCTAATATGGCTTCCCCTCTGGTCGGTTCATGAACCAGCTGCTCCAAAAAGCAGTCATTTATTTCATCTAGGAACTTTATCTCCCTAGCATGTCCTGACGTGACACTCACCCAGTCGATACCGGGGTAATTGAAATCACCCATTATTATTACTGCGCTGTAACCTTTGTTAGCTTCCTTGATTTCTTTGAGCATTTCATCATCCATTTGGTCATTCTGGCCAGGCGCTCGATAGTACACCCCCACAGCCATCGCCTTCCCCCTTTTACATGGAATTTCAATCCATATAGATTCTACAGCAAATTTTGTTTCCTGCAAAACTTTAATCCTTTCTGACTCAATGCCCTCTCTAACATAGAGAGCAACCCCTCCACCAATTTGATCAGCTCTATCATTACGATATAGTTTGTACCCAGGTATCAGTGTCCCACTGGTTGTCCTCCTTCCACCATGTCTCTGATATTCCAATCATATCTAACCTTTCTTTTAGTGCTATATATTCTAACTCTCCCATATTATTTTTTAGACTTCTAGCATTTGCATACAAGCATTTTAGAGATTGTATTTTATTCATATTAATTTGGCTATTGGTAGACATGGGTAATTTGGGATCTTTAAGCTGTGTCTGCTCCATACTTGAGGGCATTTGGGCTACTTTACTCTTTTGTGGAACCTCTCTGCTTTTGGTAGTATCCTTCAAGGATACATTTTTCCGAACCATCCGCTCTTGGGTGACTGTCGGCTTTCCCCTAATATCTAGTTTAAAAGCTGCTCTATCTCCTTTTTAAAGGTTAATGCCTGCAGCCTGGTTCCATCCCGGTTAAGGTGAAGCCCATCCCTTCAGAAGAGCCCCTTCCGAAGTGTTGTTGAGGTGTGGGTGTTTGTGACCATGGTTCTCTTGTAGTGTGTCTGGTATGTCTTTTGCTTGGAGGTTTGTAGTAAGCGGATGTGTGTATAGATTGGTGGATGGTAGGGAAGTATGATATATCTATATCAATATATGTGGAGTTTGTAAGGCTGTGAAGTAGGTAGTGTAGTAAAATGCATTTCTTTGGTAAGAACATAGGGTAAGAATTAGTATTATGGTGTATGGTGGAGTGGAGGAGTGGCCTAGTGGTTGGGGCAAGGTACTTCAGGCCAGAAGGTCAGGGGTTCAAATTCCACTAGAGGACAGCAATCTTGGGCCCGAAGGACTGGGGTTTCTAGTCCCACAGGTGCTCCTTGTGGTCCTGGGTAAGCCACTTAACCCTCCATAGCCCATGTTCCCTGTAAAATAGTTATCTCCAAGTTATAATGCCCTGTTCAGTGTAATTTCAGTTTGTTCAATGTAAACCGCACTGATGCAGAATAGCACGGTATATAAGAGAATGTAAATAAATAAATAAAATAAATAAAGTATATTTTTTGAAAGTGTTCTATTGTACATTTGCTGTCCGTAACGTAGTTTGTTGCTAGCGTGAGGGGGTTTATTTTTCATGTTAGTGTCCTCCGTGTGGGATGAGTTATTCAGTTGGTTGGTGATCTGTGTTAGTCTGGAGAGCTGGTGTATGTTTTGTGCTCCACTCCCCATAGCTGATTGTGTCCCGGTGGTGTGAGTCTGTGGAGACGGTTCGTCGGTGAAGAACATAAGAACATAAGAGATGCCATACTGGGTCAGACCAAGGTCCATCAAGCCCAGTATCCTGTTTCCAACAGTGGCCAATCTAGGTCATACGTACCTAGCAGTTTCCCCAAAAGACACAGGTTCCACAATGCTTGTACTGGGTCAAGCATTGATATCCTGGGTCCCTTCTTAATAATGGTTTATGGACCTTTCCTCTAGGAAATTGTCCAAACCTTTTTTAAACCCAGCTACACTAACAGCCTTTACTACATCCTCCGGTAACAAATTCCAGAGTTTGATTACACGATGAGTTTGCAAAATTCTGTCCTAATGTGCCCATCTTGCTCATGGCCCAAGAGCAATTCTGAATGTGACGCGAAGGCTGTGATTCTTGTAGTACTCTTGCTCTGGTTTGGTCCCTGCTAAAGGGCCCTCTGGTGAGGCCCTCAGGCGCAGGCCCGCCAGTCGCAGGCATGTCTGGAGCGCACTGGAGTTTTGTAGTTTAGTTCGGTGGGAGGAGCTGTGCGATCGTGTGCAGCACGATGCTGGTCAGTGGTGGAGAAGAGTGAGAGGCAATCCTACTCGGCAGGCTCGCCTCCGATGAAGCTGAACACACTGATGTGGTGGGGGAGGGAGTGGACACTTTACCTTTGCTCCGGGTGGCTGCTGATGGTGCTGGAATCTCCCGATGCAGCTGAAGAGCTCAAGATTTAATTGCACTGGAGAAAGGGATGGTTAGTTGGGAGTTCTGAAACAAAACTATATATATCAAAGTATATAGTTGGGAGTGGTGCAGATATGTTGACTTGTGTAAGTCAGTTTGTGAGGTGGAATGGAGATGATTCTGTGTAGAGATTACTGAGATTGGTGGTCTTCGTTATAATGTTCAATGAATAAGGTGGTCTTGAGTAACTTGCGGAAGTTTTTTATATCAGTTGTGGATCGTAGCTTTTCCAGTAGTGCATTCCAAATAGCAGAGGCAGCAAGAGAGCCCGCATGGATGTGGATTTATTGGTTCTTGTGAATAAACTAGGAGTTGGTATTGTGTTTTTGGTGCTGTTTCTGTCTGGTCTATTTTTTGCGTTGGTTCCGATGAGCTCTTGTAGTATTCCTGCTGACATGTTTTTGATCTTGAAGATGGTGAGCGCTGATTTATATTTTGCTCGTGAAGAGATTGGTAGCCAATGAAGATCATGTAGTATGGGAGTTATATAGTCTTCTAGTGAAGCGCCAGCAATAATACGGGCAGCAGTGTTTTGGACTATTTGAAGGGGTCAAGTGGATTGTTTGGGTAGGCCTTGAAAGAGGAGATTACAGTAGTCCAGCACAGGTGTGATGATTGGCATACTGTACGGAAGTGTTCTTTATTGAGAAGAGGTTTTAGTCTTTGGAGCATTGCTAGTTTGAAGAAGGCTGTTTTGGATGTTTTGTTAATGTGTGCCTGAAGAGTAAGAAGTTTGTCTAGTATCACTCCAAGATACTGAACTTCATCTTTTATAGTGATTGGTGTATTTGAAATGTTGATGGTAGTAGGAGGCGTACATCAACATGGTGGCATACATCAATGGTGGCATACATCAGTCGGTAGGGAGGTACAAGCAGTGTACAGTTAGAGAAGGAAATAGCGCCCTTGTTGGCATGGGCAGAGGACAATCTTCAGGCCCTCTTGGCGGCCCACGTCACTGGCAAGGACAATGCCATGGCAGAGTTTCTCAGTCAGGTTTGTTTAGTTCCCGGGGAGTGGACACTCAATGAGATTCCTTGCGCAGGTAGTACATCGTTGGGGGCAGCCGGTCATGGACCCAATGATCACTTATCGGAATGCCAAGGCGAATCGCTTTTACAGCAGAAGACGGGGGAGAGGCTCGATACACTGGTACAATGATGGTTGGTGGAGGGTTGTCTCTGTTTTTTTCCCCCCATGGGCTCTAATTGGGAGAGTAGTGCAGTGGATAGAGGCACATCCAGTTTGGTTGTTCTGATTGCCCTCGATTGGCCACAGAGGCCTTGATATGCCAATCTCATCAAGTTGGTTGTCGACCATCCCTGGCACCTCCCGTTGCGCCAGGACCTTCTGTACAGGGTCCCGTCTGGATGTCTCAAGTGGGTTGATTCTCGCTTACGGCCTGGCTCTTGAGGGGGCTAGGTTGAAAAAGCAGGTGTATTCGGCCAGTCATTTCCACACTGCTACGGGCCTGCAAGAGGTCCACTTCTCTGGTCTATGTTAGAGTATGGTGCGTGTTTGAGGCTTGGTGTATAGAGCATGGCTGTCGTCCACTTTCAGCCTCTGTACTAGTGGTTCTGGCATTTTTGCAGACAGGATTGGATAAGGGTTTGGCCTGCACTTCTTTACAAGTCCAGGTGGCAGCAATTGCCTGCTATTGCGGTAGGATTCAGGGAGTCTCCCTAGTATCTCACCCAGGTGTCAGATTTTTGCATGCCATAAGCCATCTTCGCCTGCCAGTACAGAGGGTGGTTCCTCCATGGGATCTTAACTTGGTGCTATCGGCACTGACAGAGGCACATTTTGAGCCTTTAGGGGCCAGTACTTTGAAAGACTTGACCTTGAAGACGGTCTTCTTGGTGGCTATTTGTTAGGCCAGAAGGATTTCAGAACTCCAGGCGCAGTTGTCAGATGCCATTTCTCTGCCTGTCCAAAGAAAAGGGAATGTCCTCCTTACCGCCTAAGGTGCTCTATTTTTTTTTTTTTTTTTTTTTCGTTTCAATCAGTTGGTCACTCTCCCCGTGTTCATGGTAGTGCAGGATCTGCAACTTTGACTTTTGGACGTCGGGCAGGTATTGTGCAGGTATCTGAAGCACACAGAGCCCTTTCGTAAGTCAGATCATCTGTTTCTTCTTTTTGGGGGTCTACGTGGGGATGAAGCAGCATAAAAAGCCTCAATCTCGCGCTGGATGAAGGAGGCCATCTCCTCAGCTTACCTTTCTGCATCACAGACCATTGCCCAAAGGACTGCAGGAGCATTCTTCCTGTGTGCAAGCAACCTCATGGGAGGAATCTGGCCTCGTGTCGGCAGAGATTTGGAAGGTGGCAACATGGTCGTCTTTGCATACATTTGTCAAGCATTATTGTTTGGATGTGCAGGCAGCAGGGGATGCAAGGTTTGGGCAGCAGTGCTTCAGGCTGGGCTCACGAGTCCCTCCTGATACTGCGATGGTACATCCCACAGGTGAGGACTGGACTGGAGGAACAATAAGGAAGATGAAATTAGATCTTGCTAATTGTCTGTCTTTGAATTACTCCAGTCCAGTCCCAAACTCTCCCAGTTTTTTTTTTTTTTTTCCTTTTTCAAGACATCGATAGAGTTCCCGGGCCTAAAGAAATATATACTCTTTGGTTGCTCTGGAAGTGGAGCAGAGAGCCATTGGCAGGTGTAGCCTCAGGAATCTCGCCCAGTTCCCTGCCAAAGGGAGATTGCTGAAGGGGACAATGCGGCGTTGGGGCCACGTAAGTGCGTTTTCACTGCTCTTTCTTATTGAGGAGGGTGATCTCTTCTGCCTGTTGCGGATAGCTTAATGCGTTCATTTTAAGTGATTAGGGTAAAGTTACCTTTAAAAAAAAATAAAAATAACAAAAAAAAGACAGATTCTTAATTGTTGCTCCCATGAGTCTGCTTGTCAATAGGATACTGGAACTGGTGGGAGATGCCAGTTGTCTATGGTGTTGTCAGAAGTGTGACATGCTCAGTCTCCCAAGCTGCTGGTGAGAGGCGGCAACCCACATGTGGGGACTGGACTGGAGTAACTCAAGGAAAGAGAAATAGGTAAGATCTAATTTCACCTTGTGACCTGGACTGGCTGCTGTTACAAACAGGATACTGGGCTTGATGGACCCTTGGTCTGACCCAGTATGGCATATCTTATGTTCATGTTTAGCATTTCTTCTTGATCAAATCATCAAATCATGAAATCTGATAAGACTGAGTTTTTAAGGCTTGTCACACTTGTCAATAACTAGGGAAAGGAAATTCACTTTCAGCACAGTCTTGGGTTCCACATGTACCTCAGAAATTTCAGTCTTATTTTCATTAATCTTCATCCAGAGAGTTCTTTAAAATCCTTTGATTGTGACGATGAGGACTCTGGAAGATCCTAAATATGTATACCCTAGGGGAGGTACGATGCAGGCGTTCACATTCTTAAGGGATGTTAAAAACAAACTAACCTTTTTCAAAGAAGCTGTAGAACTCGAGGACATGAAATGAAGCTGCAAGGAAATTAAACGCAAAAGCAACATCAGAAAAAAAAATTTCTCCAGGAACAAGCAGGAAGTCATCCCTCACATATGGGTGGCGTCAGCACCGACGGAGCCTGCACGGAGCATTTCCCCAGCTTTCAAAGAAAGCCTTTGGGAATGCCACCACACATGCTTGGTCCCCTTCCCGCCCAAGGGTGCCATCTTTATCAGTCTCCCTTTTTCCGCGGAGCCCTTCAGTTGCATGTGCTGTACCTCGCAGAAAAGGTTTCCTAAACACACTCTCATTCTGGTTTTCCGGCCCTCTTCCCTCTGTCCCCAGTGCCCTTGCCTTAGCGGCAGTACTTGGGACTTTGTTTTTTTTTGGTTTTTTGGTTGTGTGTGTGGGGGGTTTTTTGTGGTGTGTTTTTTTTTTCATTTTTCTTGACCAGCATGTTTCCGCGCCCTTTTCAACTGCTGGCCGAGCCGAAGCTCTTCAACCTTGCAGGGATTCTTTTTGCCCCCATGGCCTCCGGTTTCAAAAAGTGTGACAGATGCTCCAAAAATATGTCGCTCATGGACACCCATGACTGTTGTCTTAGCTGCCTAGGAGCCAACCACAACCCAGAGCTCTGCTCTTTGTAAAAATGTCCTCCAAGGCCATCCAGAGCTGTAAGCAGAAGCTGGATGACGTTTTTTGCAAGGTGTCCCCGGTAGCTTCCCGCTCCATCGACCTTCAGTCTCTGGGTCCCTCATGGCCGCCACTCTGAGCCAAGGGTCCCCCAGAAGGGAGCAGAAGAAGACCTCGAGGACCCTGTCGGGGGCTCCGGACAAGCATGAGCGTTCTCGTGCTTGGTCCCTCAACCCCCCTCGGCAGTCCCAAGAGTCAGAGAAGGAGCGGCCTCTAAAGGTACCTCGTACAGACATGGAGGCCTCCGGCGATTGTGCCCGGTATCCTGAGGGTCGTCCCAGCACAGACCTCCTCTCCTCCGACTCCCAACCTGATCACCCCGGCAGAGTGGGAGGCCCAAATGCTGGCATTGGAGCGCAGAATTTCTGCTGCCTTTGCTGCCCAGCAGGCCCCACTGGCATGCGCCCTGAGACCTCAAGGGCCTGTGACAACCCTTGAGAGCCAAGGGTCTCGTGAGGGAATCCCGGCAGAGGTCTCTATCTCCATCCCAGTCTTCGGGTGTGAGATCTTCTCGAGCTAGCACCTCCAGCTCCAGGCAGACTTCGACCTTGGGAGCCCAGTGCAAGGCACAGGCTCTGATCAAGCCACCTAGCTCCGCGTCGTCTTCAGAATTCTCGGGCTGGGAGTCCAAAGGGGACACTTCCCCTGAATCCCAGGCCCATCAGAATCTCCTCTCGGATCCTTCCTCACTGATTCAGAAGCGGCAATCTCCTCCCGAAGACACCTCCTTTCTGGAGATTGTGAGGGACATGGCTCGAGCCCTGGCGCTCTCCACGCAGTCCGAGGAGGAGCTCCGTGCAGAAGAACTCGATATTTTACAATACGAGGTTCCACCAAGGGAATCCTTCATGGTCCCGGTTCCACTCATCCTAGCTCGGCTGCTCCTCCGCATGTGGGAGATGCCTGCGTCTATCCCCATTGTCAGCAAGCACCTGGACACCATGTACAGGGTCCAGTGAGGGCCCGACTTCCAGAAGACCCAGCTTCCTCATACTACGATGGTAGTGGAGTCTGCCATGCTGAAGCAAAAGAGACCAAAAACTCACTTCTTGGCTCTCGCCAGGTAGGGACTCTCGTGCCCTCGATGTCCTCAGGCATAAGGCCTACCAAGGCTCCATGCTGACATGCCGCATCCAGGCTTACCAGCTCGGGGGTTTCCAGTTGGGCCTCGATGCTGGTTACCTCCAGTTTCCAGTCCTTCCTAAAGTCGGTGGGGGACTGTTAAAAGAACCTTTTTCGTGCTGCCTATGACAGCTTCAAGTCCTCCGCTCGGGTAGCGGCTGCTGGTATCGGGGCCAGGTGGCAGGCCTGGGTCCAGTCCTCGGACCTTGAACAGTGGGTCCAGGAGAAGCTGCTCGATGTACCGTGACTGAGTACCTAACCCGCACCCATCTTTCTTGGAAGACCTCATTGCTCTGGCATCCACAGTCCAACACCGCAACATGGTATCGGCCCAAGCGATGCTCTGTCTCCTCAGCCATATGGCCTCAACGGTCCATGTCGTCCCCGACGCCTGGCTGCACATGCGGGCGGCGCAATGGTGCCTTCAGGCTCAATGGTCCCAGGCAACAGGTCGCTTCCGAGACGCCGTCTGTCATGCCTCTGCTCACAGAGTCCCTTGACTGGTGGTGGGACACCTGGAACCTGCTCCGAGGCATGCCGTTCCAGGCCCCACAACATGATGTGGTCTTGACACGGATGCCTCACTTATGGGCTGGGGAGTCCATTGCAGCATGCTCGGTACACAGGGGACTTGGACTCTGGAGGAGTCCTGGCACCGATCAACCGTCTCAAACTCCGGGCAGTCCTTTTCGACCTCCGGCATTCAGGCACCACATTCACCACTGGGTGATGCTCATACAGATGGACAACTGAGTAGCAATAGTGTTTATGAACAAGCAAGGGAGCACGGACTCTTACAGCCTCTGCCTGGAGGTGGTAGCCCTGTGGTCCTTCGTGGGTCTCCAAGGCATAACCCTACAGGCCACTTATCTCCCGAGCCGGGACAATGTCCTGGCAGACAGGTTGAGCTGGCACGAATGGTGCCTCTGACCGCAGACTGTACACCGGCTGTTCTGGTGTTGGGACTCCAGTCCTAAACCTCTTCTCCAGCCTGGCGAACTCTTAGCTCTCAAGGTTCTGTGGCCCAGTTCCACACCCAAACAGGGAAGTCCCTAATGCCTTCCTCCTGTCGTGGATGCATGGCCTCCTGTATGCATTTCCTCCCACACCGCTCATAGTGTGAACTCTTCTCAAAATACAGCAGGACAGGGCCTCAGTGATTCTCGTGGCCCCGCGATGGCCTCAACAGCCCTGGTTCCCGCTGCTGCCCCGCCTCTCATCAGAGCCTCCAGTTTCCCTGGGCGACGTGCCGGGCTTGTTGATGCAGGAGGAAGGTCTGCTACCTCACCCAAACTTGTGATCCTTATCTCACGGCTTGGCGGCTGAGCGGGTTGCTCTAGCCCCCCTTCATCTCCCAGTGGAGATTGAGGACATACTGCTGGCCTCGCACAGGGACTCGACTTAAGCCTTCAAGTGGCATCAGTTCTCAGTGTGGTGCTCAGATGCAGGCCAACCCGTTCTCTTGCCCTACACACTTAGTCCTGCAATACCTGCTCCATCTCTCGAAGGCGGTCTTAAAGGCCAACTCGGTCACGGTCTATCTGAGCGTCATCTCAGCCAACCATCGCCCTGTCTGGGGTGGACCTCTCTTGGGTCAACCCCTGGTTTCCCACTTCATGCGCGGGCTGCTTCTTTCCAAGCCCCCCATCCAGCCGCCTCCGGCAGAGTGGGACCTTTTAACATCGTCCTCACACAGCTGACTCAGTCGTCCTTCGAGCCGATGGCGTCCTGTTCCTTTGGCACCTTTCCTGGAAGGTGGTTTTTCTTGTGCCTCTCACCTCAGCCCTGATGGCCGACGCCCCCTACACGAGGTTCTGCGGGTACTGGGTGGTTCTCCAGACACACCCCAAGTTTCTCCCAAAAGTTGTCTCTGATTTTCACCTCAACCAGAAGATAGTACTACCGACTTTCTTCCTGAAGCCTTGCTCCAATTGGGCGTCGGCAGTCCTCCATACTCTTGACTGCAGGAGGGCGCTCTCCTTCTACCTGCAGCATACACAGGTTCACCGCAGGTCTGAGTGGCTTTTCGTCTTCTACGACCCTGCCCACATGGGACTCGTAGTCACTAAGTGGACCCTCTCCATCTGGGGGTCAGATTGCATTGCCTTTGCCCAGGCTCAGGCCGGACTGCCTCTAGACCACCGAGCCATGGCACAGGGGTTTGTGTGAGGGCAGCATCAGTGGCCCATCTGCGCTCCGTGCTGCTGGCGGACATCTGCCGAGCCGCAGCCTGGTCTTCGGCTAACACCTTCGCGGCACATTATTGCTTGGAGAGGGAGTCCTATTGGGACACCGCCTTCGGCCAGGCTGTATTCCGTAATCTGTTTGGGGTTTAAGCAACTCCTGTCCTTTGACCCTTCTTCTGTGGCTACTTGGAGCTTGGTCTTCTGGGGACCCAGGGTCCTCAGGCTGTCTTTGATTACACAGGTACACTAAAAAAATTTTTTTTAAACTGCCTCTGTTTCGATTGATTTTTACGTTTTTTGGTGCGCTGAATCCAAATCTGGTAACCAATTTGCTCCATCACGTACAGATTTTTTGCTACATTGGGTTAGCAGCTTGAGGTGAACGTTTCAGATTGAGTGCGATCGAGATAAAAGTTTCTTGGATGAATTCTTTATACTAATTGTTTAGTAGTTATTCAAATAAGAATAAAGAAAATTGTAACAAGGAAGCACATAAGAATAGAGTAATGTCAACAAAACACACTGTGATGGTAGCAAAATTGTCTGCACTTTAAACAGCCACATACATGTGCACAAACATTGAGCATATAAGAGCGAGGTTAGACACAAAGCAAAGCAAAGAAATGTGCAAAAAATGTTGTACAGGTATGTATGTAAGAATAGAAAACGCAAACCGCACCATTGCAATACATGAAGACAAACACCCGATGGTGTGAAAATAAAATTCTAATAAATGAGATCCGACACTGTGGTAATAACTAGCAAATTTTTATTTCAAAGTTTAGTAAAAACACGATATTTGTCAACACAGTTTAGATTTTAAAGTCATTCTTGGGTCAATCAATCTCCTGGTGTGCCCGTTTCTTCTTCCCCCGAATGCTTCTCTTGGTGTGCTGCTTGGCGTATTTTTCATCTGGGGTTTCCCGCAGCAGCAACCAGCAGAAATCAGCCATCATAGTGGTGGTCCATCTTCCTTGGTACCTTCTCTCTGCGTCCTTGATGTCCTGGTGAAATCTTTCACCTTGTTCTTCACTGTACGCCCCCAAGTTTTCGGGAAAGTAGTTCACATGGGAGTGCAAGAAATGGACTTTCAGGCTCATGTTACAGCCTTGTTCTTTGAAGGCATTGAGCATCCTGGCAACAATATCCTTATAGTTCTCATCCCGCCCGTTCCCCAAGAATTTGAGAACAACATCCTTGAAGGAATCCCAGGCTTCTTTTTCCTTCTCAGACATCGTTTCAGCGAATGCTCCATCTGAAATGAGTTTCCTTATATCAGGGCCAACAAACACTCCTTCCTTTAGCTTTGCTTCAGAAAGTCGGGGGAACTTTGAGCAAAGGTACCGAAAGCACTCACCATCTTTTGGAAGGGACTTGATGAATTGCTTAATGAGACCCAACTTAATGTGGAGAGGTGGTAATAGAATTTTATCACAAGGTACCAAGCTCTCATGAACATTTTTCTCACCGGGTCCGAATTGGCCAGTCTTTTTTCCCCCAGTGTAGGTCGCGGGCCCGGCTATCCCACAAGCAAAGGAAGCAGGGATATTTGGTGAAACCGGATTGCTGCCCTAATAGCATGGATAGAATTTTAAAGTCTCCACAAATCATCCACTTATGCTCATCATAACGAATCTTCTGAAGAATCAGGGCCAAATTCTCGTATTTTTCTTGGAGAATAACAGAGTGAGCAATAGGAACTGAAGCGAATGTCTTGCCATTATGAAGAAGAACACCTTTTATGCTGTCTTTTGACGAATCAATGAACAGCCGCCATTCAGCAGGATCATACTTGAGTTTAAACTTTTCCATCACTCCGTATATATCGTTGCAAAATACCAAATCTTCCTCTTTGCTGAAATACTTCAAAAATTGTGTCTCGCGGTTGCGGTACCAATAAAAAGTTCCTGGTGACAATAGATTTTTCTGTTTAAGCCGAGAACCTAGCAGTTGGGCAGCATCTTTTGGGAGTCCTAAATCCCGGACTAAATCATTCAATTCAGCTTGAGAGAAAAGTTCAGGTTTCGGATCTGGTTCAGTTTCAAACTCGGAAGTACTGGACTCATCGGGAAAAGCCATCTGATGAGTCTCATCATGATCAGAACCGTCCACACAAATATGATCCAAAGATTTTGGTGGTTCAGGCACAGGTACTTCGTTGCTATGAGGCATAGGCCTAATTGCTGAGGGAAGGTTGGGGTAACTTATTACATTCTTATTTTTTAAGTTGTATCCCTTCACAATGCAAGAGCAAAAATAGCAGTCACTGCTGTGGTCTCTTTGTTCACGCCACATCATAGGTATTCCGAAACGAAATGCTTGTTTTTTATCTTTCATCCATAAGCGTAGATCTTCCTCACATATCTTGCACACTTTGTGAGGAGCCCACGGTTTGTCTTGATCGCCTAACTTCAAACCGAAATAAGCGAAATATACTTTTTTAATAAATGCAGAAATGTTCCTCTGCTGCTTTTTCACGGTATATTCCCCACAAATAAAACAAAAACTGTCCGGAGAGTTGACGCAACCTCTGGCTCTGTGAGCCATCACAAATACACAGCACTGCAAACTACAACTGTAGTGAACCACTTCGGAATAAAGCTGGATTACGACTGAGCAAACAAAAGGTAATAATGAACTTGCAAGAAACTGAAATTTGACAGGAACGTTCATGTCGCAACCACCGTGTTTGAGCGAGCGAACGAGGCGAGGCGAACAGGAAAGAACATGCGCCAACGCGAGTACTGGATTTAGCCCCCCGCCTCCCAATTGTCCTGTTAATGTATAAAATGAATACAAAACACTCTAAAATATCATGAGGGAGTGTTTCTAGTTAGTTAACCATTACAACCTCTATTTTGGGCCAAGAAAATAAACTGCAGTCGGCTAAAAAGAAATTATGTGAACATTCCTTATATGGGTAAGAAATCTAATTTTGCAAGAAAACGTGACGTGATGGAACATTTTGGCTATTTTTCCTGGATTCAGCACCCCAAAATCTATAGGAATCAGTTGCAAAACTGGAGGCAGTTTTTTGGTAGTGTACCTGTTTTCAGTGATTGCTCATGGCTCGCCATGGCATTTTTCTAGAGGTCCTCGGTAGTCTGTAGCTGGGGAGTCCCATATGTGAGGACTGACTTCCTGCTTGTTCCTAAATAAAGTGTAGTTACTCACCTGTAACAGGCATTCTCCAGGGACAGCAGGAATCAGTCCTCACAACCCACCCACCTCCCCCTGGAGTTGTCCACTGTCCTTGGTATTTTTTTTGCTTTTGCCTGAGCTATGTCATCTGACTGATCAAGATGACACCCTTGGGCGGGAAGTGGACCATGCATGTGTGCTGGCATTCCCAAAGGCTTTTTTTTGAAAGCTAGGGAAATGCTCCGCATGGGCTCCGTCGGTGCCGACGTCACCCATATATGAGGACTGATTCCTGCTGTCCCTGGAGAACACATGTTACAGGTGAGTAACTACGCTTTCACAGAAAGGGTGGTGAATGCTGGATATGCCATCCTGATGGAGGTGGTAGGGGTAACAGTGACAGAATTTGCAGAAGGCATGGGAAAGACATAGAATATCCCTATATAGCAAGAAAATTGAATCAAAGCAAACTTAAATATCTCTTATACTTTAAAAAATAGAGAGAGGGTGACCTGCACGGAGCGGCTGGTACAACCCTAAACAAAGGCATAGAGCAGAGGTTCCCAACGCCAGTCCTGGAGGGCCAAACACCATTCAGGTTTTCAGGCTGTCCCTAATAAATTTGCATGAGATGCATTTGCATGCACTGCCCCCATTGTATTCAAATGTATTTATTTATTTATTTATTTAACATGTATTTATAACCCGCAACTTCCAGAGTTCAGTTGCGGTTCACAATAAAACAACAATCTACAAAGCATAAGCTTAGTTTTACATCGAACATTTTGTAACAATAATAGTAATGTTTAACAGTATGAACTAGTGCAAAACAACAAACTGGCTTGTAAACTATGTACAAAAAACTATATACAAATACATGTTGGGGGTACTCAGGAATTGGATCATAGTGTTTTTATAATAGTGTATAGTCTGTTAAATTGTTGGGATTAGTATTACTCTGTCATATTTTTAACCTTTATCTGAGTGTATCCAGGGGTTATCTATGTTGCCGTAGTGCATGGAGAATAAATAGGTTTTTAGTTTTTTTCGGAGTTCCATGATTTCAGTTATAGTTCGTAGGTCCTCAGGAAGGGAATTCCACATAGATGGGGCAGCATGAGAAAAAGCTCTTTTGTTAGTTAATTTATTTGCTTTTATGAAATCATTAGGAGTATTTAGTTTATTTGAGTATCCTTTTCTGTGCGTGGTTTTTTGAGATTCCATGCTAATTAGTTTGCTTAATGGGATTGGGGCCGTGTTGTTTAAAGCTTTATATGTAGTTATTATGGTTTTATATATTATCCTACTTTGAATTGGCAACCAGTGTAGGGAGGCTAGTATTGGTGTTATGTGCTGGATAGAGTGTGCTTTCATTATAATTCTGGCTGCTGCGTTTTGTGCTAATTGGATTCTTTTTATGTTTTGTTTCGTTATACCTAAAAGAATTAGGTTGGCAAAATCAAAGTGCGGTGTTATCGTAGCTTGGATTATATTAATGAAGTCAAATTGGTGTACTAACGGGCGTAATTGTTTAAGAATTTTAAGTTTAAAGTATATTTTCTTTATGGTGTTTCTGATGTGAGTGTTCATCGTCAGATGAGTATCTAAAATAACACCTAGGTATCTTATTTCATTTTTTATTTTAATGTCATGGTTTTGTAATGTTATATGGGTTGGGGGGATATATGATTGATTTTTTTGTTACAATTAGGACTTCTGTTTTTGAATGATTAATGTGAAGGTTTTGTGCTTTTAGCCATGTAGTAATTTCATTGAAGCAGTCTGATAGTAGTTTTATTGGTAAATTAGGAATCGTGAAAGGGATGTACATCATAATATCATCTGCGTATAGATGATAGTATACTCCGAATTTTTTAAAGATATCACTGACAGGTTTTATGTAAATGTTAAACAGGAGGGCTGATAGTGCGGAGCCTTGTGGGAGACCAATTTCTTGATTATATATAGTTGATGTTTGGTTACCAATTCTTACATTTTTGTGTTCTATTATTTAAGTAAGAGGTAAACCATTTATGCACAGTGTCTTTTATTCCTATTTGTTTCAGGTTATTAAGCATTATAGTGTGGTGAACACTATCGAATGCTGCCGAAATATCAATAAATAAGAGTATAAATGCTTGTTTATGATTATCAATTCCTTTGAGTAGTACATCAGTTAAGACTGTTAAAAGTGTTTCAACTCCATGTTGAGGCCTAAATCCATATTGGTGGTCATCAAGTGGGTAGGATGTATCTAGGTATTCTTGTGTCTGAATTTGTACCACTTTTTCTATTATTTTAGCTAAAAAAGGGATACTTGATATGGGTCTGTATGATTTTGGTGATGTTTTATCAAGCGTGTTGTTTTTGAGAATTGGACGGATTTGAGCATGTTTGAGCGTAGAAGGGAGGTGTCCTTGAAGCAGTGAGAGGTTGACTATAGGGAGGATGAATGATATTAGTATTGGGAGTGTACTTTTTATCCATGTTGCTGGGCATGGATCAAGAAAGGAGGTTGTGGTTTTGAGATTAGCAATGATGTTCTTTAGTGCGTCTTTTGATATAGGGTGAAATTTTGACCATTCATCTGAGACGTGATGAGCTGTATTTATATTGTTTATTGTCATTATAGGTTGCATAGATTTATTTTGATAATGGGTGGCTAAAGTTTGTACCGATATTTCGGTGATTTCAGTATTCGATGTTTGAGGATTATTAGTAAGATTTCTAACAATTGAGAATAGTTCTCGTGGTCTGTTGTAAGATTTTGATAAGATTGCTGCGAAATAAGATTTTTTTGTATTATCTAATGTGTCTTTGTATTTTGTGAGATGGTTATTATATATTTCCTTGTTGATTGTTGATTTGGTTTTGCGTCAATTATGTTCTAATTTTCTTAGTTCTTTTTTCATTTGTTTTAGCGTGTTGTTAAACCATGGATTTCTGTTTATTTTTAATTTAGGGGGCTTTTTGATTCGTTGATCAAGTTGATCAAGTGTATCTCATGCATATTCATTAGGGACAGCCTGAAAACCTGAATGGTGTTTGGCCCTCCAGGACTGGAGTTGGGAACCTCTGGCATAGAGTAACCTGCACAGAGCAGGAGGGTGAGACTCTAACCACCTCACTGGGTAGGTTAGATAGACACTGCTGGCCCATCTGCCATCATTTACTATCACACTTCGTTACACACATCTAACAGCATGTGATCAGTAGATCAATCTAGATCAGAATCTCTTTTTTCCTAGTGTGATGTTCTGGTTGAAGAATATGAAGAAATCATCGAAGACTGGTATAAAAACCACCAGGAGGAGGACCTAACCAGCTTTCTCTGCGCCAAACACGTGCTGAAAGAATCAGAGAAAGGTATAATACTTTCCTTCTAGAGAGCATGCTTCAGACAAATCTTTACCAAGTTTGGATCCAGTTACTTCTGGGATACACACAGGGTAGAACAGAATATTACTGACACTTGAAGGGACCCTCATAGAAGAAGTCACTTCTAAAGTAGGGTGAGCAGAGATGATAGTAGGTTTACCACTGAGGGCTAAGCCACTGGTTCAAATTTAATTGGAATCACTTTGGGGGGGCAAAGGTTTTGGAGAATGTTCCTGGGCTGCTGTCTTAAGTTTTTATGCAGGGCATTAACACACTTTATCCAAAGCAGGTCTGGTTTCATCCCGGCCATTGTATGGAATCTTTGCTTATTTCTCTAGTCAGTGAGATCAAAGGTAGACTTGATGCTGACAACACAGCCCTTTTGGTCTCTCTTTTTAAGCACTTCCTTTGACCTCGTAGACCATTCTAAGTTGATTTCACAGCTTGTGGATCTTGGGATGAAAGGATCAGTTCTGAACTGGTCCTCCTCCTCCTCCTCTCTGTTTCCGTTGCATCACGTAGCTCTTCAAAGCTCTGGCTTTCCTAGGGTACACCACAGGGCTAGCTCCCATCTTGTTTAATGTCTTCATAGTCCCACTCACACACTTATTCAGTCTTGTTTTCTGTAGGCGGATGATGGTCAAATCCTTTCCTATTTTGATTCCAGTACCCCTGTTCTTAAGTCACTTGGGCATAAACTCTACTCCATTGCTGACTGGTTATCCGATCAAGGCTTAAAGTTTAAATACTTCAAAGACTACAGCCATCTGGTTTACATATTATTCCCCTTACCCAGTTCTGGTGCCAGTTATTAAGGGTTCTGTGTTTTTCTCTCCAGGATTGTATCGCTGTCCTAGGTTCAAATCCAAACGGGCCCCTTTTTCGTCACGCCTCAGAACGCTAGTCTAGTTAGATCTCTCTGCTCTGTGTCAGTTACGCTCTGTTAGATCCCTATTCAGCTACGTGTGCCCGTGCTTCCCGGCAGACTGCATTACTGCAACTCTCTACAGTCGCTCAAACTTACAGAACACCGCAGCCTGCTGCTCTTTTCATCTTTCTTCACCGATTGCCTGTTTTGTACCGTATTTGATATAGAATACTATTGTTAGTTCATAAGACTTTTTTCTCCGGCTGTCCTCTTCCTGTTTACTCTCAATATCTTAATCAGCTCATTCACTTGATACTCTGCAATTAGTTATCTTCCCCCCCCCCTTTCTCTTTTGGAACACTTTAAGCCCAGGCTTGAGGTGCGAGACTCCTTGCTCTCGTTTTAAAACTTCCCTTGACACATTTTTCTTTTGGGCATTTGCAAACACCTAACTCTTACCCCTAGCTGCTCCTGATCTTTCTTGTTCTTCGGCAAATAGTAATACCATTAAGTTTATTTTTAATCAGTTGTAAACTGTTTGACTGTTAATTACTCTGTGTGGTCACTCAATCTTCAGGTGCTATAGACAAATGTCAGGTCAGCATGGTGACCAGAAATTTGCACTTGGTGCCTGGGATCGTGTCCTGGAGGCAAGCTGTCTGCCCACTGTTGTCCCATTTCCCCCAGACAGAAGAGTGCAGCTGTGAATGCAGCAAAGACCCCCCCCCCCAGATCAGAGATCTGATCCCTGTGGGCAGAGCAGAAGGTCACAAGTGCAGCCTGGAATGCAGCAGGTCATGCAGGGATCCCATCTCCCACAAATAAAAGGACAACCCTGATGGCATCCTGTAAAAATAATAAATAAAGGTGGTGAGATAGGAAGGGGAGGGTAAGCCAGTAGCTTAAGAAAAGGGAGGCGGATGGAAGATGGGAGTTCTAGGGTGGGGAGAAGGAGTGTCTCTGGAAGGGAACAGTGGGGAGGGGTTGGGCGAAGGAAGAGTGCAAGGTGTTAAACTAGGGGACATGCAATGAAGCTACAATGTAGCACATTTAAGGCTATTCGGGGAAAATATTTTTTCTCTCAATGCATAATCAAATCCTGGCATTCATTACTAGAGGATGTTGTAAAATCAGTTAGTGTAACTAGATTTAAAAGGTTTGGACGAGTTCCTGGAGGGAAAAGTCCATAAGCCATCATTAAAAAGGACCTGGGAAATCCACTGCTTACCCACTGGACAAGCAGCATGGAATCTGTGTACCTTTTGGCAACCTGACAGGTACTTATGTCCTGGATTGACCACTGTTGGAAACAGGATACTGGACTTGAAGATATGGCTATTCGAGGTGCGGTCGCACCATGGAGCAATACAAAGGCATTATAATTTCCTTGGTTTTATTCTCTATTCCTTTCCGTATGATTCTTAGCATTCTATTTGCTTTCTTGGCTGCAGCTGCACACTGAGCAGAGGATTTCAGCGCATTATCCACTATGAATATTTGTGTCATCTGCAGATTTGATCACCTCACTTGTTCCTATTTCCAGGTCATTTATGAATGTTAAAAACCAGCACAGATCCCGGGGGTACTCCACTATTCACCTTTATCCATTGGGAAAATTGGCCATTTAGCCCTACTCTCTGCTTTCTATCTTTTTTTTTTTTTTATAATTTAAACTTTTTATTAACAACAAATCCACGCCAAACATACAATAATACAGGAATAATATTCAACAGTACAGGCAAAATAGTCATAGGCCATCCATACATGGGAAACCCAACACATGTCCCACCTCTAAGGCCTCCCCCCCAGATTGCAGCCCAGCATTACTCAGGTGGAAATGTGTTTTTTATATAGGGATACAGGGAACAAAAAGGAAGAAAATAAAGAAAAGAAAGAAACATAGCTATCCCTTCCCACTCCCCCCCCACCCTTCCCCCCCCCCCCCTCCCTTCTCCCTGCTACTGCTGTGAGTCTTTTCCGCAGGTATCTCAGCACCTTATCCCACAATTGCTCAAATCTATCCACTCTTTGCCGGCGCGTCGCCGTTAGTTTTTCCATCAAATAAACTTGACGGAGACGCTCCACACATTGCTCCAATCGGGGCGCTTCCCTCCGCCTCCAGCAATAAGCTAGCTCGCAGCGGGCTGCACTCAGGCACGCCTGGACTTGCCGCAGGTCCTGGGTAGGACCCCCGACTCTCCACCACCCCATCAAAAACCCACAAGGGTCCAAGGGCACTGCGCTATCAACCACCTCCTTTATCCAGCCCTGGATCTCCCCCCAAAACTGCTGTATCCGGGGACAGTCCCACCAAATATGAAAAAACGTGCCCACTTCCCCACATTCCCTCCAGCACAGATTGGACACCCTGGGATACATTCGATGCAGGCGTTCGGGGGTATAGTACCACCTCATAACCACCTTGCACCAATTCTCCCTAATTGCTATCGACATGGGCAGTAGCCGCAGTTGATCAAACACTTTCTTCCAGTACCCCTCCTCCAGCTCCATTGCCAAGTCCCCCTCCCACTCCCTCATGTAGCGGAGCTTCCCCCCTGGGGGCCCCTGGATCGCCCTATATAGCGCCGAAACTAGTCCCTGGGACCTCCGCTTGCCATACCAAATCACCTCCAATGGGGTATAATCCCTGGCCAATCCCTCTACCCCCAATTTCTTCCGTAGGAATGATATCACCTGCCCATAATAGAAGCGATCCCCCTCCCGCAGCCCGTACTGCTCTTGCAGTGTCGCAAATGGGACCCACTCCCCCCCATCTATAAACTGGTAAAAACACTTCAACCCCCCTAGCGCCCACCGTCTATAACCCCCCCCTTCCCTCCCCGGCCTAAAGTCCTCCGTTGAGCATAGTTCCCTCATCAATGAAAAGCCGTTTCCCCCCCCCCTCCCTTACTCCCCCTCGGATCTTATCCCATTCCCCGAGGACATGGCCTACATAGGGATTAACCCGTACCGCCGCCCCCCGTTCCCCCTTCCCCATCCACGGGAGGCCCGCTAAGGACCACCCTCCCCTGCACTCTTTTTCCAGTTCCACATAATTCTTCCCCTCTCCCCCATCACGCCAATCCATCACATGGCGAGCCTGAGCCGCCCAATAGTATGCTTGCATATTGGGCACCCCTAACCCTCCCTCCTCCCTCTTCAAGTACAGCACTTCCCGGGCTAGTCGGGGTGGGCGCCGCCGCCAAATATAGTGGTTCACCTGCCGCTGCAAACGCCGCATGTGCGCCCCCGGTATGGCTATCGGCAAAACCTGGAAAAAATATAGAACTCGGGGGAGGATATTCATTTTTACTGACGCTATCCTGCCCAACCAAGAAATCTCCTGGCCCCCCCACCTCTGCAAATCCCTCTCTATTTCCCGCCACAGCTTAGCATAATTGGCGGCATACATCCCGTCTGGGTGGGGAGTGATATTGACCCCCAAGTAGCGGATGGTCTTCCCAGCCCACTTGAAAGGATAAGCCCGCTGCAGCCCCCCCACCCGGGCCGGGGGCATATTGAGATTCAACGCCTCAGTCTTGTCGGGGTTCATTTTGAACCCAGAGACCGCCCCGTACCGCTCCAGATGTCTGATTAGCTCCGGCAAGGACTCTTCAGGCTGCGTTACCACTAAAAGGACGTCGTCGGCAAATAGTGAGATTTTATGGTGGTGACCTCCCTCCGTCTGCACTCCCGTCACCTTCTCGTCCTCTCGGATGGCACACGCCAAGGGCTCGATAGCCATGGCAAACAGGAGAGGTGACAGCGGGCAACCCTGTCTAGTCCCCCTTTCCAATTCCAGGGCCGACGTATACCGCCCATTGATTTTAATCCGCGCCCTGGGGCCCCTATACAACGCTTGAACCCACCTCATGAACTTGGGGCCTATACCCATCCGCTGCATGGTTTGGAATAAAAAACTCCAGTCCACCCTATCAAACGCTTTCTCAGCGTCGATAGACAGCAACATAGCTTCGATCCCCCGTGCCTGCACCCCCCAAACAACCTCTAGCACCCTCTTGATATTATCCGAGGCTTGCCTACCCGTAATGAATCCAGTTTGATCCTTCCCGATCACCCCCAGCATCTTTGGGGCCAAGCGGTTGGCTAACACCTTGGCTAGGATTTTGACATCCACATTTAATAGGGATATGGGTCTATAGGACCCGCAGTGAAGCGGATCCCTGCCCCCCTTCGGTAGCACGGTTATCCCGGCTGTAAGCATATCAGCCGACAGCTGGCCCCCCTCCCGCTGCACCCCATTCACCACCTGGACCAGCCGATCCAGAAGTTCCTCCCGAAACACTTTATAGAAAGCCCCCGTCAGGCCATCGAGGCCCGGAGCCTTTCCAGCCGGTAGTGCTTTCAGGGCCACTACCACCTCCTCCCTAGTGATCTCCGCCTCCAGGTCCTGTACCTCCTCAGCCCCGAGGCTCCGCAGCTCGATCCCCTCTAAATACGCCTCGCACGCTCCCTCCGGCCCCCCCTCCGGTTTCTTGTAGAGATCCCTATAAAAGCGGCAAAACCGCTCCCCAATTTGCTTCTCTCCGTCCGGAGCCGCACCCCATCCTCCCCTAACAGCCCCACTATCGCCCCTTGGGCCTCTCGCTTCCGCAGTTTGTTAGCCAACAGTTTCCCCGCCCTATCTCCCCATTCATAATAGCACTGCTTCAGCCGCGTCATCTGAAAGCCAATCGCTTCCACCTGTAATTTGTTTAACTCCATACGTAACTGGTTAAGGCGCTTAAGGTCCCGCTTATTCCCCCTGCCTTGATATTGCTGGGCCACCTGCTTAATCTCCACTTGAAGTGCCTCCTCCTTCGCCAACCGCTGCTTCTTGAGGCGAGAAGACCACATTACTAGCCGCCCTCTTACTACCGCCTTCATCCCCTCCCACAATCCTACCTCCCCCACTTCCCCGGTGTCATTCAATTCCCAATATTCCCTTAAACATCCTTTGATATCCTGCACCACCTCCGGTTTCCGTAATAAACTCTCGTTAAGCCTCCAAAAGCGTGTGCCTCCCCCCTCCCTGGGGCCCCCCACGGCTACCCAAATAGGTGCATGATCTGACCACGTGATGTTCCCTATCCCCACCTCTTGAATCCTAGGCCCCCACCCTGCCGGCATCAATATATAGTCTATCCTACTATAGCTATCATGGGGCGCGGAGTAAAAGGTATACTCCCTGCTCCCCTCATTCAACTGTCGCCAAGCATCAGTTAGCTGGTAGGATGTCATAATTCGTTGCAGGATTCGGCGAACCTGGCCCTTCCCATCTCCTCCCACTGCTTGTCTATCCCACCCAGGATGGAGAGCTAAATTAAAATCCCCCCCCAAAATTAGCCTCCCCTGGGCATGCTTAGCTAAAAAGGAGTGCACCCCTCTCCAAAAGCCCCCCTGCTGTGCATTCGGAGCATAGATGTTGACCAGGGTAACCTGTTCACCCTGCCATTCCCCCCCGAGAAGCAACACCCGTCCCGCCTCATCCCGCTCCACCCGGCTTACCCGGAAGGCGCTATCCCTACGAATCAATACCGCCACCCCCCCATTTCCTTCCCGCAACCGCCCCCCGCATCCCCCCAAAGTATTGTTGTGGATATTGAGCATTCCTCAGCAGACCCTCGTGTTTCCGCCGGAGATGAGTCTCCTGGATCATCACTACTTCCCAGTCAAGCCGGAGGGCTTCCCGATACAGCTGTTGACGCTTCTGAGGAGTATTGAGCCCCTTAGCATTGAGCGACCCTATCTTTCCCATTGGGATCGGTCTAGCCCCCTCCCCACTCCCCTTCTGCGGTTATCACACCCCCAATGTTGGCATCCCCCTCCCCTACCCCCCCTTCCCCCCCCCCCAACACCCCCCCTATATGTCCTCTCCCGCTGGTGACTCTCAACCCTCCCGGTGGCTCCCCCGGGCGCCTCCATCTCCCCCTATATCACCTTTCCCCCCCCCTTGTCGCCCCCCCTAGTTCCAGCCCCTAAGCTTCCCCTACCCCCTCCCACCCTACTCATTTCCCCCCCGGCCCCTCCCTCCGCTCCCAACCCAGCTCTCCCCGCTCCCCCCGCCCCCCAACCCGCTCCCACCACTATCTCCCCTGCTGCCCACCTTGCCCACCCCCCACCCCACCACACATGACCAATATACAGATACTCAACTCTTAGCTCTCAGGAGGGTTATAGAGGGTTACCAGATCGGGCCCTCTGAGCTCCACGAGCTTTCCTCAGCCCAGCTAGGGCCAGCTCTAGGCGGGCTGCCGGGAAACAGTGTTGAAAAAGTCCCTCCTTTCAACTCCCGGACCACAGTCCACCGGTAGTGTCCGAGAGGTATGCAGTTTAAAACCCCACCCAAAATCCACTGAGTCTGCTTGGCCTATGGGCCTGAAACATCAACCAATACAACATAACTTATTCCAAATGAGTAGTTAGATTACCATTTGTTATAGCACTTTCACATAATTCTAAACATATCCTAGGCACTCTCTCAGACACCGCATACCGCTGGTCCGGTCGAGAGTCTGTGAACCAAAGTCATTGAAGAACAAACAGGTGGCCACGGCTCCCATCAACCCTGCCCGGTGAAGTTCCTCAACCAAACAACACCAGCGGCGGGCTCGCCTGCTCACCCCCTATCGGGCAGCAATCAGGGAGTCCATTGCCCACGCTAGGGATGATGAGTCCACTCTGTTCCAGCACCGAGGCCCCTCAGAACGTTCACCAACAAAGGGGGGCCCTCTCTTAGAAGCCGGTATAGTCCTAGGGCAGCCCCCTAGCTGCAGTGTCTTTCAATCCCCCACTGCAGTTTCCACCGCTGCCAATTGCCGCTCTTTTTCCGCCGGATAGCCGCGTCAATCTCCTGCCTTTACTTTCGACTCTCTGCCACTTCGTCCCGTCCTGCCGCAGAGGGGGTCGGTGTTCCTTAGGCTGTCCTCTCCTTGACTCCTCTGGAATATTGTCCACTCCCAGATCGCGCAGGATCTGCCAAGCTCCCTCAGCGCTCTGAATGCGGCGGGAGACCCCCTTCACTGTCACCAACAAGCCGAAGGGGTAAAGCCACCGATAGCGCCATCCTTCTCTGCGCAGCACCGAGGTTACCTCTCGCAGCTCCCACCGCCGCTGAAGTGTGCCCGCAGAAAGGTCCTGATAGAGCTCTATGGTAGCTCCTTCCCATTTGTACGGGCCAAGTTTCCGAGCCGCGGTAAGGAGCTTTTCCTTCAGCTTGTAGGAACTCAGACAGGCGATCATATCCCGAGGCTTATTTTCTCTCGGGGGGCCCAAGCTCCGGTGGGCCCTGTCCATCTGCAGCGGGGTCCCCACCCAATCCCCCTCAGGGTAGGCCTCCTGCAGGATGGCAGTGAACAACCACTGCAGGGTCCCCTCACAGTCCTGGAATCGCTGCTCTTCCGGGAGGCCGCGCACCCGCACATTACTCCTGCGCGAACGGTCCTCCAGATCCTCCGTTTTTTGCTTTTAGCATCTCCTGAGCATGCTGTAACTCTGCCCAACCGCTCCGCAAATTATTTACCGCCTCCTCCTGATGATCCAGACGTTCCTCAGAGGCCTCCACCCGAGCCCCGAGCTCCTTCACCTCCTGAGACATCGTGGCTAGCGTTTCCCACAGGTTTTTTTGAAAAGAGCTCATCTCTGCCTTCAATTCTTCCTTGAAGGACGTAAGCCACGCTTTCAGGCTCCCCAGCGATTCCGATGCTCCAGCCGAGTCACCATCAGAGTCGACCTGCTCCGCCTCGCCGGCCGCCATGATGGCCGTGGGGTCAGTCTCCAATCGCCCCTCTATCGCATATGAGGAACGATATTCTGAGAGTCGCTGTTTTACCGACATCCCCACTAGAGTCAGGGTTATCGGGATGAGCCGTCGCACTCAGCAAGGGAGGGGAAGGTTGCTCAAATTTTAGCTAATTCCACTTCGGCACCCTGGAGCTCCTTCAGAGAGCAGCCACCATGCTCCCTGACGTCACCGGAAGTCCCCTGCTTTCTATCTTTTAACCAGTTCCTGATCCACAATAGTACACTGCCTCCTTGACTTTTTCTTTTTTTTTTTAACTTGAAATTTTTATTGGTTTTACTGAATACACAGCAAGAAAAAACAGTCTGTAGCAGTAACAATTTTCCCCCTCCCTCAATTCCAAGCCCAAATACACCACTGCAACACAAGTGTAAGAAAAACAAACAAAAGCTAACAAAAGCTACATACATGTCCCTGTAAATCCTACCCACCCTCCCCCTTCCCCTAAGTCCCCCCTCCCCCCATTCCAGTAGCTTGTGCCTCCAAATAAACCACCAGAGGTTTCCACCGCTTAGAAAACTGCGCCCCCTGCCCCCGCTGGAGTGCGGTAAGACGCTCCATATTCAAAACCCTGTGTAGTCGGGTATGCCACTGAGATAGCTCCGGCGGCGCACTCCGCTTCCACTTCCATGCAACATCGCATCTAGCCGCAACAAGGCATGTAAGAAGCAATTTACGCCATCGAAAATCCAGGGCATCCGGCCACACCCCCAACAAAAATAAGGATGGGCTCAATTCCGGCACCACCCCAAAAATCACCCCCAATTGATCTCGAATCATCAGCCAATACTGAGCTATCACGGGGCAGTCCCACCACATATGGAGATATGTCCCCCGGGCACCGCAGCCTCTCCAACAAAGGTCCGAGGCCCCAGGGAACATCCGCTGATAGCGAACCGGAGTGTAGTACCATCTCATCATTAGTTTATACGCATTTCCCTGAATAAGGGTGCAGATTGAGGATTTCGATATCCCTTTAAAAATTGCCAACCACTCCTCCTCATCCCACTGCACCCCCAGATCCTTTTCCCATTCTAACATATAATTAGGTCTACCCGCCCCTTTCTGAACTCTTTGGAGGCTATTATACAGCAGTCGGATCAATCCTCTGGATTGCTGATGGCCAAGCCAGAGGGCCTCCAGGTCATTAGGGCCCTCTGTCATCTTATCCAGGTTGTCCTTCCGCCGCAAATAATGCGTCACCTGTAGGTGCGCAAACAAGTCCCGGGACCCCAGCTGAAACTCGGCCTTCAATTGCTCAAAAGACTTGGGTTCCCCCATATCAATCAGTTGCATAAAATTATCCAACCCTTTCCGGGCCCAACTAAGAAAAATGCCCTCCCTTCCCGGGCCAAAGGCAGGGGTAGCCCGAATGGGGGCCAACAAGGAATGCCCTACCCAGACAGTAATCCGCTTCCATCCCCGCTGCCATTCACCCCATAAATGTCGTATAAAGGGATTCGGGGTCCATTCCCCCCTAAGCACCCCCTTCTGTAGCCAAGGGAGATGCGGGAGATGCCAACCCTCCACCCAGAATTGTTCAAGGCCATAGAATCGTTTAGTAGTTGCAGATTCCCGCCACTCCACCACCTGTCTCATCTGGGCGGCCAAATAATAATCCTCAAACCGTAGCATTCCCAGCCCCCCAGTCCTCCGAGAACGATACAATACTTGACGCGCTATGCGTGGGGGTCGATGCCGCCACACAAAGAGGAACATTTTCCTTTGTAAGCGTTGGAGGACTATACGAGGCACCCGCACCGGTAAGACTTGAAAAAAGTACAGTAGCTTAGGCAGCACCATCATCTTAAGGGTAGCTATTCTACCGAGCCAAGAGATATCCTCCTTATTCCACTTACCCAGATCCCTCTCGATCTGGTCTAGCAAAGGGGGGTAATTCGCCCCATACAACCTCACGGGGTCCGCCGTTAAGCGGACCCCCAGATACTGAATATCCCGGGAAGCCCAACGGAATTTATAATTCCCTTGCAGATGCGACACCAAGGAATCGGACATGCTGACATTGAGCGCCGTCGATTTATCCCAGTTAATTTTGAAGCCCGCTACCTTCCCATATTGCTGTAATTCGTTCATATAAATGGGTAAAGCTAGTATAGGGCTGGTCACAAACAATAGCATATCATCGGCGAACAACGCCACTTTATGCTCCTCCGTTCCCACCCGGAATCCCTGGGCATCCGGATTACTGCGCAAGCGCCTCGCCAGCGGTTCCATAGTCAAAGCGAATAGCAAAGGAGATAACGGGCACCCCTGACGAGTCCCCCGTGCTAAGGGGAAAAACTCCGAATAGCGGCCATTCACTTTCACAGCTGCTACCGGGCTAGCGTATAACGCTTTAATCCAGGCCATCATATTTACCCCAACCCCTATTTTGTCCAGCACCGCAAACATAAAGCTCCACTCCACCCGGTCGAAAGCCTTCTCAGCATCGACACTTAGCAACAACAGGTCCTGATTAAGCTGCCGCGCTGACCACATCACCTGAATGGTTCTCCGTATATTATCCCCCGTATTCCTCCCATGAATGAACCCAGTTTGATCCGACTGGATCACCTTAGGCATAAGGGCCCCAAGGCGATTCGCCAACACCTTTGCAAGGATCTTCCCATCCGTATTTAGTAACGAAATTGGACGATAAGAGCCACACAAAGCCGGGTCACGGCCCGGTTTTACCAACACAGTAATCCCCACCTGCTGCATGGAGGGTGCTAGCGGTTTGCCTTGCAGTACCTCATTAAAAAGCCGCTGCAATAAGGGGGCCAACCGCTCCGCAAATTTTTTATAAAACAGAGCCGGAAAACCATCCAAGCCAGGCGACTTATGCAGAGCCAGGCCTTTGATTATTAATCCAATTTCCTCCAAGCCAATCGGCCGATTAAGCATTTCCCTATCCAGATCTGTAAATTCTGGGAGTCTATCCCCGTCTTCCAAATATTCCCCCGCTCGATATTCTAATCCTCCAGATGAGCTGGTATATAATGTCTGATAGTAGTGCACAAATTGCTCCCGAATTGCCTTGGTGCTAAACAGTTGGTCTCCGGGCCCCTTAATTTTAAGTATAGCAGATCTGCGCTCCTGATCCCGCAGCTTCCTAGCTAGCAATGTGCTAGCCTTATTAAAAGCATAGTAATGCTGATTAACCCGTTGCAATTGATAGTGGATGGTTTCCGTCCGCAATTTCATTAACTGCGACCGAGCACAATCCAATGCGGCCCGCACTTTCACTCCCCCCTCACTTTTATGACGCTTTTCCAGCTCCGAAATCTTAGCCAGTAACTGGGCCGCCCTCCCCTCCCTCTCACGCTTGAGCCGCGCAGCCCATGCTAACAATTTCCCCCTTAAAACCGCCTTGAGCCCATCCCACAGTATCTCCCAAGCCACCTCTCCGGTATCATTCCATTGATAATACTCGTCTATGGCTGCCTCAATATCTTTAATGACCGCCGCATTCTGCAGTAAACTTTCATTTAATCTCCAGAAGGTCCGGCCCTCCTTATCGGGCTCACCTCCAAACTCGACCCACACGGGACCATGGTCAGTCCAGGTGATCGGCTCTAAGCCCGCGTTAGTGACCCTACGGGTCCAGCTTTCATCCCCCATAATAAAATCTATCCTGCTATAGCAATGGTGGACCGGGGAATAAAAGGAAAAGTCGCGCTCTTGGGGGTGCAGCTGGCGCCAAAGATCACACACTCTAAATTTCGCCACCAAGTCCAATAATTTCAACCTCCCCCTACTCCCATCCCCCGCACCTGGCCGCTGTCTATCCCTCTGGGGGTCTAAGACTGCGTTAAAATCCCCCCCTAACAATAGTGCCCTGTGTATTTTATTGGCCAACCATCCCGATAAATCCTCCCAGAAGGACGTATGGGGGTCATTAGGACCATATATGTTAACTAACGTGACCTCCTGCCCTTGCAATGCCCCCCACACCAATAGTACCCGCCCTTTCATCCCCTTCATTACACCCCCCACCTGGAAGGGAACATCATTCCGGATCATTATGGCCACCCCTGCCTTTTTATGGAGTCCCTCAGCATTGAACCAGATATTACTAAATGCCCCATATCTGACCAAAGATTCGTCTTTTGGCAACAGATGGGTCTCTTGTAGAAACACCACCTGCCACTTGTGATGTTGCACCTCCTTAAGCAGCAATTTCCTCTTTTGTGGGGAATTAAGTTCGCGCACATTCAATGAACCTACCCTAAGTCCCGCCATTTAACCCAATACCAAAGAAAGGATGCGTAAAGAGAGCCACTGATTATTAGAACCCCCCCCTGCCCTTTGCCCCCCCTACCGCCCCGCCCCCTCCCCCCTCCCCTCCCTTCCTCCCCACAGGCCATTCTTCCCTGTGGCTCCTACCGGAGGACGAAACTCCCCACCCGAGACCCGCCCTCAACCTTCCCTTCGAAGCCCCCCCTCCCCTAACCTTCCCCCACAGCCTTCATAGAGTCCAGGTAACCCATTCATACCATTCATCCCATTCATCCCTCAGCCACTCCCCCCCCTCTTTGATTACATTACTATAATTCCGTCCCTCATTCAGTACCCCCAAACACTCCCCCAGCCATACTCTAGACCCCCCCCCCCAATCTCTCATTGACATAATATAGCCTGTCTCAGCCAACCTCCTGCAGGGTAAGCCCTACAGTAGTCCAATGTCATGACTTTAGCCAAGTAAAATAAAGTATCTCAGCATCAGGTAGCCAACTGTGATCCGTTGCGATCTCCCTCCGCCGCCGTCGAAGATGTCCCGGAGAGGCGCTGGAGCCGTCGGCCCTTGGAGTTGACCCGTTGCCATCGCTGTTGATCCGAGAAAGACCCCAGTCCTTTCAAACGATCTCCCGCTGCGGGCTGGGGCGAGTCGGAGGCAAATTAGGCGCTTTTGCTTTTTCCAAACAATTCCAAGCCTCCTCCACAGTCCGGACTCGCTGAACTCTCCCCTGCACTTCAAATTGTAGCCCAAATGGAAAGAGCCATTTATATTTAATATTTTCAGTCCGGAGATATAGAGTCACTGGGCGCATGGCGCGGCGACGTTGCAATGTGGAGGGAGCTAAATCTTGAAAGGTCTCGACCGTCACATCCTGCCAGTCTACTTTGCCCTTTTTGGCTGCAGCTTTCATTATCTCCTCTTTCAGTGGGTAGCTCGTGAGGCAAGCTATAATATCCCGAGGTAAATTCCCTTGGGGAGGCTGGAGGGCCCGATGCGCTCGTTCAATTCCCACCAGCCTCTGAGCCCCAGCAGGCTCCGGGGACCCCTCTGCCAGCAAGGCCCCACAGATGTCCTGAACCACCTGCTGGGCCTATTGAAATCGCCCCTCTTCAGGCACCCCCCGGAGGCGTATGTTGCAGCGCCTCGACCTGTTTTCCAGGTCTTCAATCTTATCGCGCAATTCCTCCCGATCTTTCTGCCACTCCGCATAAACGCTGTGAATGCTCTCACCCGCCATTACGGCCTCCTCCATGTGCTCTTCCAAAGAGTCCACTCTATCTCCCAAAGCTTGCAAGTCCACCCGAAATTCATTCAGCATCGCCCGCACCTCCTTTTTCACCCCCAACACCTCTGTTTTTATCTCTTTGCACCATCGCCACAAGTCACCTCTCGTGCATTGCTCCTCCGCATTCTCTGGTTCTTCGTCCTCCGCCATCTCAGCCCCTGCTCCCCGCTCCGTCTGCGAGCTCGCTGTAGCGTAGGAGGATCAAAATTTTTCTAATTTCTTTTTAGCTGTGGACATCCCCGAGGCTGAGCGCACTAAAAGGCTGTATTATGTGCACGACTGCGAGGGCCCGATTCGACACTGTTAGCTATTTTGCTCCCGGTTCAGGGAGAGCTCTTGAGTCAGGCAGCCATCTCAGATGGTGACGTCACGTCCTCCCTCCTTGACTTTTTAATTTCCCCAAGTGTCTGTCTTGAGGGACCTTGTCAAAGGCTTTCTGAAAATCCACATACACTATATCAACCAGCTCACTTTATCTACCAGTTTATTCACACCTTCAAAAAATATATAACTGATTATTGAGACAGGACTATCCTTGGCTAAATCATTTTAGTCATGGTTTAATGAGAGAAAGCTATCTGCATGCTTAATTTTGTTTCCTAAGCGTTTCTCCAGTTCAGTCCCTTTCCTCTGGGTTATGCCCCCCTTCTAGCAGCATGTAGACTGAGCATGTCATCTTTTTGATGACCTTAGGGTATATATACCTCTGGCACCACCCACCAGATCAGTTTTTTGCTCGGTCTTAATTTTGTTTTTTAATGATAGTTTACAAATTACTAATAGTAAGTCCGCAATTTCATTTCAATTTTTTGGGCACTCTGGGATGTATACCATCTGGTCCAGGTGATTTGCTACCATTTAGTTTGTCAAATTGCCCCAGTATACATCATCTCCAGGAACAAGCAGGAAATGTCATCACATATGGGGTATCGTCGGTTCCAACGGAGCCTGCACGGGAACGCTCCCCAGCGTCCAATTAGAAAGCTTTTGGGAGCATCCCACAGCGCCTGCGTGCTGCTTTCCCAACTGCCTCTCTCCAGTTCTTTGTTTTCCGCAGAGCCAGCAGGTCGTGTTCCTGTCAACGCAGAAAATTTTCCTTCTTTTTTGTGGTCGCGTCTGCCTTCCTCGACGTTTTACCAGTACCGCCGGTTTTTCTTTCTTTTTTTCTTTTCTTTTAAAAAAAAAAATTCTTAGTACTTTTTCCATTTTTTTTTCCAGATGCATGCACCTTTTTGGGCCTTAGGCCCAAAATTTTTTCCACAATGGAAAAACCCTCTTCAGGTTTTAAAAAGTGCACCAAGTGTGGCGGTACCATCTCCGTCATTGACACCCATGAGTGGTGTCTGAAATGTTTAGATCCTGACCATTCCATCTCGGAATGTATGACCTGTGCCATGATGTCCAAGAGGTCGACAGAACCGAGCCGCCAAGCTCAGTACCCTGTTTCCCTCTGCAGCTTCGGTGGCATCGACGTCTTCCAGGGCTTCGTCTTCCTCCTGTGGATCTTGGGTAACTAAACGCAAGTCTAGCCGGTCCTCAAAGGGTAGATCTCCTAAGCATCGAGATGCCTCTGGCGTTGCCCTTGAGGATTCTGCACCGGCAGAATTGCCCCGGCGGGAGGCTTCGGCTTCCAAAGCATTATCGGGGCTCCAGGATGTTCTCGAGGCCTCAACCTCGGCAGAACTACTAGTGCCATGCTCTGGGGTACTGGCGATCTTCTCCGGTACCGACATCCAGGCATCGGGAGCGTCGATAGACCAAAGAGTCCTGGCTATTGAGCGCAGTCTGGCGGCTCTCCTTGCGGCATCGACGCCCTCGGAACCGCGTCAGACATTTCAATCAGTACCAGCACCAACTCCGGCACCAGTACCGATAGCATCGACATCGGTGTCCGCATTGCCGGCACCCAGTCATCCAATGCCTTCCGGTACCGATATTCCAGTACCGATTACTCCCGGTACCGACTTCGGTCGGTACGGGTATCGGGCTCTTCAAGAGCATCCGGACAGGCGGTACTTCGAGTCCTCTGAAGAATCTGAGGATTCTGATAGTTCTGTCAATGCAGGAATGCTTCTCCCAGAGGAGCCCTCCTCCCCTAAGCGCAGGATGTCTCCTCCACAAGACATTTCCTTTCAGGATTTCATTAGGGAGGTGGCTCGGGGTCTGTCCATTACTGTGGCCCCTGAAACAGAGCCCAAAGCAAAGGAGTTGGAAATTTTACAATATCCTAAAACTCCTAAGCAGGCAGCTACCTTGCCCATCCATGAGATCTTGCATGATCTCATGCTACGAATGTGGGAGACACCTCTTACCACCTCTCCTCATTCTCGTAGACTGGATACTCTGTATCGAGTCCCTCCTTGTCCTGGTTTCCAGAAAACTCAGCTTCCTCACCACTCTATTGTAGTGGAATCAGCTATGAGAAGGATCAAGAGTGCAAAGAGGCATGCCTCTAATCCTCCTGGACGTGAGTGCAGAACTTTGGATGCTTTTGGACGTCGTATCTTCCAAGCTTCCATGCTTTCTGCCAGGATCAGTTCCTATAGTCTATATATGGGAATGTTCCTGAAGGACGTCACAGGTGATTTAGAGGCTTTGAGTCCTCTTCTTCCCGAGGACAGAAGGCAGGATTTTCTCACATTGGTCAAACGTGCAGCTTTTGACTGTTTTGAGTGCATAAGCAGAACCTCTGCCATTGCCATAGGTGCACGTAGAATTGCTTGGCTCCAGGCATCTGATCTGGAGCTCTGGGTACAAGACAAACTGGGAAATATTCCTTGTACTGGTGAGAACCTGTTTGGTAAAGATTGGCAGGAAAAGGCCAATGAGTTGGATGCTGACAACTCCACCTTGGATAGATTGTCCAAGTCCACAGCTGATCCTGCAAGAAAAATCTTTCAAGAAACCATTCTTTTCTAAAAAAGAGATTATCCTGCTTATTCTCAGAAGGGACGGTTTGCAGGTCAGCTTGTCAGGAAAGGTCAGCAACCACCCAAACAAAGAAAAGCAAAGACTGCTAAGCCTCAGCCGTCCCAGCAGTCTCAGGCTCTACAAGGCCTTTGACTTTCAGCTAGAGAACTTAGCCTTCCTGGCTCTCGTTGGACCAGAGCCTTCCACCATTCCAGGAAGGTTGTGTCACTTTGCCCCCAGATGGGGGCAGGTAACAGCAGAGCATTGGACACTCCATCATAAAAGAGGGGTACAAGCTTCATTTCTCCAGCATGCCCCCTCCCACAATAAGGCAGTTCAATTCTCTGACCTCTTATCAATCTGTTAAGTCAGGAGGTCTCTATGCTTCTTGCCCAAGGGGCAATAGAAGAAGTACCCATTCATCAGCAGGGTACAGGGTTTTACTCTCCCTATTTCCTTATCCCAAAGAAAACAGGGGGATACAGACCTATTTTGGACCTCAGAGAATTAAACAAATTCCTTGTCAAAGAGAAATTCAAGATGATTTCTCTTGGAACTCTGCTGCCATACCTTCAGAGTCAGGATTGGCTTTGTTCTCTAGATCTCAAGGATGCGTACACCCATGTGTTCTCATCCATCCAACTCACAGAAGGTTCCTTCGATTCCTTTTTCAAGGGAAGCACTACTAATACAGGGTGCTTCCTTTTGGCCTGGCCTCAGCACCAAGGGTGTTCATGAAATGCATGGCTGTGGTAGCAGCATTTCTCCGCACTTGAGGGATATTCGTCTTCCCCTACTTAGACGACTGGCTCATTCAAGCCCCAATAGAGTCAGAGGCCAGGATTTCTCTATCCTGCACAATGCCTATCCTTCAGTATTTGGGTCTGGTAAAAAACATCCCAAAATCCAGTCTAACTCCCACTCAGTCTTTAGATTTCATAGGAGCTTTGCTGGATACCAGAAAGGCAAGGGCCTATCTCCCCCAGGCCCATTGCCTTCGCATGGTGCAGTTAGCTTCTCAAGCAGTGCTAAAGCCTCATCTCACTGCCCGAGAAATGCTACAACTTCTAGGCCACATGGCATCTACTGTGCATGTGGTTCCCTATGCTCGCTGCCATATGAGGGCAGCCCAGTGGACTTTATCCACTCAATGGACCCAGGCATCAGGATGCCTGTCAGACAAAATAGCAAACACAAGTTGCCTTATTTTGTCCTTCCAGTGGTGGAAGTCCACTCAAAACCTGTTGCTGGGGTCTCCTTTTCAACAACCCTTACCCCAGGCAACTCTCACAACAGATGCTTCTCCGATGGGTTGGGGAGCTCATCTGCAAGACCTCTCCACCCAAGGCACCTGGTCTCCACAGGAGACTCATCTATTTATCAATCTCATATAACCATATAACACCCATATAACTGACCATATAACCATATAACCGACCATATAACACTGACCATATAACTGACCATATAACACCCATCATGAAAGAACTGCATTGGTTGCCATTACATGCCAGAATCCAGTATAAGTCTTTAGTCCTTACTTTCAAGGCACTAAATAACTGCCCCCCTACGCCAATCAGCAAGCTCATCCATGTCACCCTGGAAAACAGAAAAAGGAGAACCACATCAATGAACACCTTAATAGTCCCAAAAATAATAACGAAGTGCACTAAGGCCACCTCCAACAGGGCCTTCTCCTTATTTGCACCTCTAAACTGGAATGCGCTACCTCACGAAATCCATGCTATCAAAAACCTAATCCTATTTAGAAAGGCATTGAAATACCACTTGTTTACAAAATGCTACCCAGAAGTCAACCTAGACATTATCAAAACTAGCTCCGCAATACAACCTGAAAAGGGCTAGCTGGTCAACCTTCTCTCTAGTCCTATTAGTGAACCACATTACAACATCCAAACGAGTTTCATATTACTGTATATAACATTAAGTTAATCTGTACATAGTACATTAAGTTAATCTGTACATAGTTCCCCCGGTTGTCCTATTGTTGAAGTTCCCTGTTTAATGTAAAACTCAATGTTACTTGTATGCATTGTAGTATGTTCTTGTTCATTGTACACCGCACTGATTGTAATAGCGCGGTATAAAAGAATTGTTAAATAAATAAATAAATAAATCTCTCGGAGCTCAGAGCAATCTTCCTTGCTCTGCGAGTGTTCCACACCCTGCTCATCTACAAGACAGTCCTCATTCATACGGACAATCAAGTAGCCATGTTCTATGTGAACAAGCAGGGGGGAACAGGCTCTCTGTCACTTTGCAATGAAGCTTTGCGACTATGGACCCTCGCCAGAGCATCAGATTCATCTCCTGGCAGTGTATCTTCCAGGCATACAAAACTCTTGGGCAGACAGACTCAGTACTTCCACACGAATGGTCTCTACATGCAGACCAGGTAGCCAAGATTTTTCAAATTTGGGGAACCCCGGACATAGACCTCTTTGCAAGTCCGTGAAATGCCAAACTTCCTCGGTTCTGTTCCAGAATTCCGGCTCAGGGGGCTCAGGCCAGGTATGCTTTGCTCCGTAACTGGGGTCAAGACTTCCTGTATGCCTTTCCACCCATTCCCCTAATTCCCAAAACCCTGTTCAAGATTCAGAGAGACAGAGGCCGTATGATTCTCATAGCTCCACATTGGCCACAGCAAGTGTGGTACCCTCTACTTCTACATCTCTCTCAAGCTCCCTCCCTGGAGTTAGGGTTTTCTCCAGATCTCCTATCTCAGGAGGACGGAATGTTATGGCATCCCAGTCTCTACATCTGAGGGCTTGGTTGCTGAAGGCCTAGATCTCCGTGATCTTAACCTTCCTCAGCAAATAAAGGATATCCTTTATGCTTCCAGGAAGCCTTCCACAAGACGCTCTTATTTATTTATTTATTTAACATGTCTTTTATACCGCCTTTTTCTTCAATCAAAGCTGTTACAAGAAGTACAAAGGTTATAAGCAAGGGAAACAAACACTGTAAACATAACAGCACAGTGGTAATATAGGAAAAATAACAAGGGTTAACAATAAGGCAAATTATTTATAATAGATACAATATATGATATCTAGTCAATTGTTGATCCATAGTGTTCAATGAAAAGTGTAGTTTTTAATTGCTTACGAAAGTCTTTTAAATCATCCATTGAGCGTAAATCAGGAGGGAGAGAGTTCCAAATTAAAGGGGCGGCCAAAGAAATTGCTCTTTGTGAAGTACACTTGCATGATTTAGAGTAGTTTCTTGGGGTGTTGAGGGTGTTAGAAGTGGATAACCTTTTTGGTCTGTTGCTGGTATCATGGAGTAAGAGGGCATGGAGGCTGATTGCAGAACTGTTGTGTTTCATTTTGAATATATTTATGATTAATTTATACTTTATGCGAAGGATTATCGGGAGCCAGTGGAGTTCTTTAAGGATGGGGGTAATGTGGTCATGATTTGAGGATCCATTGATGATTCTGGCTGCTGTATTCTGTGCCATTTGAAGTGGCTTGAGAGCATGTTTTGACAGTCCATTGTAGATAGGGTTGCAAAAATCCAGAATGGGAGTAATAAGTGCCTGACAGACTTATGCTTTCAAGGGGAAAAGGTTTACCATATGGTGTTCGCAGAAGGGTCTTAACCCCATTGCCATACCTCTGGAATCCTTACTGGAGTATTTCCTTCATTTATCCAATGCAGGACCTAAGACTAAGCGAGGGTCCATTTGAGTGCTATTGCAGCTTCCTTCAAGCCCCTAAATGGACAACCTATTTCCTCCCATCCTTTTATAGCAAGATTTATGAGAGGCCTTCTGCTAACTAAGCCTCCCATTAAGCCACCTCCTGTGGCATGGGAATTAAATTTGGTTCTTGGTCAGCTCATGAAGCCACCTTTCTAACCCTTAGCTACTACCTCCTTGAAATTCCTTTCTTGGAAGGTTATCTTTCTCATTGCAATCACATCAGCACGTCACATCAGTGAGTTGCAGGCGCTAGTAGCTGATCCACCTTATACAAGGTTCCAGCATGACAAGGTAGTCCTTAGGACTCATCCACGTTTTATGCCAAAGGTGGTCTTGCCCTTTCATCTAAACCAAGCGGTCTACCTACCTGTGTTCTTTCCAAGGCCTCATGCATTAAATGCAGAAAGGAGCCTTCATACCTTGGACTGTAAAAGAGCTTTAGCCTTTTACCTACAAAGAACACAGCAACATAGAAAGTCCTCTCAACTCTTTGTTGCTTTTGATCCTTCTCATTTGGGACTTCCAGTCTCCAAGAAAACACTATCTAACTGGATTGCTCAGTGTATATCCTTTGCCTATCAGAGTAAGAATCTTCCTCTGGAGGGCCATGTCACAGCTCACAATGTGAGAGCCATGGCAGCCTCAATGGCTCATCTGCACTCTGTCTATCAACGACATCTGTCGAGCAGCCACCTGGGCCTCTGTTCATACCTTCACAGCCCATTACTGCTTGGACAAGGACTCCCGCCGGGATGCCTTGTTTGGTCAGGCTGTTCTCCAACACCTGTTCCATACCTAATCAACTCCTACCCACCATCCCTGGTAGGATGCCAGAGATCCATGGGGGGAAGTGGAGACCTTCTCAGGGACACACAACTTCTGGGGTCTCTCCCTGGCATCTAAAGCTAGGGAGTCCCCATATGTGATGACTACATTCCTGCTTGTTCCTGGAGATAGCATAGTTACTCACCTGTAACAGGTGATCTCCGGGAACAGCAGGAATTTAGTCCTCACAACCCACCCACCTCCCCTAAGAGTTGTATCTCTCTATCCATCTCTTTCCCTTTCCCTCTTTCTCTTTGTCTCAGCTTTAAAACTCAACAGGAGAGAGGCAGTTGGGAAAGGCGGGAAAGCAGCACGGAGGCGCTGTGGGATGCTCCCAAAAGCCTTCTAATTGGACACTGGGGAGCGTTCCCACGCAGGCTCCGTCTGTACCGACAATACCCCATATGTGAGGACTAAATTCCTGCTGTTCCCGGAGATCACCTGTTACAGGTGAGTAACTATGCTTTCCTGGTTCATAGAAATTTGTTTCAATTCCTGATTTATCACCTTTAAATATTACGTTCTCTATATTGTCTCCAGTGAAGACTGAAGCAACAAATTCATTTAGTCTCTCTGCTATGGTGTTGTCCTCTTAGTGCCCAATTTTACTCCTTTCTCATGTTTTAGTCCAACTGACTGACTCACACAGGCTTTTAGCTTTAACTTTAACTGAAAAAGATTTTGAGTTTTGGCTTCCACAGTAAGCTGCTTTTCAAATTCTCTTTGCTTGCCTTATCAGTGCTTTGCATCTAACTTGCCAGTGCTTTTGCTGTTTCCTGTTTTCTTCATTTGGATATTTTGTTTCCTTTTTGTGAAAGATGTTTGCTTGGCTATAACAGCCTCTCACCTCCCATTTAAAATATGCGGACAGTCATTTGGTCTACCTTCTACCATTTTAAAGCATGGACTACATCTGGTCTGGGCTTCTAAGATGGTATTTTTAAACAAATGTCCAAGCCTGATGTAACTTTTAACCTTTGCAGCCGCTCCTTTTAGTTTTTTCTTAAACATTTTTCCTTGTCTCCCTTTTGAAAGATAAATGCTAGCACAATAGATTCTCCAGGATTAAGCAGGAAGTCAGCTGTCATATATGGGTGACGTTGGCACTGACTGATCCCACGTGGAAGCATCTCCCCAGCTTTCAAAGAAAGCCTTTGGGAGATGCCACCATGCATGCGTTATCCACTTCCCACCCAAGGGTGCTATCTTGCTCAGTCTTTCTTTCCGCAGAGCCCAATGGACATATGTCCTGTTTCCCCAGAAAAATCCTTGACAAAACTGTTCCTAAAAGTTGGTTTTCCGGTAAGCATACCAGTTCCTTTTCCCACCTCGAATCGACACCTCCCGGCACCATTCTCTGTCCCTTTTTTTTTTCTCAAGATCTCCCTCGACCAGCTTTTGTGCCTTTTATTTTCCCGTCTGGGTTTTTCCATCATATCTCCCGGTGGGTTCAAAAAGTGTGACCGCTGCAGTCAAACCAAGTCCATTACTGACATCTATGACTGCTGCCTGTTTTGCCTGGGTCCGGATCATGATGGCGCTTCCTGTGACCTGTTGGCCAAAATCAACAAGAAAAAGTCAGAGTTGCAGGAAAAGTTGTTCGCCAGTTCGGACTCAGCACTTGCCTCCCCAGCTCCAAGCCCAGCACGTCTCAAGATGCCAATGCATCTTCGGAGTCCCGCAGCCTCCAAAAAGACCCCAGATCCGGAGAAGAAAGTCCACCGAGGTTGCACCAAAGAAACCCAGTAAAACCCCACAGAGGGACTCAGTCAACTCCAAGAAGTGCCCCACCAAGGTCTTCAAGAAGGATTCCTTGGTCAGCGAAGACCATACGAGGTTCCTTGAGGCCGTAGTCCTCGTCAAGGATGCACTCCCTAGAGTGCTGATGGCCAGGCCTGAAATCCTTGGTGCCTGCCCGAAGGCTGTAGAGCCTTCTGGCTTGGAAACCAGAATGGCAGCCCTGGAGGAGAACATCACTGCTATCCCGGCCCTACCGCTGGCAATGATGGCCGGTTCCTCTTCCTCATCTGCCCCAATGACCAGGCCCTCAACTGCGAGGGAGTCCCCTGGTCGTTGAGCCGAGCATCGATCACCCTCTGCCTCGAAAGTCCTCTACGCCAGTCGAGCTCCCACTCCTGCTCGTCAGGTATCTAATCCTTGCTGGCCAGTATCCATGACTGACCCCAGCAGTCCTCCAAAGGTCATTGGCCCTTCGGCACCAGCCTCGACACAAGGAGCCGCAGGACCTTAGATTCCTTGTCACCATTCGACTCCGAGAGGGAGACGGCGGACAAGACGTCCCCAGACACCAGAAAGCACCGAGACATTCCTTCGGACTCATCTCACCCAGCGCCTCAATGCCAGTCTCCCCCCAAGGATGTAGCCTTCCATGACTTTGTCAGGGATATAGCCAAGGCCCTCTGTACAAACCGAGGTGGAGGAGGACCCGCGCACTGAGGTGTTGGAGGTTCTCCAGTATGAGACTTTACCTAGAGAAATCCTCATGGTGCCCATATACTGATCCTTGAGAGGTTGCTCCTCCGAATATGGGAGATGCTGGCATCGGTGCCCATAGTCAGCC
The DNA here is from genome assembly GCA_033557465.1 of Ichthyophis bannanicus. Classification (NCBI taxonomy): domain Eukaryota; kingdom Metazoa; phylum Chordata; class Amphibia; order Gymnophiona; family Ichthyophiidae; genus Ichthyophis; species Ichthyophis bannanicus. The sequence goes on from CM066033.1 coordinate 73,591,201, forward strand.
ATCTGTTCGACACTGTGCTGCATCGGGAAAGGGCTGGGGTTTCACAAACCCCAGCTCACACAACTCCATGGTTGTCGAGTTGACCATGCAGAAGCTCAAGAGCCAAAAGACCCACTTCTCCGTCCCTTCTGGTAGGGTGGCCCTCTGGTGCAAATGCTATCAGGGCTTGATGCTGGGTTGCCAGATCCATACTTATGAACTTTACATTGGCATGTATCTAAGGGCACTGGCCAAAGAGCTGTCAGGGTTTGCACGGGCCTTGTAGGGGAACCCCTTCCAATGATTCCAGACCCTGACCTCGGGAGTGAGGGACTGCTCCAAGTTCCTCTCCCATGCTGCCTATGACTGCTTCAAGTCGGCGGCTCAAGTTGGGGTGGCTGGCATTGGGACCCAGCACCAGGCCTGGCTGTAATCCTCCGACCTCGAGCAGTGGGCCCAGGACAAACTGCTCGATGTCCCCTGTACCAGTGAGAACCTGTTTGGCAAACTCATGGCCAACAAACCTGCTGAGATCGAGGCAGAGTTTGTGACACATCAGAGGCTCTCTAAGACGACCTCATCCCATCCTTGCAAAAGCACGTTGGGGAAAGGGACCTTTTTCCTGAGGAAAAAGGTGCCTTTGCATTGGGTCAACAGTATGAGCTCTTCTCTGGCCTTCAGCAGGGTTCTCAGCCAAGAGGCAGGGACACGAGGCTCAGAAGGCAAAAACACCTAAGTCCCAGTCTCCAGCTTCCACCCAGCAGGTGGTCAGGGAGGGATATCTCCTCCACCTGCAGCAGATTCCACCCAGGTTCATTCCCAGAGAGCTGGTAGGACGACTCCTTCACCAGACCCTGCTGCTCACCGAGCTTGCAGGTCTTCTCAGGGACAAAGCAGTAGAACCTCTACCCAGACACCTATGGGGCAAAAGCTTCTATTCCAGGTACTTCCTTGTCCTAAAAAGGACTGGGGGCCTCGGGCCCATCCTACAGAATATCTGTGAAACCTAAACAGATTTCTAGTGAGGAAGAAGTTCAAGATGTTCTTCATTGGAACACTGCTGCCCTACCACCACCAGGGAGACTGGCTTTGCTCCTTGGACCTAAAGGATGCGTACACACACATCCTGATCCACCCTTCACACAGACACCCCTAAGGTTCATGGTAGGAAGAAGGCGCTACCAAAACAGAGTGCTACCCTTTGGCCTGGTCTCCTAGCCAAGGGTCTTCACAAAGTGCCTAGCAGTGATCGCTGCCCACCTACGTCTGCAAGGGGCCTTTGTCTTCCCATACCTAGACGACTGACTCATCGAGGGCAGCATGGCTGCAGAGGCCCATCAGGCCACAGGGCATGCAGCCCTCCTGCTGCAGCACCTGGGGTTTATCATCAACTATTCCAAATCTCATCTCGCTCTAGCCCAGCGCCTGGAATTCATAGGGGCTTAGTTGAACACCCTGCAGGCCACGGCCTTTCTTCCCAGGGAAAGGGCAAGACTGCCTTAGGGAGCTAGCGGCAAAGATGCAGCACAGTCGCTTGGTGCCAGCCCGTCTCCTCTGCCTTCTGGGCCACATGGCCTCCACGGTCCACATGATCCCACCAGCCTGCCTGCACATGTGGGCAACTCAGTGGTGCCTCTGCTCTCAGTGGATGCAAGCCACGGCAGACTGCGAGACAGGATCAGGGTAAACTGCCAGCTGGCGGAGTCCCTCGACTGGTGGCAACCTCTCTGCCACCTCCGAGCCAGGATCCCTTTCCAGGCACCCATACCCCAGAGGGTCCTGACTACAGATGCCTCCCTCCTCAGTTGAGGGGCACATTGCGAAGACCATCGCACACAAGATAAGCTGGTCCCAGGCAGAATCCCTGCTACAGGTCACTCTTCTGGAACTCAGGGCGATCTTCCTGGCCCTACGGGTGTTCCGCCACTGCCTGAGACACCAACTGGTGCTGATACAGATGGACAATCAAGTTGCCATGTTCATGTCAACAAGCAGGGGGACACGGGGTCATACCCCCCTCTGCCAGGAGCAGTGGCCCTCCTTTCCTCTGCAGCTTGCAGCAACATGCTCCTGCAGGCGGTCTACCTCCCAGGCCAGGACAACCTTCTGTTGGACAGACTGAGCAGGGTGCTCCAAACGCACAAGTGGCACCTGAACCCCAGAGTGGCCTCACGGCTCTTCTGCCTCTGGGGGATGCCCATGATTGTCTGGGGTGGCAAAGCAGGCCATGTGCAGCTGCCCTGCTTTTGTTTGTGGCAGCCGCACCCAGCAAGGGTGGCAATGGATTCCTTCCTGATCCCATGGACGGAAGGCCTCCTCAGTTCCTTTCCGCTGACCCCCCTCCCCCCCCCCCCCCCCGGTCATCAAGACCCTCTTTTAGGTCCAGAACGAGGGGGAAGCACTGATACTGATTGCCCCCAGGTGGCCCAGACAGCCTTGGTTCTCACTGATGCTCTCCCTGTCGGTGACACTCCTAGTCCCGCTGGGCCATGCCCCAGATTTCCTGTCTCAAGAGGAGGGCTCCCTCCTGCACCCCAATTTGGGGTCTCTAATGCTGGCTTCTGAAAGGATAGTCTTGGCCCCTTTCAACCTCCCACAAGAAGTCGAGGAGGGTCCTGTTGGCTTCCTGCAAGCCTCCACAAGGTGACCTTATGCCTTTAAGTGGTGCAGATTCTTGGTATGGTGTGCGGAGAGGCAGGAGAATCGATTCTCCTGCCTGATGCAACTAGTGTACCAGTTTTTACTGCATCTCACACGCTGGACTAATGTCAAACTCAGTGAGGGTGCACCTGAGTGCGTTCGCCGCACACCACCCTATCGAGGGGAAATCTCTCTCGGGTCAGCCCCTGTTCTCTTGGTTCTTCCAGGGCCTCCTGTTGTCTAAACCCCCCAGTGGCGGAATGCAACCTCAACGTAGTGCTCTCACAGCTCACCAGGCCGCCATCTGCGGTATTTATTTTATTTATTTATTTGTGTGCTTTTCTATACCGCCCCTTCCAGAGATCGGGGCGGTTTACAGAGAATTTTTTAAAAACAATATAACAAAAATATTGAAATATTGTATTACATAGAACATTAAACATAGAACATTAAACGGTATCTTTCATGGAAGGTTGTCTTCCTGGTAGCTCTCACATCCAATGTTCCCTCTAAGCTGTGCTGGGTCTGCCGCCAACATTCCTGCTGGAGGGAGGGGGGGGTAAAGTGCGATCGATCACTCCGTCCCTCCCTCCACCGGCGGGAATGCCGGTGGAGGACCCGGCACAGATGAAAGGGAACATTGCGAGGGTGCTGCGGCTCAGTGCCGGTGATGGAGATTTGCAAAGCTGCCACATGGTCTTCAATTCATATGTTTGCAGCTCACAGCTGCCTGGAGAGCGAGTCCCATCAGGACAGTGCCTTCAGCTAGGTGGTACTCTGTAATCTGTTTGGGATGTAGGCAATTCCTGTCCTCTGATCCTTCTGTGTTCAGGCTGCCGGAGTGATGGTGGTGCTGGATGCTAGGATCTTGCAGTGTCTCATTTGGGGACTTGCCTTCTGCAACTCATAGCTACCTGACTTGGCTAGCATTGGTGCTGTCATGGTTTAGTCCTCGCTGTATTTGAATGATTCGTCCAATCACAATTCCAGAATGAGTTATAATACTTTCTATGAAAACACTGATATCAGGTCTCAGATCCGACAAGCACTTTTTTGGGACCCGCGTCCTTTCATACAGTGCAGTCATTAACATCAATGACCCCAGTGTTTCATGTATTTAAGATGTTTTGAGGATGCAAGTGCAATTTTACTTTAAAAGATAACTTAACTTAAAAACCGCAGCCCTTATTCACAGCCTTATATACAGCTCTGGTGATCCGGTGAATAAGGGCTGCGTTTTTTAAGTTAAGTTATCTTTTAAAGTAAAATTGCACTTGCATCCTCAAAACATCTTAAATACATGAAACACTGGGGTCATTGATGTTAATGACTGTACTGTATGAAAGGACGCGGGTCCCAAAAAAGTGCTTGTCGGATCTGAGACCTGATATCAGTGTTTTCATAGAAAGTATTATAACTCATTCTGGAATTGTGATTGGACGAATCATTCAAATACAGCAGTAACTCGTCCAGAAAATTTGACCTAATTGGTTGTATCTATACAAGATGGTTTAGTCCTCGGCAGCCTGGAGCTAGGAAGTCCCATATGTGAGGACTGACTTCCTGCTTGTTCCTGGAGAAAGCATAGTTAATCACCTGTAACAGGTGTTCTCCAGGGACAGCAGGAATCGGTCCTCACAACCCTCCCTCCTCCCCTTGGAGTTGCCTCCCTACCTTGTTTTATTTTTTACTACCATCCTAGCTATGTCATCTGACTGAGCAAGATGTCCCTTTCCTGCCCAAGGGTGCTCATGTATGCATGGTGGCATCTCCCAAAGGCTTTCTTTGAAAGCTGAGGAGATGCTTCTGTGTAGGCTCCATTGGTGCCAACGTCACCCATATGTGAGGACTGATTCCTGCTGTCCCTGGAGAACACTTGATCTCCAGGAACAAGCAGGAATGAGTCTTCACATACGGGTACGTCGGTACCGACGGAGCCTGCGTGGGAACGCTTCCCAGCTTCCAATCAGAACCTTTTGGAAGCATCCCACCACGCCTGTGTGCTGCCTTTCCCAACTGCCTCTCCTCAGTTTTCGTTTTTCCGCGGAGCCAGCAGGATGTCGTCCTGTCACCGCAGAAAATTCTTCTTTTTTATTTCTAGTTTTCTTGTGGTCGCGGCTGTCTTCCCGACGCCACCGGTACCGCCGGTGTTTTCTTTTCTTGTAAAATTTTTCCTTTTCTAAGGGATAATTTTTCTTTTCAGTGTCCTACGGGGTGTTAGGCCTTTAAGGCCTCCTCTCTTTTTTCCTTCATGGATCCGCCGGACATTTTCCTCAAGAAATGTTCACCCTGTGGCAGTACACCTTTATTTTTAGACCCTCAAAATCGGTGTCTAACCTGTTTGAGTTCTGACAACAGTCCAGTAAGAAGACATCCTCAACATCGAGAATTCCTCAATACACGGTGCCCCTCCAGCTTCGGGGCATCGTCCCCTTCTTCTTCCACGTTGAATCAGGTAACCCACAAACAGTCTGTCAAGACTAGCCAGTCCTCAAGTGGTACGTCTCATGCACAGCATGTAGACAGCTCCGGCTTTACTCTCGATGGCCTCCTGGCTCCAAAACCCCAGCGGGAGTCTTCGGTCTCCAAAGCGTATAAGGGGTTTCAGGTTGTTTCCGGGGTTCACCCCCCACAGAACATACCTGAGCCGTGCACGGTGGTGGCATCCGCTTCGAGCGGTACCTATACCCCTGCATCGGCACTGGTGTTGGATAAAATAGTCCTCACCAGGGATCGTCATCTGACCTCCTCGGTGCCTTCAGGACCGTTGGATACATTCCAGATTGACTTTCCATCATCGGTTCCAACACCGATACCTCCACCGATGTCGGTACCTTCCAGATGTGCATCGACAGTCTCACTTACTTCAATGCCGAGTCTGGAATCAATCTCTAGTTTGGAGGACTGGGTACCGACTCGCCTTGGTACCGTCTCGGAGCGGTACCGAAGGCTTGGTTCCGATGTCTCGGATCTGCAACTCTCGGTTCCCCTAAGGTCAATTGAGTTGCCACTGATAGACCTTCATTCACCGGTATCAGACACGGTACCGAAGCAGGCACCGATGTCTTCATCACCTTTACAGTTGGTGTCTTCCAGGCTTCGCTTTTCAGGATCCTTGCCCTCGATGCCGAGCTTGGAATCCATTTCTAGTCTGGAAGACGAGGTACCAATAGTTTTTGGTACCGACACCGATAGATACCGGTGGCTGAGTACCGAGGATAGCAACTGCAAGTTTTCGGTTCCCTCGGTACCGATTGAAGTGTCACCGATGACTACTCCGATGTCTTTGTCGAGTCCGACTCTGACATCGGTACCGGTCTTGACTTCAGTACCGATATCCACAGTAGCATCGTGGCAAACTCCTACCATGCATTTTTCAACAGCATCGCTCCATTCTATACCAAGCTTGGAGTCGATACCTGGCATGGATACTGTGGTAAGGACGGTTGCTGCTCCTGATAACCGGTACCAGCAACCATCCCTTAAGCATTCCACACTGCACCCTGCAGGATCATCTATTTCTATATATTTGGATAACTCTGACTGCTCAGGCTAGTTCTTTAGATCTAACCTGTCCAAGGGAGATTCCTGTCAGGAATCCCTCTTTTCAGAGTTTCCTCCTGGATTTAGCAAGATCCCTTGCCATTCCTATTCCAGGACATGATCCTGCACAAGGCTCTGTTTCTACCAATGCAGAGGACCACATAATGCTTCCTTTGCATCCTTCCTTGCAGGATATCCTTCTAGGAATGTGGGAAACACCTTTAAGGGTACCCCCACCCCCCAGGGCTACTGATCTCTTGTATCAGGTGCCCCCCTCTGTAGGGTTTCAAAAGACTCAACTTCCTCATCATTCCATAGTTGTGGAATCAGCAATGAGGCGGATCAAGAGTAAGAAAAAGCACTCTTCTTATCCGCCAGGTCGTGAGTCTAAGACACTAGATGCCTTTGGACGTCAAACCTTCCAAACATCTGTGCTTTCTGCAAGAATTCTCTCATATATTTTCTATATGAGTCTTTCTCTTGAGGAGGTCACAAAGCAATTACATCTCTTGACTCCTTTCCTTTCAGTTTCCAGGAGTACAGACTATTCCTCGCTGCTTAAGCATATCCAGAATATCTCTTGGTTTCTTTCTCGTGCTTCCCTAGACTCTTTTGAGTCTGTTAGCAGGACTTCTGCTATAGCTATAGGGGCACGACGTAGAGCCTGGCTCCAAGCTTCAGATTTGGCCAAGTGGGAACAACAACGACTGGGACATACTCCTTGCACTGGAGACAATCTTTTCAACAAGGAGTCTTTACGTCAGGTTACTCAGTTGTCCACTGATTTACCTGTTCCTAAGGGTTCTTCTACACCTTCTTCTGTCCCAGTAGGTAGGAAATGTCCTACCAAACTTTCTTCCCACAGGAGAAGGTTTTATTCCTCATTTGCCCATCATACAGATGCTCCCCTACAGGGAGGCATCGTCCTGGTCTGAAGAATCCAAACTCTCTAACCAGGCTTAGCAAACCCGGCCTCTGCAGGGTTTCTGATCAACCATCATCACATGCTTGTGACACTTGGGGTTAGAATCTACAGTTGCTTCTTCTCAACAGAGGCAACCTATTACTTCATTCTGACCCCTACGCCTGGATCTCTTTCCAAAAGACATCCATTTTTTCTATGAGCTGTCAGAATGTTCATGCCTATAAGTCACAGGTTTCTCCTCTTCTCCTGCCAGAGAAAGAGGTCTGACCACTATCAAATGATAGTTCCTGTGCTAGCATGTATTTTTCCTTTCTATAGACTTACTACTTGGTAAGTCGTCTTCTTCAGCTCTATTCTCTTCACCCTCTTACCACTGTACTGGAGGGTTTTCTTCTTCAACCCCTCTAAGTGTGTCACTTTCCAGTGCGGAGTTTCTCCTCCCTGAGTTTCCTCCCCTGTCTTGATTTTACTTTAAGGCAGTTTGTCAGACATGTGCAGAGTTTTCCAATCCTGTTCTGTTCTTTCTGTTTTTTAGTCAGTAATATTCTTTCTGCTGTCTGGCCAGCAGCTGCCTATGCAGGAGCCGTAATATTTGGTCCACTGGTCTTGCCCACAAACAACCAGATTTGTTCTCCTCTAACATTCTATCTGGTCTTAGTAGTGGCTCCAAGTCAGTGTTTTTTCCATCTATCTTGGAGATTATCCCACCTCAAGCTCTGGGTTGCTCTTCTATCCTGCCATCTCCATCCCCTGGATTTGGCAGCATAGTAGGCTGCGATACTGGCTCTAGCAGCCAGTCCTATCTCCTCATTCTCCTGCATCATGCTCTCTGCAATCCTACAGAGAAGCTTTCCACTATGGGCCCTTGCTAGAGAGCATGGGGATTTTTTCTCCAACAGCTATTTTAGATGGTTGGAAAAGGCTTTTCAGTCATGTCTCCCATGACTAGAAGGATCTCCCTTCTTTTGCTATCTCCTTTTTATTTATTTTATTTATTTATTACAGTTTCTTATATACCGCGCTATTCGGCATCAGCGCGGTTTACATTATAACATAACTACCATACGACAAGGTGTCTGGTTTTACATTGAACAGGGAAAAGAAACTTGGATAACTGGGTTAACTATATATATGAACTATTTACACTGCAGGATAGGTAAAATCAGGTCATAAGTAAGGGGGCATCTCTAGAGGGGTGATTTCTTGAGGGATATCTAGTCTCAAAGGTTGTCTGGGAAGTATTGTCATAAAGGACATAAGCCTTCTCTTACCTAAGAGCTTAAGGAGTTGCCAATTCCCTGCTTTGGTCCATAACTATTAGCTATGGTTTAGCTAATAGTCAGTTGGTCCATTAGATGATAAAGGGGTTAAAGGAGCACTAAGGCGACAAGGCGATAGCGGAGAGACTGAATGAATTCTTTGCTTCGGTCTATACTGAGGAAGATGTAGGGATGTTACCCATCACTGAAGTGGTATTTAATGGTGCGGAAGATTTGAAGGAAATATCGATACATCGGGAAGATGTCTTACAACTATTAGATAAACTGAAGAGTAGCAAATCACCTGGGCCAGATGGTATACATCCAAGGGTGTTGAAAGAACTGAAATATGAGATTGCAGAACTGCTATCAGTAATCTGTGAACTATCATTAAAATCATCTCTAATACCTGAAGATTGGAGGATCGCCAATGTAACACCAATTTTTAAAAAGGGTTCCAGGGGTGATCCGGGAAACTACAGACCGGTGAGCCTGACGTCAGTACCGGGAAAAATGGTAGAAACCATCATAAAGAATAAAATTACTCAGCATGTAGATAGTCACGACCTAATGGGAGACAGCCAACATGGCTTTAGACAAGGAAGATCTTGTCTTACTAATCTGTTATGTTTTTTTGAAGGAGTGAATAAACAGGTGGACAAAGGTGAGTCGGTTGATATTGTGTATCTGGACTTTCAGAAAGCCTTTGACAAGGTCCCTCATCAGAGACTTTTGGCAAAACTAAAGAGTCATGGGATAGGAAGCAGTGTACTATTGTGGATCAGGAACTGGTTAAAAGATAGAAAGCAGAGGGTAGGGCTAAATGGCCAATTTTCCCAATGGAGAAAGGTGAATAGTGGTGTACCCCAGGGATCTGTGCTGGGTCCGCTGCTTTTTGACATATTCATAAATGACCTGGAAAGTGGAATAACGAGTGAGGTTATCAAATTTGCAGATGAGACAAAACTATTTAAAGTTGTTAAAACCCAAGAGGATTGTGAAAAGTTGCAAGAGGATCTTGATAAATTGGAAGACTGGGCATCAAAATGGCAGATGAAATTTAATGTGGACAAGTGCAAGGTTATGCACCTAGGGAAGAACAACCCAAACTATGGTTACACGATGCAAGGTTCCACATTAGGAACCACCACCCAGGAAAAAGATTTAGGCGTCATTGTGGATAACATGTTAAAACCCTCGGCCCAGTGTGCAGCGGCGGCCAAGAGAGCAAATAGAATGCTAGGTATGATAAGGAAAGGAATGGAAAATAAAACAAAAGATATTATAATGCCTCTATATCCGTTCCATGGTGAGACCGCACCTTGAATATTGTGTGCAATTCTGGTCGCCGTATCTTAAAAAGGATATAGCGATTTTAGAAAAGGTACAGAGAAGAGCCACCAAAATGGTAAAGGGGATGGAAGGATACTCCTATGAAAGGCTAAAAAGGTTAGTGCTCTTTAACCTGGAAAAGAGACGGCTGAGGGGAGATATGATAGAAGTCTATAAATTAATGAACGGAGTGGAACGGGTAAACGTAGATCGATTGTTTACGTTATCAGAATATAGAAAGACTAGGGGACATGCTATGAAGCTACAGGGTAAACTATTTAAGACTAATAAAAGAAAATATTTTTTCACTCAACGTGTAATCAAACTCTGGAATTTGTTACCGGAGGATGTAGTAAAGGCTGTTAGTGTAGCTGGGTTTAAAAAAGGTTTGGACAAGTTCCTGAAGGAAAGGTCCATAAACCATTATTAAGAAGTGACCGAAGATACCAATGCTTGACCCAGTACAAGCATTGTGGAACTTGTCTCTTGGGGAAACTGCTAGGTACATATGACCTAGATTGGCCACTGTTGGAAACAGAATACTGGGCTTGATGGACCTTGCTCTGACCCAGTATGGCATATCTTATGTTCTTAAGGCTCTTTTGGATGATACAACATAATTTCACTTTATTGTTCTACGTCAGGTATTACATATTCGGCACATCATAGGTCAATTTCTAATCAGCATAGGTCAGTATGAGGAGACATACATGTATTCCAAGACACAACTGCTTACTGCTGACTGCTTGATATCTAGTAACCCTGAGACTGAAAGGCTGGAGGACAAGCTGCCCTTTTTCTTATTTCACATAGCTTACAGGACTTGTACCTCTTCACCTACTTAGTAAGCAAATATATGAAGCTTATTTCTAGGCAAAGTTCTGAACAAATTTAACTCTTTCTCAGGTTTTATTAGACAGTCTGGGTGTGTACACCGCCCTGTACAGACAAGCTTACTTTCACTATTTGCTCTCTTGGCCGCTGCTGCACACTGGGCCCAAGGGTTTTAACATGTTATCCACAATGACGCCTAAATCTTTTTCCTGGGTGGTGGTTCCTAATGTGGAACCTTGCATCGTGTAACCATAGTTTGGGTTGTTCTTCCCTAGGTGCATAACTTTGCACTTGTCCAGATTAAATTTCATCTGCCATTTTGATGCCCAGTCTTCCAATTTATCAAGATCCTCTTGCAATTTTCCACAAAGGACCTAAAGGATGCTTACACATTTATTTATTTGGCCGGATTTGTATACCACCTTTTCCTTCAATCGAAGTGGTTTAGGGAAGTAATGGGGGGGACGACATATAACAGGGTGTCAAGACATGCATAAATTCTGGGGTGGTGTGCCCCAGATCTGAAGTGGTGGACATGGTGGCTGAGTCGGTATGGCTGCGTGGGATAGGAGTTAAGGTCCTTGTTTAAATGAGACTCTGAACAGGTGGGTTTTGAGGGATTTTCAGAAGTCCTTGAAGTCCTTTTGTGCTCTTAGCTCCTCAGGGAGGGAGTTCCTCAGTTCTGGTGCCGAGAGCGAGAGGGCTCTTCAGGAGGTTGATTGCTTTGTCTTGTGGTAACCAGCTGGGGTGAGGAGTCTATTGCTGCCTTGAGTTCGTCTGGGTCTTCAGCTAGTGTCTCTTGTTATGCTTTGTAGAGTTTCTGCATACATCCTAATTCACCCCCAGCCACAGAAAATACCTTTGGTTTGTGGAGGGGGGCCATCACTACCAATACAGGGGGCTTCCCTTTGGTCTGGTCTCGTCTCCAAGGGTCTTCACAGAGTGCCTCACGGTAGTCACAGCCCACCTCAGGCTTCAAGGAGCCTTCATTGTCCCTTATTTGGATGACTGGCTTATAAAGGACGGCACAGCTGCAGAGGCACAATGCGCCACCAGACGCATCATAAACACCCTGCAGCACCTGGGGTTTGTCATAAACTATCCCAAGTCCCACCTCATTCCAGCTCAACACCTAGAGTTCATAGGGACACAGCTAGACACCCTTCAGGCAAAAGCCTTCCTACCTCAGGAGAAGTCGGAACGCCTCAGGGAATTAGCTGCAGAGGTGCAACAGCACAGGACACGCCGCTCCTGGCTTCTCCTCCACCTGCTGGGACACATGGCCTCCACGGTCCATGTGACACCAAAAGCCCACCTGCACATGAGAGCCTAGTGGTGCCTCTGCTTTCGGTGGGCCCAAGCCAAAGGCTGACTCGAGGACAGAGTGCAGGTGACCTGCCAGTTAGCAGCCTCCATTGGATGGTGGCAGAATCTGTCACCTTCAGGCCGGGATGCCCTTCCAGACACCCACCCCCCCAGAAGGTCCTCATCACAGATGCCTCTCTAATGGGCTGGGGAATGCATTGCGAGAGCCTCCAGACACAAGGCTGCTGGTCCCAGAGGGAATCCGAAATGCAGATCAACCTGCTGGAACTCAGGGTGATATTCCTAGCCCTCAGAGCCTTCTGCCACTGACAGCACCACGCAGTGCTGATCCAGACCAACAATCGGGTCGCAATGTTCTATGTGAACAAACGGGGGGGGGGGGGGGGGACAGAGTCATAGCCCCTCTGCCAGGAGGCGGTAGCCCTCTGCTCCTATGCTACATGCAGAGGGATGCTCCTAAGGGTGGTCTACCTCCTGGGCCAGGACAATGTCTTGGCGAACAAACTGAGCAGATTACTCCAGCTGCACGATTGGCATCTGGACCCAGTGATAGCCTTGCAACTGTTTCGGCTCTGGGGCATCCGGTAATGGACCATTTTCCAGCCCGGACAACGGGCAGTTGCCCCGTTTCTGCTTCCACTGACCGCACCCATCTCAGGTAACTGCGGATGCATTCCTCACGGGTGGATGGAAGGCTTCCTGTACGCCTTCCCTCCAATGCCACTGATAGCCAAGATCCTGTTCAAGGCTCAGCATGACAGAGCATCGCTGGTGCTGAAAGCCCCTTGGTGGCCCAGACAGCCCTGGTTCCCACTGCTTCTCTCCCTATTGGCGGTACCGCTGATTCCCCTGTGCCAAGCCCCAGGACTACTCTCGCAGAAGCAGAGCTCTCTTCTGCACCCTGGGGTCCCTCTCGCTCAAGGCTTGGCTGCTGAAGGGAGCTAATGCTACCTTTTCAATCTCCCACAAGACATGAAAGCGTATGCCTTTCTCATGGAGGCCTTATGAGAGGCCAAGGGAATTTCTTCCAAGTGGCGCTGTGTCTCATTGTGCACAGAAAAGCAGATGAACCTGTTCTCCAGCTCAGTGCATGTGGTACTCCAATACCTTCTCCACCTATTGCAGGTGGGACTGAAGTCCAACTCAGAGTACACCTGAGCGCCATCGCAGCACATTACCACTCCATCGAGGGGCAATCCCTTTCAGCTCAGCCCCTCGTGTCTGTTCCAACAGGGCCTCATGTTGTCTAAACCCCCTGTCTGCCTTCCAGCAGCAGAATGGGATCTTAATGTGGTGCTCTTACTGCTCACTGAGCCTCCGTTTGAGTCTGGCCACCTGCGGTACCTCTCCTGGAAGGTCACCTTCCTGGTAGCACTCATATCAGCTGGCAGTCAGCGAGCTCCAGGCTCTGATGGCAGCATGTGTGCCTTCGAGTCAGTCCTGACTCCTGGCGACCCAGAAGCTCCTGGGTTTTCTTGGTAGTGTCACCGGAAGTAGATTGCCAGGCCTTTCTTCCAAGGCAATGGAGGGTTAAGTGCCTCCTTATATGAGGCTATTCAAGAACAGTGTGGTGTTTTGCACACACCCCAAGTTTCTGCCAAAGGTGGTGTACCCATTCTACCTCAGTCAGGAGGTGGTGCTCCCCACCTTCTTTCTCGGGCCTCACGCTGGTAGGGCAGAGACTATTCTCCATACTCTGGATTGCAAGAGAGCAATGTCCTTGTACCTGCAATGGACTTGGGGGTCCACCGTAAAGCTCAACAGGCTTTTGTGTCCTATGACCCTAGCCATCTGGTGCTCCAAGTGACTAAGCAAACTCTATCCACCTGGATGGCAGACTGCATTAACCTTGCCTACAAGCAAGCAGGAATCTCACTGGACTGGAGAGTCATGGCACACCGCTTCAGGGCCATGGCTACTTCCATGGCCAATCTGTGTTCCGTCTCCATGACAGAAATTTGCCGAGCCGCCACTTGGTCTTCGGTCCATACCTTCGCAGCTCATTACTGCCTGGAGAGGGAGTCCCAACGGGATAGCGCCTTCAGCCAGGCCAGACTCTGTAATCTTTTTGGGGTGTAGGCAACTCCTGCCATCTGATCCTTCTGTGTTCAGGCTACTGGAGTGCTGGTTCTCTACCGGACACCTAGGTCTTGCGAGAGTCTTGGGATTCAACTGCTGCTAACCATGGTTCACATTTGCAGGTTGCCATGGCATTTTCTACAGGTTTTTGGTAGCCTGTAGCTGGGGCATCCCATATGTGAGGACTGACTTCCTGCTTGTTCCCAGAGAAAGCGTAGTTACTCATCTGTAGCAGGTGTTCTTTGGGGACAGCAGAAATCAGTCCTCACAACCCTCCTGCTTCCCCTTGGATTTGCTTCCTTACAATCTTTTATTTTTGCCATCTTAGCTATGTCATTTGACTGAGACAAGATGGCACCCTTGGGCAGGAAATGGACCACGCATGCGTGGTGCATTTCCCAAAGGCTTTCTTAGAAAACTGGGGAGATGCTTCTGCACGGGCTCCATCAGTGTCAACGTCACCCATATATGAGGACTGATTCCTGCTGTCCCCAGAGAACATCTGATATCCAGGAACAAGCAGGAATCTAGTCATCACATATGGGTATCGTCAGTACCGATGGAGCCTGCGCGGGAACGCTCCCCAGCATCCAATCAGAAAGCTTTTGGGAGCATCCCACAGCGCCTGCGTGCTACCTTCCTGCCTTTCCCAACTGCCTCTCTCCAGTTCTTCTTTTTCCACGGAGTCAGCAGGTCGTGTTCCTGTCACTGCAGAAGAATTTCCTTATTTCTTTTTGTGGTTGTCTCTGCCTTCCCCGACGCTCTACCGGTACCGCCGGTATTTCTTTTCTTTTAAAAAACAATTTATACATTTTTTTCCTTTCTTCAGGTGCACCTGCCTTTTTTGGGCCTTAGGCCCCAAAAATTTCCTTAACATGGAAAAACCTGCTTCAGGTTTTAAAAAGTGCACAAAATGTGGCGGTACCATTTCCGTCACTGACACCCATGAATGGTGTTTAAAATGTTTAGGTCCTGACCACTCCATCACAGATTGTGTGTCCTGTGCTATGATGTCTAAAAGGGGTCGACAGGACCGAGCTGCTAAGCTCAGTACCCTGTTTCCCTCTGATGCGGCTTCGCTGGCATCGACGTCTTCCAGGGCTGCTGCTTCTTCTTTCCGTGGATCTCAGGTAACTAAACATAAATCCAACCGGTCCTCAAAGGGTAGATCTCCTTCTAAACCTCAAGATGCCTCTGGCGTTGCCCTCGAGGATTCTGCACCGGCAAAATTACCCCGGCGGGAGGCTTCGGCTTCCAAAGCACTATCATTGGGGTTCCAGGATGTTCTCGATGGCTCGGCCGCGACAGATCTCCTGGTGCCATGCTCTGGGGTACCGGCGGTTCCCACCGGTACCGACTTCCAGGCATTGGCAGCGTCTATGGACCAGAGAATTCTGTCCATAGAAAGCAGTCTAGTGGCTTTCCTTGTGGCATCGACGCCCTTGGTACCACGACAGACAACTCCACCGGCATCGGTATCGCTACCGGTACCGATAGCATTGGCATCGATGCCTGCTATGCCGGTATCCTGTCCTTCGATGCCCACCGGTACCGATTATTCCCGATACCGATTTTGCTTGGTACGGGTATCGGGCTCTGCAGGAGCATCCAGACAGGCGATACTTCTATTCCTCAGAAGAATCTGAGGACTCTGAAAGTTTGGTCAATGCAGCGATGATACTTCCACAGGAGTCGTCCTCCCCTAAACGCAGGATGTCTCCTCCAGAGGACATGTCTTTCCAAGACTTCATCCGAGAGGTGGCTTGGGGCCTGTCCATCACTGTAGCCCCTGAGACAGAGCCAAGGGCCAAGGAGTTGGATATTTTACAATATCCCAAAACTCCTAAGGAGGCAGCTACCCTACCCATTCATGAGATTCTATATGATCTCATGTCGAGTCCCTCCTTGTCCTGGTTTCCATAAAACTCAGCTTCCTCACCACTATTGTGGTGGAATCTGCTATGAGAAGGATTAGAAGTGCAAAAAGACATGCCTCTAATCCTCCAGGACGTGAATGCAGAACTCTGGATGCTTTTGGACGTAGAGTCTTTCACGCTTCCATGCTTGCTGCAAGAATCAGTTCCTATAGTCTCTACATGGGAATGTTCCTAAAGGAAGTTACTGATCATCTACAAACTTTAGTCCTTTCATCTCTGAGGATAAAAGGCAGGAGTTTCTCACTTGGCTCAAACATGCCCAAGATGTGTCTAAATTCTCCAACCGTGCAGCCTTCGACTGCTTTAAATGTATAAGCAGGGCCTCGGCTATTGCCATAGGTGCACATAGAATTGCTTGGCTCCAAGCGTCTGATTTAGAGCTCTGGGTACAAGATAAATTGGGAAATATCCCTTGTACTGGTGAGAACCTGTTTGGTAAAGATTGTCAAGAAAAAGCCAACGAAATGGATGCTGAAAATTCCACTTTGGATAGACTATCCAAGTCTACTGCTGATCCTGTTAAGAAAAGGTGTTCAAGAAAACACCTTTTTCTAAAAAGAAAACATTTTATCCTGCTTATGGTCAGCAGGCATCTTCTGCAGGTCAGTTTTCAACCAAACGTCCGCAACCACCCAAACAGAAGAAAGCAAAGGCTGCTAGGCCTCAACCGGCCCAGCAGCCTCAGCCTCCTCAGGGCCTTTGACTTTCAGCTAGAGAACTTAGCCTTTCTGGCTCTGGAAGGACTAGAACCATCCACCATTCCAGGAAGGTTATGCCATTTTGCTCCCAGATGGGGGCAAATAACAGCAGAGTGTTGGACACTCCATCATAAGAGAGGGGTACAAACTTCATTTTTCAAGCATGCCCCCTCCCACAATAGTGAAGCAGTTCAATTCTCCGACCTCTCTCATCGACCCGTTAGGTCAGGAGGTTACCATCCTCCTTGCCCAAGGGGCAATAGAAGAAGTGACTCTTCATCAACAGGGCACAGGATTCTATTCCCCTTATTTTCTTATCCCAAAGAAAGCAGGGGGATACAGACCTATCTTAGATCTCAGAGAATTGAACAAATTCCTTGTCAAGGAGAAATTCAAAATGATTTCTCTCGAAGCTCTGCTTCCATACCTTCAGAGTCAGGATTGGCTTTGTTCTCTAGAACTCAAGGATGCGTACACCCATGTTCTCATCCATCCAACCCACAGAATGTTCCTTCGGTTCCTGTTTCAAGGAAAGCACTATCAATACAGGGTGCTTCCTTTTGGTCTGGCCTCTGCACCAGGGGTGTTCACGAAATGCATGGCTGTGGTAGCAGCATTTCTACGCACTCTGGGAATATTCGTCTTCCCTTACTTGGACGACTGGCTCATTCGAGCTCCAACACAGTCAGAGGCCAGGACTTCTCTATCCTGCACAATGCATATCCTTCAGTATTTAGGGCTGGTCATAAACATCCCAAAATCCAGTCTAACTCCTACTCAGTCTCTAGAGTTCATAGGAGCCCTGCTGGATACCACAAAGGCAAGGGCCTACCTTCCCCAAGCCCGTTGCCTTCGCTTGGTGCAGTTAGCTTCTCAAGCAATCCTAAAGCCCTTTTTAACTGCTCGAGAAATGTTAGTTACTAGGCCACATGGCATCCACTGTGCATGTGGTACCATATGCTCGCCTTCACATGAGGGCAGCTCAGTGGACTTTATCCACCCAATGGACCCAGGCATCAGGTTGCCTGTCAGACAGAATAGCAAACACACGTCGCCTCATTTTGTCTCTCCAGTGGTGGAAGTCCACTCAAAACCTGTTGCTGGGGTCCCCCTTTCAGCAACCTATGCCCCAAGCATCTCTTACAACAGATGCTTCTCCAATGGGTTGGGGAGCTCATCTGCAAGACCTCTTCACCCAAGGCACCTGGACTCCACAAGAGAGTTGTCTACATATCAATCTCTTGGAGCTCAGAGCAATCTTCCTTGCTCTGCAAGTGTTCCACACCCTGCTCAGCTACAAAACAGTCCTTATTCATACGGACAATCAAGTAGCCATGTTCTTTGTGAACAAGCAGGGGGGAACAGGCTCTCTGTCGCTTTGCAACAAAGCTCTGCGACTGTGGGCCCTCGCCAGAGAGCATCACGTTCATCTTCTGGCAGTGTATCTTCCAGGCGTTCAAAACTCTTGGGCAGACACTCAGTCGAGTTCTCCTTCCACACAAGTGGTCTCTGCATGTAGACCAGGTGGCCAAGATTTTTCAACTTTGGGGAACCCCGGACATAGACCTCTTTGCAAGTCCGTGGAATGCCAAACTTCCCCGGTTCTGTTCCAGAACTCCGGCTCAGGGAGCTCAGGCAAAGGATGCTTTCCTCCTTCACTGGGGTCAAGACTTCCTGTATGCCTTTCCACCCATTCCCGTAATTCCCAAAACCCTTTTCAAGCTTCAGAGAGAGAGGCCACATGATTCTCATAGCACCAAATTGGCCACGGCAAGTGTGGTACCCTCTGCTTCTACATCTCTCTCAAGCTCCCTCCCTGGAGTTAGGGTCTGCTCCAGATCTCCTATCTCAGGAGAACGGGATGTTATGGCATCCAATCCCCAGTCCCTGCATCTCAGGGCTTGGTTGCTGAAGGCCTAGATCTCCAAGATCTTCATCTTTCTCAGCAAGTGAAAGATGTTCTTTATGCTTCTAGAAAAACTTCCACTAGACGTTCTTATGCTTTCAAGTGGAAAATTTGGTGTTCAGAAAAGGGTCTTAACCCCCTTGCTATACCTCTAGAATCTTTACTGGAGTATCTCCTCCATTTGTGTAATGCAGGCCTTAAGACAAATTCAGTAAGAGTCCATTTGAGTGCTATTGCAGCTTCTCTTAAACCTCTAAATGGACAACCTATTTCCTCTCATCCTCTTATAGCAAGATTCATGAGAGGCCTCCTAACTAAGCCTCCCATTAGACCACCTCCGGTGGCATGGGACTTGAACCTGGTTCTTGGGCAGCTCATGAAGCCACCTTTCGAACCCTTAGCTACCACCTCCTTGAAATTTCTTTCTTGGAAGGTTATCTTTCTCATTGCAATCACATCAGCACGCCGCATTAGTGAATTGCAAGCACTAGTAGCTAATCCACCTTATACAAGGTTTCATCATGACAAGGTAGTCCTTAGGACTCATCCACACTTTATGCCTAAAGTGGTCTCGCCTTTTCATCTCAACCAGGAGGTCTACCTACCTGTCTTTTTTCCAGGACCTCATGCATCAAATGCAGAGAGGAATCTTCATACCCTGTACTGTAAAAGAGCTCTGGCTTTTTACTTACAAAGGACACAGCAACATAGAAAGTCCTCTCAACTCTTTGTTGCTTTTGACCCTTCTCATTTGGGACTGCCAGTGTCCAAGAGAACACTATCTAACTGGATTGCTCAGTGTATTTCTTTCGCCTGTCAGAGTAAGAACCTTTCTCTGGAGGGCCATGTCACAGCTCACAATGTGAGAGCCATGGCAGCCTCAATGGCTCATCTGAACTCTGTGTCTATTGACGACATCTGTCGAGCAGCCACTTGGGCCTCTGTTCATACCTTCACAGCCCATTACTGCTTGGACAAGGACTCCCGCCGGGATGCCTTGTTTGGTCAGGCTGTTCTCAAACACCTGTTCCATACTTAATCAACTCCTACCCACCATCCCTGATAGGACGCCAGAGATCCATGGGGAGAAGTGGAGCCCTTCTCAGGGACACACAACTTCTGGGGTCTCTCCCTGGCACCTAAAGCTAGGGAGTCCCCATATGTGATGACTAGATTCCTGCTTGTTCCTGGAGATAGCATAGTTACTCACCTGTAACAGGTGATCTCCGGGAACAGCAAGAATTTAGTCCTCACAACCAACCCACCTCCCCTAGGAGTTGTATCTCTCTATCTCTTTCCCTCTCTCTCTCTTTGTCTCAGCTTTAAAACTCAACTGGAGAGAGGCAGTTGGGAAAGGCGGGAAGGCAGCACGCAGGCGCTGTGGGATGCTCCCAAAAGCTTTCTGATTGGACGCTGGGGAGCGTTCCCGCGCAGGCTCCGTCGGTACCGACGATACCCATATGTGCGGACTAAATGCCTGCTGTTCCCGGAGATCACCTGTTACAGGTGAGTAACTATGCTTTCTCCAGTACGAGGCTCCTCCAGAAGAGGCCCTCGTGGTGCCTGTCCTTCCACTCCTTGCACCTCCTCCTTATGTGGGAGACACCGTCATCGGTGCCCATTGTAAGCAGGCATCTCAACTCCATGTACCGAGTCCACTGAAGTCCTGGGTTCCAGAAGACCCAACTTCCCCACTACTCAATGGTCATACGCAGACTAAAAAGCCAAAAGATACATTCCTCAGTGCCCCCTGCCAGGGAGGCCCAGACCCTCAATGCCTTCAGCCGAAAGGCCTTCCAGGGCTCAACGCTTGCGTGCCGAGTCTAATCTTATCATTTGTACTTCGGCATGTACCTCAAAGACCTGGTGAGGCAGCTGCCTGAGTTCTCAGCAGGCCTCAAAGGGAACCCCTCCAGCAGTTCATCTCTGGTCTCTGCGGTCAAAGAGTGCTCAAAGTTTTTATCCCGAGCAGCATACGACGGCTTTGAATCCTCAGCCAGGGTAGCTGCTTCAGGCATCTGGACCTGATGCCAGGCATGGCTGCAGTAATCAGACCTTGAGCAATGGGTTCAGGACAAACTCATTGATGTCACCTGTATCTGAGAGAATCTCTTTGGGAAACCCATGGCAGACAAAGCGGCAGAAATAGAGACAGAGTTCCTGACAAGGACCAGATTCTCTAAAAAGACTTTGGAAGAAGCCCCCCTTCCTGAGGGAAAAAGGGAGGTTTTGGTAATTCCCCACTGTTCCAAGCGTTCAGTCCCACAGCAAGGCTATAACAGCACAAGGGGCAAGGGCATGGCCCCCACAAGCATAAGACCCCCCCAGTTCCAGGCACTGGCTCAGCGTAGAGAGAGCTTTTGACTCCTTGGGCATGACTACCTCCCCTCCAGGAGGCCCCCAACAGCTCATAGGGGGCGTCTGGCCCTGTTTGCCCACAGGTGGTCTGCCATCACCACAGATTCCCAGGTACAAGTGGACAAGGAGGGCTACCTCCTCCACCTGCAACAGATGCCACCCCCATACTTTCCAGGAGAGCCAGTGAGGCCTCTCCTTCTCCAGACTCTGCTCCTCACCAAGCTCACAGGTCTCCTTGAGGACAAGGCAGTAGAGCCAGTGCCCAAACATCTCTGGGGCAAAGGCTTCTACTCCAGGAATTTCCTCGTTCCCAAGGGAACAGGGTACCTCAGGACCTGCTGGACCTGAACAGATTTCTAGTGAGGGAAAAGTTCAAGATGCTTTCCTTGGAACACTACTGCCATACCTCCAGCATGGAGACTGGCTATGCTCCTTAGACCTGAAGGATTTTTATATGCACATTCTGATCCATCCCAGCCACTGAAAATACTTCTGCTTCATGATTGGAGGAGGTCACTATCAATACAGGGTGCTTCCCTTCGGGCTGGCGTTACCACTGAGGATCTTCACCTAGCGGTAGTCACAGCCCACCTTCAGCTACAAGTGGCCTTCATCTTTCCCTATCTGGACAGCTGGCTTATAAGGGAAAGCATAGCTGCAGAGGTGCACCACACCACCAGACGCATCATCCATGCCCTGCAGCATCATTATCAACCACCCCAAGTCCCACCTCTCCCCGACTCACTAGACGCAGAGGTACAGCATCACAGGTCGTTACCAGCCCATCACTTGTCCTCCATCTGCTGGACCACTTATGCCCACCTGTAAATGAGGGCGTCCCAGTGATGCCTCTGCTCTCAGTGGGTACAGTCACGGGCAGGTTTAGGACAGGATGAGAGAGACCCACTGGCTGGCGGACTCCCTCGACTGGTGGCAGCTCCCTTGCCACCTTCAAGCCGGGATGCCTTTCTAGGCACCCACCCTCCAGAGGGTCCTTACCACAGACACTTCCTTGCTGGGCTGGGGAGCACATTGCAAGGACCTCCGCACACAAGTTAGCTGGTCCCAGATGGAATGCCAACTGCAGATCAACCAACTGGAGCTCTGGGCGATATTCCTGGCTCTACAAGTATTTTGCAACCGGTTGCAGCACCAGTCTGTGTAGGTTCAGACCAACAACAAAATCACAATGTTCTATGTCAAGTAAAGACACAGGGTCGTACTTCCTCTGCCAGGAGACGGTAACACTCTGCTCATATGCGACACGCTCCTAGGGGCGGTCTACCTCCTGGGCCAGCACAATGCCCTGGCGGACAAGCTGAGCAGAGTCCTCCAGCCACACAAGTGGCGCCTGGATCCCAAAGTGGCCGCCTCGCTGTTCAGCTCTGGGGCATACCCCTTGTGGGTCTGTTCGCCAGCCCAGACAAAACACAATTGCCCTGCCTCTGTTCCCACCAGCCACACTCGTCCTGGGTAGCAGGGGACTCGTTCCTCATTCCATGGATGGAAGGCCCCCTTTATGCCTTCCTGCTGACATCACTAGTCGCCAAGACCCTCTTTGAGGTCCAGCACATCACTGATACTGGTAGCCCCCCGTTGGCCCAGGTAACCTTGGTTCCTATGCTTCTCTGTCTGTTGGTTGCATCTCCGATTCCCCAGGGCTGCTGTAAAAGAGAAGGGCTCTCTCCTGCATCCCAGCCTGGGGTCCTTGTCACTCGCAGCTTGGCTGCTGAAAGGGTAGCTCTAGCTCCCTTCAACCTCCCATGGGAAGTGGGGACAGTTATTCTGGCCTCCTGCAAGAACTCCACGAGGAGGGTATGTGCTTTCAAGTGGCGCCGTTTCATAGTGTGGTACGCCAGGAGGTGGGAGAACCCCTTCTCCTGCTCAGTGCAGATGGTGCTCCAGTACCTACTCCAACTGTCACAGGTGGGACTGAAGTCTAACTCGGTCAGAGTGCACCTGAGCACCATTGCTCAGAAAACAGCTGAAGACCATGCTGTTCATAGAACACTATGGACACATCACATAACCTCAGAGAATGTATAACAGCACATGATACCTCCTAACACTGTATGTATAGAAAATGTTTTATAGCCCCAATGTATATAGCGCACATTGTACATAGCTCAATCTAATCTCGCACACAACACAACATACACTCAAGTCAAAGTTTCACCCTCACTGCATGAATAACACGCTCACTTTACCCGATTGTTTGCTGTGATACCACCTTGATTAATAAGATAAGGCGGTTTAGAAATACTGTTAAATAAATAAATAAATTGCAGCACACTGCCACTCTGTTGGCAAACCCCTCTCGACTCAGCCCCTTGTATCTCAATTCCTCAGGGGCCTTATGATGTTCAAACCTCCCATCCACCCACCAGCGGTGGAGTGGGATCTCAATGTGGTGCTCTCGCAGCTCACTAAGCCACCGTTTGAGCCCCTGGTTACCTGCCATTTACGGTACCTACCTTCTTTCTGAGGCCTCACGCAGGCAAGGTGGAGACTGTCCTCCATACTTTGGATTGTAAGAGGGCCCTGTCCTTCTATCTGCAACGGACTCGGGGCCACCGCAAAGCGCCTCACTTTTTCATATCCTATGACCCCAGTTGACTGGGGCTCCCAGTGACTAAGTGAACTCTGTCCACTTGGGTGGCGGACTGCATTGCTCTTGCTTATGAGCAGACTGGGATCTCACTAGACTGCCAGTTCCTGGCACACCACATCAGGGCCATGGCTACCTCTGTGGTAAATCTGCATTCTGTACCTATGTTGGAAATCTGCCGGGCTGCCACTTGGTCTTCGGTCCATACCTTTGCAGCTCACTACTGCCTGGAGAGGGAGTTCTGACAGGACAGCGCCTTCAGCCAGGCCGTACTGCATAATCTCTTCAGGGTGTAGGCAATTCCTGCCCTCCAACCCTTCTGTGTTCATGCTATGAGAGTGCTGGTTCTTCTCCAGACACTTGGGTCTTGCGAGAGTCTCCTAGTTGGAACTCAACTGCTGCAGCTCAGGGCTTGCCTTCTCTGGTCACCTGTGGCATTTTATACAGGTTCTCGGTAGCCTATAGCTGGAGAGTTCCATTTGTGAGGATTGACTTCCTGCTTGTTCCTGGAGCAAGTGTAGTTACTCACTTGTAACAGGTGTTCTCCGGGGACAGCAGGAATCAGTCCTCACAACCCTCCCTCCCTCCCCTTTCAGTTGCTGCTTCATCGTATTTTAGATTTTTGCCATCTTAGCTATGTCATTAGACTGAGGCAAGATGGCACCCTTAGGCAGGAAGGGGACCACGCATGAGTGGTGCATCTCCCAAAGGCTTTCTTTGAAAGCTGGGGAGATGCTTCCACGCAGGCTCTTTTGGTGCCAACATCACCCATATGTGAGGACTGATTCCTGCTGTCTCTGGAGAACAATTGTTACAGGTGAGTAATTAGACTTCTCAGTCTCCAGCAGATGGTGTGAGCATAGCCCTGTGTGCTCAGACTGGAAGTTGTTGTAGTGTGGTGCTTGGCCTTCTACATAGGCCCTGATCGTGCAGAACCTGGTGGTCCAGGTCCCATCCCACATTCTCCCTCCTTCCCTCTCCCCAACCTTTGGGAGGGGACCAGAGGTCCAGTAAATCTGTGCTGCTCCTTTAAAAAAAAAAAAAAAGTGAGTGAGGAACAGAAGCAACAGAGTAACAGGCAGTGCCTAAGAACTCCTGACAGGCTGCCTGGTTAGTCCAGGGGCATTGGAAGGGAGGCTGGCCAAGACGTTTTGGTGCCATGTGCCAGCTCAGTTCAGTGACTGAGCCTGTGCATCACAGCTCCTGTGCAGCAGACGGGAGCAGTCAGGCTTAGCTTTCTGCCAACCGCCTCTGCCGTGGTTATTTGAAGGAGAACACAGCAGTGGCAGAGGATATTTTTGGCTGCCCGCTGCTGTTGGAGATGACAGGGGCGGCCATAGAGGTGCAGGATCATGTGGAAAACTGTGGTAGGTCTGTTTGATTTTGGCAGGAAACGCCTCCATGTCTTATGCAAGTGGGGCCTCACAGGAAGAGCCCTCCCAGCCTCCGGAACTAGTGCATATGGGGGATAAGGGGCCTGGAGAGCCCTGCAAGGGGGAAGTGAAAGATCTGCCTCCCCTTCTCCCTGGAGTTTGTACTTTTTGCTCCACCAGGCGTTTCTGCTATGGCAGAGTTTATTTATTTACATTCCCTTATATACCGTGCTATTCTGCATCTCATTAGAGAAAGACATTATGCTTGGCAAGATAGAAGGTCAACGCAAAAGAGGAAGGCCAGCAATGAGATGGATCGATACAATAACAGCAGCTACGGGTACCAGTCTGTCAACAATGAGCCGCCTGACTGGAGACCGAACACAATTTCGGATAGCTATCCAGAGGGTCGCCATGAGTCGACTCCGACTCGACGGCACTTAACAACAACAACATTCTGCATCAGTGCGGTTTACATTGAATGAACTGAAATTACATTGAACAGGGCATTATAACTTGGAGATAACTATTTTACAGGGAACATGGACTATGGAGGGTTAAGTGGCTTGCCCAAGACCACAAGGAGCACCTGTGGGACTAGAAACCCCAGTCCTTCCGGCCCAAGGTTGCTGTCCTCTAGTGGGATTTGAACCCCCGACCTTCCGGCCTGAAGTACCTTGCCCCAACCACTAGGCCACTCCTCCACAGGGGAGGGGCCTCTGCCCTCAGGGGCCAAGGGCTGTTCTCTGCCTCAGGCGGCCAAGCATCCTCGCAGGGGTACAGCTCTGGACGAAAGGGCAGTGTCTGACATCGGTAGACTCTCTGGGGGCCCTGGAGGGGCCTTCAGACCACCTGGAGGAGCTGCCCGAGGAGCTAGAGGAAGGAGATGTCCCGGTATTCAAGGATCCATCTGTTTTATATTGATATTCCACAGGGATGAGCTCCCTTCCCTGATTTATGCATACCTTAGCGGTTCTTTGACCAACTGACGACCTCCGACTGGATCAGCCCATGGTGACTGGAGATCCCCTGTTGCAAGGGGTATGCAAGCCTTCCAGGTCCTTCCCGTTTCATCAAGCAGTGAAGGACATGATAGCCACTGAATGGAAGACTTCAGACGTGGGTCGACCGGAGTATAGCCAGGCTCTACCCTATCCTGGCTAAGGAGAAGGAGAAACTGCTGCTCCTGCAGCTAGATGTCATTGTGATGTCCATCACAAGGAAGATAACCATTCCCATTGAGAGAGGCGCAACTTTGAAGGATCCACTGGCTGGAGGCTCTGCTCAAACAGATCTTCGAGTTATCAGCGCTTGCCCTGCAGGCCTCAGTGTATGGGGTGTATGTGGCCCAGTCTTGTTTATGTTGGTCACAGCAGGTTCTGGAGGGGCTTAGGTCCAGAGCCCCCAAGCCTAGGGGAAGCTGCGTGTCTGGAGTCTGGCTCAGCTTTCCTGAAGGACCTCCTTTATGATTTGGTCCACACGTTGGCGAAGAGCATGACCATGGAGAGTGGTTGTGCTGCGCTTTTTGTGGCTGTGGAACTGGTCAGCAAATTTGGCCTCTAAGGCATGGCTCAGCAAGCTTCCCTTATGGGTCAGCTGCTTTTTGGGGAGGATTTGGAGAAGCTGGTTAAAAGCTCGGGGGAGTCGCAAGTCCCTCGCCTTCCAGAGGACAAGGACAAGCCCAAGGGGCCCAGTAGAGCGGCCCCCATCAGAAGGTAGAGACACAAGCAAAGAAAGTTTCATTCATCCTGTTGGGGCGGTCCTTTTGCGGAGGACACGGGGGCGGCAGGGACTGTCCCCGACTGCAGTGGTGGGCCCCCAAGTCCTTCCAATGAGGATTTAGGGGTCCTGGCAGTAGGCGGCTGACTGCCGCATTTTAACTCTGCCTGGAACCACCTCACAATAGACAAGTTGGTGTTGAAGGTAGTTCAGGAGGCATACGCACTGGAATTTGCACAACCCCTTTCTGACACCTTTATGCTTTCCCCGTGTTGCGCTCCTGCCAAATTGTAAGCAGTCCGGCTTACCTTGGAGTGATTGCTGCAACTAGAGGCTGTAGTTCCTGTGTTGTGTAGCGAGTAGGGCACAGGGAGGTACTCCATTTATTTTGTGGTTCCCAAAAAGGGGAGGAACATGGAGGCCCATTTTAGATCTCAAGGTGGTGAACCGGGCGCTGCGAGTGCCTTGGTTTTTCATGGAGACCCTGTGTTCAGTGATTGTGGCGTTTTGCAGGGTTGAGTTCCTGACCTTCCTGCATCTGTCTGAGGCCTACTTCCACATTCCAATACACCTAGACCACCAGTGCTTCCTGCGTTTTGCAGTTCTTATGGGACATTTTTGACTTTGACTTGGCCTTCAGCCTGCCCACTGCCCCCACATGTTCACCAAGGTGGTGATCATGGTTGCAGCTGCCTTACGGACAAGAGGGATCTTGGTTCATCCCTATCTGGCGATTGGCTTTACCGGCAAAATGCAAAAAAGTGATGTGACCAGAATGATAGTGGTTACAATCTGCTTTTATTGAGAAGAAACCCCAATGCGTTTCGGCAAATGCCTTCCTCAGAAGGTAAAAGCCTCAAAAAAAGATAAGTAAACACACATAATTAATAAAATTGTACAATTGGTAAATGTAATAATAAAAAAAACATGATCATAAAAACAAAATATAAAATAATCGTACAATATGAATTAAACAACTATAAAAGGTAAGGCTGAAAATACAGTAAAAATACAATACATAGAAAAGAGTGCAGTAAAAGAAAAGACATTTCTAATTGATTGTTGTATTGTACACCGCTCTGACGCATATGCTTGGGCGGTATATCAAGTGACAAAGATAAAGATAAAGAAAGACATCAAATGATTAATGTTACTTATAATAAAACTTTAAAAATCACATAACCCAAATTGAGGGAAAACCAGAGAGAAGAGATGAGGAGGAAAAGTTTGTATTAATAGCCCCTACAGACTTAGAGGTCAAAGTGAGTGGACTCGCTCGTGACATCAGTTGCAAATTCACTGATGAGTTTATATCAGTAGGATACTCATGTTACTTCATTCCCTCCACTTCCTCAATACCAACTTTTCCCATCAATCTCTATTACCCTTTCTTCCTTTCCTAAGATCTCTAATGATATGTCTCATCTTCTTTCCTCCTCCAAATTTACTACCTGCTCTTCTGATCCTATCTCCACCTATCTCCTTTACTTCATTTCCTCTGCTGTTATCCCTTCCATCTCGCATATTCTCAACCTCTCACTCTCCACTGCTGCTGTCCCTGCAGCCTTCAAGCATGCTGTGGTCACACCCCTACTCAAGAAACCTTTTCTTGATCCTAACTCTTTCTAATTAATGTCTAATGTCCCTTTTTCCCTTTGTTTCCAAACTTCTTGAGTGCAGTGTCTTCCATCATTGTCTTGAATTTTTCCCCTCAAGCCCTTCTGGAGGTTTTTCAGTCTGGCTTTCGTCTCTTAAATTCTACTGAAATGGCACTTGCCAAAATCTCCAGCGACTTCTTCCTGGTCAAATCTAAGGGCCTCTGTTCATCCTTATCTTTCTTGACCTTTCAGCTGCTTTTGATTTCTGTTGACCACTATCTTCTCCTTGACGCATTGTCATCACTTGGTTTTAGAGGCTCTGTCCTATCCTGGTTCTCTTCTTATCTCTCCTATTGCTCTTAAGAACATAAGAACATAAGATATGCCATACTGGGTCAGACCAAGGTCCATCAAGCCCAGTATTCTGTTTCCAACAGTGGCCAATCTAGGTCATATGTACCTAGCAGTTTCCCCAAGAGACAGTGTTTTTTTCAGTGTTTGTTCTAATGGTTCCTCCTCTTTTCCTATACCATTCTCAGTTGGTTTTCCCCAGAGGTCTGTTTTGGGCCCTCTACTTTTCTTACACCCAGTCCCTTGTTGCTCTCATCTCCTCTCATGGATTTCAGTACCATTTTTAGGCAGATGATTCTCAGATCTGTCTTTCTATATCTGATATTTCTCTGGCATTGCAAGCCTGTATCTCTGCTTGTCTCTATGAAATTGCCACCTGGATGTCTCACCGCCAGTTGAAACTTAATGCGAACAAAACTGAACTACTTATCTTTTCCCCTAAAACTTCCTTTCCCCTTCCTCCTTTTATCCCTGCTGATAATAGACTTCTGCTTCCTGTTTCCTCAGCCCGTAACCTTGCTGTCATTTTTGATTCCTCCATTTCCTTCTCTTCATATATCCAACAGACTGCCAAAACCTATCATTTCTTTATTTATAACCTTTACAAAATTTGCCCCTTCCTTTCTGAACATACTACTGAAACACTTGTCAACTCCTTACTTACTTCCCGTCTCGACTATTGCAACCTCTTTCTTGCTGGTCCCCCTGAGTCATCTCTCTCTCTCCTTCAATCTTTTCAAAACTCTGCTCCGTGACTAATCTTTTGCCAGTCTCGATATATTCATATAACCCTTCTTCTCAAATCACTTCATTGGCTTCCCTTCTGTTTCCGTATCCAAGTCCAACTTCTCCTTCTGATCTTTAAATGCATTCATTCTTCTGTTCCTCACTACCTTTCCTGTCTCCTCGCTCCCTACTCCACTCTTCAAATGGCTTACTTCTCTCTTTGTCCTTTTCCTCCACCGCCAACTACAGACTTCAGTTCTTTCACCTTGCTGCTCCTTATGGCTGGAACAAGTTACCTGACTGTACATCAGGCTTCATCCCTGCCCCTTTTCAAATCCATGCTAAAGACACCTCTTTGAGGCTGCTTTTGGTTCCTGATCCCTTGCTTTCCCTGTGTCTCCTTACCCTTCCTTATTCTATGCTTATTCTCATCTTTTGTCTTATCTGTCTTGATTAGATTGTAAGCTCTGAGGAGCAGGGGCCACTTTTATCTCTGTCTATACAGCTCTGCATATTCCTTGTAGCGCTATATAATTGATTAATAGTAGTAGTGAAGGGGAGGTTCTAGGCATAGGGTTTATATAGGCCAGTGATTCTTAATCTGATATCTGCAATGAATATGCATGAGAGAGATCTGCACACTCTGCTTCTGTTATATGCAGATTTTTCTCAAGCATATTCATTATGAATATCCTGAAAAGCTGATTAGCCTGGGGGTCCCAGAGGACTGGGTTGAGAACCACCGAAAGAGGCTGACTTGAAGTTAGTGGTTCTCGGTCTCCATCTGCTGGTAGGTGAGCACAATCCACGTGTCTGGACTGGACTAGAGGGACTCCAGGAAAGAAAACTAGCAGGTAAGGTCTAATTTCACCTTTCCCTTGTGTCTATTCCTGAAACAGCTGCTTCATAAAGCAGTCATATATTCCATCTGGAAACTTTATCTCCCTTGTATGCATATATGTGACATTCACCCAGTCAATACCGGGCTAATTGGCAACACAGTAATAATGGGTTGTTTCAATTTTGTTGGCTTCCTAATTTGTGTTCACATTTTCCATCTTCTGTTCATTCTAGCCAGGCGGATGGTAGTATTTCCTCACTGCTATTCCCTTCCCCTTCTCACATGGAATTTCTATTCATGAGGATTCTGCAGGACGTTTTTCCCGTTTATCTAAATGCCCTCTGATATCTAGTGCCAGCCCTCACCAATTTGATCTACCATATCATTGTGATATAATTTGTACCTAGGTATGAGTGTCCTGTTGGCTGTCTTCCTTCCACCCTGTCTCTGCAAAACCCCCCACTAAAATACCTATAAAGATGTATACAGGAGGGTACATGTAGTTGCCGGCACATCCAGCAAGAGCAGTGATTTTAAAAAGCTGCATGTGAGAAAAACAAGTGTCCAGCTCTTCCCAGATTTCCACATCTGATCTCTTTCCTATCAGTTTATGGTATTCCTTTCCTCTATTTGTACTTAAATTTGTAAACTGCTTTGCCTTTTTACAGAGAAGCGGTATATAAAGTCTTAATAAACATAAACATTATATCTACATCTTGTTTCAGTACTACCAAACTTTAATGGCATGGGGTCAAATTTGGCATGGAAGAAAAACTGGTAGACACATTTGGAGTTTGAAAATGGGCAGAAGAAACCAGGTGTTCTAGAAGAATAACCTCCTTGATTCTTTTAAACTACCTCTTCTACCGATCTCACACATATTGGAAAGAATTCTGAGTCATGCATTAATTTAACCTTTATTTCTTTGAATTTTGCACTGTCTAGAATAGGTAACCCAGCTTGTTTACTTTGTTCAGAAAAGGTGGTCTTTGTCCATTCAGGGTGTCAAAGTAAGAATTTTGGACAACTTAATTTTAAGGCCCAGGAGAGGAGGAGCACGGCATCAGAGAAAATCTGCTATCTGTTCAGAAAACGTTGTCCTTTTTTGCACTGATATTCTCCTGTTTTGGTTGTAATAAAAACATTTGTGTTTAAGTAAAAATAAAATAAGAATGAAAATTTAGGGACTTTGTTTATATTTGCAGGGGTTTAATCTACATCAGTCCAATTCAGGTATACGGGTTGTCTATCCATCAGCAGCTGGAGACTTAACATGCAAATCTTAGTGATGTTACACTACATAAGGTGAGACAGTCCCCTTCCCAGCAGTATTCTCAGTCTCCAGCAGCTGGTGGACATCCAGACAATTCCCTGTCTGGATTGGTTGAGATCTGTCTTTCCATAATTAGGTTTAGGTTTTGCTGGCAATTTGAGAGGAAATTGATTTAGATTTTGCTTGCCTGGAAAAGATTTCTGACCTGAAGCAGAGGTTAGACTGCATTTAAAAAATATACAATATTAAAAGGATGATAAATTAAATAAAAATCTAAAGGGCTGAACAAGCAGTCTTGTCTGGAGCCCTTTAATGGGTGGAGAGAAACCTCTGCAGGACCACCGTGAGTCGTTCAGTCTGTTTCGGTGGTTCCTAGTAGTGACAGCTGTGTCTCATTAGGTCAGTGAGTTCTAGCTGCCAATCCAGATTGTGACTGCGGTGAATAGTTTGTAGTTGGCTTTGAGCGCGTGTTTTTCTTTTTTGCAGACAGTGTGCTTTGATTGGGTAGCTCCTGGGAATGTCTCCTGAAGAGGTGTGTGTTTTTTATTACTTCCTGGAGCTGCTCTGTGTTGGGCTGCATGTTTGAATTATTCCTGGGGCTAGAGCAACCTGTGTGGTATGCACCATAGTTCCCTCTCACAGGCAAGCTGCTGCAAGCAGCTTGAGGAAGATCAGTCCAAGGCAGAAAGGAACACTTAGGACCCCGCCAGTCTCTCCAGATGGGCAGACACAGACGGCAGGTCAGGTTTCTCTTTAGCAGGAGTTTCCCATGCTTCTTCCATGGTGGCCATTTTGTCTCCCAAGAGAAATGCTGCCGCCAGCATTTCAGTTGCAGGGCAGCCGGCAGTGGCAAGTATGGGGGACGCCCTTGATTCAGAGATCTCGGGGGACAGTTGGGCAGAGGATAATTTGCTGTTTTCCCTGGGGTTTTTTCTGTTACTGAATAGGTCCTACAGTCTGGACAGAGAGAAAGGTCAAGGCATGGGTAAGGTTAGGGCACCTACTAAGGCTTTGGGAGCCAAGTGGGTCTCCCCAGATCCATCTTGGGGGACTCTAGCAAAGTGAAGAAGGCTTGCAGGTGAAGATGATTGTGAGCAGCGGCTCTCTGATGCTTCAGGGGACATAGAGGACCTGGGGATGGTTCATCAGTTCTTCAGGATGATATGGAGGAGGGGGCTCTTGAAGAGGATGAGCTGCCTCTGGGGAAGGATCCCACTATCGTCAAGGTATTCAAAAAAGAGGAGCTCTTGGCTGTCATTTCTCAGTCCTTGGCAGTCTTGGATATTCCCTTTCAGACAACTGAGGAGGTTGTTCCTTTGGAGGACCACCTCTTGCAGGGGATACAAACTCCTCAGAATTCTTTCCCAGTATATAAGGCTATCATGCAGTTGATAAAGGCTGAGTGGGAACTCCCTGAAGCAGGTCTGAGGGGAGGATGGGCTATAACTCATCTGTACCCAGTGCCACCTGTGGAGAAAACGTTCTTTAAGAACCCAAAGATGGACGCATTGGTTGCCGCAGTAACAGATGACGACAATTCCAGCAGGAGGAGGAGCGGGTATGAAGGATCCACTAGATTGCCATTTGGAGTCTGTCCTGAAAGTAGGCCTTTGACATTAACACTCTCCCATTGCAGGCTTCCATTTGTGGATCATATATGATGAGCCTGCATGAGATTAAATAAACTTCAGGTGAACAAAGTACATTAAACGTATTAGGTATAGTTTTATTAGTATAAGTATCCCCAGCAACCCTTAGTAAGTAAAGAACTTAAATATCTAAACACAACCTTAAAACTAAGATGCAGACAGCAGTCCAGCAGCGAGATGGGGTTCTTCCAGTCTTTTGTACTGAGTGTCACATGTATGATTTTCTCCCAGTTGGTGAGGGGTCTTACGTGTGCACAAGGTGCAAGGAGCTCTTTGCTCTCAGGGAATGAGTCCGATCTCTGGAGGCTAGAGTAGCAGACAAGGAAGACAGAGAGGTACATAGACAAGACCTACAGGGATATAGTCCTGAAGTCCCACCTCCAGTCTGGCAGCATCCCTGTTGCCATGGAGGAGAGAGGTCACATGACAGGAGAGCATCACCCTGGTGTGACAGGAAGTGATCCTTTCCTCCCAGGTGATGTAAAACCCTCTTGCACCGAGGAAGTTTCTCCAGGGCCATGTGCCCATGAGGAAAGGGTTAGGACAGCCGTTACAGTTGGTGATTCGATCATTAGGCATGTAGATAGCTGGGTGGCTGGTGGACGTGAGGATCACCTGGTAACATGCCTGCCTGGTGCGAAGGTAGTGGACCTCACGTGCCACCTAGACAAGGTCTTAGTGCTGGGGAGGAGTCTGCAGTTATGGTACATGTCGATAGCAGTAACATAGGAAAATGTGGCAGGAGACTCTGGAGGCTAAATTTAGGCTTTTAGGTAGGAAGTTGAAATCCAGAACTTCCAGGGTAGCATACTCCGAAATGCTTCCCGTTCCATGCACAGGACCCAAAAGGCAGGCAGAGCTCCGGAGTCTCAATGTGTGGATGAAATAATGGTGCAAGGATGAGTGTTTTGGATTTGTTAGGAACTGGGGAACATTCTGGGGACAGGAGGGCCTCTTCTGAAGGGGTGGGCTTCCCTTAACCAGGATGGGACCAGGCTCCTGGCATTAACCTTTAAAAAGGAGATAGAGCAGCTTTTAAACTAGATAATAGGGGCGAGCCGACAGTTCGGAACAATGTATCCTTGAAGGATACTACCAAAAAAATGAAGTTATGGCACATCAGCAGAGAGGTTCCAATAAAGACAAAGGTGTAACCCAAGTGCCCTTGAGTACAGAGCAGACAGCGCTTAAAGATTCCAAATTACCCTTGCCTACTGATAACCAGATTAATATGAATAAAATAGTCTATAAAATGCTTGTATGAAAATGCTAGAAGTCTAAAAAATAAGATGGGAGAATTAGAATATATAGCACTAAATGAAAGGTTAGATATGATTGGAATCTCAGAGACATGGTGGAAGGAGGACAACCAGTGGGACAATGTGATACCTGGATACAAACTATATCGTAATGATAGAGCTGATCAAATTGGTGGAGGGGTTGCGCTCTGTTAGAGAGGGCATTGAGTCACAAAGGATTAAAGTTTTGCAAGAAGCAAAATTCCCTGAAGAATTTGTGTGGATTAAAGTTCATGTAAAAAGGGGAAGGCAATGGCAGTGGGGTAAACTATTGATCGCCTGGCCAGAATGAATAAATGGATGATGAAATGCTCAAATAAATCAGGGAAGCTAACAAAAGTATCAGAATAGTAGTAATGGGTGATTTCAATTACTTGGGTATTGACTGGGTCAGTGTCACGGCAGGACATGCTAGGGAGATAATTTCTAGATGAAATAAATGACTGCTTCTTGGAGCAGCTGGTTCATGAACTGACCAGAGGGGAAGCCATTTTGCATTTAGTCCTTAGTGGATCACCAGATCTGGTGCAAGAGATTAGGGTGTTGGGGCCACTTGGCAATAGTGATCATAGCATGATCACGTTTGATTTAATTAATGGAGGAGGGATGGTAAGGAAATCCACAGCACTAGCTTTTAACTTTCAAAAGGGATAAAATGAGGAAAATAGTTAAGAAAAAACTCAAAGGAACTGTTGCAAAGGTTAAAGACTTACATTAAGCTTGGGGGATGTTTAAAAATACTATCCTGGAAGCCCAGACCAGCTGTATTCTACGCTTTAAGAAAAGTGGAAGGAAGTCCAAAAAGCTGCCAGCATGGTTTACAGGTGAGATCAGAGAGGCTGCTGTTGCCAAAAAAGCATCTTTCAGGATATAGAAAAAAGAGCCATGTGACAAAAACAGGAAACGGCATAAGCACTGGCAAGTTAAATGCAAGGTATTGATAAGGCAGGCAAAGAGAATTTGAGAAGAAACTTGCTGTGGAAGCAAAAAAGCGTAATAGACTTTTTCAAGTATATTAGTTGCAAAAAAACCTGTGAGAGAGTCAGTTGGACCATTAGATGATAGAGGGGTAAAAGGGGCACTAAGAGGGGACAAGGCCATAGCAGAGAGACCTGAATGAATTCTTTGCTTCGATCTTTACTGAGGAAGATGTAGGAATGTTACCCATGATTCAAGTGGTATTTAAAGGTGATACTGTGGAAGAATTGAAACAAATATCGATACACTGTGAAAATGTATTACAACTATTTGATAAACTGAAGAGTAGCAAATTACCTGGACCGGATGGTATACATCCAAGGGTGTTGAAAGAAATATGAGATTGCAGACCTGCTAGTAGTAATCGTTGAACTATCAGTAAAATGATACCTTCAAATACCTGAAGATTGAAGGATTGTCAGTGTAATGCCAATTTTTAAAAAGGGTTCCAGGGGTTATCTGGGAAAAGAGACGGCTGAAGGAAGATATGATAGAGGTCTATAAATTTATGAATTGAATGGAACGGGTAAACGTAGATCGATTGTTTACATAAAAAGACTAGGGGGACATGCAAAGGAGCTCCTGGGTAACCAATTTAAGACTAATAAGGGAAAACAATTTTCACTCAATGTGTAATCAAACTCTGGAATTGTTACTGGAGGATGTAGTAAACGCTGTTAGTGTAGCTGGGTTTTAAAAAGGTTTGGACAAGTTCCTAGAGGAAAAGTCCATAAACCATTATTAAAAGGGACCCAGGATATCACTGCTTGACCCAATACAAGCATTGAGGAATCTGTCTTTTGGGGAGACTGCTAGGTACTTATGACCTAGATTGGTCACTGTTGGAAACAGGATACTGGGCTTGATGGACCTTGGTCTGAACCAGTATGGCATATCTTATGTTCTTATGCACTGGGTGCAGGCTCTGCCCGAGTTGATCCATGAAGTGGGCTCGGAGCCTGCAGAACTGTACAAGTTGGGATCTGTCTCGGCCTATGTTGGATTTCTGTTATGACCTAATTCAGGCATTCTCTAAGAGTATGGCGCTAGTGGTCGTGTCTAGGCACTTCCTTTGGTTGTGTAATTGGTCGGCAGACCTAACTTCCAAGATCAGATTGAGCAAGCTGCCTTTCAAGGGCAAGCTCTTGTTTGGGGATGCTCTTAAGGAATTGGTTAAGGAGATGGGAGAATCTAAACGTGCCTGACTGCCAGTGGACAAGCCACACTGCAGAGGCCAGCCTCAGCAAGGCTGTGGAGGAGCACAGGATTTCTACCACTTTAGAGCAATGCATTTTGCCCCTACGCACAGGAGTCGGTTTCCCTATAGGGAGCAGTCCTTTCAAGGCAGAGGTAAGGGCCGTGGCTGCTATGCAGGGTCCTCCAATCGCACTAAGAAGCCGCAATGAAGCATGATGGATACGGGAGCCAGTTGAGCCGATAGGAAAGCATCTGCCGCTTCTGGGTCCACATCACCTCAGATCTGTGGGTGCTGGAGATTGTACGTGAGGGATATGCTCTCAAGTTCCAGCAGCCTCTGGCAGATGCATTCATGGAAAGGCATGAGCAGTGCGAGATATGCCAGAGTGTCTGGCATTGATAGCAGTGGTTTGGGTTCCGCCTGAGCAGTGCGGGTCAGTTTGATACTCCTATTTATTTTGGAGTGCCGAAAAAGGAAGGTAATTTTCGGCTCATCCTCAAGCACGTCAGAGTGCTCAGGGTTCCAAGGTTTCATATGGCAACGCTGCCCTCTGTGATAGCAGCCATGTAAAGAGGAGAGTTCCTGAAAGGGTTAGATCTCACTGAGACTTAATCTGCATATTCCCATTTGACCTGACCATCAGAGGTTCCTGCAGTTTGCGACAGCCACGGGACATTTTCAATTACAAGCACTGCCCTTTGGGTTAGCCAGGGGCTCCTCGCACTTTCACCAAGGTGACAATCATAGCTGCAGCAGCACTGCGGAAGCAGGAGATTCTTGTCCATCCTTACCTGGAGGGTTGCTCATTCGGGCAAAGTCCAGGGAAGAGTCAAGAGGTGACACAGAGGGTGATCACCTTTTTGCAGGACCTTGGATGGGTCATCAAACCTACCAAGAGCAAGCTGACTCCCAACACAGCAATTGAACTATCTGGGAGCGCAGTTTGACATGGTGAATGGTCAGATGGTCTGGCTGGAGGAAAGGATAGACCAGATTCAGTGTCTGAGATAATTCATGTGGATGGCAACTCCATCGGCATGGCACTATCTTCAGGTGCTGGCGCTCATGGCAGCGGCACTGGATCTCATCCCCTGGGCCAGAGCACATATGGGACTATTGCAAAGGACTTTGATGTCTCTCAGTTGCCCCCCTTGTCCCAGTGGCTTCAGTGTCCCAGGGAAAGATTGAGTTGCGGTGGTGGCTAAGAAAGCACAATCTCAGCTGAAGCGTGCCTCTGGAAATACCAACTTGAGGGGTAGTCACCATGAATGCCAGTCTGTATGGCTGGGGAGCACATTGCCTGGCTCAGGGGCAATGATCTCTGTAGGAAAGTGCCTGGTTCATCAATCATCTAGAGATCAGAGCGGTATAGCTAGAAGGCAAAATGGTAAGGGTAGTTTTGGACAATGCCTCTGCAGTGCCATATGTAAACAGGCAGGGAGGCATGGGCAGTGTGTTGCTTGCAGCAGAGGTTGAGCCCATTCTGCGGTGAGCAAAGACAGCATGTGAGCAGACTTCCTCAGCAGCCACAGCTTGGATCTGGCAGAGTGGCTGCTGGAGGACTCTGTTCAGTGTGATAGTGCATTGCTGGGAGCAGCCTGTGATCTGATGGCCTCTGCTGACAATGCCAAAGCCAGCTGTTTGTTCATTCGGCAGAGAGAGAATGTCGGAGGGTCTGGATGCCCTAGCACAGCCATGGCCTTGGGAAGGACTGTTGTATGTCTTCACACCATGGGGCACCAGTAGGATGGTTTCTGCATAGGATAGCTCAGCACCATGGCTGAGTGATTTTGGTGGTTATGGACTGGCCCATAAGACACTGGTATGCCAACTTTGTCTGGTGGTTGACCAGCCATGGTGACTCCTAGTGAGATGGGATCTTCTCTCCCAAGGACCAGTACTCATGCTGCAGGTGGACTTATTCTCACTTACACCCTGGCTCTTGAGCTGGTGTGACTGAGGAGGTACGGCTATGCTCTGGGAGTGATTGCTACCCTGTTGAAGGCCAGGAAAAGGTCAACAATTTTATCTTATATTCACGTTTGAAGCATCTTTGAAGGTTGGTGTTGACCTTTGTCCCTTAGGGGGTGTCAGTAGTGGACATATTGGCCGCCTTGCAGGTGGGGCTGGAAAAGGGTTTTGCCTTGAACTCCTTTAAGGTTTAGATGGCAACCTTGGCTTGTTACCAGGGAAACTACATGGAGCTCCATTGGCTGCTCATCTGGATGTCTGCCGGTTCTTGTGAGTGGTGAAACAGGTCGTACTGCCAGTATGAGCGATGGTTGTTTCCTCCCCCTCCCCCCCCCGTAGGATCTCAACCTCATCCTTTCTGTGTTGACAAATGCTCCCTTTGAGCCTCTGAGAGGTGCTTTGCTGAAGGATATGAGGTTAAAGGTTGTTTTCTTAGTGGCCATTTGCTCGGCCAGGTGTATTTCAGAGTTGCAGGCTCTCTTGTGTAGGGAGTCCTTGTTGCTTTTGAGGAAGTGTGTGGTGTGTACAATTCCATTTTCCTGCTGAAAGTTGTGACTCCATTTCATATGTGTCTCCGGGTTTTTGGAAGAGGGGCTTCCATTTCCAGATGGGTGAAGAAAGCAATTCCCTCAGCATACCTGCTCAAGCGTCGGGTGGTGCAGGAGGGACTGTGGGCTCATTCCACCAGGGCTCAGGCAGTGTCCTGGGCAGAAGTCAGTTTGGTGCCTCTGGATATTTGCAAGGTGGTGACTTGGTGGTCTGGATGTGCAGGCGAGTTAGGAGGTGAGATTTGGTGACCATGTCTTGAGAGTGGGCTTGCAGATCCCTCCTATTTGTAGATACTGCTGCGGTACATCCTGTATATCTGGACTGGACTGCTGGGATGTGGATGAATGTGAAATTAGACCTTGCCTGATGATTTTCTTTCACAAAATCCGTCCAGTCCAGTCCAATACAGAGCCCTCCGAGCTGTATTCCAGTCATGTGGGGGGTAGCAAGCCCTCATTGATAGCAGAGCTTAGGGGGGGTGAGTATTGCCTTGTTAGGTTCCCTCTGGGCTCCCATGTCAGAGTTTCGGATGATGCTCAGTTTACTTTAAAAAAAAAAATAAAAAAATAAAAAAAGGAGAAATCAGAGGGTGAGTTCCGCCAAGAAGGATGGTGTGCAAGTGTCTGGGTCAGTACTGTATTTAGTTTCGGTGTTCTGATTGAGTGTATTCTGATCTCTCTTTAGGGAGGGAAAGTAGCAGCTTTGTCACTAGGATACTGCTGGGAAGGCGACTGCCTCACCTTAAGTTGTGTGACATCACTAAGATTTGCATGCTCAGTCTCCTGCTGCTGGTGGATAGACACAATCCGTATATCTGAACTGGAGGAACTCCATGATTGAAAATTAGCA
Organism: Ichthyophis bannanicus; assembly: GCA_033557465.1. Classification (NCBI taxonomy): domain Eukaryota; kingdom Metazoa; phylum Chordata; class Amphibia; order Gymnophiona; family Ichthyophiidae; genus Ichthyophis; species Ichthyophis bannanicus. The sequence continues at coordinate 73,630,998 of CM066033.1, forward strand.
GGTAAGGTCTAATTTCACTTTTTCTCCTCTTAGGCTGTCTGACTGAAACATGGCAAGGTAAAAAAGGTGACTCGGCCACTGTGGATGAGGAGAAGAAGAAAAAGAGGAAAAAGAGAGAGAACGTGAGGGAAGAGACAGTCACCAGGACAGCCAAGAAAGCACATGTTGGGAAGGCAGAAGATGGCGTGGCTAGGGATGAGATCTTGGAAGAAGAAAGCGGTGTGCAGAAGAAAGTGCCCCTCCCCCAAAGCCCCAATGATGAGCTATAAATCGCCCTCCATCCAAAGGGAACGAGCCCTTGTGACATGCTGCAGCCTATGATTCATGTGCTGCTGAACCAACAGCCAGGACTGCTAAACTGATGTGTGAACTCCTCCTGTACAAAAATAGCACATTCCCACGGCATGAGCTGCAGTATGTGGATATTTTGTCCATATTTTAAATCTGCAAGGAGGGGAAGGAGCTCAGTGGGTCGAAGTATTGCCCAAAGTGGTAGAGAACCCTAGAGGAAAACTGGACAAACTGGTCTTGTGCTGTAATTTACTGTGTCTTAATATTCTGCTTGTTCCATAAATGACATTTGACTGCAGCTGGGAACAGCTCTTTTTTTGGGCTGCACTCTGTATAAAACATGCACATTAAGCACACTTTAGTCTGCCTTTACTTTTTGTTGGCTTTTTTAGAACACTTTGGGCCTGGCAGCTAGCCGATCTAACAGGATATTCACAGCCAGGGCCATATCCGATCTGCAGTGTTGAATGTCTGCTACCTGGTTAGCTTCTGTGGTGTAAGTTAGACCAGTCCCTTTGCTACGGTCGCTGAATATTGCCACTGTCCAGTTAGTGACGGGTGCTGCCCTGCTATTAGCATTAGGGCATCCAGCAGCGCCACAAAGTGTTACTGCCGCTGTATATCCTGCTGAACGGCAGGTCTACAAATGACGTAAATGCCTTTGCATATCGGAGCCTGTCTTTCTAGCATGTACAGCCACACACTGCCCTCCTTTAGCTGGGGGGCAGAAGCAGTAAAGTGATCCCCACACAGTTCCTGTTTAGCCAGGCAGACTGGAGATAAATCCTCGCGTTCCCTTTAGGAAAACCCTGGCCTTTCTCAATCGGTGCTAAAAATTACTTTCAGCACTGCTCTAGCCTGTTAAGAGTGATTTTTCTTTTTTTATTCAGAAAATATTTTTGCTTTTCCCTTGAATTCCAGAGACCTTTGGTCTTCTCAGTAACTTTACTTTGTATTTCCCTCCCTGGAAGTTATAAAAAAAAAGTCCCCATACAATTACCCTGTTGGTCTTCTTTCTTTTAGCTGTGGCATTTCAGATTAAGGGCTTGTGCATTGCCCTCCCTGATTTCTGGGAATCGGCAATCCATCTACTTTGGATCTGTCAGATAACTTCCAAATGACCCAGGATGGCTGCTATTTAATACTGGAATCGATGGAACATTGCTGTGACACCTGCCCCCCGTCCCATTCCTTGGGATCTTATCCTTTGATTTATTCTCTGCCCCTTACCTGCTATTTCTGGTGCAAGGATAAACGAATCTTATTACATTATGTTGGTGCTCACATCTCCGACACACACTTTTATTTTTTTATAGAGAGACACTCTCAGTATACCCCTCATGTTTATTCATTTGCTATACTGCAAATTAATAAAATGTCTAAACAAGGTGGTGGGGACATGCAATGAGGGAATTGGAATGGTATTACTAAAATTTTCATGTGTAATCTGCATAAGATTCAAGGGCATCAGAAAATTTAGAGCAGGGACTGGTCAGCCAAGAAGTAGTTTTCAAGGCCACAGGATTGAGTGCTGGGGGAAAAAAAGCCATCATGGAATAGTAGGTCTTTAACACGGCCTTAAATATCTTATAGGAGTATTTCAATGTAATGTTTGGAGGCAGGATTTCCATAGAGTAGGAGTGACCACATTGAAAGTGACGTCCATGTACAGTCTAATCTTAATTTTCCTTGAAAGCCGACAGCGGTGAGGGTGGAGGAGATGTCCTTTGTCGCATAAAAGCACATGTAAGGTTAGCAGTGAATTATCTGTTGTGTTTCAGTGGTGCTCTACTCCAAAGGTGTTTTTAGCACGCCCATTGCAGTTTTCAGCAAATCTGTCACATGAACCATAGCCCTTCGCACTGGAACTTGCTTCCTAATGGCCTAAACATGTTCTCTGTCATTTCAATAAAAGCTTAACACTTGTTCCAAATTGTTTTTAATGAATATTTTTAATTTATTTTGTTTTAATTTGTGTGGGTACATAGAAACATGGTGACAGGAAAAGACCACGTGGCCTATCTAGTCTGCCCTTCCATATCAACCACTCCTTTAGAGATCCTCTGTGTCTGTCCCATGCTTCTTTGAATTCAGATACTGTCCCCATCTCTACCACCTCCACTGGGAGACTATTCCCCGGATCCACCACTCTTTCCGTAAAGAAATATTACTGTACCTTTGTTACCCAACTAAAAGTTATTGATAGGCAGGTTATACATTTTAATAAAAGGAAACCCAAAGGAGATCAGGTGAGTCAAGATCTGAAAGCGGCAGGGAAGAGGTGAGTTTTCAGCCTGGATTTGAAAAGGGTCAGAAAAGGCGTCTGACATACAAACTGAGGTCATTTGTTCCAGGCATAAGGAGCAACAAGGTGAAAGGAGCAAAGTCAGGAGTTAGCAATAGAAGAGAAGGGCACAGATAGAAGCGATTTGCCAGAAGAACAGAGTCCCCGAGGAGGGGTGTAGGGAGAGAGAAGAGAGGGAAGGTAGTGAGGAGCTGCAGAGTGAATGCACTTATAGGTCAGCAGGAGAAGTTTTGAACTGGGTGTGGAAACATAAGAAACCAATAAAGTGTCTTGAGAAAAGGATCGCTCAGCCTGTACATAGTTACCCTTCTTAGTCCCAAGTTCTAACTCCTGTTCATTGTAAGGACAGTGCAGGTTCTGTCTGCACTGTACAAACTTTGTTGACTGTAAACCGCACTGATTCTAAAGAGCGCGGTATAGAAAAGACAAATAAATAAATTAAATAAATAAATAATATGAGCGTGACAAGGCTGGCAGAAGATTAGCTGCGCAGTGGAGTGTTGAATAGATTGAAAGAGAGAGAGATGAATTAGGGGGAGACCAGTAAAGGAGTAGGTTACATTAGTCTAGATGGGAGGTGACCAAGGACATGTCTTAGTAGTGTATTCAGAAAGGAATGGGCGAATATTGTTGAAGTTGTAGAGAAAGAAAGCTGCTCCAACTGGGGCGGCCAGCAATAGAACAAGCAGAAAGTCAGTCCTCACGTATGGGTGACATCAGTGCCAACAGAGCCCTTGTGGAAGCATCTCTCCTGCTCTCCTGTTGTTGCCAAAAAAGCATCTTTCAGGAAATGGAAAAAAGAGCCAAACGATGAAACCTGGAAACAGCACAAGCACTGGCAAGTTAAATGCAAGGCTTTGATAAGGCAGGCAAAGGGAGAATTTGAGAAGAAGCTTGTTATGGAAGCAAAAACGTGTAATAAAGACTTTCAAGTACATTCGTAGCAAAAAACCTGTGAGTCAGTTGGTCCATTAGATGATAGAGGGGTTAAAGGGGCACTAAGAGGCGACAAGGCGATAGCGGAGAGACTGAATGAATTCTTTGCTTTGGTCTTTACTGAGGAAGATGTAGGGATGTTACCCATGACTGAAGTGGTATTTAAAGGTGCGGAAGAATTGAAGGAGATGTTAATACATCGGGAAGATGTATTACAACTATTAGATAAACTGAAGAGTAGCAAATCACCTGGGCTGGATGATATACATCCAAGGGTGTTGGAAGAACTGAAATATGAGATTACTAATAGCAGGTCTGCAATCTGTGAACTATCATTAAAATCATCTGTAATACCTGAAGATTGGAGGATGGCGAACGTAACACCAATTTTTAAAAAGAGTTCCAGGGGTGATCCGGGAAACTACAGACCGGTGAGCCTGATGTCAGTACTGGGAAAAATGGTAGAAACCATCATAAAGAACAAAATTGCCTGATGTCAGTACCGGGAAAAATGGTAGAAACCATCATAAAGAACAAAATTGCTGAACATGTAGATAGTCATGGCTTAATGGGAGACAGCCAATATGGCTTTAGACAAGGAAGCTCTTGTCTTACTACTCTTGCTCTGTTTTTTTTTTGAAGGTGTGAATAAACAGGTAGACAAAGGTGAGTCAGTTGATAGTGTATTTGGACTTTCAGAAAGCCTTTGACAAGGTCCCTCATCGGAGACTTTTGGCAAAACTAAAGAGACATGGGATAGAGGAGGCAGTGTACTATTGTGTACCAGGAACTGATTAAAAGATAGAAAGCAGAGGGTAGGGCTAAATTGCCAATTTTCCCAATGGAGAAGGGTGAATAGTGGTGTACCCCAGGGATCTGTGCTTTTTAACATATTCATAAATGACCTGGAAAAGGGAATAACGAGTGAGGTTATCAAATTTGCAGATGAGACAAAATTATTTAAAGTTGTTAAAACCCAAGAGGATTGTGGAAAAATTGCAAGTGGATCTTGATAGATTGGAAGATTGGGCATCAAAATGGCAGATGAAATTTAATGTGGACAAGTGCAAAGTTTGAGAAACTCCAAACGGCTTTTCGCAGGTTTCACGGACATTGTGTCAGAAGCTCGGATTGAATAACGTGGCACAAGGCGTCCATTGGACTTTGTAAAGAAGCTTTTCAGACAATAGCGACTTCCATTGTCTCTCTTGAGCCAGGTAAAGTCTATGCACATCACACCCACAGTGTGCCCTGATAGCCCCTGATGAAGTGACATACGAAACACGGCCTGTGTTGGGCTTAGGCCACTTATTTGGTGGTAATAAAGTTCCTGTTCGGTAATCCAGTTTAGTCCTCCAACATCGGGTAGTGCCCCTCCTCCTGCAGCCTGGAGACTGGACCAATCAAGTCTTCTGTAGTATATATGCAGACGGAGCTCCCAGAAGCCCCCAGTGTGTCCAGTCTCCTTGCAGCTTGCAGACTTCTGTGCCCTTTCTGGGCACACTAAGTGACACTTGAAGGAGCAACACTAGTTAGTTAGTTCTTTTGGGGTTTTATTTTGGGTCCTTTATTTACCATTTCTTTGCTAGGTAGCTGTATCTTTAAAAAAAAGGAGCATTGCCACAGGGGACATCCTGGGGAAGCCAGACCTGCATTGGGCTCCTGCCTTCCTGCCTGGGAATATCTGAAACCTGGGTTGAGCTCTCCCCAAGACTGTTCGGGGAAGAGCCATACCTGCTACAGCATTGCCTGTCACTTGGAGGAGTTGGCTGAGTTCCTTGCTGTTCCCTGAGCTGGTAGGAATTTTCCTTGCTTTATCTTTTCAGCTCTGTTGTTTTTTGCATTGTCAGAGGCTCTGTCGGCTCCCCTGGCTTCCGAATTCCACTTTTTCCAGATTTTTTTCGCTTGCCCTGTATTAGAGGGTCGTTTTCTTTCTTTTCCATATTATTTGGTTACCTTTGTATTTTCGCGCCTTTTTTTATTGTGGGTGAAAAAGTGCGGCGGCCATTTTGGATTTCTAAAGTGTGCTTTTTAAGGGCACTTTTTAACACTTGTGCACGGGTTCCCCTGGCATTTTTGGGGTTTCTTTTGCTGGCGATTTTGCTCAGGGCACCCCTAGGATTCTGGGGAGTATTTTGTTTTCTGTAAAAAAAAAAAAAAAAAAAAGTTTTAAATTTAAAGCTGTACTGATTTGAATACGGTTAGTCCCTTTGCTGTGGGCTTCCCTGTTCCTGTTTCCTTCTTTCCCCCTGGAAGCAGGTTGCCTTAGCATGGCTGCCAAACCTCAATGTGTGATTTGTGGGTCCCGCAGAGGTACAATGACTGACTCTGGCATCTGCAAGAGCTGTGCTGCAGTTTCTTTAGACCTGGAATGTCTTCTCCCACTGCTGTTTGCAGCTCTGTGGTAACTCGATTGATTTTTCTTGATTTTTCAGCGATTTTAGGCATTTCTCTCATGCCTGCAACCCTCCCACCTTCTTCTGTGACTTTTTAAGTTAATTCCTTAGCTTTTGGGGGTTTTAATTCACTCTTTTGGTGTTTTATTTTTGCTGGTGGCCATTTTGAATAGCTAATGAGCCTCGGTTTTTGGCGGGAAGCCAGATTACTTCTCTGCTGGCTTCTAAAAGCTATATTGTTTTTTCAGTTTTTTTCCATAACACTTGCTAGATGTCAGTTGTGCAGAGGTTACTTTTTTCTCTGCCTATGTATGAACATAATGGATAAAAAGTACAGAAGGCATGGATAGAGAACAGTATGCAATTCAGAGCCACAGTACAATGCTGAGTCACTGACGAAGGGTGCAGGGCTCATGGGTTCCATTCCCCACTGTGCCCAACAAAGAAGGCTGGCTGAGGCATTACCTATTATGGGGAATATTGTTAAATGCCTGTTCCTGCGGGACGCAGTTATTTCTTTTTAGTTCTCCCTGTGCCTTATTCAGGTTTACGCTGCATAGGCTGTCAGAAGAAATACAGGGACCTCAGGCATCAGCTCTGCTCTTCCCCCAGCATCTTGCTTCCCCTGAGGAACTTGGGAACTCCGGAGCTTGGCTTCGGGGGAGCTCTCCATTGGCTTTATGCTGCACTGAGTCTTTACCACGAGAGTTTGGATACCTCCAGGAAGTTCAGGTATCATTTTCTGTAAGAAAACTGTGAGTACTCTGTTTTTGTTTTTTCTTCCTTGCCTCAGCTGCTCTGGGATGCTTTCAGTATCGGACCGGCTGCCCCTGAGTTTGGAAGTGCCTACTTTGACTTTTTAGTCCACAAACTGCAGCCGGGTTACTTTGTACGTCCTACTGATTATTGTACCTGTCTTATTCAATATACCATTTGGTTGAGGTTTTAAGTCAGGGTTTTGGATCCTGACTGTTTTGGGCTCGGCCTAATTAAGCATGCTCACTGTAATTTTCCTATGGCTGGATTGAGCTTCTACATCCCTCCCCAGAAACACCTTTCAGCCCCTACCATGGAGGTCTGAATGGCTGCGGAGGGATCCCACTCTAATTTCCCTACTTTGTCACTGTAATTGCCTTACCCTGACCTTGAAAGTTTCTCTATGCCAGCAGTGTGAATGACTGACAGTTCCCTTCTCAGTTCTGCGAATACCTGACAGTTTTTCGGTGCCAGCGGCTGTTTTGTTTTTCTCTTCAGTGTTTCTTTTTAGAGGAAACAGCTCTAAACAGCAGTTTCCACACACTTAATCATGCTGTGGAGGCACGTGGAGTTTCATAATCCTTTTCTTAAACAGTCTTGGGTTTCCCTGAGCCTTCCTTGCTTTTTGTTTTAAATGCAAAAAAATAAATAAATAAATAAATGAAACCCCACACAAGAAGAGGAAAGGTGGTTTAAGTCTCTACAATGCTTTTTTCTCTGGCTGTATTATATGTGAAATGTAATCAGCCGAAGGGTACATTAATAGCTTGCTTGTGTTACACCTGCACGCTGCATCCCGGAGGCTTTCCCCATACCCACTGCGTTGCTAGCTGGGTCCCTCAGCACCTTATCTCCCCCCTCCTCAGAGCCCCTGCTGCAGGATCTTCCACAGCCGCTGCAGACCACATTACACATTCCCATCCGGCCGTCTCCTCAACGGTTTCTCCACTTCGCTCTTCCGTGGGGCCACTTCCAATTTCCGGCCATGCCGTTTGGTCTCGCCACGGCCCCCCGCACCTTCACAAACGTGATGGTAGTGGTCGCGGCGGCTTTGTGCAAAGAGGGCATCCTGGTCCATCCGTATCTCGACAACTGGTGGATTCGGGCAAAGTCCAGTCGGGAGTGTGTGCACGTCACGAGCAGGGTGGTGGCTCTGCTGCGGTCCCTCGGCTGGGTGGTGAAAGAATGCAAGAGTTGTCTGTGCCCGACTCAGGATCTCGAGTATCTGGGAATGAGCCTCGACACAGCACGGGGCTTGGTGTGCCTACCGGAGCGCCGCATTCGGTCTCTTGTCCGACTCTTCAGGGGGATGCCCGTTCCATCTGCATGGTGATAGCTACAGCTCCTCGGTACGATGGCAGCAACCTTGGAGGTGGTGCCCTGGGCGCGCTTCCACATGCGCCCGTTGCAGAGTGCTCTGCTGCGCCGTTGGTCCAACCAATTCGACTCGTTGAACAGGAGATTGACTTGCCCAAGGGCGGTTCGCCGATCACTCCGGTGGTGGCTCTCCTCCGAGAACCTGGCGCGGGGGATTCCCTGGAGCCTCCACTTTGGGTTCCGTTCACAATGGATGCCAGCTTAACCGGCTGAGGGGCTCACTGCGAGACCCGCTTCGCTCAAGGGGAATGGTCTCCCCTGGAGACTTCTTGGTCGATCAACCGCCTCGAATTGCGGGCGGTGCGGCTAGCCCTCTTGGCCTCAAAGCCCTAGTTCTCGACCGGCCGGTGCGAGCCCTCTCGGACATTGCGACCACCGTAGCTTACATCAATCGCCCAGGGGGCACCGGCAGCATGGCCCTGGAATCAGAAGCGATGGCCTTGGTCAATTGGGTGCAGTCTCGTCTTCCGGCCATCTCGGCAGCGCCTATTGCAGGCACAGACAATGTTCAGGCCGATTTTCTCTGCAGAGTGCGGGTGGACCCCGGAGAGTGGGAGCTAAACCCGCAAGTTTACGCGCAAATAGTTCGTCGGGGGGGGGGGGCGCCCTTCATGGATCTCATGGCGACATTTCAATCGGCCGAGACAGGACGCTTCTTCAGCAGGCAAAGGGAGCGCATGTCCGAGGGGCTCGACGCTCTCATTCAGCCGTGGCCAACGTCCGGCCTTCTTTATGTCTTTCCTCCGTGGGTTCTGATTGGCCGGGTCGTTCAGCGCATCGAGGGCCATCGGGGTCGGGTGTTACTGGTGGCCCCGGACTGGCCTGGGTGGCCCTGGTATGCCGATCTGGTCCGGCTGAGCGACGGCATTCCTTGGCTCCTATCCACGCTGCCGAATCTTCTTTTTCAGGGACCCTTGCGGATGCCCCAAGTGGGTCGATTCTCGCTTACGGTTTGGCCATGGAGAGGGCTCGGCTGAAAAAGAAGGGTTACTCCCCCCGCGGTGATTTCTACCCTACTGCGGGCGGGGAAAAGTCCACTTCTCTTACTTACGTTCGGATTTGGGGGATCTTTGAAGACTGGTGCTCCCGGCGTGGAGTCCGGGCGGCGACGGTTTCCGTTTCCGTCGTTTTAAGTTTCTTCAGGTTGCTTTTGATAAGGGCCTTGCGGCTAGTTCCCTGAAAGTCCAGTTGGCGGCTATCTCGTTATCGAGGCAAAGTTTTAGGCCATCTCCGCGGTTCTTATCCGGACGTACGTCGTTTTCTTACGACTGTTTTTCATTTGCAGCCCTCCCGCAGGATTTTCGTTCCTCCGGGGGACTTGAATCTAGTGATGCGGGCCCTGGTTCGTGAACCTTTTGAACCCCTGAGTAGGGCGTTTCTGAAAGATTTTACGCTGAAGACGGTTTTTCTTGTAGCCATCTGTTCAGCACGGCGTATTTCAGATCTACATGCGTTGTCCTGCCGAGAACCTTTTTTGTCTTTTTTGTCTTTTTCCCCGGTCCCTTCCTTTTTGCCGAAGGTGGTTTCCCCTATTCATGTGAATCAGGCAGTGTTTCTTCCAGTTCTTTCTTCCCACTCTGTCGGGTCGGCGGACAGAAGTCTTCACCGTCTCGATGTGGGTCGTGCACTTCGTCGTTATTTGAAGGCTACCGAATCTTTTCGGAAGACTGACCGGCTATTCGTGCTCTTCGGTGGTGCACGTAAAGGGGAAGCGGCGGCTAAGGCCTCCGTTGCAAGATGGCTCAAGGAAGCGTTCGCGTCTGCGTATCTGTTGCAGCAGCGGTCTGTTCCGGAGGGGCTACTGGATCATTCCACTAGGGCTCAGGCGACCGCTTGGGCGGAGTATAGCCTAGTTCCGCCAGCAGATATCTGTAAGGCGGCCACCTGGTCGTCTCTGCATGCTTTCAGTACACACTATCGTTTAGATGTGTCAGCGGCTCGGGATTCCTCTTTTGTTCGGCGGTTCTGCGCGCCGGATGGCAAGGTCCCGCCCGGTCTTAACTGCTCTGTTACATCCTGATGTTGGAGGACTAAACTGGATTACCGAACAGGAAATGGAAATTACACTAACCTGGTAATTGTAGTTCCTGGAGGATCCAGTTTAGTCCTCCTTCCCTCCCGACTATCTGTTATAAAAATGCGGTGCGCTTTCCGAACGGTGGATCATAAGACGGTTCCTCTTGCCGTTCGAACCTTTTTTGCAGCCGCGTTTTTGGCTATGGCTCTTTCTTTCTCAGGTGTTCAGTCAGCTCCTGAGATTTCTGATACGGAGCTGTATTTTGATTTCTGGGGCGTTGGTTCCAGCGCAATACAGTGTTCTGACTTCCTCGTTTGGGGAGAAAGTTGGATATTTTTGTGGGGGGGAAACAAATTGTTCTTTAATTATGTCATTTTCATTATGTCATTTTGTATATTAATCTAATGTGTTGCTTCGTTAAGTATGCTTTGTTACTAGTACACTGGGGGCTTCTGGGAGCTCCGTCTGCATATATACTACAGAAGACTTGATTGGTCCAGGCTGCAGGAGGAGGGGCACTACCCGATGTTGGAGGACTAAACTGGACCCTCCAGGAACTACAATTACCAGGTTAGTGTAATTTCCATTTATTGGGTGTTGAATCTGCCGCTTCCTGTTTTTGTTTCTACACGATGCAGGGTTCCACATTAGGAACCACCACCCAGGAAAAAGATTTAGGCGTCATTATGGATAACATGTTAAAACCCTCGGCCCAGTGTGCAGCGGCGGCCAAGAGAGTAAATAGAATGCTAGGTATCATAAGGAAAGGAATGGAAAATAAAACAAAGGATATTATAATGCCTCTATATCGTTCCATGGTGAGACTGCACCTTGAATATTGTGTGCAATTCTGGTCACCGTACCTTAAGAAGGATATAGTGTTATTAGAAAAGGTTCAAAGAAGAGCCACCAAAATGGTAAAGGGGATGGAAGGATACTCCTATGAAGAAAGGCAAAAAGGTTAGGGCTCTTTAACCTGGAAAAGGGACGGCTGAGGGGAGATATGATAGAAGTCTATAAATTAATGAATGGAGTGGAACGGGTAAAAGTAGATTGATTGTTTACGTTATCAGAATATAGGAAGACTAGGGGACATGCAATGAAGCTACAGGGTAAACTATTTAAGACTAATAAAAGAAATATTCCTGATCGTGTCCCCAGTCTAGTCCCGAAACCTCTGGGTTGCCTATCTGATCCAGCAGCTTGGAGACTGACAAACACCTCTTTTTGTGACATCACTGGTATATCTTCCCGGGAACCGCCTTCTGCCACCAGTATCCTCAGTCTCCAAGCAGCTGGATAGATAGGGAGCCCGGGGGTCCGGGCTCGCTGGAGAAACAATTCAGGATCAGTCTTTTTGGCAGTGTAGAGTAGTTAGTAGTCTTTCATCACTATTTTCTTTCATTCTATGCCTATATATTTTTGTTTTTGACTGTCTGTGCCTTTAAAGCTGTTCCTTTGGAATCTGAGCAGGCCAGATATCTTCCCCCCCCCCCCCCTTCCTCTCTCCCGCTTTACTTTAACTTCTTGTCTGGGGTTCAGAAAGAGGCTCCTCTACCGGAGGATTGTGCCCGGTTTCAGGACCTGTACTGATTTTAAGGGAGGAGTGAGGATCAGGGTCTTGTCGGCGCCACACAGAGGTTTCTGCCTGCTAGCATGCCTGGCGGCCCTACTCCTGCACACGGAGCCGGCTGTTTGTGTTTGGTGGTCCGGTGCTGGCAGTGTTCTCTGAAGCAGAGGAGGGTCTCTGGCGTCGGCAGACAGCACGGGAGAAGAGTGAACTGCCGGGAAGTGTCTTTGCCCCACAGCAGGTAAGGGGGGTAGCTTGCTCGCGGCGGGTGCTTTTCCTCAGTGAATTTTTGGCGTGCAAAGGGGGGTGGACACAACCTCGTGGCGGCGGCGTGCGCAGGCGTCAGGCCCAATGACTTGCTTTTCCTGTCAGGGACGTCCAGGATATAGCGGTACGTTCTCAGGGCCTAAAAGCTTCTTATGAGAGAGAGATAAGGCACATTATTCGGGGTCCTTACCAGTAACCTGGTCCAGGCCGCGGTCCGGGCTAACAGTTTTAGAACCCCCTGCCTGCAGCGGGGCTTCCTGTGGATTAAGAGGGCAGCTCTTGCGGCGTTCTTTCTTGGCAGCGCACAATGCCCGCTAAGCCTCACTGCATCGTGTGTGGGGCGCGGAAGGGCTTTGCCGTGGCAGTCTGTGCATCGTGTGTCTGGGATCTGGCACCCGCGGAGCTCATCAGTGGAGAGGTAGACAGTAGCCCAGTCGGTGAAGCGGAGGACACGGTACCGCCGCCTGCAGGTTTGCAACAGGAGGACCCGATGGAGGGTACCTTTTCGGGCTTGGGTCTGCCTACCCCTCAAGGGGGCCTAACTAAGGAGCTGGCATCTATTTTTTCTCCCCAGTTTGTGGCCCTACTTCAGCAGACGCTGCTGGAGGAGTCTAGGCAGCAGGGAGTCGTCGTGGGCGCGAGCGGGACAAAGAAGCGTGCGGCTTCGTTGCTAGGTGAGGGCCAGCCTAGTGGGAGTAAGAGGTCCCGTGGAGAAGGGGTCCCCAGGGAGATCTCAGTGTCCTCTGAGGGTCCTCTGTCGGATGAGGATGCCCACAGTTTGCCCCTAGAAGAGGAGTTGGAGGAAGGGGAGTTATCAGAAAGGGAAGATCAGGCGAGGATAGTTCGGGTCTTCAGGAGAGAAGAGCTGCCGGCGTTCATTCTGGAGACCCTAAAGGTTCTTAACATGCCAGTACCGGGGGCCGCGGAGGATGAAACCTTGGAGGATCCGTTGTTGCAGGTCTTCCTTAAGACCGGCTCTACCCGCTGTTGGACCAAGATAAGGAAATATTTAGATCGCCTAAAGTGGATGCGGCTATCGCGGCAGTGACGAAGAAGACTACCATTCCAGTAGAACGTAGTGCGGCCCTCAAGGATGCGCAAGATAGGAAGTTGGAGGTGCTGCTGAGACAGCTGTTTGATGTCAATGCTATTTCGCTTCAGGCAGCTATCTGCGGGCGTGGGTAGCTAGGGCCTGCCTTCGCTGGGCGCAACAGGTGCAGGAGGGCCAGTCTCCTCCTTTATCGGAGGAGGCTGCCCGCTTGGAATCTGGGGCTGCCTACCTGGCGGACATTCAGTATGACCTTATGAGGGGACTGTCCAAAAGCATGGCGTCAGCGGTGGCAGCGCGCCGTTACCTGTGGCTACGGAATTGGGCAGCAGATAGTTCCTCTAAGGCTAGGTTAAGCAAGTTACCGTGTGAGGGTGGATCCGAGAGAATGGGTCCTTCATCCAGACGTGTTAGACATGATAACTCGCAAATGGGGGTCGCCGGTCATGGATCTGATGGCGACACTCGCGTCAGCAAAGGTCAGTCGCTTTTTCAGCAGGCGCAGAGAAAGGATGGCGGAAGGTCTGGACGCTCTCATGCAGGCATGGCCGGAGGGGCAGCTGCTTTATGTCTTCCCTCTGTGGGCTTTGATCGGAAGAGTTCTGCAGCGCGTGGAGCGTTTCAAGGGTCAAGTCATTCTCATAGCGCCAGACTGGCTGCGTCGTCCCTGGTACGGGGACCTGGTCAGACTGCTGATAGCGAACCCCTGGCGACTCCCGTTACGCAAAGATCTGCTGTCTCAAGGGCCTCTGCTCATGCCTCACGTGGGTCGGTTCTCTCTTACGGCTTGGCTCTTGAGAGGGCGAGGCTGAAGTCCAGGGGCTATTCCGCGGTGGTCATATCTACTTTGTTGAAATCCAGACGGCGTTCTACTTTGGCGTATGTGCGTGTTTGGAGGATCTTCAAGGCGTGGAGTAAGGAAAGACAGATTGACCCCTTGAAAGTAGCTATTCCCCATGTCTTGGAATTTTTGCAGGATGGATTTGTCAAAGAGTTGGCTGCCGCGTCTCTGCGAGTGCAGGTGGCGGCGTTGGCATGCTATCGCGGAAAGGTGGCAGGTCAGTCTCTCGGTGCCCATCCAGATATTAAGAGATTTTTAAGAGCCGTTTCGTTAGTGCAGCCACCAACTAGGCCTTTGTTTCCGGCGTGGCATCTGCCTTTGGTGCTGGATGTTTTGGAGAAAGAGGTCTTTGAGCCCCTAGCTTGAGTGACGATCAAGGACCTCACTCTTAAGGTAGTATTTCTGGTAGCTGTGTGCTCTGCTAGGAGGGTGTCTGAGTTGCAGGCCCTGTCCTGTAGGGAGCCTTTTCTGTCGTTCTCTTCCTCAAAGGTCATTCTGCGGACGGTGCCGTCTTTTCTCCCAAAGGTAGTTTCGGTTTTTCATGTAAACCAGGTGATTGAGTTCCCGGTCTTCTCTAGAGGGTCGGGGGAGCCTTCGAGGCGGCTTCATCGCCTGGATCTTCACAGAGCGCTCAAAAAGTATCTTAAGCGGACGGCGTCTTTTCGTAAGTCTGATGGACTATTTGTGCTCTCTGCAGGCCCCCGCAAGGGGGAGGCGGCTTCCAAGGCATCTATTGCAAGGTGGATTAAGGAAGCAATTGCGTCAGCTTATGTCATCAAAGGCAGAGTGGTTCCGGAAGGTCTCAGAGCTCACTCTACTAGGGCTCAGGCCGCTTCCTGGGCGGAAGTTCGTTTGGTTTCGCCGGCAGAAATTTGTAAGGCGGCGACCTGGTCGTCTTTGAATTCCTTTGTGAAGCACTATAGGCTGGATGTCCAGGAGTCAGGAGAGGCTTCGTTCGGTTCGGCGGTTCTTCAGGCCGGTTTACCAGGTCCCTCCCGTGTGTGATTTTGCTTCACTGCTCTGGTATTGACCCAGAGGTTTCGGGACTAGACTGGGAACACGATCAGGAAGGTTAAATTAGACTTACCTGCTAATTGTTGTTCTTGGAGTGGAACCAGTCTAGTCCCGTATCCCTCCCGATTGTCTGCAGTAGTGTTTCGGCCTGAACGGTGCCAGTGTGTCACAGGTAAGAGCTGTTTGCTTTCTAAAAAAAAACAAAAACCCAACGGTATAGGGGAGTCCTATATGTCTTTACTGTTTAGTCTCTGGGGGACTGGGTGGGCCTTTCTTCTACAGGAGGGAGTGGCCTGTTCCGTTCTCTAGTCAGTGTGGCAGGGGGGGGTTTCTTTCCTCTGCTATCAGTTGCTGTTTCAGTTCACGGGGTCTCGATGTATTAATATGTTAGTATGTTTTGATAAATTCTTAATTGTTGCTCCGGTGAGTCTGCTTTTTCAATAGGATACTGGTGGCAGAAGGTGGTTTCCGGGAAGATATACCAGTGATGTCACAAAAAGAGGTGTTTCTCAGTCTCCAAGCTGCTGGATCAGATAGGCAACCCAGAGGTTTCGGGACTAGACTGGTTCCACTCCAGGAACAACAATTAGCAGGTAAGTCTAATTTAACCTTTTTTCACTCAACGTGTAATCAAACTCTGGAATTTGTTACCGGAGGGTGTAGTAAAGGCTGTTAGTGTAGCTGGGTTTAAAAAAAGGTCTGGACAAGTTCCTGGAGGAAAGGTCCATAAATCATTATTAAGAAGGGACCCAGGATATCAATGCTTGACCCAGTACAAGCATTGTGGAACCTGTGTCTTTTGGGGAAACTTCTAGGTACGTATGACCCAGATTGGCCACTGTTGGAAACAGGATAACTGGGCTTGATGGACCTTGGTCTGACCCAGTATGGCATATCTTATGTTCTTATGTATGTCCCGAGCAAGATCCCACAGTCCACGCTGCTTGTCCAAGGACTTGGAACGGGAGCAGCCTACCAAGGTCACCCAAAAAGACTCATTGGTCTCCAGTGACCGGTCTCAGACCCCCTGACGCCATCCTGGTTGTGGACACCCCTTCAGTGGAACCAGTGCCAGGCCAGAGTCCCTTGGTGCCCGTGCCAATGGCTGCGGAGCCTTCTGGACTGGAGACCAGAATGGCAGTCTTGGAGCGTAGCTTGTCTGCCTTCATGGCCTAGCAGCAGGCCCTGATGCCTGGCTCTGCTGAGTCATCCACCATGACCATTGGGCCCTTGATTTTGAGGACATCCCTGGACATCAAGCCAATCCTCGAACCTGCAGCCTTGAGTCGATCCTCTGCATTGGTCTCAATCCCAGTCCTGTTCCATGGGACCGAGGTCTTCCCTGGCAAGTGTGCAGCCACGAAGCCTCCGAGGGACCTGGACTGTAGGGCTTGAGGCTGGATTGCTCGGCCCTCCGTCAACTCCTCCACTGATTACTCGGATTGGGAGACCGAGGATGACATAATGGAAAAAACAAAACAGCTAGTGGTTTTAAGAAATGTTCTAAGTGTGGCGGTACCATCTTGGCTACGACACCCATGACTGGTGTCCTGGGCCTGACCATCAGCCTTCAGAGTGTCCTTTGTGTAAGAAGATGACAAAGAGAGGCCTGCAGAATTGAGCTGCAAAGTTAGGCATACTCTTTGCCTCAGACACAGTGTCTTTAGCATCAACGTCATCGAGGGCATCGTCTTTTTCTCGTAGATCTCAGGTATCAAAATATAATGAAGCTACAGGGTAAACTATTTAAGACTAATGAGAGAAAATATTTTTTCACTCAACATGTAATCAAACTCTGGAATTTGTTACCAGAGGATGTAGTAAAAGCTGTTAGTGTAGCTGGGTTTAAAAAAGATTTGGACAAGTTCCTGGAGGAAAGGTCCATAAACCATTATTAAAAGGGCATTGTGGAACCTGTGTCTTTTTGGGAGACTGCTAGGTACTTATTGACCTAGATTGGTTGGAAAAAGGACTTGATGGACCTTGGTCTGACCTAGTATGGCATTTCTTATGTTTTCTTTGAAGACACATCAATCCCTCAAGGGTAGATCTCTTTCTAGGAATCGAGATGCCTTGAGCGTTGCCCTAGACATAGATCGGCCAGCCAAATTATTCCACGGGAGGACCTTTCCTCCAAAGCCATCAAGGGGTCCCAGGATACTTCCGAGGCCTCCAACTCTGGAGATCTCCTGGTGCCATGCCCTGGGACGGTAGCCCGTATGTCCGGTACCAAAACCCAAGCATCAGCGGGCTCTGTGGATCAGTATATCCTCGCCATCAAGCGCAGCTTAGCAGTTCTACTAGCAGCATCTGTTTCGATCAAATCCATACCGGCAGTACTGCTGACACCAGCACTGTACCAATGCAGACTGCATCGGGATTTGTACCGATCAAACCGCTATCACCCATGCCTGCCCTTGAGTCCTTTCCTGGTACCAGTGGCTCCTCCAGACAACTTCCCCGGTCTGATACCAATTTTGATCGGTACTGGGCCTTAGCGGAGCGTGGACATCGCTCTCGTTGATACTTTGACATCATTGGAGATCGATCAATTCATCATCGGATGAATCAGAAGATTCAAAGTATGCTGGAGGATCCATCTCCCTCTCTGGAGGACATGTCTTTTCAAGAATTTGGGACCTGGCCCAGGGGCCTGTCCATCCGAAAAAAGAGCCTAGAGCTGAGGAATTGGAAATCCTCCAATACCCTACAGCTCCTAAACACACTGCCACGCTTCTGGTTCACCGCATTCTCCAGTACCTCATGCTCCAGATGTGGGAGATGCCCCTTACCATATTTCTCCATACTTAGATACCATGTATCGAGTACTGGAGTCCAAAAGACGCGATTGCTTCATCCCTTAATGGTAGTGGAATCGGCAATGCGTTGAATTAATAGTTCAAAGACACATTCTTCGAACCTTCCTGGTAGAGAAGTGAGGACTATCTCACCTTGGTCAAACATGCCCAAAACACATCAAAGTTTGTAAAGAGGGCAAACTTTGACTGCTTTGAGTGTACCAGTAGAGCTGCCTCAATCTGCATTGGACAACCTCAATTAATGGTCCTTTAACAGAGCAAAAAGTAGATCACAAAGGCCCCCTCGGTAGCACGTTTTTATCTTGTACCTAAGGTACACAAACGGCTTCACAACCCCCCCGGAAGGCCTATTGTGTCCACGCGGGGCACAATATTGGAACCTTTGTCCCAATTTTGGATTCCTATCTTCGGCCCTTGTTGAGGGATATACCATCTTATATACGGGACACTTCCGATTTTTTGGAAAAGCTTATACAACACGCCTCTTTGGCCTCAGATCCTGATATTATTCTAGTGACTTTGGACATTAAAGCTCTATATACTAGTATTCCTCAAGCCAGCAGCCTATGATACTGTAGCGTTTGAGTTACGTAGACGAGGAGATCTGTCTGAAGCTTCTATCACTTTTTTATTACAATTGGCTGAGTTAGTAATTTTTCAGAATTATTTTCTGTTTGAGGAGACTTTTTATCATCAGACCTCAGGGGTAGCGATGGGGGCTAGCTGCGCCCCCTCCATCGCTAACCTCTTTATGGATCATTTTGAAAAACAATGGATAGCTGCTCCATATTACGTACAGCACATTGTAATGTGGTATAGGTTTATTGATGACGTATTTTTGATGTGGAAGGGGTCTGAGGAATTGGTAGGGTCTTTTGTGCAATGGTTGAACACTTTGGATAGGGCCATCCAGTTTACTGCCACAGTAAATATTAATAGCATTACCGTTTTGGATGTACGGGTATGGAGAGGGGACAGGTTATGGCATACCTCTGTGTATAGAAGAGGTAGACCGGAATACTTTGTTACAATATACTAGTGCACATCCGGTGCGATTGAAAAATGGGCTCCCTTTCTCCCAATTCCTGAGATTTCGGAGGAATTGTTCGGGGACAAAAGAATTTAAGAGACAGGCGGTCACCTTATGTCGGGATTTTGCCGATAGGGGTTATCCAAAATCTATTGTTCAGAGAGCGCTGTACAATGATTGCTCGTGGTTGATTGGGTCAGTTAGGACACAGGATATACAGGCTCCTGTGGAGCAGGTTAACTTTATTACTAAGTTTTCGCCATTGAGTTATAGGATTCAGAAAATCTTGAGGAGACATATGAATGTCTTGAGGAATGTAGCTGGTTTGGAGAATAAATGCCTTCGGTGTGTTTGGAGAAGAGATAAGAATCTCAAAGAACAGTTGAGTCCAGCGGTCCTTAGATCCCCTAGAGTTGAAGTAAGCAGCCCGGTTGCGAGTGGCCATCACAAATGTGGCAACTGTCATGTTTGTATGATAATGGAGGAAATTTCAGTTTTCACATACCACACTAAAACTTATTTGTTGAAGGGTCGTGTGCTTCAGGTTCGGTGGTTTATGCGATTCGTTGTCCTTGCGGTCTTCTTTACATTGGTAAGACATCACGTTCTCTCAGAGTGCGGCTTAGGGAACATCGTAGACGCCTGAGATGTAACGTCGTTACAGCACCTATTGTACAGCACTGTAAAGCTTTTTCCCATGCGTTTGAGGATTTACGTAGCTTTATTGTAGAACAGGTATGCTTTGCTAGACAGGGTAAGACCTTAGACCAGTCTTTTACTAGTATGTGAACAACGATGGATTTTTAGATTGCAGACATTAATTCCGATGGGCTTAAATACTAGTATTGACTGGGGTGTGTGCTTGTGAGATCCTTTGGGTTAAGTTTAACTAGTGGTTTCAATGGCTGTATTAATTGAGTTGACGTCAGCAAGTCTAGTAGTTTAAATTGAGGCTTCAGCCGCCTAGACCGCATGCGCGGCGTTTTTGTGAAGACCACTCTAAACAGCTTGTTGCTAGAGAAACGTGGGCAGCATCGGCACTAAAGGTGGTTGTGCTTTAAAGGTATGTGGTTCTAGTGTTTGGTTTATAGTGTTTGGTTTTAACAGTGGGTAGTAGGTGTTGTGTTATTAGGTAAGTTATTTGTATATTTGTTGATTCTTTTTGTAGACCCCCTGATGAAACTCTTTTTTAAGAGTGAAACGTTCGGAGTGGCGCCAGAGGAGGCGTAGGGGCAATTCACACCACGATATGTTTCAAGATAAGCATTTTTTGTTAAAACTATGGCGTGGTTTTTAAATGCGATTGATATTCCAGTTTTGTGGATTTAATAGTGTTTTCTATAATTTTCACATCCTCTGGATTGGTCATTGATGCTGCCAGCGCATTCGACAGTATTATAAGTACTGAAGTTCCTATAGCGCTATTGAGTCTGAGACCTCTCCAGAGATAGTTTCTTTCATGTATGAATGGTATTAAGTTTTGTCATAATACCCCACACCAGTAGTTCTAAAGTCACAACGCATCAGTTAAAGTGGAGCATTTTGTCAATCTGCATTGGAACACACAGGATTGCTTGGCTTCAAGTGTTAGATCTTGAACAATTGGTTCAAGATAAACTGGGTAATATTCCTTGCACAGGTGAGAACCTTTTTGGCAAGGATTGGCAGGATAAAGCTTCTCAGTTGGAATCTGAGAACACTACCCTAAATAGGTTTTCTAGAACCACTGCCAACCCGGCTCAGAAAAACAGCTGCAAAGAAAACTTTCTTCAATAAGATAAAAGTTTTAGCCTTCTTACGTTCCTGCTTCGCAATACCAGCCTCAGGGTACTCAGAAGAGGCAACAGCTTCCCAAACAGCAAAAGAAGCCACAGGCTCTTAAAAGCCAACCAGCTCCGCAGACTCAATTTGCGCCTGGGTATTGACTTTTTCCTAGAGAACATAGTCACTCTGCCTCCGGAGACACCCCCCCTCCCCCCCCCCCATTGCATGCAGACTCACTATGCCCACTGGTGGCATCTAATCACCTCAGAGCACTGGATCCTGACCATAGTGACAGAAGGGTACAGACTTCATCTACAACCTCTGCCCCCTCCACATTGTTAAGGGAATACCTTTCTCCGCCTCCTCACTGCCCTTTTGCTACAAGAGGTCACTTCTCTGCTATCAGGAGGTGCCATAGAGGAGATCCCAACATCTCAAGAGGGAATGGGTTTCTACTCTCCATATTTTCTCATACCAAAGAAAGCCGGAGGATACAGACCCATTCTGGATCTTGGAAATCTAAACAAGTTTCTCGCCCATGAGAAGTTCAAAATGGTCTCTCTAGGGACCCTCCTAACTTATCCAGAGTCAGGACTGGCTCTCTTCTCTAGATCTAAAGGAAGTATACACACACATCCTGATTCATCCAGAACACAGGAAATATCTACACTTCATGTTTCAAGGAAGACATTATCAGTACAAGGTCCTGCCATTTGGACTTGCCTCTGCCCCAAGAGTCTTCACAAAGTGCATGGCGGTTGTGGCTGCATTTCTAAGATCTCTAGGGATATTCATCTTCCCTTACTTAGACAACTGGCTCATAAAGGCAAGAACCTCCCAGACCATATTATGCTTTGCACCGAACTGACTATCGCTTTGTACTGTTGTACTAGATTGTAAACTCGGATGAGCATGACTCTGATGGGCAGGGACTGTCTATTACATGTATATCTTCTATATGCATGTCGTACCTGTACAGCGCTGCGTGCTCGGTGCTATATAAGTGCTAATTAGTAGTAGTAGTAGTAGGTTCACCTGTCTTTTTCTCGTATCATGCAGGTACTTCAACACTTGGGATTTGTGATAAATCTCCCAAAGTCACACCTCGCTTCTACTCGCACAAGAGAGTTCATAGGAGATCTCTTAAATACTCAACAGTCAAGGCCCCGCTGTTCTCATATAATTCAGCTGGCATCTCAGACCTGTGTCAGAGACCACCTAACTGCCCAAGAGATGCTTCAGCTTCTAGATCATATGGTCTAAACAGTATATGTACCATATGCATGCCTGCATATGCGCACAGCCCAGTGGGCTTTGGCCTTCCAGTGGACACAGGCCTCAGGCCGTCTCACAGACAAAATATCTGTCTCTGCCCCTCTAGCCATATCTCTTCTATGGCGGTGGTCCCCAGAGAATCTCCTCGTCGGGTCAACTTTTCAGATTCCTCCATATCAATGTACCCTGGCAACGGATGCCTCCAAGATGGGATGGGGGGCCCAACTAGGGACCCTCTCTACTTAGGGCCTCTGGTCGGAAGAGGAGGTCAAGCTCCAGATAAACGTACTGAAACTTCGGGCAATCTACAATGCACTCAAGGTCTTTCAGTGACATTTAAACTCCCAGAGGGTCCTGGTCCAGAAGGACAATCAGGTGGCCATGTTTTATGTGAACGAGGAGGAACAGGATCTTGGCTCCTCTGCAAGGAGGCTCTCCATCTCTGGTCCTTTGCCATTATTCATCAGATACACCTCCAAGTGATATATCTTCCAGGGGAGCAAAATGTCTTAGCAGACAGACTGAGTTGGATCCTCCTTCCCCACAAATGGTCTCTCCACACGGCAACAGCATCCTTCATTTTTCAGACCTGGGGGACTCCAGGGATAGCTGTTTGCCACTCTGCAGAATACCAAACTTCCTCGATTCTGCACCAGGACTCCCACATCGGGCAACCAGGAGGGTGGATGCTTTTCACCTTCACTGGGGTTGAGAGTTCCTATATGCCTTTCCTTCTATTCCCCTGATTCCCAACATGCTTTTCAAGCTCCAGGTGGACGGGGGCTTCATGATACTTGTAGCCCCACGTTAACCGTGGTTTCCTCTCCTACTACATCTCTCAGACTCAACCCATAGATCTCTGATCTGCTCCAGGAAGGGACACTTCTCCATTCCAATCCGCAGTGTCTCCACCTCATGGCATGGCTGCTGAAAGCATTGTATTACAGGATCTTAACCTTACTCAGGAAGTAAAAGAGATCCTCTTAGCTCGTAGAAAGCCATCCACCAGATGTTCTTACGCTTTCAGGTGGTGTAGATTTTCCCTCTGGTGTTCCCAGAAGAATCTTAATCTTTTCCCAGCTCCAGTGGAGGCACTTCTCTAGTATCTCCTCCACATATCCTCATCCGGTCTCAAGACCAACTCAGTAAGAGTTCATCTGAGTGCACTTGCAGCCTCTCACCATCCCCTGGATGGACAACCAATTTCCTCACAGCTCCTCGTGGTGCGCTTCATGAGAGGCCTCTTGCTAACCAAACCTCCCATCAGACCACCATCAAGTGACCTGGGATCTCAATGTTGTTTTGGGCCAACTTCTCAAGCCACCCTTCGAACCCTTAGCCACTACCTCACTAAAGTTTCTAACATGGAAGGTCATCTTCCTTGTTGCACTCACTTCAGCTAGACACATTAGTGAGCTTCAAGCTTTGGTGGTAGGCCTACCTTACACACGGTTTCACCATGATAAGGTTGTCCTAAGGACTCTCCCCCATTTCATACCAAAGGTGGTGTTTCCTTTTCATTTGAATCAGTCGGTTTACCTTCCTGTCTTTTCTTCCCCTCCATACCCTTGACTGCGAATGTGCTTTGGCATTCTATCTTCAAAGGACAGCTGAAAACCGTAAAGGCTCTGTTATTCATCTCCTTTGACCCTAGTCAAGTAGGGTTGCCAGTATCCAAAAGTACTCTGTCTAAATGGATAGCAGATTGCATCTCATTTGCTTATGATAAACTAGGACTATTCCTGGAGGGTCATGTCACTGCCCATAATGTTTGTGTCAAGGCTACCTTGTTCTGAAGTTTGTATCCTTGGACCCAATTTCTGCTGCTGCTCACGGCTCCCTTTGGGAGCATCCATGATTTTCTACAGGCTTTCGGTAGCCTGTAGCTAGGGAGTCCCGTATGTGAGGACTGATTTCCTACTTGTTCACGGAGACAACGTAGTTACTCACCTGTAACAGGTGTTCGCCGGGGACAGCAGGAAACAGTCCTCACAACCCTCCCTCCTCCCTGTGGAGTTGCCTTCTTGATGTTTTATTTTTGTCATCTTAGCTATGTCATGCGACTAAGGCAAGATAGCACCCTAGACCATGGGATGTTGTTCCAAGGGTTGCAGAGCAGAGATGGCATCCATCTGTCCAAGAAAGGTCAACGCATCTTCGGTAGTAGACTGGCTAATATACTGAAGAGGGCTTTAAACTAGATTCGTTGGGGATAGGTGAAGAAAGCCCCCAGGTAAGTGAAAGACCCCAGGTAGTGTAGCGCCCCTAGTGCCCGTACCTTGACCTTGAGGGTTTAAGGTAGGGCTAGCCTGGAGGTCATCTTGTAGTTGTGGGTGACCGAGTGAACAGGCAAGGCACGAATAGAGAAAATTTATTTCTTTATTAGGGTTTATTTCTCCCGCTCCAAAGATAGGACTTTGTACAGGTTTTGAAGGGTAATATTTTATAGCCAAACAGAAAGTTGAAAAGAAACTGCTTCTTCAATAATGTCCAACTTAAACTTATATTCAAGACAGCCACATTCCTGGCATGTGGGTCTTATATTTTATCCAGCTACAAACAGGAAATTATAAAGTTCATGCAGTACAATTGAGTGAAAACAATCAGCTTATTTTCTTATCCACATAAGCTCTTGGATTCATGCACTCCAAACATGTACTATAGCACTTCTTATAGCAGATCACTACACAAGCTCTTGCTTCCCTTTAAACCTTGTCTATGAGGCAGGTCGAGCAGTCCATGGGCTGGTCTAACATAGGCAAAGGATTTAACAGCGTTGCTTGTGGGTTTGGGCTTGACACTGTCTGCTCAGGAACAAGATGCTTTTCTAAGAAAGCGTGAAGCCCTCTTAATAATACTTGAGCTTGCTGGCTGTGAGGAGCAGGTGAGGAAACTGCTTCTCCTTGTGGTATACAGAGACTGGGAGGCTTTGCTTCATTCACAGCTATTCCACCGTTACACACACTCTCTTTAGGCACGGTGCTGTAATTACCCTTCCCCCACTTGTCTCTATCAGCAAGTGCTGGAAATCTTACATCATAGGCAGGCAGAGGGTTTTCCTTTGGCAATTCCCCTTTGGATGCTTCTAAAATCCTCTGGTAAATATCTCTGGTAAAGATATCTGCAGTATTTCTAAGGCTAGCTTCTTTACTGCTTTCTTCAGGAGTTTTAAAAAGAGACACAAGGTTTAATTGCTGGAGGTTCTGGCTGTAGCCAACTGTCTGGATAGATCCTAGGCTTTCCCTGGGTTTCAGAACTACCAATAACACAGTTTGGCTTGTCATAAAAACTCTTATTGCAGTTAAAAGTACCTTGATGAGGAATGCAGGGAGATTCTTCAACCGGCTGCCAGTATTTCCACGGCTGAGCTTCTGGTTCCAAACCGTTAGGCTTCCCACCTGGGTCTCTCTGTGCCACGCCCTCCTCTGAGTCCTGGAAGGTTTCCTGCTGCACTGAGCCTCTCTGGTATCTGTATCCTGGTTTGGTAAAATGCTCCCCTCTGTGGTTCCTTTGGCTGGCTTCTCAACCAGTTCTGTTTCTCTAACCAGCTTGTCCTCTGGTTCTTTCTCTCCTTGGGATTTTCATTCCAACTCTTCTCCCCATACGCCTCTGTTGCTTTTCCAGCTGCCTTCTGGCTTTCTCTGTCTTTGCTGCTCTCTCGGTCTCTGTTTCTCCTCCTTCCTCCTCTGCCCCTGCTTTCATTTTCCTTCTTCCTGTTATACAGGGTACGTCTGTCCTGGGAAGCCCGCCTCCTAGCAGGGTGCGCCCAATCAGTGACCTCGCTCCTCCCTTCCCCCGGGTTAGGCTGATCTGACTGATTGTTCCCTTGTGATCTGTGCTGGGAAGGAATTTTACTGCCTCTTCCTGCAATACCAGGTCTTGCCACCGGGTCAGTATTTATTTTCATGGCTTCAGGTACTGCTGCAGCGTCACAGATCCCCCCCCTTAAGATATCACGGGCTGGTTTAGGAGAATCCGGCCAGCACGGGATTCTACTAAGGGCATCAGCATTCTGATGAAGCTTGCCGGCACGGTGTTCCACCTGAAACTCAAAGGCTTGCAATGCCATAAACCACCGAGTAAGTCTGGAGTTGTGGTTGTGCATCTGGTTTAGCCAGCGTAAAGGTGCGTGGTCCGTGACCAGTATGAATCTCCTTCCCACTAAATAAAAACGAAGCGCATCGATAGCCCACTTAATAGCTAGGCACTCGCGTTCTATAGTGGAATAATTCCGCTCTGCTGGTACCAGTCGTCTACTCAAAAATAGCACAGGGTGCTCTACCCCTTCATGTCTTTGTGATAAGACGGCCCCGAGACCCGTATCGGAGGCGTCAGTCTGGACAATGAAGGTTTTGGAGAAATCTACCCCCTTCAATACTGGAGCCTCACAAAGTTGTTTTTTCAATAGGTCAAACATCCTTTCTGCTTCTGCGCTCCATTTCACCTTATTTGGGGCGTTCTTCCGGAGCATCTCTGTCAGTGCGGCCGTTTTCTCAGAAAAATGTGGAATAAACCTTCTATAATATCCCACTAGCCCCAAAAAACTCCGCAACTGCTTTTTGTTGACGGGTTTTGGGAATGCCTGCACACTGGCGATTTTACTCACGAGGGGTTTTACTGTTCCGCGGCCGACTACGTGGCCCAGATACTTCACCTCTTGACCGCCGAAGAGGCATTTTGCTGGGTTCAAGGTGAGGCCCGCATTTCGGATGGATAGTAGTACCGCTTCTATTTGCTGGAGATGCTGAGTCCAGGTCCCACTATGGATCACCACGTCGTCCATATAGGCGACCGCGTATGCGTGATGAGGGCGAAGGACCATGTCCATGAGACGCTGGCATGTAGCGGCAGCGCCATGTAGGCCGAAAGGCATCCTCCTGAATTGATATAGGCCTACTGGGGTGCTGAAAGCGGTCTTCGGCCGGGCTTCTCTCGTGAGGGGGACTTGCCAATAACCCTTTGACATGTCTAGGGTCGTGAGGTACTTGGCTTGCCCCAAGCGGTCCAAGAGTTCCTCGATCCTCGGCATCGGGTACGAATCGAATCTGGATATCGAATTCACTTTCCGAAAATCGATGCAGAAACGGATCGATCCATCTGGTTTAGGAACCATAACTATAGGGCTGTTCCACGGGCTACGGGACTCCTCAATCACCCCCATAGCCAGCATCTCTTTGACCTGCCGGATTACTTCATTCTTTTTAGCTTCCGGAAGTCTGTAAGGACGCTGTCTGACCACTTCCCCTGGCGTTGTGACTAATTCATGGGCTATTAGTCTTGTTTCGCCCGGCACTGGGGTGAGGACATCCTTATAGCGGGAGAGGACTTGTCCCAGCTCCTGCTTTTGGGCCCATGAAAGCCCTTCGTCTAAGCGTGGTTCCGGCCTCTGTTGGCAGTCCGTTAGCTGGGGTCCGAGGTCTTCCTCTTCTAAGTCCTCCCTCTCCACCGAAGCTGCTAAGCCCTGCCAACTGTTGGTCCCGGTTGACCCAAAGCCTTGTGTCCCTCTCATCGTTGTGGACAAATTAGGCACTTCTTCTACCGGGGGCATTCCGACGCGCTCACATATGAGCTGTGCTATACGGTCGCCATTCTTCACCACGAAATTGGTTTTACCAAAGTTAAAAAGAAGCACCTTTATGGAACCCCGGTAGTCTGGGTCTATGACCCCTGCCCCAACATCTATAAAATGTTTAAGCGCTAGGCCTGACCGGGGAGCTAACCGGCCATAACAGCCGGCAGGCAGTTCCACCTGTAAAGCAGTGTCTATCAATGCCTTTCCCCCTGCGGGCACGACTATATCTTCCGCGCTGCTGAGGTCTAACCCTGCTGCGTTTGGTGTGGCTCTATTGGGGGCCCGCGCGCTAGGGGTCATTCTACAAAACTTTAAAACAAATTTAGACTTGTCTGCATCACTACTCCTTGGAGTTTCCCTCCTTTTATTCTTACAGCTAGAAGGTATCAGCGGCCGTAGCACTGATTCTAGCTTTTGGGTGGCTAGTGCTGGCACTTCCTCGGGGTCTTCTTCTACTGGGGAACTTTCTCTTTCTCTTATCCCTTGCACTAGACCCTGATGAAACTGGGGCCAATCTTTGCCTAAAATCATGGAATGGGGGAGACGGGGTACTACTGCTAGCGGGATAGTTCTTAGGGTACCTAGGCCTGCTATAGATAGGTTGTATACGGGATAGGAGGACGTTCCTCCATGCACACACCTAATCTTTACTTCATCAGCAGGAGGAATTCTTTCCGGGGCTTGTTGGTCCTCTATAGTTCTCCAGAATTCCTCCGAGATCATACTTAGTTCTGCCCCAGAATCCAGCAATGCTTGTGTAGTGACCCCCTGTATTGACACAGGCAACAGAAATCCCGGTCTATTCTCTGAACAGCTATCTGCCACAAACGCAGTTTTCATACGACAAAACTTTTGTATATGTCCTAGCTGTCCACATTTATAACATTTTACTCTACATGCTGTATCTTTCCTAAGAGGCATGCAAATACCGAGAGGATCCTCCTGTACCTTCCTTGTCCTTTCGGATCCTCCTTGACTCCAATCCTTGAAAGGGGTGCCCCCTCTCCGGGCAGTTAACTCGGCCTCTACAAATCTCTCCGAGAGAGACACGGCCTCCTGGGTTGTTCTACAATTTTGGAGGACCAAGAAGGTACGGATCTCTGAGGGTAGTGCCTCCATATACTGTTCTAGGATTAGCTCGTCCAGAAGGGAGTCCATGGATCTCCTTTCTGGATTCAGCCATTTATATAATAAACCCCTTATCCTATGATATAAGGACTTTGGCGTCTCACTCTGTCTGAGCCTCACACTCCTCAGACGAGAGCGGTATATCAGGGGAGTGAGACCTAGTCTCTCCCTAATTGCCCTTTTCACCTCTTCAAAACTCCCAGCCAAGTCAGCTGGCATGGCACGATAGGCCGCCATGGCTTCCCCAGTGAGACAAGCGGCTAGCCTTAAGGCCCATTGCTCTTTTGGCCATAAGCTTAGCCGTGCTACCCTTTCAAAACTTTCCAGGTAGTCATCAATGTCATCTTGGCTGGTAAGTTGTCCAAAGTTAAATAAGACTCCTGTGCTCACAGGCAGCTCATTTGTATTCAAAGGTAAACCTGTATTAGGAACTGGTACAGTAGCTTGTTTTCTTTCACGTAAATACTCCTCCAATAAAGTCAGAAGGGGCTGCTGCTGTTCCTTTAACTGGTCGGCGGCTCTCTGCTGTGCCTCCAGAGAAAGGTCAGACTGGCGCTCCAACTGTGTCGCCATCCAGGCGAAAATTTCTTTCGGATTCAATTCCATTTTGAAAATTCCTGTAAGGAAAACAAAAACACAGGACCCAAGTGCGATATCTCAACACTTCTATGTGTTTTAAAAAAAAAAAACAGGACTTTTCTCCCTTTTTTTTTTTTTTTTCACTTTCCCCTATTACCACTAGGGGACCTCTCCTTCTAGTATCCTCCACCACCCGGGGCGGATACCCTTTACCTGGTGATGGTGTATATGAAGCACTTCAGGATTGGCTCCTGTAGCCTTTCCGCAGTCGTTTTCTCCTCAGCTGGGCTTGTCAGCTCTTCGGC
The DNA here is from genome assembly GCA_033557465.1 of Ichthyophis bannanicus. Taxonomy (NCBI): domain Eukaryota; kingdom Metazoa; phylum Chordata; class Amphibia; order Gymnophiona; family Ichthyophiidae; genus Ichthyophis; species Ichthyophis bannanicus. The sequence goes on from CM066033.1 coordinate 73,660,288, forward strand.
CGGGGTCCAGAGGGAAATAAGTTCTGCAGTGGCACCTTTTCGCCTGTAGGAGAATCCTAAAAACTACGCCACTCTATGTAGCGCCCCTAGTGCCCGTACCTTGACCTTGAGGGTTTAAGGTAGGGCTAGCCTGGAGGTCATCTTGTAGTTGTGGGTGACCGAGTGAACAGGCAAGGCACGAATAGAGAAAATTTATTTCTTTATTAGGGTTTATTTCTCCCGCTCCAAAGATAGGACTTTGTACAGGTTTTGAAGGGTAATATTTTATAGCCAAACAGAAAGTTGAAAAGAAACTGCTTCTTCAATAATGTCCAACTTAAACTTATATTCAAGACAGCCACATTCCTGGCATGTGGGTCTTATATTTTATCCAGCTACAAACAGGAAATTATAAAGTTCATGCAGTACAATTGAGTGAAAACAATCAGCTTATTTTCTTATCCACATAAGCTCTTGGATTCATGCACTCCAAACATGTACTATAGCACTTCTTATAGCAGATCACTACACAAGCTCTTGCTTCCCTTTAAACCTTGTCTATGAGGCAGGTCGAGCAGTCCATGGGCTGGTCTAACATAGGCAAAGGATTTAACAGCGTTGCTTGTGGGTTTGGGCTTGACACTGTCTGCTCAGGAACAAGATGCTTTTCTAAGAAAGCGTGAAGCCCTCTTAATAATACTTGAGCTTGCTGGCTGTGAGGAGCAGGTGAGGAAACTGCTTCTCCTTGTGGTATACAGAGACTGGGAGGCTTTGCTTCATTCACAGCTATTCTACCGTTACACACACTCTCTTTAGGCACGGTGCTGTAATTACCCTTCCCCCACTTGTCTCTATCAGCAAGTGCTGGAAATCTTACATCATAGGCAGGCAGAGGGTTTTCCTTTGGCAATTCCCCTTTGGATGCTTCTAAAATCCTCTGGTAAATATCTCTGGTAAAGATATCTGCAGTATTTCTAAGGCTAGCTTCTTTACTGCTTTCTTCAGGAGTTTTAAAAGAGACACAAGGTTTAATTGCTGGAGGTTCTGGCTGTAGCCAACTGTCTGGATAGATCCTAGGCTTTCCCTGGGTTTCAGAACTACCAATAACACAGTTTGGCTTGTCATAAAAACTCTTATTGCAGTTAAAAGTACCTTGATGAGGAATGCAGGGAGATTCTTCAACCGGCTGCCAGTATTTCCACGGCTGAGCTTCTGGTTCCAAACCGTTAGGCTTCCCACCTGGGTCTCTCTGTGCCACGCCCTCCTCTGAGTCCTGGAAGGTTTCCTGCTGCACTGAGCCTCTCTGGTATCTGTATCCTGGTTTGGTAAATGCTCCCCTCTGTGGTTCCTTTGGCTGGCTTCTCAACCAGTTCTGTTTCTCTAACCAGCTTGTCCTCTGGTTCTTTCTCTCCTTGGGATTTTCATTCCAACTCTTCTCCCCATACGCCTCTGTTGCTTTTCCAGCTGCCTTCTGGCTTTCTCTGTCTTTGCTGCTCTCTCGGTCTCTGTTTCTCCTCCTTCCTCCTCTGCCCCTGCTTTCATTTTCCTTCTTCCTGTTATACAGGGTACGTCTGTCCTGGGAAGCCCGCCTCCTAGCAGGGTGCGCCCAATCAGTGACCTCGCTCCTCCCTTCCCCCGGGTTAGGCTGATCTGACTGATTGTTCCCTTGTGATCTGTGCTGGGAAGGAATTTTACTGCCTCTTCCTGCAATACCAGGTCTTGCCACCGGGTCAGTATTTATTTCCATGGCTTCAGGTACTGCTGCAGCGTCACAGTAGGTGATACCCATTTCCATAAAGGTATTTAATGTAACAGGGGTAACACATGGAAAGCAGTGTGTATAAATGCCCGTAGCATGGGAAATAAGATCCCTGATGAAGCTTTGGTGGGAGTGGCTGACTTGGATTTAGTGGCAGTTACAGAAACATGGTTCACAGAAAACCATGATTGGGATGTAACTATACCTGGCTATACTTTATTCAGAAAGGACAGGGTAGGAAGAAGTGGAGGAGGAGTGGCACTATATGTAAAAAACTACTATTAAAGCTTTGGAATTACAGAGCTTAAAAGGGAGAGAGGAGGCATTGTGGGTTAAACTAGAAAGAGGGAAAGAGAAATCTATTTGCATTGGTGTGATATACAGACCTCCCTCACAAGAGGAAGAGGTGGACAGAGAGTTAATTGAAGACATACGCAGCATTGCTAGGAAAGGGGAAGTGCTACTGATAGGAGATTTCAATATGCCAGATGTTGATTGGCACATTCCTGCTACAGTATCATCTAAAAGTAAGGAGATCTGGATTCTCTACAGGGAGAGCTATTCAGATAATTGGTAACAGACCCCACACGTGAAGGGGCCATACTGCACTTGGTGCTTACCAATGGTGAAAGTGTTTCTGATGTTGTAGTGGGAGATCATTTTGCATCCAGTGATCACCAGATGGTGTGGTTCAGTATTAGGACTAGGGCTGTTAGAATCCATTCAAAGGTGAGGATCTTAGACTTTAGGAAGACTAACTTTGTGAAGATGGGCCAATACCTCAGGGAGTCGTTAGTGGGATGGGAACAGCTGGGGGATGTAGAAAAACAGTGGGCAAAACTGAAAGGAGATATTTTAAGGGCAACCAACCTTTTTGTTAAAATGGTAAATAAAGGTAAAAGGAAAAGGAGACCGCTATGGTTTTCGAAAGAAATAGCTGAAAAAGTGAAGAAAAAGAGGGAGGCCTTAATGAAATACAAGAGATCACAGAGAGAGGAAGACAGGCATCTGTATTTGGAAAAACGTAGAGAAGCTAGCAAAGTAGTCAAGAAGGCAAAGATTCAAAAGGAGGAGGAAATAGCCAATGCAATAAAATGGTGGGATAAGACATTTTTCAGATATATTAGTGAGAAGAGGAAGGGCAAAAGTGGTATTGTCAGACTCAAGGGTGCAGGGGAGGAATATGTAGAAGCTGATAAGGATAAAGCGGAATTGCTCAACAAATATTTTTGTTCTGTGTTCACAGATGAAGAACCAGGAGCAGGACCTCAGAAAACACCCACAGATAGGAACAGAAGCGAGGGACATCTTGAACAATTTTCAGAAGACTGTGTTCTTGAGAAACTAGCTCAATTTAAAGTAGACAAAGCGATGGGACCGGATGGGATTCACCCTAGAATACTGAGGGAACTTGGGGACGTTCTAGCAACTCCACTGACTGACCTTTTCAATGCTTCGTTGGAGTTGGGAGTGGTGTCAAAGGACTGGAGAGAGGCTCATGTGGTGCCTTTACACAAAAGCGGAAGTAAGGATGTGGTTGAAAACTACAGGCTGGTTAGTTTAACTTCGGTGGTGAGTAAGTTATTGGAAACGCTGCTGAAAGAGAAAATAGTGAGGTTTCTGGAGTCCAGCGGATTACAGGATCTGAGGCAGCATGAATTCACCAGAGGCAGGTCTTGTCAGACAAATCTGATTGATTTCTTTGACTGGGTGACCAGGGAGTTGCACCGTGGGAGAGCCCTAGATGTGGTGTATTTAGATTTCAGTAAAGCCTTTGACACTGTTCCCCACAGGTGACTTATAAACAAACTGAGCACCCTAGGGATGGACCCTAAAGTTACTGCTTGGGTTAGAAATTGGTTGGGTGGGAGGCGACAAAGAGTACAAGTAAATGGAGCTCACTCTGAGGAGAAGGATGTTACCAATGGTGTGCCTCAGGGATCTGTCCTTGGTCCGATTCTTTTTAACATCTTTGTTAGTGATATAGCGGAAGGGCTGTCAGGTAAGGTTTGCCTCTTTGCAGTTGATACCAAAATCTGCAATAGAGTAGACACCCAGGAAGGTGTAGATAACATGAGGAGGGATCTAGCTAAGTTTGAAGAATGGTCTAGAATTTGGCAGCTGGGATTTAATGTTAAAAATGTAAGGTCCTTCAGAGGGGACAGGGGGAGAGGTTCACTAAGCAGTGGCAACCTTTGGTGGTATATTTGGAAGCCCGAGCTGCTTGATGGGGGGTGGGGGGTGGGGGGGGACAATGGGGAAATGGGAGGGATAGGAGGTTACACGGGGGTAAGTTTGTAGCTTTTTGTTAGCTTCTGCCTGGTTTATTGGCTCTGTTGCTTATGTGTATTTGGGCTTCGGGATTGTATAGGGGTGAAAATTATTTGTGTTACAAGTTGTTCTTTTTTGTGTGCTACGTAATACCAATAAAAATTTTAAGTTATAAAAAAAAAAAAAATGTAAGGTCATGCATTTGGGCTGCAGCAATCCAAGGGAGCAATATAGTATAGGGGGTGAAGTACTTTTGTTCACTAGAGCGGGACCTAGGCGTGGTTGTGACTGATGATCTTAAAGTAGCTAAACAGGTAGAAAAGGTGACAGCAAAAGCTAAAAGGATGCTTGGGTGCATACGGAGAGGAATGGCTAGCAGAAAAAAGGAGGTGATAATGCCTCTGTATAAGTCTTTGGTGCGACCTCATTTGGAGTATAGTGTGCAATTCTGGAGACCGCACCTTCAAAAGGATGTGGATAGGATGGAGTCGGTGCAGAGGGTGGCTACTAAAATGATTAGTAGTCTTCATTATAAAGCATATGAGAACAGACTGAAGGATCTTAATATGTACACCTTAGAGGAAAGGCGGGATAGAGGTGATATGATTGAGATGTTTAAATACCTCTGTGGCATAAATGTTCAGGGAGAGAGCCTCTTTCAATTGAAAGCAAGTTCTGCTACGAGGGGACATGGGATGAGGGTGAAGGGAGATAGATTCAAGAGTGATATGCGGAAATATTTCTTTACAGAAAGAGTGGTGGATCCGTGGAATAGTCTCCCAGTGGAGGTAGTAGAGATGAGGATAGTAACTGAATTCAAAAAAGCATGGGACAAACACAGAGGATCTCTAAAGGTAAAAAGGGGACTGTTGTAGTTGTTGATATGGAAGGACAGACTAGATAGGCCATGTGGTCTTTTTCTGTCATCATATTTCTATGTTTCACCCTTGGGCAGGAAGGGGACCATACATGCATGGTGGCATCTCTCAAAGGCTTTCTTTGAAAGCTCGGAAGATGCTTCCATAAGGGCTCAGTCGGTGCAGATGTCACCCATATGTGAGGACTGATTTCTGCTGTCCCTGGAGAACACCTGTTACAGGTGAGTAACTGCGCCTTCCTATGGTGAAAGCTGTGGTGAGACTGGATAGGCACGATAGCCCTGAGTTTTTGCCCCAATATGGGACCTATAGGTATGGTGAAAACCCCTGTTTGGTGATAACCCAGAGAAGCTGACAAAGGATCTCAACTTAGCTAATGGAGGACAGGTCTAGGGTTGTGTCCAGATCATCAGAATGCAACAGGTTTCAAGAGGCTAAAAGATCTAGGCCAGGGTACCCTGTGGGTAATCAACTAAATAGGCTGTTGGGAAAAGGTCATTCTTTTAGAGAGGGCAGAAGAGGGTGCCTGATGGAGTTCAAGGAGACCTAGAGGGGTCCTGAACCTCCCAGTGAGGATGGGCTGCATCACTTTGTTACCATCTGTGGGTGGGTGGGTATCTGCAGTGCTTCTTTCAGCGGTGGGCTAGTATAAGTGTACTTTGGTGATCCTTTGCACAGGTTACATACTAGAGATCATTTTCCCAATTTCTGACACATTCATGGTGCTCTCTATCATTCTCTGGTAAAAGGATGGTGGTTTGGTCTTTTAGACCATCTCATTCTCATGGAAGTGATCAAGGTAATCACAGACACAAGAATTCTAGCAGGGTACTCCCTATACTGTATTTCTGTTCCCCAAGAAGGAAGGCTCATGTTGCACCATTTTGAATGGAAGGAAGCCTATGTTTTGCTACTGCTGTATCGGGCTTGCGCTCAATCAGGTCATATCAAAGGGTGTAAACACAATGAATAGCCATTACTCCAAGGCTCACTCACCCTTCATTTGGTCAGGGGATTCCTGAGTGAGTCTGAGTAATGACCTGATTGAGTTCACTCCTGATGCAGCATTGGCAAAGCATAGGCCTCAGTGAGCGTGCTGAATAGCAACAGATAAGTTGATGTTCAGGGTAGACATCACTGATAATGTTAGTCACTTGAGTAACTGTACAGGTTATTTGACTGGCTCCATTGGGAGATGGGTTCACTATAAGGGAATGCAAGTAAAACTGAGGTTTTTTTCTTGAGTTATAAGTAGTCCAGTCAGCCAAGTGAAAGCACTGTGTAAGATGGCATTCTATGGCTGAAAATGAAAAAGGATGAACTGTGAGGTATTTTTCCCCTCTTATTAATTTGTTGAGTTCGTTGGTACACATGTATTGGTGATATAAGGCATAGGAAATGTTTTAGACAGTGATCATTTCTTATATGGTTGTGGATTATGTAAATCAACAAGGAGGTATTGGGCATATCCAGAAGAAGCAAATTAACTGCTTGAGAGGGTAGCAAGCAAGCTTCAGGGACTGTTGGAGGTGAGAGGGGGGATCCTAAAATGTGCAACACTCTGGACTCCAGAGAATGGGAATTGTGTGGTAGCCTTTTAAGGGCTTGCAAACAGGTATGATTTTCCCCAGTTACATTTAGTTTTGTAGCCATAACCGCCAGTGCTGGCAAATCTTTCTAGAATTTCAGTAGTCCTTGAGTTTAAAAAGTGAATCCTTTCCTCCAGAGGTAGGCAAATCTATCACCCCTTCATTTTAGAAGATACCATCTCATTTTGTTTCAGTTGCCTGAGATGAAATATTTCATATAAGGGTATATAGAGCGGATTGATGTTTGTGAAGTGTAATTAAATCAGTTTGTAACACGTAAAAAGCTGCAGTTTTGCTTGAAGAGGCTGCTTTCCTCTGATTTAAACTGTGAAGTTCCCAGATGGCCCTTCTAAAGTGCAGATCTTTAACTATTAAAACTTGGATTGTACTTTCTGGTTGCTATAACTGTCTTTAAATGATGTGAGATGTAATATATTTTTCTAAATTTTGTACTATTCAGTGCTGAAAGCAGGATCAGACTTTTTTTTTTTTTTACATTCAACAAAGAAGGATTGTAAGTAGTAATAAATAGAGCTGAAGTCGCTGTGATTTTTTTCATATTTACTCTTCTGCACCGATTCCTGCTTCTAGCTCTTCTCTACTGATTCCTTTCTCTGACTGTCCCGTGTTCCAGCTGATCGTTGACTCTCTCATGCATAACCCCATTCACTTCTGCTTCTGTCCCCATCAGATTCTTAACCTTTCCTGTCTCTCAGCACTCAATTCTCTCTTACATTGTGAAATTAGACCTTATCTGCTAATTTTCTTTCCTTGAGTCCCTCCAGTCCAGTCACATTTATTTTATTTATTTTTTTAAACAGATTTCTATACCGCCTTTTCCTTCAATGAAGGTGGTCTACACAGCAAACAATCAACAAAGTCATGTGTTTAGCGTGTGAGTGTGAGTGTAGCTGGTTGTTGATTCATGGTGAGCTAATTTTGGGTTTGTGCCCTCTTATCAGCAGATGGGGACTGAGAACCACTGTTTTTGATGATGTCGTCACACTGCAGTATTCTATTGACCAGCTAGACTCCACAAATACAACAGTTATGTTAAATAGTCAACATCTTATAGTAACCTTGAACAGTATACCAGATAGGACTTGCATGCTTTGGCTCCACAAGGAACCAAGACCAGGAAATGCAACTTTAGATGGGGGTCTTTGGCAAAAATCTTAGGAACTGGTTCTGTTTCAGGTCAGTATGAGTGGGTTGCAGCACCCCGATCCACCTGACAGTATTTTGATGGCAGCGGGGCAATCGCAGCATTGGGAAAAGCCTCTGATGCCATAAAAATACTTTTGGTGGCCGCTGCCTCGACAAGATAGTGGCTTAGCAGTCTGCAACCCCCCCCCCCCTTAAAATGAAAATAGACCTGGTGGCCTAGTTGCCCCCTGAACCCCCACCTCCCTCCAGACTAAAAAACAAATAGACCTGGTGGCCTAGTGGCTCCCTGAACACCCCCCCCCCTAAAAACAAATTGGCCTGGTGGCCTGCTGAACACCCCATTCCCAACCTAAAAACAAATAGACCTAGTGGCCCCCCACCCCGGTACCTTTCCAAATGAGTGAGAATGCTGCCTATGCACCCCGGGGCCAGGCACACCTCCAGCACCTGATCGGCATCAGAGGTGGAAGTGGGAGATTCTAGTCCCTCCTGCTCCCCCTCCCGGCAAGGCTTATCAGGCCTGGACAAGCAGACTCAGCAGGACTTTAAATTACCAATGCCAGCAGACATGCCCACACCTGATGGGCATGTGCCTGAGGGCCCTTAGGCGTGGCCCCTAAAAGGACCCCTTGTAGCACCACGACCTTACTCTAAAGCAGGGGTGTCAAACTCCAGTCCTGGAGGGCTGCAAACTAGTCAGGTTTGCAGGGTATCCATAATGAATATGCATGATATATATTTGCATGCAAATATATCTAATGAATATTCATTAGGGGCATCCTGAAAACCAGACTGGTTTGCGGCCCTCCAGGACTGGAGTTTGACACCCCTGCTCTAAAGGATCCAGTTACGGAACCCTCATTCTCCAAAGAGCCACAGTTACCGCAAGGATACTGCCTGAACGGAAAGACACAGACAGAGAAGAGGTAAGAAAACTCGGCCATGTAGTAGTTCGCACCATATAAAGAAAGCGAACCTCCACATCAGCAAGGTATCCTCAGCCTTACTATAGGAATCAATTTAACAGCCCTCCAATGTTGCAAAATTGCAAAAGGGAATCCTGACATGAGAGACCCCTTGAATGCTATATCAGCTTAAACAACAGCTCTCGATAGAAAAGTAAAACTCCTCATCATTATTTAGAAAATTCTGGATGCCTCCTACACCTCGGCACAAACGCTAAATCAATAGCACTACTGGCATGTAACAGGACTAACTAAACCCCGCCAAGAGCACAGGAAGTATCAAACAACCATAGGGATATAACTAGAATCACTAACTGCAGAGCAACACAAGATCATCATTCACAATTAGCATAGCCTAAAAATCTGTGCAGTAGACCCTGTAACACACTGCAGACTGAGCCAAGATAGGACATCTCAAATTGACACAGCTCACCAATAGTGGACTAATGCTGCTGCTAATAACACTCCTGATCAGATTAATAAGTGGCACTATGATCCAGTCAGCATGTATCCCAATACTATACAAGCGGAGAAATCTATCCAGCTATCTATCAGCAGAACAATATTCATTCACTTGACTATATAAAATGTGCATTAACAAACGCATGCTCTGCGTGCAAGAAGATAAACCTTATCAATGACAGTAAGTCAGATTTATGTTCATCACTGAGCCATGGTTCACTGAAACCGATCCGGTATTTACAAACCAACTTATCATGCCAGACATGGACCTACATAACTACACATGAATAAATAAGAGAGGCGAAGGGATATTCATCCTCACTAAGAAACGCCTCAAATTTCAAATGACCACATCATTGGCAAATGCCACCTTAAATATATTTCAGATCCAGAACGATAATTATCCATATGTTTGGTTTACAGATCCCCAACATCAATAGCAGATGATCTTATCACTATTCGAACTAGCAAGTATGCAATCAGCGTCAGACAAACCATTCATCCTACTAGGAGACCTTAATCTACACTCAGCATCAACGAACCAAGTTACATCCTGCATGCAAGCAATAGAAGCAATGGACCTGTCGCAGATCGTCCACTCTCCACACAATGGAGGAAACACCCTAGATTGGGAAGAAAATGACGGCACTGAATGTTTTAACCACACCACTACCATGGTCAGATCACCACTTGGTATCTTTCAAACTACTACTGCCGGTGCCTACCCAAAAATGGAAATCACAATACCAGGACACATGCAGATTCCGAGAATTTGATAAAGAACTCCTCATTGAACATCTCACCCCACTAATGGAATCATCTTCCACAGATACCGGTGAACTAGTTGATGAATGGAACACCTGTATAGCAACCTTTGCAGTACTCCCTCCAAAGCGTGGACCAAGGCAAAGTGGCTCGGCACTCCAGTACTCAAAAAGATATAAAAGAAGCAAAACTCAAACCGAGATATCTTGAGTGCAGATGGCAAAGAACGCAAGATCCCATTCATCACATAGAATATGCCTCCAAGCAAACTGACTACAACAACCTGATAAACCAATGGAAAAGAGAGTACCATAATATCATCATTCAGAAATCATTCAACTGGCCGAGAGAGCTGTTTGAAATCACCAAGAGACTCATACAAACCCATACAGCCTCAAAAGGTCCCCAGTCTGAACCCGCAAGACTATGCCTCTTACCTGCAAAACAAATTCCCCTCCACTCAAGAAACAATAGATTTGGATCAACTAAATACAAGCACATGCACCAACTCACCAAACTGATCCAAGTGGGAGGAGTGGCCTAGTGGTTAGGACAAGGTACTTCAGGCTGGAGGGCCGGGGGTTCAAGTCCCACCTGGGGACAGCAATCTCGGGCCAGAGGGACTGGGATTTCTAGTCCTATAAGGCACTCCTTGTGGTCTTGGGCAAGCCACTTAACCCTCCATTGCCCATGTTCCCTGTAAGTATTAGCGTATGTGTCTCATATCCCCTCGTGTTAAATGTATCTCCCAATTGACCGCTTTGACCCGGTGAAAAGCGGGATATAAATACAACTAAAATAAATAAATAAATAAAATATTCAATAACAAACAGGCAACTAGATAGCCTCCTCTCACTGATGAACACCACCACATCACCACTAGACCCATGCCCAACCACATGGATCAAAGCAACCAGGAAAGAGCTTACCTCACCACTGCTCAGAATAATAAACTCATCCCTTGCACTCTGCCAAATCCCAACTAACTTAAAGATCTCCTTGATCAGGCCCACCTTGAAGAATGCGACAGCTGACTCTGCTCTACCTGCTTCCTACAGACCTATCTCCAGTACTCCTCTCCTAGCAAAAATAATAGAAAAAGCCATCCAGCTCCAACTACAGGAATTTATAGACACCAATGCACCCCTGGATGACCAGTAAAATGGGTTCTCCAGGACTAAGCAGGAAGTCAGTCCTCACTTATGGGTGACATCGATGTCGATGGAGCCCCCGTGCGGAGCATTTCCCCAGCTTCTAAAAAAGCCTTTGGGAATACTGCACGCATTTGCGGTCCTCTTCCTGCCTAAAGGTACCATCTTGCTCAGTCTTTCTTTTTCCGTAGAGCCGACCGGACATCTGTCTGTGTCACCCAGAAAAGTTGACTTTTTTTTTCTTGCGATTTCATCGTGCTTTTTTCTCCGGTTCGACGCCGGTTCCCCTTCCCGCTGGGTTCGGTACACTGGTATCGAGCCCGTCTTCTATTTTTTGGTTTTTGCCCTTCGTGGCTGGCATTCGCACCCTTTTTTGTCTTTTTCCCTGGACAGCCGGTCCTTTGACCTTGCGGGGGTCCTTTTTCCCTGATGGCTTCCAGTGGTTTCAAAAAGTGTGATCGGTGCAAGAAACTGATGTCTCTCACTGACACACTCGACTGCTGCCTTCGATGCCTCGGACCGGATCATGATCCTAAGGTCTGTGTCCCGTGTGGCAAAATGTCCACCAAGGCACTACGAAGCCGCCAGCATCAAAAAGAATGGATTTTTTTCTGACTCTGCCTCCGGCCGGGCCCGGACCTCGTCTGAGGCCTCGACGTCTCGGGAGTCTGACCACGAGCATCGCCGGGGTTCCTCGGACAGAGGGTCCCCCGATTGGGAACGTAAGAGGAAGAAATGGCTCATGAGGGTGGCGTCAGAGGAGGTCCCTGGTTCCTCGAGGGAAGGTCTCGGACCCCCGACCGCCGTCCTGGGCCTTTGGAGCAGGAGAAGCCGTCCAAGGTACCTCGGGTGGAGACGGAGCCTGCTGGACACGTAAGTCCTGTTGTCCTCGTGGACTCTCCTCCTAGGGAGCCGACTTCAGGCCCGGCGCCGCTGGGGCCCGAGTCGGTGGCTGCTGAGTCTCCTGAGCTTGGACTCAATCTGCACTCCAAGGCTGTCAGCCAGTCTGCCTTCATGGATCAGCAGCGGGTACTGATGGCCAGCCTCGCTGGTGCATCTGCCCCGACCACCGGGACATCGATGTCTAAGTCGATCCCGGAGACCGAGCCGATACTCGAGACCATGAAGGTTCGAGGTCGTCCTCGGTCACGGTCACCCTCGCCCTCCCGCTCGGAACCGAGGGCGTTGACGCCGGTGCCTTCGGCGTTGGGGCGGGTGCCACCGAGGCCCGCGCAGTCGGAGCCCCCCGACTCATCTTCGGATGAGTCCGCGTGGGAGACGGAGGACAAGGCGTCCCCCGATACTTTTTGGACTCTGTGCGTCCCTTCGGACTCACCACAGTCCGAGCCCCGGAGTAGGTCCCCTCCGGAGGACACCAGGTTCTCAGAATTCGTCAGGGACATGGCCAAGGCTTTGGCGATTCCCGCGGACCCCGAGGCCCTCCAGTATGACTCTCCTCTGAAGGAGTCCTTTGCTGTGCCTGTTCCTCCGATGCTGGAACGGCTCCTCTTCCAGATGTTGGAGGCACCGGCCTCGGCGCCGGTTTTGAGCAAGCGGGTCGATTCCATTTATTGACTCCGTAAGAGCCCTGGTTTCCAGAAGGCGTAGCTGCCGCACCATTCCATTCCATAGTGGTGGAATCGGCCATGCATCGTCTGAAAAGCCAGAAGATGCACTCTGCGGTGCCTCCCGGTAGGGAGGCCCGGAACCTGGATGCTTTCGGCAGAAAGTGCTTCCAGGGCTCGATGCTTGCTTGCTGTGTCCAGTCTTACCAGCTGTACATGGGCATGTACCTACGGGACCTGGCGAAGGAACTTGCCGGGTTCTCTGCTGGCCTCTCCGGGGAACCTTTGCAGAGGTTCAAGACCTTGTCTTCGGGAATTCGGGAATGCTCAAAGTTCATGTCCCGAGCGGCCTACAATGACTTTGAGGCTTCGGCCCATGTAGCAGCAGCTGGCATCGGGGCCCGACGCCAGGCATGGTTGCAGTCATTGGACCTCGAGCCCTGGGTGCAGGACAAGTTGGTCGATGTCCCTTGCCGAGGTGAAAACCTTTTTGGCAAACCCATGGCCGAGAAGGCGGCTGAGCTCGAAACTGAGCACCTGACTAGGACAAGGCTGTCCAGAAAAACGTCTGCCCCTTCTCAGAGGAAGAAGGGCTCGGGTAAGAAGTCCTTTTACCCGAGGAAGGCGGCTGCCTACAAACCTTTCCCTCAGTACCAGGCCCCCCCCCAGCCTCCCCAGCAGGGTCAGCAGGCCAAGGGGCAGGGACATGGGCCCCGTAGGCAGAAGACCCCCAAGCCTCCGGCTCCTGCTCCCACTCAGCAGGGAGGGTTTTTTTGACTCCCACAGCATAGCCTTTCCACCTCTGCTGTCCCCTCTCTGCACAGGAGGTCGCCTAGTCCTATTTGCCCACAGGTGGTCACCCATTACAGGAGATGCTTGGGTATTAAGCATAGTCCACAAGGGCTATATGCTCCATTTCCAGCAGTTGCCTCCAACCTACTTGTAACATCAATTTTTAAAAAGGGTTCCAGGGGTGATCCAGGAAACTACAGACCGGTGAGCCTCACGTTAGTACCGGGAAAAATGGTAGAAACCATCATAAAAAATACAATTACTCAGCATGTAGATAGTCATAGCCTAATGGGAGACAGCCAACATGGCTTTAGACAAGGAAGATCTTGTCTTACTAATCTGTTATGTTTTTTTGAAGGAGTGAATAAACAGGTGGACAAAGGTGAGTCGGTTGATATTGTGTATCTGGACTTTCAGAAAGCTTTTGACAAGGTCCCTCATCAGAGACTTTTGGCAAAACTAAAGAGTCATGGGATAGGAGGCAGTGTACTATTGTGGATCAGGAACTGGTTAAAAGATAGAAAGCAGAGGGTAGGGCTAAATGGCCAATTTTCCCAGTGGAGAAAGGTGAATAGGGGTGTACCCCAGGAATCTGTGCTGGGTCCGCTGCTTTTTGACATATTCATAAATGACCTGGAAAAGGGTTGGCTGCCAGAGAAACTCCTTGGACTCTTCCCTGGAAGCAAGAGATAGCCATGACCTGCACCCTAAGAGTGCTGCATGCCAGACCTTTATCGAACCCCGCCTGCATGAAGGCTGACACCTCCAGCACCGATGTGGACAATGGTCGATAGGTGCAACTCACACGCCAGTCCTCCAACACTCACCACACTCTCACATAAGCCAGGGATGTCGAGTGCTGCCTGGCTTTTAACAACATGGCATTCACCGGAGCTGAATAACCGCAACGTTTCACCCTCGCCTACTCAATATCCAAGCCGAAAGTGAGAATTGATCCACCTGTGGCATCAGAAAGGGACCCTGAGCCAGCAGGTCTGGCCGTGATGGCAGTCTCCAATGACAGTCCAGCTTCAAGCACACCAAGTTGTGACAGCATGGGACTCTGATGTGCCTCTATCCTCTGTATCACTCGCCCCATGTGTGCCCATGGTGGAAACACTTGGAGCAGTCCGCCCAACAGCCATGCCTGGACTAGGGCATGGAGTCCCTTCGACATCTGTTTATTTATTTATTTTATTTATTTGCATTTCTTATATACCGCACTATTTGCGATCAGTGCGGTTTACATAAAACAAATGGTATCCGACAATGAACAAAAGTCAGGTCATTACATTGAACAGGAACAAGTAACTTGGAAAACAGGGTAAACTATATACATATGCGTGGCATTGAATAGGTAACTATATACATGTCAGATGGAGTTATTGGGTATTGATCATACTTGGTGGCTGGGGTTCGGGGCAGTCAGTGAGGTATTTGATAAAGAGGAAGTGTTTTAAGGCCTTCCTGAACTGGCTCAAGTTGGGGATTGCTCTGATGTGTGGTGGTAGGGAGTTCCAGAGACTTGGGGCGCATAGTCTAAAGGCTCTGTTCGATGTTGCTTTGCAGCATTTTGTCATGTCTCTCGGTATCACTAGCATGTTGGCTACTGCGGTTCTTCTTAGCCTGTTGGGTATGGGTGGTTGGATGAGGTCACATAGTGAAGAGGAGGAGAGCCCCTTGATGGCCTTGAATGTCATCACTAGGGTTTTGAAGCTTAACCTGGCTTGAATGGGGAGCCAGTGAAGCTGTTTCAGGAGGGGTGTGATATGCTCTCTTCTTGGCGTTCCGAGGAGAATCCGCGCTGCACTGTTCATGGCAAGTTGCAGGGGATGTAAGGTGGCCTGAGGGAGTCCTTGTAGGATGGCGTTTGAGTAATCAAAATGAGGAATGATGAGGGCTTGATAAATGGTGCGGAAGTCGCCTGGTTCGAGTAAAGGGTGTAGGTGTCTAAGGGATTTAATCTTGAAGTAGATCGCTCTTATAGTGTTGGTTATGTGTTGCTTCATGTTGAGGTTCTGATCCAATGTGACTCCGAGGTAACGTATAGCTGATTTTACTTGCAATTCGGTGTTGTCCACTTCCAAGTAGCTGGGTGGTGTAAACTCGGGATTTCTGGAGATGAACAGGACCTCCGTTTTCTTGTGTTGGATGCGCAGATTCTGAGAGAGGAGCCATTCGGATATGGCGTTGAAACACTTGGTCAAGGGGGTACGGTCTGGGCAGTCCAGGGATATTGGAAGGTACAGTAAGATATCATCTGTGTATATCATGCAACTCACATTGAATGGTCTGATGATATTACAGATAGGTTGGATATAGATGTTAAACATAAGTGATGATAGGGAAGATCCTTGAGGAACTCCTTGACTTTGTAAGAATGGCTCGGAAGTGGACCCGTTTGCTCGGACGTATTGCCATCTGCCAGACAGGTAAGATCTGCACCACTCGAGAGCTCTTCCACCAATGCCTTTCTCTCTTAGCCGACCTAGGAGAATTTTGTGGCAGACCGAGTCGAAGGCTGCCGCTATATCCAAAAATACGAGTGCAAAGCCTTGACGTAAGTTGTCAATGCCTGAGATTATGGTATCGAAAAGAGTTGTGAGTAGTGTTTCGACTCTGTGTGACTCTCTGAATCCATGTTGAGATGAATCTAGAGGGGCGTTGGTATCAATATGGTCTTGTAACTGTTTGTAGACTATCTTTGCAATGATTTTAGCGAGCATCGGGATGCTGGAAATGGGTCTGTATGACTCCACCTTTTGAGGATCTAATTTGGCGTTCTTCAGGAGCGGTCTAACGGAGGTCTGTTTGAGCGTGGAGGGGAAAGACCCAGTGCTAAAAGATAGGTCTATCATTTTAGCTAAGATCGGGGCGAGGTCACAACGCAGATCTTTTATCCAGAACGCTGGACAGGGGTCTGAGTATGCAGTGGAGGTATTTAGGGTTGCGATGGTGTCTTCAATAGTTATCTTTGATGGTGTGACAAAGGTAGTTAGGGATGCTGAGAACTCTTGTTCGTTGGGGGGTCCGGTATCACCACTTTGTCGGTCTTGCACAGTTTAGATTGCATAAAGACGGCGTAGTCCTGCGGGTGTATGGTTCCGGGGTGCTCCGGGGTGGGTTCTTTGGCAAGAGATTTGACCAGGTTGAAGAGGTCGTGCGGCTTGTTTAATGACCGTTTCAGGGTGTCTGTGTGGTGTTTCATTCTGTCTGTGAAGGCCCTGCGATGTGTGTGTAAGTGCTGGGTGTATGCTGCTTGGTTACTGGTGGTACGTGACTTCCTCCAGCGCTTTTCCAATCTCCGTAGGAGGGTTAGTGATGCCCTTAGGTCAGCTGTGAACCATGGTGCAGATGATCTTTTGTTTGGGGCTTTAGTTGTTGGGGGACGGACTGCGATTGCGCTGAGTTTGCTGTTCCATGTGGTGATTAGGTCCTCTAGGTTTTGTGGATTCTTATCAAGGAGTGTGTTCGTTTCGGCTAGGATACGTTCTTTGTTAAACGGGTGAAAACTTCTGGTAGTTGAGTTCGAGTTCATACTTGTGTCCACAATGGGTCTTTGTGGCTTGATGGGGGTCGGAATCTGGAAAGTGATGAGCTTGTGATCCGACCATGGTACTGCTGTTAGTGATAGCGTGATATTTTGTGCTTGTTGAAGCACTGTTTGTGGGGCGAATATGAGGTCGAGAATGTTGCCTTTTGTGTGTGTTGGTTCTTGTACCAATTGGGTATATCCCAAGATATCTAGGGCTTCTATGAAAGTAGCTGCTTGATTGTCCTGTAGGCACTGTTCCCTCTAAGCTGTGCGTGTGTGCGCGCGCACACACCTCGCCGAGTGAGCGCACATACTTTACAACAGAGCGCACAAAAATTACAGTTCTGATTCTGATAGAAAACAACACAGACGTCTTAAAATTTAAAAGTTGTTGTGCATTTACGGTTTTCACAAGTTCTACAATATTTTGTAGTGCAATCAATGTGGTGTACATACTGTATTCTGGCGTGTAGTCAAATTTTAAAGTATATAAGTCCGAGTGTCGTTATGTGGCGCACAAAAATTTTCAAAAGCTGCACAGCTGATATTTTATGTGCACACAGCCTACAGAAAATTAGAGGGAACATTGCCTGTAGGGATGGCAGGTTGAAGTCACCTAGGATCCAATTTGGTTTATTTGGGCCCTGGATGCTATGTTTATGATGTTGGAGAGGTTGTCTGGATCTGCAGAAGGCGCTCTGTAAATCAGGTTTATAGCACAGGTGTTGTTGGAGATAGTCATTGTTTCAAGGGTATTGATGCTGTTGGATTCTACCATTTTGAACTGAAGGTCGGATCTGGTGAAGACGGCAACCCCTCCTCCCCTTTTGTTCTGCCTGTGGCTGGTGAAAGCCACAAAGTTAGGTGGTAGTAGTTGATTGAGTATGGTGTTATCTTCCGGTGAGAGCCAGGTCTCGGTGATCATAATATCTAATTTATGATACGTTATTGTTTCAGTGATTGCCGGCCATTTCTCTTCTTCTACTGAAAAACTATGTTGCCTATACTGATTTGACCATCATTAAGAGATCCATAATCAGTTGGTGCCTTCGTCTGACCAGGCAAGCAAATACTGTGTCATTGAGCGTCCATTCCCCAGGTCAATATGTACCCAGCTGAGGAAGTCTGCTGTCACATTGTCCTTTCCTGCCACATGTGCCACCGAAAGAACCTGTAGATTCTCTTCTGCCCAGGCTAACAACGGAGCTACCTCTTCCTCCAAGTTGATACTGCTCTGTCCCTAGTTGATGATTGTATTTCCAAAAATTATCGTTCAATTTTCACATGAGGGGGAACCGTCCACTTTTAAACCAGCTAAACAGGTCTCAGTTCAAAATAACGCCTACAGGATTGGGCTTACACCCGATGCTTAGTATTGGCGTTGTGAGAGACAGAGGAGGAGCGTAACTCTTGCAGATGCACAAGGGAACAAACGGAGCAAGAGACGAAAGTAGGTTTGGACCAGACTGCTTTATTGAAGAATATCCCTACGCGTTTCGGCTTACGCCTTCTTCGGGGGACATACACCTACCATGGATAAAACAAACAATGTTATAATAATGGACATATATAACATACAAATCCAATAAATAATGTGAGGTATGGATAAGAACAAATAAATATGTATATAAAAAATATATTAAGACAATAAAATGACTAATATATTATGTGTGGAAAAAATGTAACATTTAAACCAACCAGAGGAACAAACAGAGGGTGAAAAATCAATAAAACAAAATATATAATAACAATAGAGTTAAAAACAAATGAACTACATCTTACTAAATAAATTAAATCAACGAGGGCCGAGACAGAGGACTAAGATATTGTGAAAAGCAAATTAAATTAAAACTAGTTGATAATCCACATGAATACAATTCTGTACATGTATACATATAAATAACAGAAGTAAAAATATGTATTGAACAAATAAATATAAAAATAAAAATAATAGTAATAAAACAATTAAATGAATATATAAAATTTATAAAAATATATATATATATATATACAAATAAATATAATAAAATAAATGGTGACATACCAGTGTTGTACAGGTTGAGATGTCTCATAAAGACAATTGGGTAAAAAAGCACTATGTATTGATAGCGCCGTAATTGATGAGGTTGTCTCTTAAGGACAATTGAGTCGTAGCACTATGTAATAGCTATAAAAGGAAAAACTATATAATCACTCATTAGACCAAATAATACATGAAAAACAAAACATCAAATGTACCAAAAATAATAAATAATTAAATAATACATAAAAATGGATAAAATGGGTAATAAAATTAATAATAATAAAAATAATGATAATAATAATAAATATATCTATAAATAAGATAATATTGGAATACTTGCATCTAAGTTTGTAAATCGTGAGATGTTGGACAAACTTAAGACATACCATCAAAATAAAATACTTATAAAACAATAATATATTGAGAATATATTAAAAATATATATTAAAAATATACAACAATGAATACAGGGAAATAATGAAATGATAATAAATATATATATATTAATATTAAATGTAAAATGAAGGTATAATCAGCTGCGAATATATAGTGAATATAAGTCTTGTGTTATCAATAGGGAGGAAGGAAGGATTTCAATGATCAAAATGGAAGTATTACCATGAGAGGGAGGCACGGAGGGGAAATATATTCTGTCAAAAATAGGGGTAAAAGTGCTGAATGTGAGAAATGAGTTTAGAGCAGTAAATTACCATAGCGACATATTCTATTATTGTATGTGCTTGTGTGAATTAAAGGGTATGCATGAGGAAGTATTCTATATGCTAGTTACATCAATATAGGTTGAATTGATTTTACGCGTATTTATTAAATGCAGTTGACATTTAACCAAAAGGCTTTATTGAGTAATATCCCTACCTTACAAGATTATAGTCTCATAATGAACTAAGTAAAAATGTTGTATGTAATATAATAATAAATTAGAGTGGGACTATAATATAATAAAAAATAAATGAATGAATAAATAAAAACAATATTAAATAAAGGGAATTATAAATAAACCGATCCATAAAAAGCATTCATATATTATGTCGATTAAAGCTGCAAGGGAAACTACAGAGCATAATGAAATAAACTGCAAAAATGTAGTGAGTCGACAACTTTATAATTCGTAAAAGGACAAGGGAAATTAGATGGTATCAATGCGCTTTCACTGCGGAGGGGAAAATCCTGAGGGAGAAGAGATTATCGCGAAATAATTAAACCATACAAAATGTCATTGAAATGCTAAATGTTTAGTATAAGTTGGAACAGTAAACTAGCATGATGACATATATTGCCGTGGTATATACATTGTCAAACCGGAAGAAAACTCTGTATGAAAACACATGAAAGTATACTGTGTCAAAATCAAAAAAACTACTATGCATTCATTTAGAAAGTAGAGAAGGCAGAGTTCAAGCAAAGGTGTTTGAAGCAACAGAAGGTCTCAGACTTTAACGGGCAAACCGTATACTCAAGGCAATATTCACCAACAGAGCACAGTAAAAGCCCTTTCTTGCATCAACGACCTTAAGAATTATGTTGCTCCTCAAAGTAGCTGTCACTAACTCCTTTAACACAGGTAATAACAGTATTTCTCTTGACAAATTCTTCAAAATCAGTGTAGGAGAGTGGAAAGCATAACTTAGCTGAAAACGTATTGCTTGAACTGCTGCATAGCCATCATCTCATCCCCGCTCCAACCCCAACGCTCTCAATCGCGCTGTTATTGCGTTTCACCCGAGCAGGTTTCTTCAGGGGGTGACAAGCAGAGGATAGCGAGAACAGGCCAGCTGCAGGAACAGAAGCATTACTAACATTATTATTATTACTGTTCCTGCAGCTGGCCTGTTCTCGCTATCCTCTGCTTGTCACCCCCTGAAGAAACCTGCTCGGGTGAAACGCAATAACAGCGCGATTGAGAGCGTTGGGGTTGGAGCGGGGATGAGATGATGGCTATGCAGCAGTTCAAGCAATACGTTTTCAGCTAAGTTATGCTTTCCACTCTCCTACACTGATTTTGAAGAATTTGTCAAGAGAAATACTGTTATTACCTGTGTTAAAGGAGTTAGTGACAGCTACTTTGAGGAGCAACATAATTCTTAAGGTCGTTGATGCAAGAAAGGGCTTTTACTGTGCTCTGTTGGTGAATATTGCCTTGAGTATACGGTTTGCCCGTTAAAGTCTGAGACCTTCTGTTGCTTCAAACACCTTTGCTTGAACTCTGCCTTCTCTACTTTCTAAATGAATGCATAGTAGTTTTTTTGATTTTGACACAGTATACTTTCATGTGTTTTCATACAGAGTTTTCTTCCGGTTTGACATTTAATGCTCTGCTAGTTTTTGACCATCACTACATGTGGTATATACATTGGCAAACAAAGGAATGTGCACATGGAGGTCTTCTATATGCTAATGCATAAAATTTAATCGCTAAACTGATTTCCACGAATGGATGTAAAGAAAAGTATTGGCGTGGGTAGTGGATAGTAAGTGAATAATATACCTTGTATTGTAATATTGTAAGCACATAAGTGAAGAACATGACCTGATAAATAGGAACAGAGTGAATCGGAGTATTCGGGACGGAGTGAAAACAGTGAGCTAAAAGATAAGGATAGTATAAGCGAAATAAAAGCTGATTCAGCAGGACCCGAACTTAAACCAAACCAAAGATATAAATATGTATCGTACTTACTGTTGAGGCGGGCAAATGTAAACATAGAATATAGCCAAATGGGAAGATTCCGAAAGACCAACGTGTCGAATCTTGTACACAATAGCATCAGGAGCTAGCACTGTGTGACAGTTATTTTATAGACGCCAAATTTCGTGCCTTTTTTAGGAAAGGCAAAAGGAACAGGAGACCGCTATGGTTTTCGAAGGAAGTAGCTGAAAAAGTGAAGAAAAAGAGGGAGGCCTTCATGAAATACAAGAGATCACAGAGAGCAGAAGACAAGCATCTGTATTTGGAAAAACTTAGAGAAGCTAGCAAAGTAGTCAAGAAGGCAAAGATTCAAAAGGAGGAGGAAATAGCCAATGCAATAAAATGGGGGGATAAGACATTTTTCAGATATATTAGTGAGAAGAGGAAGAGCAAAAGTGGTATTGTCAGACTCAAGGGTGCAGGGGGGGAATATGTAGAAGCTGATAAGGATAAAGCGGAATTGCTTAACAAATATTTTTGTTCTGTGTTCACAGATGAAGAACCAGGAGCAGGACCTCAGAAAACACCCACAAATAAGAACAGAAGCGAGGGACATCTTGAACTATTTTCAGAAGACTGTGTTCGTGAGAAACTAGCTCAACTTAAAGTAGACAAAGCGATGGGACCGGATGGGATACACCCTAGAATACTGAGGGAACTTGGGGACGTTCTAGCAGCTCCACTGACTGACCTTTTCAATGCCTCGTTGGAGTCAGGAGTGGTGCCAAAGGACTGGAGAGAGGCTCATGTGGTGCCTTTACACAAAAGCGGAAGTAAGGATGTGGTTGAAAACTACAGGCCGGTTAGTTTAACTTCGGTGGTGAGTAAATTATTGGAAACGCTGCTGAAAGAGAAAATAGTGAGGTTTCTGGAGTCCAGCGGATTACAGGATCCGAGGCAGCATGGATTCACCAGAGGCAGGTCTTGTCAGACAAATCTGATTTTTTTGACTGGGTGACCAGGGAGTTGGACCGAGGGAGAGCTCTAGATGTGGTGTATTTAGATTTCCGTAAAGCCTTTGACACTGTTCCTCACAGGCGACTTATAAACAAACTGAGCACCCTAGGGATGGACCCTAAAGTTACTGCTTGGGTTAGAAATTGGTTGGGTGGGAGGCGACAAAGAGTACAAGTAAATGGAGCTCACTCTGAGGAGAAGGATGTTACCAGTGGTGTGCCCCAGGGATCTGTCCTTGGTCCAATTCTTTTTAACATCTTTGTTAGTGATATAGCGGAAGGGCTGTCGGGTAAGGTTTGCCTCTTTGCGGATGATACCAAAATCTGCAATAGAGTAGACACCCAGGAAGGGGTAGATAACATGAGGAGGGATCTAGCTAAGCTTGAAGAATGGTCTAGAATTTGGCAGCTGGGATTTAATGTTAAAAAATGTAAGGTCATGCATTTGGGCTGCAGCAATCCAAGGGAGCAATACAGTATAGGAGGTGAAGTACTTTTGTCCACTAAAGAAGAGCGGGACCTAGGCGTGGTTGTGTCTGATGATCTTAAAGTAGCTAAACAGGTGGAAAAGGCGACAGCAAAAGCTAGAAGGATGCTGGGGTGCATACGGAGAGGAATGGCTAGCAGAAAAAAGGAGGTGATAATGCCTCTGTATAAGTCTTTGGTGCGACCTCATTTGGAGTATGGTGTGCAATTCTGGAGACCGCACCTTCAAAAGGATGTGAACAGGATGGAGTCGGTGCAGAGGGTTGCTACCAAAATGATTAATGGGCTTCATTATAAAGCATATGAGGACAGACTTAAGGATCTTAATATGTACACCTTAGAGGAAAGGCGGGATAGAGGTGATATGATTGAGATGTTTAAATACCTCCGTGGCATGAATGTTCAGGGAGAGAGCCTCTTTCAATTGAAAGCAAGTTCTGCTACGAGGGGACATGGGATGAGGGTGAAGGGAGATAGATTCAGGAGTGATATGCGGAAATATTTCTTTACGGAAAGAGTAGTGGATCCGTGGAATAGTCTCCCAGTGGAGGTGGTAGAGATGAGGACAGTAACTGAATTCAAGAAAGCATGGGACCAACACAGAGGATCTGTAAAGGCAAAAAGTGGACTGTTGTAGTTGTTATGGAAGGACAGACTAGATAGGCCATGTGGTCTTTTTCTGTCGTCATATTTCTATGTTTCTATGTAGCTTAGAAAAAGTTAGTGCAACAACTATATAAAAAAGAAATTTTATATGTTTTTGGGAAATTGTATCATCAACTAGTGTGTGTTATAGAGTATCAGTTTTTGCTGTGTGTGTAAAAATGGACTATAAAATAAAATCGTCAAGGCTGTTAGGAAAAATAAATTGGATGCAGATAACATTGTAAAAATATCATCAGATGATAAGCTGAGCAAGTAGTAAAGCTGGTGATGAAGCTGAAGGTAATTGAATATACATTAAAAAAGAAAAGAAATTGGAAGTTTAAGACTGTAAAAATATAAAATGTATATATGATTGAATATATGAATATAAGAAGAAACAAAGAAAATGATGAATGAAAAATTGACAACCATATTAAATCCTGTGTACAAGAAAATATGGAACAAATTGTGATAAAATAAATACAAAAAGGTTCTTAAATAACAGTGCAAGTATGAATCCAAAGGTCCCTGTAGATAAAACGTTATTACAATTGATATTTATAAAAATATAATTATAAGGGAAATGATTATGAAAAATATTAATGTAAAAAAACTGAGAGATCACTCTCCTGATTGAGTCCAAATGGATGTAAACTGTTAAAATTATAAATAAACCGTTGTTCCAACTTAAGTAAAGTGAGGTTGATATCACCACCGCGCCAGTGTGGTATAGCAGTTTTGATCACCAAAAACTTGAGATCGCTGACAGTATGTCCCTTCTCTGCCCAATGTGAAACCAATGGTTTATCTGTAAGTTGTCTTTGGATATTGCTCCTATGTTCTATAATGCGTGTTCTAATTTGACGCAAGGTTTTACCTATGTAAATCATATCGCAGGGACATCGGATTAAATAAATTACATTGGCAGTTTTGCAATTAGAATAATGATTAATGGTAATTTTGTGACCAGTGGAATTATGTGTAAAACTATTTTTTACTGTGATAGCATGAAGGCAAATGGAACAATTTCCACAGCTATAGTGGCCTCTGACTTTAGGAGCGGTTCTGGGAACAGTCAGGGCAGAGGGAACCAGAAAATGACTAAGATTGGGAGCACGTTTATATGAAACCATGAGTTGTTTGGATTCAAAGGCTGGTAAGGAAGCAATTAAATCCCATTCTTGTTTTAATATGTCAGTGATAGATTTGGAAAGTGATGAAAAAGTAAGAGGACAAGTCACTCTGTCCAAATGGGGACGTACTGTATTCTTTAAGAGTGTGGAACGGTTTGTGCCGGATGCTCGCTGGTATGCTTTATAAATGCATTTATTTGGATATCCACGCTGTTCAAACCGCTGGTATAAATCAGTGGCATGTTTTTCAAAATCGGTGTTAGTGGTGCATATACGTCTGATTCTAAGAAATTGACTGACTGGTAAGTTCTGCTTGAAGGAAGTGTTGTGGCAACTGTCATAAGTAAGGAAAGTCTGTTGGTTTTCTATATAAATCAGTAATAAAGCCTTTGTCGGACTTCTTAATCATAATGTCCAGATACGGTATAGAATCCAAACTATAAGTGCCCTCAAATTGCAAATGTACATCTAAGGTATTGAGCCAGAGATGGAAGGAATGTAGAGTGTGTTCAGGGCCGTCCCAGATGACAAGGACGTCATCGATGTAACGTTTCCAAAGACGAATGTTTCTTATACGGATGAAATGTTAGGAACTTGCTTTCAAACTCTGATACATAAAGATTAGCCACATCGGGGGCCATGGGCGAGCCCATGGCTACCCCTTTAACCTGTTTATAAAAGATGCCTTTAAAAATAAAGAAATTTTCTTGCATAACAAGAGAGGCCAACTGGGTAAGAAAAAATGTGGGGACGCGAACTGGTTTTGGTCTTTGAATCAATGTATTTGCTAATACTTCCAAAGCTGCTTCTTGTGGAATGTTTGTGTATAGGGAGTTGATATCTAAGGTTAGTAAGATGAGTTCATTGTGATATCCTTCAAAATCTTTAAGGATATTGATAATGTGGGTAGAGTCCTTGACGTAGGACGGAACTAATGAAACAAATGGACGTAAAAACAAATCTAGGAATTTGGACAGGGGTTCGAGCAATGAGCCATTCGCCGAAACAATTGGACGTCCGGGGGGATTTTGCATGGATTTATGGATTTTTGGAAGCATATAAATTGTGGGTGTGATAGGATGAGTGACAGTCAAAAAAGATATTTCCTTAGGTGTTAGATAGCCAGCTTCCTTTCCAATATATAACAAATTATCTATTTTTTGTTGTAATGTATTAGTGGGATCATCAAAGATTTTTTGGTAAAATGTAGTATCATCCAATTGACGTTTAACTTCTGTAACATAAGAAACTCTATCCTGGACAACAATGGCACCACCTTTATCTGCAGGTTTAATTACTATAGAAGAATTAGATTGAAGACTGTGTAATGCGGATTTTAGAGGCGCTGAGAGATTATAATATGACTTTTTCTGTTTGGTTTTATATAATGCTTTAACTCTGGTGAGAACCATGTTTTCATATGCCGTAATCATGGGATCTGGAGGTAACGGAGGAATCCAAGTAGATGGTTTTTTAACAACGGAAACATCTAAGGAAAGGGCAGGATTTCTGGCAAAATAATCTATTATTTTAAGTTTGCGGAAGAACTTGTAAAGTTCTGTGTGTGTGAGAAAATTATCGTGACGTTTAGTAGGAACGAATGATAGGCCCTTATTGAGAACCTGAAGTTCGAGTTCTGTTAATGGATGTGAAGATAGGTTAATAACTGAGTTCATAAATCCCAATCTAGGTTCCTTTTTGCCATCATACCCTGACTGTGTCTTCTTTCCTGCGGTGAAAACTGTCTGGACTGTTGATACCTGTTTCGTGGTGGTGGGGATCTTGGAAGAACGTCTCTTCTTCCTTTGGCCCAAAGAGAGTCCATTTGAAAATCCCGCTTGTATTTGGGCCTGGAGGGATGAGATACTGGAGAGCGTGGTTGTGTAGGGAAAAGGGGAGCTGATGTGTCTATATGATCATTTGAATGGTGACGTGATCTTTTATTACTCCTTTCTTTTTCTGGAGTGGCTGAGGGGGACCTGCGTCTATATGGATATTTATCTTTAATGTTATTTTATTTATTTATTTATTTAACAGTTGCTTATATACCGCTACCTTCCACAGATCAGGTGCGGTTCACAGTGAACAAGGAATGAACAGATTTACAAGTCTGTTTTACATGGAACATTAGTTAACTAGGTACAATTTTGCTAAATACATTAAACATGAATGGATTAAATATAGTAGAATTTGTTAAATAACAATCGAACTATTTACATATTTTGAACTATTACATATATCTATTTACAAGAATTACAAGTAGTTATTTAATCGACTTTAATTGTAGTTAGGTAGGAGAATTGGAGTTGGTGTACCTTAGGTCGCTATTAACCATTACCTGTTAGAGGTAAGGTATTTTCAAGTGTGCCAAAATGGGAGATGAATAGATATGTTTTTAATTTCTTGCGGAGTTCCTTTGCATCATTTAATGCCCTTATTTCTTCGGGGAGGGAGTTCCATAGGGTGGGAGCTGCATGTGAAAACGCTTTTTTATTAGTAGTTTTTTTAGTAGTTGTGAATTCTTTCGGGATCCTAATTTTATTCGTGTGGCCTCTCCGTAGCATAGTTTGGGATGTGTCTTTAGTAATAAGTTTTGTTAAGGGGACTGGGGCCATTGTATTTAGTGTCTTAAATGTAGTGATAATCAATTTGTGATTTATTCTGGATTGAATTGGGAGCCAGTGAAGGTTTGCTAGTATAGGGGTAATGTGTTCAAATGGTGGAACCTTCATTACAATTCTTGCTGCTGCATTTTGGGCAAGTTGAAGTCTTTTAATGTTTTGTTTTGTTGTTCCTAGTAGGGTGAGATTTGCGAAATCAAAGTGTGGTGTGATGATGGCCTGGACAATGCTCAGAAAATCATGTAGAAGTACAAGAGGACGTAGTTGTTTTAAAATTTTGAGTTTAAAGTAGATTTTCTTAGTGATGTTTCTAATATGTGTGTCCATACTAAGGTGTGAGTCAAGGGTGACACCTAGGTATTTCACTTCATTTTTTATAGTAATGTTGTGATTTTGGAGAGTGATGTGTGTTGGAGGTATGTAGGATTGATTTTTAGTTACTATTAATATATCCGTTTTAGAATGATTGATATGGAGATTGTGTTCCTTTAGCCAGATTGTTAATTCAGAGAAGCATTCTGTTAACAGTTGTAGTGGGAGTGTTGGGATTGTGAATGGTATGTACATCATCATGTCGTCTGCGTATATGTGATAGTGGACTTTAAATTTCTTGAAAATGTCACAGACTGGTTGAATATATATATTAAATAGGAGGGCAGAGAGGGCGGAGCCTTGTGGGAGACCAATTTCCTGTTTGTATGTTTTAGAAGTTTCTGTGTTAGTTCGGACGGTTTGGGTTCGATCAGTTAGATATGAGTTAAACCAATTTTGTACAGTTGAGTGGATTCCTATTTGTTTTAGTCTGTTAAGCATTAGAGCATGGTGTACACTGTCAAATGCTGCAGAGATGTCTAGAAAGAGGAGAATGAAAGCTTGTTTAGGGTTATCAATACCTCGTATTAATGTATCGAGGAGTACAGTTAATAGAGTGTCCACACCATGGTAGGGGCGAAAGCCATATTGTTGGTCATCAAGTGGGGCTGAGGTTTCTATATGGTCTTGTGTTTGAGTTTGGACGACCTTTTCAATCAGTTTAGCCATAAATGGAATGCTAGAGATAGGTCTGTAGGAGTTGGGTGATGTTTTGTCAAGGGTGTTATTTTTAATTATTGGTCGGATTTGTGCATGTTTGAGGGAAGGTGGTAAGTATCCTTGGCGCAGCGATAGGTTGACTATGGGAAGGATAAAGGGGGATAGTGTAGTGAGGGTATGTTTGATCCAGTTTACCGGACATGGATCAAGTTGAGAGGTCGTAGTGTTCAGGTTTGAAATAGTAGTCTTGATAGTGTCTTTGGTTATAGGGTGGAAGTCGGACCATTTTTCTAATTGATGTTGGTGGGAAAGGGATAGAGGATTTGGTGTGAATGCAATAGATTTTACTTTATTCATATAGTGGTTTGCTAGAGTCTGGGCAGAGATATCGATAGTATCGTTGCTGGTCCCATATGTGTTATTAGTTAAGTTTTGGATGATACTAAAAAGTTCTCTTGGTCTATTAATGGATTTATTAAGTATGGTTGAGTGGTAATTTTTCTTTGCGCCATCAGAAGCTTCTTTGTACATTTTAAGGTGGCTGTGATACGCATTGTAATAAGGGATGGATTTGGTTTTGCGCCATTTAGATTCAATATTTCTCAATTCTCTCTTCATACGTCTTAAGGTGCTGTTGAACCAGGGGGCATCTCCTATTCTAGAGTAGCTTTTCTTTTTAATGGATTGTTTATAGGCAGCTGCATTGTTAATTGTTTTGTGCCATGTTGCGACAGCTTCATCTAGGTCAGTTGGTACAAGGGTGAGATAGGGGATAGTTAGATTGATGAATTCATCAGCGTTAAATTTTGTGAATCTAGGTGGAGGGGTAATTTGTAGGTTATTTTTGTTGTCTCTTCCAGTGTAGGCTAAGGTGAATTTGATCAGGTGGTGGTCTGACCAAGGAACTGGTATACACTCAAGCGATGACTGGTTAAAGTGTTTTTGGAAAGCTTCAGGTAGAAAGACTAGATCAAGGGTTCCACCTTTCTTATGAGTCTTTGTATTGATTATTTGGAGGAAACCCATATCTGCTATTGATTCCAAGAAAAGAGCTGAGTGTGAAGGTGGCAGGGATGGGAGGTTAAAATCTCCTAGTGATATTATAGGGTTGGAGACTGTGGATGAGCTGAGGAGTTCTATTAGGGCATCTAAGTTTTCAGATTTTTGATCCGGTGGCCTGTATAATAAGCAAATTTTGAAATGATCTATTTTTAAGATGAGGGTGTCAATGTTATTTGGGAGATCAGATGTATGTGGTTTCGCCTTTAGTTCTTTTTTTGTCATTATAAGGACACCACCTCCTTTTTTAGAGTTTCTGTGTGTATGAGATATGTCATAGATGTTAGTGTTGAGTTGGTTCAGGTAAACAACATCAGAGTCAGTTAGCCAAGTTTCAGTAACACATAGGATGTCTGGCTTTTTATCATTTAGTAAGTCAGTGAAGATAGGTAGTTTATTTTTCATAGATCTTGCATTTATTAATATACAGGACAAAGTTTGAATGGTTGTTGGTTGAGTGTGTAGATGGGCGAATGTAGTAGGTTTTATATGTATTAGTCTGTGGTGATTTATTTTTATATTGATGCCAATATGCATTTGAGATGAAGGGGGATCTGGGCGGATGCTTCTCTGAATTATTGGGATTGGTTTGTAAATATTGTTGTTTTGACTGTTTGTCAGTGTGATAAGTGTCAAAATTATTAAACAGCTGCATATTAGTTTTAGACAGAAGGTATTTGAGCAAGACATTTTGGCAACAGTATATCAACAGTATATCTTTTTCTACTGGCAACAGTATATCCTTTTCAACTGGCAACAGTATATCCTTTTTTATTAGCAACAGTAATTGCTATGTAATTACAGTTTTCAAGTTAGTTGAATACTGGCAACAGTAATTGTAGGGCATTTATTACAGACAACAGTGACTAAAGGTCATTGAGTATTGGTAACAGCGTCAGCTATGTTAGTTTGCTAGCTGCAGGTAGTTCACTTTAGTAAGGTAAGGATAGTTTTAGGCTAGCCAGCTAAGTGGACAGAACTAGATTCTAACAGATATAGCTAAATTAGGTAGGCTATTAGCAAAGGTGCCTAAAGGATTAATGGTGGAAAAGTTAAAGCTACTAGCAATAGTATATGTACATTTTTGGATGTTGGAGTCTGTAGTTAAGGGTGGGTGGGTGTAATGATTAATAACAGGCAGCCATAAAATAGGGTACCTGTTATTATGAATGTTGGGTACGTTCAACAATATGACTAGGTATGTTGGTAAGCCAGAAACAAGGATGATCAAATAGTTGTGATATACTTGCTGTATCAGCTGGGTGTCCGGAGGATGGTAGGAGCGAGCTCAACCTTGAGGGAGCTCTAGCTTTATGCTTATGTTGATCTTCGTTGGTAGATGGTGAGCGTCTCTAGTCCTTTAGTGGACCACGTGTGTACGCCTGCCGGCGCAAACTTTAAAGTTGCAGGTCACGTGCCCCGATGGGCAGAGAAGGCTCCGTTGGTGTTCCCACTGCTGGAGGCTCGATCCCCCGACTGGGGAGAGTTGGGGAAGGTGTCGGGAGCTGAAAAGGACCGCCCGCCTGCCGGTGCGAACTTTCCTATGGTGTTCCTTTTCGTTTCCTGCTGGAGGATCGGAGTGCTGGGCTGCCGAAGAGGCCACTCGCCAGCTGGCGCTCCTTTTAAATGAAGATCCTGTTGCTCGGATTGGGCAGAACGGCGTGGTGGGGGTGGCCTGGTGCTCCGACCCGCTCGATCCCGCTGTTGGAGTGGAGTCGTTGGTTTCTTGGTTTGTGCCTGTCGTGCCACCGCCTAAGGGCCACGCCAAAGGGCCCTCTTGCGAGGCCCTCAGGCGCGGGCCCGCAAGGCGCGGGCGCGCTTGCCCACGGCTGCTTTTAAGTTGGGCAGCTGGGTCCTCCCACGGCCCGGATTGGGCCGGAGGTGCTGGAGCGGGAAAAGCTCTGGTCCTCCGCTCTACCCCGACCGGGGAGCTTTTGTCGCTAGTTGCTGCGGCTAAAAGGGCAGTTTCCTGCCCACGGCTGCTTTTAAGTTGGGCAGCTGGGTCCTCCCACGGCCCGGATTGGGCCGGAGGTGCTGGAGCGGGAAAAGCTCTGGTCCTCCGCTCTACCCCGACCGGGGAGCTTTTGTCGCTAGTTGCTGCGGCTAAAAGGGCAGTTTCCTGCCCACGGCTGCTTTTAAGTTGGGCAGCTGGGTCCTCCCACGGCCCGGATTGGGCCGGAGGTGCTGGAGCGGGAAAAGCTCTGGTCCTCCGCTCTACCCCGACCGGGGAGCTTTTGTCGCTAGTTGCTGCGGCTAAAATGTTAATCTTTGAATTATTACGGGGTGATCTAGAAGTATGATATGGTTTAGATGGTTTGTATGGTCTTCTGAAGGACGTACTGCTTTTTCTATCTTTGTGGTCCAATTTGCTGTAGGTCCAGTAATATACAGTGTTCTGTTTATAGTCATCATCATCTCTCTTGAGTTTGTTAATTTTAGCTTCTTTTATAGATTGTCTGTATTCAAGGTTATTTTTATCAAAGTTGCTTTTCTCTAAGTCGAACTGTGGATCTTTTTTCTTAAGATTATCTATCTTAGAGTCTATTTGCGGTTTAAGTGTCTCGGCCCTTCGTTTGGAGGTATTAATTAAAAGGATCATAAGATCCAAGGAACATTTATTTAAAATCTTAATCCAATTGGACATAAAAACATCGTCTTCTTTAAACATTCCAGGTGCCTTCTGCACCCTAAGTCCTCTTGGAATGGTCTTCCTTCTGCAATATTCAAGCAGGGAAGCTGCATGCAATTCTTCCCTTACATACTTTTGCGTCAACCAAACCAGTTCTCTCCATTCATCTTCTAAATTGGGGACCGATTCTTCTGTGCAGAAGGGGTCCTCAGAGAGTAGTCCTTTTAAATCTTCTTCTTTATAGCTCAACACTCCTTGCCACGGAGAGAACATGGCTCCACGAGATACGAGAGACAGAGAAGGAGCGTAACTCTTGCAGATGCACAAGGGAACAAACGGAGCAAGAGACGAAAGTAGGTTTGGACCAGACTGCTTTATTGAAGAATATCCCTACGTGTTTCGGCTTACGCCTTCTTCGGGGGACATACAGCTACCATGGATAAAACAAACAATGTTATAATAATGGACATATATAACATACAAATCCAATAAATAATGTGAGGTATGGATAAGAACAAATAAATAAATATGTATATATATATATATAAATATGTATATAACATACAAATCTTCTATTCATTTTACATTTAATATTAATATATATATATTTATTATCATTTCATTATTTCCCTGTATTCATTGTTGTATATTTTTAATATATATTTTTAATATATTCTTAATATATTATTGTTTTATAAGTATTTTATTTTGATGGTATGTCTTAAGTTTGTCCAACATCTCACGATTTACAAACTTAGATGCAAGTATTCCAATATTATCTTATTTATAGATATATTTATTATTATTATCATTATTTTTATTATTATTAATTTTATTACCCATTTTATCCATTTTTATGTATTTAATTATTTATTATTTTTGGTACATTTGATGTTTTGTTTTTCATGTATTATTTGGTCTAATGAGTGATTATATAGTTTTTCCTTTTATAGCTATTACATAGTGCTACGACTCAATTGTCCTTAAGAGACAACCTCATCAATTACGGCGCTATCAATACATAGTGCTTTTTTACCCAATTTACCTCCCTGCTTGATCCCTGCCCAGCAGCCTGGATTAAGGCAGCAAAAGAGGATATTGCTCACCAGGTCTCACACATTGTGAACCAATCACTGTCCCAAGGAGTCATGCCCAACAAGCTCAAAAAGTCTATAATTAGACCGATACTAAAGAACAATTCGCTAAACAAAGAAGACCCATCTTCTTACCGTCCAATCTCCAGCATATCTTTCTTGGCTAAAATCATCGAAAAAGCAGCCCTCATCCAACTGCAAGATCACCTCGATGACCACGAAACCCTGGACGAACAGCAATACGGTTTCAGAAAAAACCATGGGGTCGAAACCCTGCTATTGGCCCTGTTTAACAACCTCCTCAAGGGTCTAGAAGACAGGAAGAGAATGTTTATTCTCATCTTCATCGACATCTCTGCTGCCTTCGACACTGTCCATCACATAAACCTCCTTAACAAGCTGGCATCAATTGGAATATTAGGAACCACCTTGAAATGGTTCGCCTCCTACATAACAGACAGAAAACCACAGGTCCAATTCAACGGAGAAAAAGCCGAAGCCTTCACTCAAACTCAAGGCATACCACAGGGTTCGGCACTCTCGGCACTACTTTTTAACATTTACATGCAACCACTCAGTCAAATATTCAGGAAATATGGCATCAACTACCACATATACGCAGACGATATCATGCTGTACACACAACTAGAGACCATTGACCCGAATTATGCTCAGCTTGAAAACTGCATGGAAGAGATGTTGGGATGGCTAAAACAAAACAACATGTCGATTAATCATAAGAAGACCGAAGTAATGTTTATATCCAGTGAAACTGACTTCGAACCTCCTCCAACAATCACATTGTGCAACAATACCTATAACACTAAGAATGAAATTAGATATCTAGGAGTCACAATCGACAGCAAACTGAAAATGGAAAAACACCTCAGCAACACCAACAAAGCCATCTTTCACAAGCTTAGAGTACTACGACCCCTACGGAATGTACTAGATCCATATGACTTCCGATCAGTTGCTCAAGCGCTCATCATGCCCCACCTCGACTACTGCAACGCCATCTTACAGGGCCTACCAAAGAAAGCGACCAACATACTACAACTGGCACAACACGTAACAGCTAGGGTCATCATGAGAACAAGCGTCACTGAACATATCACACCTGTATTGATGGAACTACACTGGCTCCCAGTCACTGCCAGGATTCAATACAAAACATTGGTAACGACATTCAAGCTAATTCACAACCTGGCCCCGTCATTCCTCTCCACCCTGATCTCCATGCAACCTACCACCAGATGCAGGAGAACCATCAGCTCAGACACAATAATAGTTCCAAACAGCATCAGGCATGTAAAAGTCAGTACTAGCCGAAGAGCATTCTCCTTCTCTGCCCCCACTTTATGGAACCAACTACCACACGAGCTGAGAGCAATTAAAGACTTAGTCGACTTCAGAAAAAAATTAAAAACACATCTATTCAATTGTCACTATGGCCAGATGTAAATCCAAGAAAATAAAATGAATTGAATAGATGGCTGTAAAAATGTAAATAGTTGGAAGATTATCTCTCTTGTAATGTATGATAGTTCATTAAGTTCATTAAGGTCGATCTGTAGACCCTACTATGTGTGCTGTGTAATACCCCTTGCTATCTATGCCCCATATATTCTGTCTTGATTTTGTGACAAATCCCAAAATTATAATCGAACCGCTTCTGATCGCTGGAAGTAGCGGTATATAAGTATCTACTAAATAAATAAATAAATAAATAAATCTCAACCTGTACAACACTGGTATGTCACCATTTATTTTATTATATTTATTTGTATATATATATATATATATATTTTATATATTCATTTAATTGTTTTATTACTATTATTTTTATTTTTATTTTATTTTTATATTTATTTGTTCAATACATATTTTTACTTCTGTTGTTTATATGTATACATGTACAGAATTGTATTCATGTGGATTATCAACTAGTTTTAATTTAATTTGCTTTTCACAATATCTTAGTCCTCTGTCTCGGCCCTCGTTGATTTAATTTATTTAGTAAGATGTAGTTCATTTGTTTTTAACTCTATTGTTATTATATATTTTGTTTTATTGATTTTTCACCCTCTGTTTGTTCCTCTGGTTGGTTTAAATGTTACATTTTTTTCACACATAATATATTAGTCATTTTATTGTCTTAATATATTTTTTATATACATATTTATTTATTTGTTCTTATCCATACCTCACATTATTTATTGGATTTGTATGTTATATATGTCCATTATTATAACATTGTTTGTTTTATCCATGGTAGCTGTATGTCCCCCGAAGAAGGCGTAAGCCGAAACGCGTAGGGATATTCTTCAATAAAGCAGTCTGGTCCAAACCTACTTTCGTCTCTTGCTCCGTTTGTTCCCTAGTATTGGCGTTGTGTCACATCAATGACCCGCTGGTAATAAAGTGCACTTGCTAAATAATGAATTCGTTAGAAGCTTATATCTGAACTTTAATTCTTAGGTATATATATACTCTGCTTCTAAACCGGATCAGCCTGCAATCGTCTTTGTCCCGACGTTCAATACCGGTACCAGCTGACGTTTCTTATAGTTTCGTCAGGGGACCTAAATATAACTACAAAAATATACATCCATAAATATCATAACCCACTCCCCAACCTTATTAAACTTAATAAAAACTATTATTAAAAAGGACCTGAAACCATATATACCTACGATGCAGCCCGCGTTTACTCCCTTATTTCTCTAACCATCACGGTTTCAGTATGTGTATGGGTAACGCCGCGCATGCTCTCTGCTTGTTTACTCCTCCCTTTAAAGCCAGCAGGAGCCAATCATTCCGGGGATCCCCTCCCCTAACCATGTGAATGAAGTTACGTCTCTTATTCTAATCATACTAACACATAAGCCATTCAATCCGACTATTTAACCCTGCAGGGGCCAAAGTATTCAATTTAAAGATTAATCTTTGTTCATTCAAATGCAGTGTTTGAGCTAAAGTTTTCCCGCGACTAGCTTTGTAAACTTGTGCCAAACATAAACACCGTAGCTGTTCAAATTCATGAGCTTCCTGCAAACAGTGTGTAACTATGGGGGCCTCCATATAACTACATCGTAGGCGACTACGGTGTTCTCGCATTCGGGTGCGAAACATACGAATGGTTTGTCCTATGTAGCATAGGCCACATGGGCAAATGATCGCATAAACCACCCCTTTGGATTCACAAGTTGTACTGCTTTTAATGGGCAAAGTAGTCCCTCTATATACAAATGTATCTAAACTCAACGTGATGGCACAGATGTCACAACTACCACATGGTTGGTGACCGCCCGCTCTTGAAAGTGGCTTCTCCTGTACATCAGATGGTACACGGGCCGGGCTCAACAGATCTTGAAGGTTTGGCGCCCGCTGCCAGACACACCGGATCTCACTGCTCTCCAACCCTGCTATAGTATGTACAACATTACTATGTTTATATAGAATTTTCTGTAGATCCCCTAGTTGATGATTGACATATGCTACCGTTGTTGCATTGTTCAAGAATACTCGCACTGGGTTGTCAAGAAGCTGGAGTGGAACTGCTGCAATGCTAAAAATACAGCTCTCAACTCAAGATGGTTGAGCCCCCCCAGCCGGTAAGACTGGCATCAGTTGTGACTGGAATCCAATTGGGCGTCTCCAGAGGCATGCCCGCCCTAAGGTTCCTCCTTTTTGGGAACGATAAAATAAAGCGAGTATCAACCGTAACTTCACTGGTCATCCGTCACCCATCTGACAGCTTAAAAGTCCAGGAGCCTTCTCAACGTTGCCTGCACTGAACATAAGAACATAGGATACTGGGCTTGATGGACTTTGGTCTGACCCAGTATGGCATATCTTGTTTCCAACAGTGCCCAATCTATGTCATAAGTACCTAGCAATTTCCCCAAAAGACACAGGTTCCTCAATGCTTGAATTGGGTCAATTAGTGATATCCTGAATCCCTTTTAATAATGGTTTATGGACCTTTCCTCTAGGAACTTGTCCAAACCTTTTTTAAACCCAGCTACACTAACAGCTCTTACTACATCCTCCGGTAACAAATTCCAGAGAGACCATGCATGGCGAAAGGACAAAGGCATCTGCATGGGGATTCTCTAACTCCAATGCATAGACCTCCCTGATTACCTCCAACACCCATTGACTGGATGTAACCTGAACCCACACAAGGTAAAAGTCCCGCAGCGACCTCCTACCAGTACTATTGCTTTGTGGGCGGGCCTCACTTCATTGTGACTTTTTAGGGGCTGCGGAAGTGGAAGAGAGAAACCTCTGCCTGTTCCATGGCACCCCCAAAAGAATTGACCCCTGGAAGGGAAACTGCCTCGCTGATATGGCGCAAAGCGCACCGCTCTAAACCACTGAAAATTCGATGATAAGTCCACCGGCCAGCAGTGAGGTCAAACAGGCTTCTGTTTGTCTTCCAGCAGGCACCCCCTTTAGATTCACCCAAGCCCTTCATTTATTTATTTATTTAGCTGCATTTATATCCCGCTTTTCACCGTGTCAAAGCGGCTGGGGGATACATTTTAACACGAGGGGATATGACACACATACACTAATACTTACAGGGAACATGGGCAATGGAGGGTTAAGTGGCTTGCCCAAGACCACAAGGAGCACCTGTGGGACTAGAAACCTCAGTCCTTCCAGCCCAAGGTTGCTGTCCTCTGGGATTTGAACCACCTACCTTCCGGCCTGTGGTACCTTGCCCCAACCACTAGGCTACGCCTCCCTCAGTTCATCAGTTTATTAAGGCCTTCTCCGAATAAGAATCTGCCCCGGAAAGGCAACTTGTTCAAATGTGATTTGGATGAGCCATCAGCTGATCAATTTCTAAGCCAGAGGTACTGATGGGCTGCGAGTATCGCCACCATGCCTTTGGACACCCCTTTTATCAAATCATAAAAACAGTCTGCCAGGTAAGTTGCCCCTGACTCGAATTTGGCCGCCTCTGCAGGAAGCACTTGGGAAGCATCCAAGGATGCAATAATTCCCTGTGTCCACTTTAGGCATATGCACACAATGAAGGCGCCACAGACCGAAGCCTGCAAGGAGAGGGCATTGATATCAAAATCCTGCTTGAACGGCGTTTCCACCTTCCTATCCTGAATGTCCTTAGGCGCTGAATTACCTTCCACTGGAATGGTGGTCTTTTTAGTCACTGCAGCCTTCACCTTCGGGGAGTGCAGGAGATCTCTGTCCCCCTCTGGGAGTGGGGAAAGCCATGCATCATCTGTGTCCCTTTCAATGTAGCCTCTGGCGCATCTCATTCCTCCTGGATCATCTGCCAGAAGACCCGGTGCATAGGGAACACTCTTTGCATCTTCCTGACAGCCTGGAAGAGGATTGTCCAGCAGCTCCTCCTCCAGTGGAGCTTCCGTGGCCATATTAAGTGCCTCAGGGCATATGTTCTTTCCCCCTCGGCCATGTGAAATCTTCCTCCTGCTTGGATTGAAGGGAGCTCTTCTCTCCCCAAGGGTCCTCCTCTATACCTCGCCTTCTAGGGCCCAGTTCCCGTAGTGATCTTCCATCTGAGAACAACCCCGGGAAAGCCCACTTCTCTCCCTTTCCTGGCGCTCCTTCCGACTCACTTCCGCGTTGCTTCAGGCAAAACACCTTATGCCTGAGCAGGACAAACTCCGGTGAAAAAACGTCTGGCAAGTCTCCCTGCTGGTCCGTACCCAGAGAGCGCTAGAGGGCTTTGCAGACTTCCCTGACCTTTTTTTTTTTTGTGTGTCCTGTGCCCTTGGAGGCAGCCCTTTGGAGTCCTTCCCCACTGTCCCGGCTTGAGCTATGGGGACGGGCACCCTGTGGGCATCTGTAGACTGAGAAAGCTCTGTGCTCTCAACCAAGGGATCCAGGATGCTGTCTCCCGGCCCTGGAGGAAGCTTTCATCTGCTGAGCTGACCTCCGCTTCACAAGTGCAGCACAACCCAGCGCTGGAAACAGCCCCTCCCAGAGCTTCACGTTAAACATGTGTTCTTCAAGGGCATCCCTAAATACTGGCTACTGCAGGCACTTAAAATCTTGGCTACTCTCTCTCTTAAAAAGAAATATTAGGACACTTCCGGTATGGCACTGAGTTGATCGGGCGTCATGCAGATCAGCTCCGGACACCCATCCCACATAGCAGCTATAAATTCTAGCCGATCGCAGCCGAATGCCCCTGGCTACTCTTAAAAGCAACAGGGATAGCGGAGGGGCGGCAGTAGAGCCTTCACTGCGTCCCGAGAGGCACCTGATGGCTTCTAAAACGTCCAAGAGGGAGAAAACACGCGGCCCTGACCCAAAGATGGCGGAAGGAGCGCCGCGGAGCCCGGGGTCTGAGGGAGAGAACAGCATGGTGGCGGATGTGAGTGCCGCGGTGGTGCGGGCCCTGGACGTGTGTTTCACGGAGCTTGGCGATCAATTGCATTCTGTGGTGCAAAAAATAAATTATTTTACTGGGAGGATGGATCAAGCCGAGACAAGGATCTCGAGTGTGGAAGACGCTCAGCACACCCTCCTGACTAGAGTGCAAGCCCTGGAGACCCTTGTTAAACAGCAAGGTGAAAAGCTGGAAGATTTGGAGAACCGGGGACGCAGGAAAAACTTGCGATTTATTGGCATCCCGGAAACGGTAGCTGATAGTGCCTTATCTCGCTTTCTCCTGGACTGGATGGGGAAAATCCTGGATGCGTCAGGGGAGCGCCCTATTGTGCTGGAACGGGTGCACAGACTAGGCCCGCGACGAGATCAAGCGCAGCGACCGCGTGCAGTGATTGCACGCTTTCTGGACTACCGCCAGAAGGAGATGGTGCTGAGAGCGGCCCGTGCTCGTCGGAGACACGTCGAAGAAAATGACCGCATCCTGGTTTTTCAGGACTATTCCCTGTTGGTGAGCCAGCAACGCAGGGATTTTTCAGCTATCTGTGCGCAGCTAGCGAATAAGGGGATTTGCTTCTCCTTACTATACCCGGCGAAGCTGCGGGTGGAATATCGTGGCCAGACAAAATTTCTGGGAACCCTGGAGGCGGCTCGTACCTGGCTGACACAGCTGGAGGAGACATCAGCGGCCATGTTGTGAGGCCGGAGGTGAAAGAGCTGAACTTAGGAACAAGGTCTGGTGCGATATGTGATTGCCCACAACGAGAGTAGCTGTGCGGAGACCTGTGCGGAAAACTGCAGGATATGTGGACTTGAATTGCCTGGGACCTATGCGTTTAATTTTGGGTTGCTGGCATTGTTGGAGTGGTTCCCTAAGAGACGGGCTTAAGGGGTGGCAGATAAAATCTGTGTCCCAGACTGAAGCAGACCCCCAGGGGATAGGAGTCCACGTGAGGAGCTGGTGATGGGAGCGGGTGCATTGTGACATCAATCTTTAATGGCCTAGGCTGCCGGGCTCCTTTCTTTCTGTGTCTCCTCTTTTTTCTCTTTCCCCCCCGTGGGTCCAGGGTTTCCACTCATTTACTGTTTGTGACATTTTGTTACTGCTTTGAGATGCCACACTCGGGGTGTTGGGAACTGACACTAATGGGTACGGCACCTAGTTGTGTTTCAGTTTGTGCTTGATACAATGTAATCGTATGCAATTGTATTGACTGTTAATAACATTGTTACAGTAGAGCTGGGGATTAGGATAGGATACAGTTTTTCTGTTTCTTTATTTATTTATTTTTTCTTTCCCCTCCTCTTCTTGACATTGAGCCCTGGCCCATGTAGTTTATGGGAAAGAGAGGGCAGGGGGAGGGATTGGTGCATGTGTGGCTAGGAATGTCCTGGGCTGGGTGGCACTTAGGAGTAGGGAGGCATAGGGGAAGGTATGGGGGAGTGGTAGGAGGGGAATAGCACTCCCCAACAGCTGGGTGGTGGGGACTCTTGCGAGTGTGTGTGTGTGTGCGCTAGGGGTGGGTCCGAATGCCAATGGAAGTGTCCGATCTGATGGACGGACTAGGTGGGGAAGAAGGGAGAGGGGAGGGAATGGGGGGGAGGGGGGAAGAGTGGGGGGGGGGGAAGGGGGAGGAGGCAAGGGATGGGAGGGCCCACACTCTGGGGTTTTTAAGTAGGCAGCATAACAGTATTTGGGTAAATGATAGGGAGGGGGCTCCAGGCTGGGGGAGCCCCTCTGATATGCTTAGATCCTTCCTTCTGGAGAGCCTTGACATTGACCTACCACCCTGAGGGTTATTACATGGAACGTTTGTGGCTTGGGTAACCCCATTAAACAATATAAGGTTCTCCAAGCACTGGCCCGACACAATTGTGATATAGCCTTGCTCCAAGAAACCCACCAATCAGCAGAAGAGCATAGTAAACTTTGCAGGTCCTGGGTGGGGCAGGTTTGGGGATCTCCGGCTGTTGGGAATAAGGGGGGGGTTGTTATTTTGGTTCATAAGAGGCTTCGATTTGTGGTGCAGACCACTATCGCGGATGATGTGGGTAGGTCTCTTTTGGTCCATGGCCAATTGGAGGGGAAGCTGGTGACCTTTGGGGCTCTTTATGGCCCGAATGTATCCGATTCTGGTTTTTATAGTACTGTGGCCTCCAGGTTGGAGCAGATCCCCGAATGCCCCTTGATTTTAGGGGGAGACTTTAATGGGTTATGGATGTGGGCTTGGATACGTCTCGAGGGGAAGGGGCCGGGGAGAGGGGGCTGTCCTCTCGGTTGCTACAACGTTTTTGCAAGAGGATGGGTGTAATTGATCCGTGGCGGTTGCTGCATACTTCTGAGAAAGATTTTACACATAAATCCAGAGCGCATGGCACTAGCGCCCGTTTAGATTATTTGTTTGTGTCAAAGGAGTTGTTTGCCCATACAGAGGAGGCTCAGATTGGCCCTTTGGAGGTATCAGATCATGCCTTAGTTTGGCTGGATTTAAATTGGGGACGCGAGAGCGATCGGGCGCGTCTTTGGCGCTTTCCTTTGGGGTTGTACTATGATGTGCAGTTTCGTCAGTTCCTCCGCCAACGCTGGACGGAATTCGCGAGTGATCATCAGGTCCATGTGGACGATCCTGAATTGCTATGGGAAACGGCGAAAGTAGTATTGCGGGGAGACATCATAGGATATGCAGCACGGAAGCATCGCATACTCGCGGAGCGCATTCTGGCACTCGAACAACAGGTTATTAAACTTCGGTGTAGATGTGCCCAAGTTCCGTCGGCTGAAAATAAGAGGCGGTTGTGGGAAACCCAAATTGACCTAAATGAGTTACTGCATCAGAAAGCCAAGAAATCGATACTTTATTATCGCTACCGCCTGCATTGTTATGGCGACAAACCTGGAAAATTGTTGGCTCGCTATTTGAGGGGCTGGCGCGGCTCCACCCTGGTGGCGGCCCTGCGGGACGATAAGGGGAAAGTGCATAAGGCGAGTGGGAACATTGCTAGGGTCTTTCGGAATTTTTTTCAGTCCCTATACAAGGCGGAAGAGGGCCCCGGTGTGACCCTGTCTGACTATTTGAGAGATTTAAACCTGCCGCGGCTGACAGAGATACAGAGGGGGGTGCTGGACCAGCCCCTTACTTCCCAGGAGATACAGTTGGTTATTTCAGCGGCCAGCTGCTGTAAAACCCCCAGACCGGATGGCTTGGGAACGGAATTCTACACGATTTTGGGCGACTGTGTTAGCCCTGTGCTACGGGAAGTGTTCAGTATGAGGGGGGACCGGGGGGCTTTTTGTTGGGGGCAGAACCATGCTCATATCACTATGATTCCCAAACCGGGTAAGGACCCGTTGTTAGCAGCCTCTTATAGGCCTATCTCCCTTCTCAATTTTGATTTAAAAGTTCTGGCAAAAGTTTTGGCCTTACGGCTAGGTGAAGTATTGGGGAGCTTAGTTCATGAAGTACAGGTGGGCTTTGTTAAGGGGCGTTACGCTGTTCGGAATCTACGGAAAATTTTGGCCTCCCTGGAATGGGTACATGCTCGGCAGCTGCCCTCGCTCCTTGTCAGTTTCGATACCGAAAAAGCATTTGATAGGGTGAATTGGCGATATTTGTGGGAGTTGCTGCCCTACTACGGCATAGGGGAAGCCTTCTGTAATATGGTGCGCAGTTTATATATAACACCGACGGCGGGGATCCTTTGCAATGGAGTACTTTCGGAAGGGTTTGTGCTGGAGAGGGGCACGCGCCAGGGCTGCCCCCTATCTCCGTTGCTGTTTGTACTTTCCCTGGACCCCTTGATTCGAAAAGTGGTGAATTCGGGGGCGATTAAGGGTGTGGAGATGGGCTTGCAGGAGTTTGTAATTTCGGCTTTTGCGGATGACCTTTTAGTTCATGTGACTTCCCCAGTCGATTCTCTTCCGAGTCTGTTGGGGGAATTTG
The DNA here is from genome assembly GCA_033557465.1 of Ichthyophis bannanicus. Taxonomy (NCBI): domain Eukaryota; kingdom Metazoa; phylum Chordata; class Amphibia; order Gymnophiona; family Ichthyophiidae; genus Ichthyophis; species Ichthyophis bannanicus. Next base: position 73,703,882 of record CM066033.1, read on the forward strand.
GGCGGTTTGGGGCTCTGGCTGGTCTCCGCATTAATTATGACAAATCTGAAGCGTTGGATACTTTGGGACACCTTCGGGGGGCTTGGGGGGAGACCTTCCCCCTCCGGTGGGCGGAGGAGGAATTTGTCTACCTGGGTATAGTGCTGCCTCGCCAACCCCAAGCGCTTTATAGACGCAATTTGGATCGGACATTGCGGCGTTTGACGACACAATTGCAGACCTGGGCATCTCGCCCCTTATCTTTGCCTGGGAAAATAGCGGCGGTACAGATGGTTATATTACCTCGTATCTTGTATTGGTTACAGACCCTCCCCGTCTGGTTACTTAGTCGGGACCTGCGTCGAATTGAAGCCTCTTTGAAGGGGTTTCTTTGGGGAGGGAAGCGGGCTCGGATTCCGTGGGTTAGGTTATTGGGGAAATGGAAAGATGGGGGTATGGGGCTGCCCGATTTAAAGACCTATGCTTTGGCGTGCCAGGCGTGGCATTTAGGAGATTGGCTAGGTGCATCGGAGGATTACACGCCTAGGTCCGTGGAGGAGAGTTTAGTGGCGCCGTGGTCCTTGCTGGGGGTACTGCATGGGCGACACAGGGATTTGCCAGAGGTGGCTCAGAGAAGCGCCTTGGTGGGCTCGGTTAGACATACTTGGCAACAGCTGAATAGATATTGGACGGCGCCCTGGGGGGTTTCCAGCTGGTTACCCCTCCGAGGGAATGTTCAGTTCCTTCCGGGATCCGAAACGGCGATGTTTCGAGACTGGTGGGCACGTGGTATAAGGATGGTGGGACATCTGGTAGAACCCTCGGGACATTGTAAGTCTTTCTTGGCCCTGAGCCGGGAGTATGACTTGCCTACAAGGCACTGCTTTGCTTACATGCAAGTCGCTCATTACGTGGCCTCACTGCCGAGAGATGCGTTGCACACCGATCGCTCGGCCAGGATTGTGGAATTTTTTGGGATAGGGGAGGATAAGCCCCTGTCCATTTCCCAGTTAAAGAGCCGATTGGATTGCTATAGGGCCCTCCCTGATTATCGGGGGGTTGAGCTGGCATGGGCTTTTGAATTGGGTGGGGAAGTGGCACCGGGGTTGGTTGGTATAGCCTTGAAACGAATAGTTGGTGTGGCACACGGGCCACGTTGGAGGGAGATCCAATTTAAGTGTGTGACTCGAGCCTATTTTTCACCACGGCGGGCTCTTCGGAGTCGGTTGGGGATTGATGGTAGTTGCCCTCGTTGTATGGAACCCTTGGTGACGTTACTACATATGTGGTGGGGCTGTCGTAGACTGAGATCTTATTGGGAGAGAATACGGGCCTTTCTTAGTCAGTTGTTGCAGCAGCGGGTTCGTTGGACAGGCCGCTTTGTGGTTCTGGACCAGCTAGCGGCCCCAGAGCCGGTAAAGGCCGGGGAACGCCTGCTTCTGCGGAAGGCTTGTTTGGTGGGAAAAGGGCCGATTCTCCGGTTATGGAGAGAACACCAACCGCCTACCTTTACGGAATGGCGGAATAATTTTCATCATCTAATGTTGCTGGAGCGATGGCTTGTAAGGGGCAATACCAAGCGCTGGACAGTGTTCATGTCAGTCTGGGAACCCTATATACAGCAATTAGGGGCACGCAGCCGTAATGAAATCCTTCAATTGGGGAGCTGAACGGAGGAGGGGGGGTGAGTGGTCAATGCTTCTCATTTAGGTCTGTTTTATGCTGCTGGAGTGTGGGGGGGGGGGTAGAAAGGGGGGTGGGAAGCTGGGGGGGTAAGGGGGGGGGGGAAAAAGGATAATATATTATGATAAACGCCACCAGTTGTATCTTTCTGCTGTCTCCTGGAGGGGATAAGAGTACACCCCTTGTGGAGGCCTGGTTAATTGTTTCCTTTTGCTTGTATTTATTGGTGGATTAAAATAAAGTATTTAAAAAATTAAAAAAAAAAAAAAAATATTAGGACGTTCCAGGACATAGTGCTGTTTCCCTCACAAGTGCCGTTGTGCTTTCTTCTGTCTCTTTTTTTTTTTCTTCACAGCCCAAAATGGGAAAAACAAAACACAAGTGCAGCCTCTGGAGTCTGCCAAACCCCCCCAGCTTGCGCCCGTCTGTCCACTGAAAAAGATTGCCTGTAAAATAAACCCAAATTGCAGCTTAAAAACAGAACAAAAGTAAAAGGAAGCCAAAACTTGATCTGCTCAAAATGGCAGCCATTCCTGTTCTGTGTGGAAAAATGCTGCCCAGCATCCCAGTTGGTGAGATTTGGGCCTTGGAGCTACCCCCCCCCCCCCCCCCCCCCCCCGACAGTTCAGTTACCCCGGTGCAGCTGGTTGCTGCTGCTTGCCCTCCTAACTCAATGCTCAGCTACTGGCACAGCTTCGGTGTTGCGGGAGTGCTGAGAAGTTGAGGTCTGCTGCCGGTTGTCCCCGACTCACCACCGAACTGACAGTTTAGCGGGAGGAAGGGATCCCCTCTCTCTGCCTGGGGTGCTCTGTTTGCCTACTCCTCCTGGTTCCTGGGATTCCCCCATTTCAAGGCCTGTTGATTTTTTTTTTTGTAGGAGAAAGCTTTACTGTGCCAGAGCCCTGTCTTTAGAAAGAGCCCAGCTGCCAACTGTAACCTGCAGACCTGAATAAGCTTTCCTTTTTCCCTGATCCTATCCTTATTAGTTTTTCTAGTGCGTCCGACCTATGGCATCACCTCACCCCAGCTGCTTGAAGACTGAGATACTGGCTCTGGTGGGAGGTGCCACCAGTATGTCTGCAAACTGCTGGTGAGGTGACACTACCCACAAGGGCTGACTGCACTGGAGGAACGATAAGTAAGAACATAAGATATGCCCTACTGGGTCAGAGCAAGGTCCATCAAGCCCAGTATCCTGTTTCCACCAATGGTCAACCCTTGTCAGGTTCCCAGAACGTACACAGATTCCATGCTGCTTGTCCTAGGAGTAAGCAGGGTCTGTTTTAAGTCTGTGTCTTAAAGGAACACACATTCACTACTTTACTATAGCAAAGTATGCCAGTCTATTTGCTGATTTAATCCCTTGCGTTTACTTTGTTCAATTTGAAAATCCAATATTGCTCCCTATACTTCAATTTCACTTCATGGTCTCCCCTCATGCCCAAATGGGGATCATGATCGAGCACTTTCCATCGTAGATGATCAAAAAATGGTAATATCGTAAGCAATGCTCACAAATAAGTGCTGACAGTTTTTGTATTTAATTGAGAGTGATGTTCCCTCAATCTGACTTTCACTGGTCTTTTTGTATGTCCCACATATCATTTTTTTGCAAGGACCAGGGCTGGCCCAGCCACTAGGAGAGCGAGGCGGCTGCCTATGCTGGCAGACCATGGTGGCTTTGTGCCACCCCTTTAGTGCCCATGGCAGGCCATGTGTTTTGGCACACATGGCCTGCCGCTTCTGACCCCTGTCCAACAAGAAGTTGCATCGAAGAGGGGTCAGAAGCAGCAGGCCATGTGTGCCAAAAGACATGGCCTGCTCTGGGCACTGCTACACCCCCCCCCCCCCCAAAAAATGCTCAGCCGCTGCTGCCATCCCCCCAGAAGACTAAATTGGCAGCAGGGTGGCTTGGTGTGGAGGCGGGGCTCATCCGGGGCTCCTGCCTAAAGCGACAGAAACCCTTGAGTCAGCTCTGGCAAAGTCATGCTTTCATATACACCACATATGGCGTATTACAAGTAGGTTGATGTCTATCTTCTAAAGTTAGATCACGTATATCATAATGCCCACAGGCAAAATGGCCCAGTGATTTTCTTTCTACATTGATAGGCAGCTTCCATGTGCTTGATTTGCTGACTAAATCCCCAGTGTTATTTATGCCGCCGATACACCACCAGGGGTGATCACAAAAAAAATTCATGGAATTCTAAGATTTGCCGGTATTTATGTATTACAGCCATAATCTTAGGAGTCTGTACTGAAAATGGTCACACACATATCAATTGATTCATCGCTGTTTAAAGGCTTTTCTCGCAACAGTAACTCTCTTAGCATATAAAGCTCTTAAATATGCTTTTCAGGGACCCTCTTTGATTCTATCTATGAAAAAAGCTTTTGTTTGACGCTTATAATCTTGAACAGAAGTGCTACAGTTGCAGAAATTAACTAATTGGAAGACCCATCTTCAGTTTAAGGACGATCATGAGAGATAAGAACAGAGGATGGTTCTGGTTTGATTACATTTTTGTATAAGACAGTAGAGAGGAATAATCTCCTAATGTTTAAGAGTCACCATCCTCTCCTGGACAGACTACACAGGCAAGAAGAAACAAGGATTCATCCTGCTCTTCATGGGCATCGCCTCTGCCTTCGACACACTCAACCACAATCTTCTACTCACCCTCCTGCATCAAAAAGGTATAAGGAGCCGAGCCCTCAACTGGTTCAAATCATACCTGTCTGACTGCCAGCAACAAGTCCACATAGAAACTCAATCATCCAGACCCTTCCAACAGACACAAGGAGTCCCACAGGGATCAGCCCTACTTTTCAACAGCCAACCTGTGCCATTATACAATCGTTCAACATATACTACCACATTTATGCCGATGATATGTTGCTATACACCCCTTTCTCCATAGACAGCCCTGATTACTCTTCTATTGCAGAATGCTTCAATGTAGTCTTAGATTGGCTCACTACCAACATCTGATGGTCAACAGCAGAAAGTCAGAGGCCTTATTTATAACCAAAGACCACACTTTTACCCCGCCAACTTCCTTCAGGGTGAAAGACTTCGATCTCATGGCCAAGCAAGAGGTATGCTATCTTGGAATCACATTGGACCAACATCTGAATTGGGAAGCCCACATACAAAATGTCACCAAAGCAGTCTACCATAAACTGAGAACCCTCTGGCATCTATGCCCTCTCCTCAAGCCCTCTGATTACTGCACCGTTTGCCAAGCCCTCATCTTTCCTCACTTGGACTACTCCAACATAATTTTCCATGGCCTGCCAAAACATGCTCTCCAATCATTACAGCTGGCCATGAACACAGCCGCCCGAACACTCCTGTCTATGTCCAGATATGAACACATCACCCCTCTATTGATTCGACTTCACTGACTCCCCATAACAAGTCGCCTGATATACAAAGCCCTCCTCACCTTCAAGGCATTTCTGCAACCTCTCTCACAAAGCTCATACATTGTACACCGGAGACCAGAACTAGGAGATCATGCATGGTGAACTCACTCGCCATCCCCTCAGCCATAAGGTCATGTGCCCAATCCACTAAGAATTGTGCATTTTCCTTATATGCGCCAACTTGATGGAACGCCCTACCCCCAACGATCCGAGCCATCCCAGATCTGACATCCTTCTGGAAGGCATTAAAGACATACCTGTTCCAACTAGCCTACAACCAGCCACCCAAAACAAGGTCTAAGCATTATTGCTCAGCCTGCACACCTCCAGTTCATTCCACCATGCTAATATGTAATATATAGCTATCTGCTCTCAACACTTGTATACTACCGTTCTCCATTGTTTTCAACCCAAGTTAAACTGTTCTATGCAAACCTGTTTGATGTTTTACTGTTAATGTTATTTCCAATTCAATGTAAACTGTTCTATGCAAGCTGCTAGGTACGTATGACCTAGATTGGCCACTGTTGGAAACAGGATACTGGGCTTGATGGACCTTGGTCTGACCCAGTATGGCATATCTTATGTTCTATGTAAACCTGTTTATTGTTCACATTATATGTAAATCACACTGATCTTAAAAAGCGTGTTATAGAAAAGCAAATAAATCACCAGGCGACCGGTACGTTTGCACTGATAGAAGAGAGACTTTCTAAGTAGCTTAATCCAAATGCTTCCCTTTAAGACGCTATATAGAGTATAAATAAAGCAAAAAAAACCCCAAAACATTATATAAGGAAAGAGCGATTGCCTGCCAAACACCTCCCTTTTATTCCTGAATACAGTCTACTGACCCAAGGGATCCCTTTCATAATCTCTAGATATGAGAATCGGGCAGGAGAAACAGCTCCACTGCTTCCATAAGTTCTCTCTGTGAATGAGCAGATATGTCAAGCTTCTGACTGTCTGCAAAAATTACAAAAAAAGAGAGAGATGAGGAAAGTCTGTAAAACTAGGCTTGGAGCCAGGCTGCCCCCAAAAGGAGCGCACAGTCTCCAACCAGTGCGTGTGTGGACTGTGTCAATGAACTTTTATAACTGTTTACTTTCCATGCAGGGATAGCATGAAAATGACATGAAACCCACTTCCCAAAAGCAGAAAAGTCACTGCAACAGGACTTGGGTAAATTGTTATTTTTGTAAGGTTCTTCCACATCTACACACTCACTCATCCAGAGCTAACGTAGAAAATGACCAGTTCAGGTCATTCAACTACATCAAACCAGGAAAATCCACAACCCGGTCCCTCTCCCTGGATGAGGTCTCCATGTCCACCTCTCTCATCACAGTTCTTAGCCACCCAGAGCACAGGTTAAAAAACAGCAACCTCGAGGAGTACACATCAGGGGGAACTAATCAGCATCGTAGATCTCATGAAACACTTGTTACCAAGCAGTATATCCACTTTTCCCTGCCATCTTGTACACAGTCACAGATATTGCTGCAGAATGCCTTCAAGACAAAAAAAATGGATAAACAAACACCTTCCTTCATGTTTCTTTTCCACAGGATAGCAATTGATGGTCTGCACTGTCAGCAAGACAAATATCACCTCGCTTTCATGCTACTGTACAGGACAGTTTTTTAGCTCTGCCGAATCATGCATCCTTTAAGTCTGGTTCTGCTGAATTATGCTTCTGTTCTGGGATGTCGCCAATCAACTCCATCACGTTTCTCCACTCATGTAACTTAAGTATCAGCACCTCTCTGTAGTATGCAATCGTTGCCACTACCTGGTCTGCTCCACTCTGTCCAAATCTACCTACCTAGGATATTCACGAGTCCTCACTTTCTTCTAAAGCTTCATATCCAACTACTCGAGTTGCAAGGACCAACAACTACCAAAATGAAGGTCAATACCCCTGGCACCTTCGGCTTGGGAATCACCCAGCTGTGTGACTGATTAAATCCTTGTCCATGGAGAAAACAGTAACAGAGGTTCGCTGTAGACAGCAGGATAAATCAGCCTCACAATCTCACCTTCCTTCTTTTTCGGTTGAAGTTGTTTTAGCTTTTCTTCTAAGATCTGCAATGGACTGAGGAAGGAGGAGTGAGGGCCACTCACATATGGCCAGAATGTTTTCCTACATTCTTCTGAGCTCTGATCAGATGTCACCAAGGATGACATCACCTATCTGTTTGGCTGATTTGTCCTGCTGTCCATGGAAAATCCCTGTTATAGGTAAGCAAACTCACTTTCCATGATAAGGGTTTTTGTTTTGTTTTTTTAGAGTATCATCTATTATGCCATATCTTTATGTATATAGTTTCATGTATTCCGCATCTATCCTGATATATGTCAATATGTAAATAGTTACCCATGTTCTCCAAGTTCTATTCCCTGTTATAATGTAAACTCAATCAGTCTTCTCTGATCTGAGTATTCTTTGTTAAATGTAAACCGCACTGATAACAAATAGTGCGGTATATAAGAATTGTTAAATAAATAGAGGCCCCATTCATAATTTGCATGTATGAAAATGGCCATTTAAATGTGCAAATCACACACATCCAAAAAGCCATTTTAGAAAGACCCAAATTTGCACATCTTCCCCAATCACATCCAAGTCACATGGGGACCCCCCAAAAAATCCATGTTCATCTCCGATTTCACAACGATGATGCACATGTAAACCTACCAACAGACAAGTCCAAATATAGATATTACAAAAATGCTTGTTTCAGCCAGCTCTCAACAGTAGAGATGACAGGAGAATGCCCTCTCAACCCCCTCAGAAAAGGACAGCAGGCAAATATCAAAGCCCCTTTTTTTTTTTTTTTTTTACTGCTACACTGCTTCATGTCTTCATTTGGAAAATAGCTGGCGTGCAATGTGCAGGTGGTGACATAGTCACGTGCAGGTTCTGAAATACTTCTTAGGGACACCATGGGCCTTTATTCTGCACAGCCTCTCTTTCCCGGACATTGACGGATGGACGGACAAGGTGCTTCTGGTGTGCACGGACCAGGAGAAGGACCTTGGTGTGATTATTTCTGCGGATCTCAAGGTGGCAAAATAGTGTGACAAGGTGGTGGCAAAAGCCAGGAGGATGTTGGGTTGCATACAAAGAGGAATTACCAGCAGAAAGGAAGAGGTACTAATGCCACTGTATAAATCACTGGTGAGGCCTCACTTGGACTACCGTGTTCAGTTTTGGAGACCATATCTTGCAAAGGACTGGAAACTGTTCAGAGGAAGGCAACCAAAATGAGTTGGAGCCTGCGGCAGAAGCCTTATGAGAAGAGACTTGAAGACCTAAATATGTACACTCTGGAGGAGAGGAGGGACAGGGGCAGTGGGAGCCAAAATCAACTGTAAACTTAAACTACAGTGCCAACCCAAAACCTCAAAGGAGATGAGAATGACCAACCCCATTAGGAAATTCAGCAAACTCAACGAGGAACACCTCATAAGCACCATTGCATCCCACATAAACCTAGATTCCACAGACCTAGACGAACTAACTAACAGATGGAACACACACATCCAAAATACATCTAACCCAACTCTGAAACACACATCAAACCCACATAAGATCAACTCGGAACCCTGGTACACAGGAACTCTAATAAAATCAAAAAGGGAGCTCCGTAAAATAGAGAGAAAATGGAGACAAACCAAATCCTCCGATCTCAAAACTAAATACATGGCCCATCTCGCAAAATACAAAGACAACGTGAACAATGCAAAAAAATTACATCACACCAACATCCTAAACAAGGCAATCAATCGCCCACGAGAGTTATTTGAACTAGTCAAATCACTAACCAAAACTGACCAAAATGCCAACCTCAACAAATCCATCAAGGTCCAAACACTGGCAAACCACTACGCGACCAAACTGACGGCCCCTGGTCCTCCACCCCCCCCCACCAACACCACAAATCAGAAGTGAGAACACCACAACGCAAAACCAGTTATGGGAGCACTTCCACAAAATAGGAACCAAGCAAATCACAGCCATTGTCACAAGCCTGAAAAGCACCACCTCCCCACTAGATCCCTGTCCTGCATCCTGGATCAAGGCAGTGAAACAAGACATAGCACCTCACATAGCACACATAGTTAACCTATCCCTACAACAAGGAATCATGCCCTCAGAACTAAAGAAATCAGTCATTAGACCGATCCTAAAAAACACTACACTCAACGGAGAAGACCCAGCCTCCTACCGTCCCATATCAAGTATCTCATTCCTGGCAAAGATCATAGAAAAAACGGTCCTTCTACAACTCCAAGACCATCTGACTGACAGTGCTCCTCTTGATGACCAGCAATATGGCTTCAGGCAACATCATGGAGTTGAAACCCTGTTACTAGTTCTACTTAACCTCCTAAAGGGCCTTGAAAACAAAAAGAAAATGTACATTCTTGTATTCATTGACATCTCAGCTGCCTTTGATACAGTTAATCATGGGACCCTCATAAATAGGATAAAATCAATAGGAATAACAGGAACCCCACTAAAATGGTTCTCATCCTACATCTCAAATCGAACACAACAGGTTCAATTCAACGGAGAAAAAGCAGAATCTTTCTCACAAACACAGGGAATCCCCCAAGGCTCTGCTCTCTCAGCACTTCTGTTTAACATATATATGCAGCCACTATGCAAAATTTTCTCACGGCACGAAATTAATTACCACATCTATGCCGATGATATCATGCTATACACACAACTAGACACTAAAAACCCAGACTACAACCCACTGGAGACATGTATCGGAGAGATGCAAGACTGGTTACAACAAAGTAGTATGTCAATTAATCACAAAAAAAACCGAAGTAATGTATATCTCCAAAGAACCGAATTTTGACCCTCCCACATCAATAACACTATGTAACAACACTTACCAAACAAAAAAAGAAATAAAGTATCTAGGAGTCACATTTGACTGTGACCTAAAGATGGAAAAACACCTCCGAAAGACCAACAGAGCAGTTTTCCACAAGCTTAGAGTGCTCCAACCCATTCGGAATATTATTGATCCCCAAGACTTCAGAACAGTGGCCCAAGCACTCATCATGCCACATTTTGACTACTGCAACGCCATCCTACAAGGTTTACCTAAAAAAACCCTAAACATATTACAAATGGCACAAAATGTAGCTGCCAGGGTCATAATGAAGAAAAATCTAAGTGACCACATCACACCAGTACTAATTCAATTACACTGGCTACCCATAACAGCTCGCACAAAATACAAAATACTAACAACCACCTTCAAACTCATCCACAACTTAGCACCTTCCTTCCTCAACAACCTAGTAAGATTGCAACCTCCTACCCGAAACAGAAGAACCCACAATTCCAACATCCTTCACACTCCAACAGATATAAGATCTGCCAAAGCTAACACCAGCCACAGGGCTTTCTCATATGCGGCGCCAGCACTGTGGAACCAACTCCCACCAGAACTACAAGCTAGCAATGACCTTCTAGACTTCAGAAAGAAACTCAAAACGCACATTTTCCAATCACATTTCAACCTGAACTAAACCCACAGATGGAGCAGCCCCTGACCACTGTGTCCAAGAAGATTATCCTGTATATATGTATTTATGTATATATGTAAATGAACTCCCCCATAGCTAAGAAGTGTTAACTCTGTATGATGTGCTTTTCTGACAATCTGTATGTAAACAAAATTTGTACCTGCCTTGATTCGGCAGTTTCACAATAGTAATCCTACCCGCTTCTGATCGCTGGAAGGAGCGGGCTACAAATGCTTGCTAAATAAATAAAAAATAAAATAAATAAATATGAGTCAGACCTTTAAATACTTAAAGAGAAATAATGAACAAACAAACCTCTTCCAAAGACAGGGAAGCTGTAAAACTAGAGGGCTTAACATGAAGCTGCAAGGGGGTAAATTGAAAGGCAATTATTTATTATTTATTGTAAATAATTGCCCCGGTTACCCAAGTTTCTGTTCCTGTTTTATGTAAAAAAAAAAAAGATAATCTGTATCTTATCTGATGTTTTCTTGTTCTATGTAAACCGCGCTGATTATGAATAGTGCGGTATATAAAAGATGTTAAATAAATAAATGTCAGGAAATACTTTTTCACTGAGGGGTGGTGGATGCTTGGAATGCCCTCCCGATGGAAGGGGTGGGGGCAAATACAGTGACAGAATTCAAAATGGCATGGGACAGACACAGTGGATCCCTTTACAGCAACAGGGTAACATCAAAATAAATTTAACTAATTTCTAAACATACAGGGTTGTCCTACACGGAGTGGTGGGTTCACCCTTAAAACAAAGGCATGGGGAGGGGTGGCCTGCACTGAGTGACAGGTGCACCTACTCTTGCCATCTTACTGGGCAGACTAGATGGACCATACTGGTTTTTATCTGCTGTCATTTACTATGTTACTATGTTTATCTTCTAGGGTGAGAATATGCATTTGCAAATGTCCACCTACTCTACTGCCCCCTCCTGGGAAATTTTGGATTTTGACTTGTATGGTCCAGGGAGCACCTAAATGCTTATCTAAAATGTGCCTGCACGTATGTAGGGAATAGTTTTATAAGCATATGCCTGGGCAAAAGGTCAAAAAGTGCCTATTTTTTAAAAACATCAAAACCCTATGCTATTCACAAATGTTTGAAAATAGAGAAACTTAGGAAAAGCTCCTTGCTATATACCTAAAATGACTTTTTCATTGTGTGTTTTGGTAGATATTTTATAAAAACCAACATGCGCTTTACAAAACAGGCTCCCAGCAAAAGCCCCGACAGGGGGCAGATTCGCATGCATAAATGTGCCAGTGTAAATTTGGGCGTGCATTCTCGGCAGGTACCTGTGCACTATGCGGGGTTCCATGTTAGGCAGCAGCACCCAGGAAACAGACGTAGGTGTCATGCTGAATAACGTGTTGAACCCTGCTAGCTTCCATTTCAGAGCTGCCAAGTTACCCAGCTCCAGGAGGGAGACTCTTGTAGTCCCTGATTTTAGCAATTGTCGGAAATCCGGGAGCTGCAGAACTCGGCAACTCTGCCATTCTTCTCAGTGGGGGTGAGGGAAGATCAGGCCCCCTCCCGGAAAGCTCTCCGCAGCCTTCCTTCTCTCGTTTGCTCAGGAAATGCTGAAGGGGGCGGAGGGAAGTCCTGGCACTGGATCTTAGCGCGCAGCACAGGCATCCCTGAAGCAGAAGCTGCAGCGCGACGTCACAGAACTCCCGTTCCAGGTTCGGGAGCCCGTGCAAGACCCACGCGCGCGCCAAGGGGGTGGAACTGTGGCCTGCTCTGGCCATTGGTCGGCCTGTGGGCGTGGCCCAGCAGCTGCACGCCCCGTTCGACGAACTTGAGCCCTTTAAGTGTGACGCGTGGGCGCTGCCTGTTGCACAAGTGCGAGCCTGGCTGCAGCATGGTGGACAGCATCTATCGCACGAGGTCCCTGGGGGTGGCGGCCGAGGGGCTCCCCGACCAGTATGCCGACGGCAAAGCAGCCAGGGTTTGGCAGCTCTACATTGGGGACACGCGGAGCCGGACAGACGAGTACAGAACTTGGCTCTTGACACTGCTTCATCAGCACAACTGCCACAGGGTGCTGGACGTGGCATGTGGCACTGGGTAAGGGACCTTCGCAGGCAGGGATATTGCGATCTTGCTTACCCCTTCCCTCCCCTCAAGCAACCATCAGCGTCGCAAGGTCCCACAGCAGAACTGGCCCTGAAACTGCTAAACATTAACCTGTGCTTTGGATGGAAGTGTGGATCTGCTCTCCCTGCAGGGAACAGAGTGTGGCTGGCTGTCAGATCACTTGTTTGCTTTGACCGCTGCTGCTCTTTGTTGACCCTCATGACTATCTCGTCTTGCGTAATGTTTGATGGTCCTGTTGCAGCTTCTTTACCACTTTTTCATCTCGATTAACTTTTTGAAGGCATACACCAAACTCTGTTTTAAAGCTAGATGATGAATGACTGTAGAATTATACTTTTTGAACAGTACACAAAAGCGTTTTGCAAGATTAAAAATCTTTTATATTTTGGAGTCACAATTTTTGATGTATTAGTTAATTGGAGGTTTTTTGCTGACCATAAATTTGTGGTATTAACAACTTTTTAGTATTTTTGTTTGCAGGGTTACAGTTAGGTAGTTGCCCATAGCCTTAGCAATATGAATCTCTCTGGTTTCTGAAAAGAGGAGCCCTTCTGTGCTTTCTTTAGCAGTACAGGCAGCCTTATTCCCTATAAAATCCCATAGAACCATTCATACATGCAAGCCTGGATTTCGCTCTCTGTAAAAATTCTACAACAAATTTAAATCTCGATGAGGAGAGAATACCCCTGCAAGAAGGTAGAGAAGATGGAAGGATTGGTGAGACATAAGAGGGGTGACCCCTGTGGGATTACAGGGAAAGAAATAGTCCCCCTTACTGCTCACAGTACAAAAGAAAATAGACATGTTTTGATGTCCTCTCAATAACTGTGACTAAAATTCCCCCCATTACCAGGCACTCCATAAAGTAACAAAACCTTGAATAAACACACTCAATCTATAAATAGTAAATCTCCACAACCAAACCAATATCAACACCCAGAAGCCAAACAGCGGCAGCCTTCCCTATGAAGAACAGGGAGCTCGAACACTGCAACATGCTCTAGAACCCAGTACAGCTGCTACTGGGAGGTGCGGATCTGAAAATAGAACCAGCAGTGCTATGCTTTCCTTGTATAGACTTACATCAGATATCAGTGTGTGTGGCAGAGAGAGAGTTAACTAGGTTTTTACCCCTGCTGCACTGGTTGGTGAAACCCTATTCCCAGGAAGAGCTGATTTGGAGCCTTGTACACCTGACCTGGCACTAGTCGGAGCCAGTTTTCAGAGAAGCAGAGAGACTTCCATTACCCTAAGAATAAATCTTTCTATCTTCTCTGCTGGCTTAAATCTATCAATTCTAACTGTTGATTTTTGGGGGATTACTATTATAGCTTTTAACTGTGGTTTTAGACTAAGCTTGGGGGCATTTGGACTGCTTTCCTTGTATAGACTTACATCAGATATCTGTGTGTACCCACAGTACAGGAACAGCCTATTTGCCAGAGACACAGGTTCCCACCCACCCACCCCTCACCCCACTCACGGGCTACATTGCCTTTGTAGGGTTCACATACATGCCATCTATCCTTTCTTACTTGGGTTAAAAGCCCACATCTTCTTCATCCTTTCTTCTTCATCTTCCTCTTCTGGGACTGCTTAACCAACATGTCGCGTATTCAGTGCAATAACTGCGGTACTTTCATTCCCAGACAAATCATTTGGAGCCTAAGAGCTTGTCCTATGTGCCTCAGGTCAGCTGCCATGCATGACAAACTGACTCTTCTAAGGAAAGACCTAGTTGCCATGCATAAAGAAGTGACTACTGCGGGAGGAACTGGCTGCAATGAAACGCACCTCTTCTAGGATACAAACTGAACAAAGCCCACCACCGCTACCACAAAGAATCAAACACCCCAGGAACAAATGGAGCACAGGGGGTTCTGGTAGATTGTGACCTATAACACAGAGGCATCCTATACATCAAGGGATATCCCTGCACAATGCCTTCTCTGCCTTGGCTAATGAGGATGCTCAATCCAATGAAACTGAAGGGCCCTTAAATGAGTCAGACACTGTCCAATCACCTGCTAAAGCACCAAATATGAAGAAAACCTCAAACAGAAAGCTACTACTACTTGGAGTTTCCATCATCAGAGGCACCAACTTGGGAACACAGCTCAAAGGAGAGAAGATAGTCATGTGCCTACCAGACTCAACAGCCAGCAGGAATACAAACCACGTTGTTGAAGTCCTTAGCACAAAAAAATGAACACTCCAAACCTGATGTTATTATCCACTTGGGCACAAATGACCTGGCTAGAAACAGTGCCTCTACAGTCCAAAAGGACTTCCAATCTCTGGGAGAGAAACTCAAGCCCAGTTAACACTGTTGCATTCTCAGAGGTTCTGCCTGTTCTTGGTAAGGGGACAAAAAGGCTGCATCACATTAACAGCTTTAATACATGGCTCCAGACCTGGTGCAAACAAGAAGGATTCAGATTTATTGGTGACTGGGGAAACAGATGGAGCAACTAGAGACTATACTGTGCTGATGGACTACATCTCTCTGTCGCAGGGAAAAGAATCCTAAGTGAAAGATTCAGGCAGTATGTGGATATGCATTTAAACTAGGAAAAGGGGGTGACGGATGTGGAAGGTCAAGACTGGCACGCCACCCCCTGCAAAAGCAGAATAATATCAGAAACAGCCAAACCACACATCAAAAACAAGTGGGAAGATGTAGGCAGAACAAAATCAATGCAAAATACACACAAGCCAGGTAAATGCTGGAAAGCAATGAGCACAAATGCTCGAAGCTTAGCCAACAAAGTTACGGACCTGGAAGCCCTACTGGTGGAAACGGATTTGGACATTATGGCCATTACAGAAACCTGGTTTAATGAATCACATGATTGGGATATAGCCATAGCTGGCTATAATCTATTCAGAAGAGACACAGAAAATGGAAAAGGAGGAGGAGTAGCCTTGTTTGTCAAAAACAATATTAACATGTTATTTTTATAAACAGTCCTCTATTCTACAAATAGGCTATATAACCACCTAATGGTTGTCACTTCTTTTAGCGCAAAACATTCCACAAATATATATGTAGCTAATGGAGGTCTCAGACTTGTGGTACTAATTTCAAAACATAACTTTTTGCAAAGTACCAATGTTGCATCAACGACCTCTTAGTATGATTTATAGCTACTGCTTTAAACTGATGTTCTCTTCTTTAAATTCAAAAATCGCTTATCTTGATTAACTCTGTGCTTATCCAGATTAGCTGAAGTTGTGCCCGACGCCTCTATCTGGCACCATATCGGCATTTCACCACCTTGAAGGGTTTCCTCAGGGGATTTCTGCTACTGTAGCACTGTTAACAAAAAAGTATTATCACAACTCTTGCTGTTATGCCTATAGTTCAATCATTTAAGAACAAAATTTTATATGTAAAGATACTGCGGTATACCTGTAACGCTTAAACTTCTCAATAATAAACTGTTACCAAACGCAGTGCTGTCGGTTTTCCTGCATCAAAAAAAACGCCACGCATGCGGGTTCACAAGTTCATGTCCCTTTAAACATTGACCATGTGACGTCATATTCTAGTTACTCACAAAAAGAGGAAACAATTGCCAAATATGAAGGTTAAAAGCTTGCAGAAAGTCAAACCAATCCTGAATGTGTATATTCCAAAAGATCTTACAGATGTTCCCCGTTCTGTTACAAAAGTAAAAATAAAATCCCACAAATAAAAAGTATTTATAAGCATAGTACATTTAATTTTCTTATCTTCTCATTCCTCCTTTTCGTGTACTGTCATATTCAAAACCGTTACACGCAAGCTCCCCATTCTATTGCGAGATTAAGACCTCGCGGAATCAGCGTGTCCAACTTATATATCCACCATTGCTCCTTTATAATCAGGGTTTCTTCTCTGGACTTTCCATTTCATCCTTTATAAATCTTATCGATACAAAAGCACCGTAAATCTTCAAAAGTGTGATTATTCTCCAAACAATGCGTTACTATAGGTGCCGCCTGTATTTTACATCATATGCGACTACGGTGTTCATTCATTCGAACCTTAAATGGTCTTATAGTCTTGCCGATGTATAATAACCCGCAAGGACACTTTATGCAATATACCACATAACTAGAACTACACGTAGTGGTATGTTTTTTAATGCATACTTGACATTATGGCTCTCAAATTCAATAATTTCTTCTGTTATGTTGCAGATGTTGCAATTCCCACACTGTCGGTGTCCTGCTGAAGTGGTATCCCTTAAATTAGCCGTCGATCTTAATACTGTAGGGCTAAGTAGCTCCTTTAAATTTTTATGCCATGTCCACACACATCAAACCTTATGGTGTTGTAACCCGGGGAGTATATTTAAAACATTTGAATGACGTTGAACAATACGTTTAATCTGGAAACTGTATGGAGAATATTGTGTTAGTAAATTTACACAGGTATCACTGGTCTGCTCTTTATTTCCGGCTTGCAATAGCAAAGATCTGTTATTATACAGCGCCCTCTTGTAAGCAGTTTTTATAATTTGATCTGGATATCCTCTAGCCTGAAGATCCTGCATCAGTTGTCGTGATTGAAATTTAAAGTCTACGATATCTTATGAATGTTGAGCCCCCGGTGATGGCCCCCCCCCCCCCCCCCCGTTATATGTCCCACTGCTTTGACCCGGTGAAAAGCGGGATATAAATACAGTTAAATAAATAAATAAAATAAATGGTGATGGAACCAACCAGGGAGTGGAGGAGTAGCCTAGTGGTTGGGGCAAGGTACTTCAGGCCGGAAGGTCGGGGGTTCATATCCCCCTAGAGGACAGCAACCTTGGGCCGGAAGGACTGGGGTTTCTAGTCCCACAGGTGCTCCTTGTGGTCTTGGGCAAGCCACTTAACCCTCCATTGCCCATGTTCCCTGTAAAATAGTTCTCTGTGTGCTGTGCTTTCCTGTCTAATCAATGTGTTTATACCTCAAAAATTTCCTGTCATGATTTGACAATTTCCAATCTGTAATCAAAAACCACTGCTGATCGCTGGAAGTAGCGGTATACAAATGTATAATAAATAAATAAAATAAATAAAAAGCTCAACACTGGATTTAGTGCTCACCAACAATGATAGCGTGTCGAATGTCTGTGTGAGTGCCCCTGTGAGCAACAGCGATCATCACACAGTGTGGTTTGAGATAAAAGCCAAGGTACAGGCCAAACATAGCAAGCTCAAAGTCCTAAACCTCAAAAACACTGAGTTCAATAAAATGGCCAAGTACCTAAAGAGGAGCTGACAGGGTGGAGGGAGATAAGGGTAGTGGAATTGCAATGGACTAAACTAAAGCTGGCAATAAAAGAGGCAACAGACAAATGTAAAAAAAAGTAAACAAAGACAAGAGGAGAAGGAAACACATTTGGCTTTCCAAAGAAGTGGCTACTCAAAGGCAAAAAACACAGCTTTCGCAAAATTCAAAAGCTTGCAAACAGAAGAACACAGAAATGAATACAGGATCAAACTCAAAGAGACAAAAAGAGAAATAAGGATAGCAAAATCAGGCAGAGGAAAAGATGGCTAAAGATGTTAAGGGTGGCGACAAAACTTTCTTCAGGTATATTCAGGAAAGGAAGATGATCAGAGTTGGAATTGCAGGACTCAGAAGTGCTGGGAAAGGACTCGTGGAAAGTGACATAGAAAAAGCCAAATTGCTAAACAAATACTTCTGCTCTGTTTTTACTAAAGAAAATCCTGGAGATGGACCAGCTGTGACTCCCAAATATAAAAATGGGAATGTAGTAGATACCACACCATTCACAGAAGATGAGGTGTTAGAACAACTTGCTAAACTGAAAGTAGACAAAGCCATGGGACTGGATGGGATACATCCCAGGATACTGAAAGAGCTCAGAGGTTCTTGCAGGGCCGTTAAAGGATGTATTCAACAGATCCTTGGAAACAGGAGAGGTTCCTCAGGACTGGAGAATGGCTGATGTCGTACCTATACACAAAAGTGGCAACAGGGAAGAAGTGTCAAACTACAGACCCGTGAGCCTTACCTCGGTGGTGGGAAAAGTAATGGAGGCGCTCCTGAAAGAGCGAATAGTGAACTTTCTCAAATCCAACAGGTTGCAAGATCCGAGGCAATATGGTTTTACTGAAGGACGTTCTTGCCAAACAAATTTGATTGAGTTCTTTGACTGGGTGACCAAGGAACTAGATCAGGGGCATGCAATGGATGTCATCTACCTGGATTTCAGCAAAGCCTTTGACACTGTTCCTCATAGGAGGCTTGTCAATAAACTCAGTAGCTTGGGGATGGGTACCAAGATGGTAAACTGGATTAGAAATTGGTTGACTGACAGATGACAGAAGGTGATGGTACATGGAGCTCACTCGGACCAAAGGAAGGTGATTAACGGGGTGCCCCAGGGTTCGGTCTTGGGCCCGGCATTGTTCAATGTATTTGTGAGTGATATTGCTGAAGGACTGAATGGAAGTCTGTCTTTTTGCAAATGACACAAATATTTGCAACAGAATGGACTCCCCCGAGGGAGTGGATAACATGAGGAAAGATTTACAAAATGCTTGGCAATTATGATTTAATGTGAAAAGGTGCAGTGTCATGCACTTAGGTAGCAGAAATCCAAGGGAAATGTACACAATAGGGGGCGAGAGGTTGGTATGCACGGTTCAGGAGAAAGACCTTGGTGTGATTATCTCTGATGATCTGAAGGTGGCAAAACAGTGCGACAAGGCGGTGGCAAAAGCCAGGAGGATGTTGGGCTGCATACAAAGAGGGATTACCAGCAGAAAGGAAGAGGTACTTATGCCACTGTACAAGTCACTGGTGAGGCCTCACTTGGAATACTGTGTTCAGTTTTGGAGACTATATCTTGCAAAAGATGTAAAAAGACTGGAAACTGTTCAGAGGAAGGCAACCAAAATGATTTGGAGCCTGCGTAAGAAACCTTATGAGAAGAGACTTGAAGACCTAAATATGTACACTTTGGAGGAGAGGAGGGATAGAGGAGATATGATTCAGACCTTTAAATACTTAGAGGAACAATGAACAAACAAACCTTTTCCAAAGACGGGGAAGCTGCAAAACTAGAGGGCATAACATGAAGCTGCAAGGTGGAAAATTGAAAGGCAATGTCAGGAAATATTTTTCACTGAAAGGGTGGTGGATGCTTGGAATGCTCTTCCAATGGAAGTGGTGGGGGCAAACACGGTGACGGAATTCAAAACAGCATGGGACAAGCACAGCGGATCCCTTTACAGCAACAGGATGAAAACAAAATAAACGGAACCATCTAACTTCTCAGCAAATAGGGGTGTCCTACATTGGGTGGTGGGTCCACCCCTAAACAAAGACATGGGGAGGAGTGGCCTGCACAGAGTGACAGGTGCACCTACTCTTGACGTATCTTGCTGGTCAGACTGGATGGACCATGCTGGTCTTTATCTGCCGTCATTTACTATGTTACTATACAGCTCCCTGCACAGAAATTCCCCCTAGCAGAATCCCTGACCTCTTTCACACACAAAACACAGGCAGACCCTCATCAGATACGCAGGAAATGACCACAGACTGGAAATAGAAAGGTGAAGATAGTGAACTGGAAACCTCAAGACGGCAGATTCTGCATGCAGCATAATCCCAGGGAAGTAGAAAAGTTTCCTCCTGCTCTGTGCAAATACAAAGACATCAGAGAATGATGCACATCGTCCAAACGAACAGAAGGCTAATGGCACGGAAATCTCAGTACTGCTTCCAACTGAATAAGTATACAAAGGAATTACTAAGTCAAACAAGGAAAGGAATAGATGGCATGTTGTTCATCTCTTTCTGTACCTACATCGGTGCCAACAGAATCCTGGAGCAGCCCTGCATTATTTTCCGCATTTTAACGTCCAGGCCAGTGTTACACACATTAGGAATGAAGTTTAAATAAGACATTTTATGTAAATAATTGTATTGAGGATTGAACAATAGCAGAGATATCACAACACCCCACCTTTCCCTATTCCAAAATACATCATCGGTGCCTAGGAAAAGAACAAAGCCCACCACCCGAACAGTACCAAGGAAGACAGAATGATAAGGACAAACAGGACATGCCGTAGTAAGTCAACACATCTTCACTAACCGTGAGAATTATAGCTTATAAAAATATGCGTGCAGACGCACAGTACAGCAGTCCAGTAATAAGTGGCAGTAACAAACAATTTCATTAAAAAAAAAAGAAAAGCTTGAATGTTCAATTTAGCCTCCCTGCAGATAAAGGCGGCAACAAGCATAAATCAATGCTATAAGACCCTTACAAGAACAAAACAGCATAGGCAGAGCCATAGCAAGTGTGAATCGCGCCCTGTGCGACTTGCACATCGGGCACACGCACACCCTCCCCCCACATCTCCATCCAGCCACTTTCTGGATGGCGGCGGGAGAGAAGAGGCGTGCCCGACGTGCAAGTCGATGACGCGCTAAGCCGATCTGTCCCTCCCTCCTCTGACGCCGCGTCAGAGGAGGGAGGGACCAGACCTGCTTAGCGTGCCCGACGTGCAAGTCGATGATGCGCTAAGCCGATCTGTCCCTCCCTGCTCTGACGCCGCGTCAGAGGAGGGAGGGACCAGACCTGCTTAGCGTGCCCGACGTGCAAGTCGATGATGCGCTAAGCCGATCTGTCCCTCCCTCCTCTGACGCCGCGTCAGAGGAGGGAGGGACCAGACCTGCTTAGCGTGCCCGACGTGCAAGTCGATGATGCGCTAAGCCGATCTGTCCCTCCCTGCTCTGACGCCGCGTCAGAGGAGGGAGGGCCCAGACCTGCTTAGCGTGCCCGACGTGCAAGTCGATGATGCGCTAAGCCGATCTGTCCCTCCCTGCTCTGACGCCGCGTCAGAGGAGGGAGGGACCAGACCTGCTTAGCGTGCCCGACGTGCAAGTCGATGATGCGCTAAGCCGATCTGTCCCTCCCTCCTCTGACGCCGCGTCAGAGGAGGGAGGGCCCAGACCTGCTTAGCGTGCCGTGAGAAGGCTTAAGGGGCACATTTCAGCTGTCTGCCGTTGCCTGTCACCGCTGAAAGAAGAAAAAGTGGCAGCGGCAGGCAACAGCAGACAGCTGAAATGTGCCCCTTAAGCCTCGCACAGGGCTAGGTATGGTCCTGAGCACAGGGAGTTCAGCAAAATACTCCTTTTCAAAACTTCCTAGAGCCCTCAAACATGGTAGAAAATATGAGTAAGCATTAAGGCTAACTAGAACCATATTACTGCTTTGTACCCTCCTGCCCCCTTCCCCTCCCCTCCCACGCTGCGACCAATGTTCCCTCTAAGCTGCGCTGGGGGGTGCAGTGCAATCGACGCTTCGCCTCTCCCCCACCAGCAGGAATGCCGGTGGAGGACCCGGCACAGATTAAAGTGAACATTGCAAGGGTGCTGCGGCATGTGCTAGATACAGGGTCTACCACACGCCACAGCACCCTCACAATGTTCACTTTAATCTGCGCCGGGTCCTCTGCCGGCATTCCCGCCGGTGGGGGGAGAGGCGGAGCATCGATTGCAGATTGCACTGCACACACACACACACATCCCGCCGGCAGGAATGTTACCGGCAGACCCAGCGCAGCTTAGAGGGAACATTGGTTGCGACTACAGCAAGTTCTGGTGGGGAGGTCGGACCGGCACTCCCTCCTGCCATTAGTGGCTCACACTGCAGACAGGGGAAATTACAGAGAGAGAGGCCCTTAAGTTAAGACAGAGCCCAATCAAGACTAAGCACAGCGAAGACCTATCCGCACACATGCTATTACCTGATACCCCTGATAACTACCTTGAGATATCAGGCATGAGGAGGCCTCCAGATCGCTAATATGCTTAATCATTAAGTGGAAGAAAACATGCCCAGAGGCGCTCCATCTTATCTGGCTGGCCTCTGAAATCAGCTGTTAATTTTGCCATCTTATAAACATCCCTCACTTTCACTAGCCCCTCTTTGATAGAGGGAGTGGTAGATCTTTTCCAGTATCGGCTTATCACTGAACGGGCTGCTAATAGCAGGCAATTTATCAGTCTAGTGACATCAGCAGGTATGGGAAGGGAAGGTATCCCAAAACGCAGCATTTCAGCTCGTGGGGAAAGTCAAAGCCAATTGTGCGAGTAATCTGGGCATGAACTGCAGCCCAAAAATTTTGTATCTTCTGACACTCCCACCACATGCGGCGGAAAGTTCCTCGCCTGACGCATAATCACCAACACAAAGTCATCGGCTCAGCCCCATCGATACAAATCTTTGGGCATAACAGACATTCGAAATAAGATCCACAGTTGGGTATTAACCAGCGACAAAGAGATTGAACATCTATAATAGTGATAGATATCGAATCAGAACTCATCCGGTTTACCTAGAAAATCCTGTTCCCAATGTCTATGAAAACTAGAAGTCTGTGAAGAAACCGGTAGATCAGTGGAAATAGCATTGTAAAGACAAGCCAAAATAGCTTTCTTGCGGAATCTATCAAAGTATACGTTCCCAGGACTTAGGTGGTCAGGTGCCTGCGGCCACAAACTGTTTCACTTGTAACCAATGTCAAAATTGGTAATACTGAAAATCAGAAATGGGGGTATGGAGCAATTGTTCCAATTCTTGCTTAGTTAGCAGATTTGAGTGATCATAAAGGGATGTTGTTCGCACCGTTTCGCCTGCCGTCTGAAAATGGCTTCCAAAATTCCTAATAAAGGAAAGATTCCCTAGCGTTATATAAAGCGACAGGAGTGGATATAACTAAGATCTCTTGCACACCCCTCCCTCCATGCTCTCCTCACTGGACCTATGAAAATATGCTGCAAAATGGTCTGAGTATCTTTCTTTTCTTGAACAAAAGGGGTAGCCGATAATGGAAGAAGCACGACCCATTCAGCTTCTATGGCCTGCCACGGCAAAGTGACACTATTTGCCCAAAAGTAGAGAACATGGAGGCAGGAACAGTTTGAAGTCTGGAAGTCCAAAACCTCCTAACGATTTAGAATGAATCATCACGTGCCAGCTAAGTCGCGGGCTGTGATCTGCCATATAAATCTCATAAGTACCTGAAGTACTTTTGTGAAAAAGATCTGAGGAACAGAAATAGGGAGTTGTTAAAAGAAGAACAGTTTCAGTAAGAAAAGCATCTTTATTGTTTGAATTCTTCCTATTATGCGGACGACATCCTGCTTTTGTATCACACTAGCCCCTTGGCCCCTGACCTCACTGCCCTTGATACCTGTCTTGCCATATTGCTACCTGGTTTACCGGCAACTTCCTTCACGTGAACCCCTCCAAGTCTGCTGCTCTCTGGATTTCCTTTGGTGCTCCCTCTCCCTCCCTATCTCCTACTCTGTCCACTTCACCCATCCCTCTCATTTCCACTCTCTGCTATCTCAGTGTCACCCTGGATCCCTCGCTTTCTTTCCACCATCACATCTCTGCGCTTGCCCGTAGTTCCTTTTTTCACCTTCGCAAAATCCGTGCTGTCAGGTCCTCTCTCCCTCTCTCACTACTCTCGTCATCTCCTGCTTAGACTATTGTAATTCAGCCCTTGCAGGTCTTCCACAATATCAGCTACAATGCCCTTCAACTTATTCAGAATACCGCCGCCCATCTCATCACCCACTCCTCCCCATTTGATCATGTCACCCCTCTCCCTCCTCAACCTTCACTGGTTTCCTAGCAAAGTCTGGTTCATTTACAAGCTGCTCATTATCACCCACAGAGTCCTCTACCCTAGTACACCCCAGTATCTTGTCGATCTCATCCACCTCCAGCCTGCTCCTCGCCTCCTCCGATGTGCACATGATAACCGCCTCTTCCTTCAGTCTCTCCGTCTCGGGCTTATCTCGAATTCACTCGCCGCTCAGCCTTCTTTTTCCTAAGTCCTGCCCTCTGGAGCTCAGTCCCACACTTCCTTCGCACAGAACCAACCTTCCCCCGGTTCAAAGCCCTTCTTAAGTCTCACCTCTTCCACCAGGCCTTTGAGCGCCCCTCCTCCTCAGACCACCCTGACTCCCCCCTAGCCGTGGGTTCTACCATTGAGATTACACCCTTCATAGATCATTGCCCTTCCCCTCCCCCCTTCCTATTCATCCTGTGATTTGGTGTCTGCTGTCCTCTTTCTGTCTCTCTCCCCCTCTTTTCTTCCTTTGCTCTCCGTCTTCTCTTTCCTGTAAGTTAATGGCGTTCCTTTCTCTCGTTTTCTCTTCTGGCAGCCTATGTTTTATTAAACATAGAAACATGATGACAGAAAAAGACCACATGGCCTATCTAGTCTGTCCTTCCATAACAACAACTACAACAGTCCACTTTTTACCTTTAGAGATCCTCTGTGTTGGTCCCATGCTTTTTTGAATTCAGTTACTGTCCTCATCTCTACCACCTCCACTGGGAGACTATTCCATGGATCCACTACTCTTTCTGTAAAGAAATATTTCCGCATATCACTCCTGAATCTACCTCCCTTCACCCTCATCCCATGTCCCCTCGTAGCAGAACTTGCTTTCAATTGAAAGAGGCTCTCTCCCTGAACATTTATGCCACGGAGGTATTTAAACATCTCAATCATATCACCTCTATCCCGCCTTTCCTCTAAGGTGTACATATTAAGATCCTTAAGTCTGTCCTCATATGCTTTATAATGAAGCCCATTAATCATTTTAGTAGCAACCCTCTGCACAGACTCCATCCTGTTCACATCCTTTTGAAGGTGCGGTCTCCAGAATTGCACACCATACTCCAAATGAGGTCGCACCAAAGACTTATACAGAGGCATTATCACCTCCTTTTTTCTGCTAGCCATTCCTCTCCGTATGCACCCAAGCATCCTTCTAGCTTTTGCCGTCGCCTTTTCTACCTGTTTAGCTACTTTAAGATCATCAGACACAACCACGCCTAGGTCCCGCTCTTCTTTAGTGGACAAAAGTACTTCACCTCCTATACTGTATTGCTCCCTTGGATTGCTGCAGCCCAAATGCATTGTACATCGCCCTGACACTTAGCCATGGGTGGTATATCAAGCCTCACAAATAAAGATAAAGATATGCAGAGAGACTGACACTTGTGTACATCCTATTTGATGGAAGACAGAGGATGATAGTTTCTGGCATATAAATCTTCAAGACGTTGAGGAATCAAGATAACGAGATAGCGAAACTGCGACACTGTGAGGAAATCGTTGGAATAAATCTGTGTCCTACTGTCAGTGGCAGATAGGCACAGCAAAAGAGCAGATTTTTGAAAGTTAACTGTAAACCCTTACAGATGAGAGAAAGTATTCACTATGCCAGCAGTAATGGGCAATGAGACATTTGGGTCCCGTAAAAAGATCAAGGTGTCTTCTGCATAAAGAGATGCTGTGTGAGGCTGGTTCCCCAGCGAAATCCCAATAGACAAAGCGTTTTTACACAATTGAGAGGCAAGAGGCTCGATGGCGAGAGCAAAAAGAAGTGGTGTGGGGGGGGAGGAAGGACAGCCTTCTCTTGTACAGTGTCTGAGCCCAAAGGGCAGAGAAGTAAACCCGTTGACTTGAACCACACTCTGAGGAATTTTGTAAAGAGCAGCAATCCAGTTTTGGAAACAGGGCCCGAAACCGAAATGCTGTAAACTGCAAATAGAATGGAGCTATCTTGTCAAAGGCTTTTTTGGCATCTAAGGAGAGAACAGCAAAACTTTCTGCCGTAAACTGAACAGCACATTTATTAGCTTGTGAACGTTTTCAAAGCTGTAATGTCTTTTTATAAAACCGGTTCAATCCGGATGGATGACTTCCTGGATTGTAGAGTCAAGATGCATCGAAAGGATCTTGGTAAAAATTTTATAATCTACATTAAGTAACAAGATTGGCCTATAACAAAGGATCCTTTTCATCTTTGGGGATTACTATAATTGAGGCTTGATACATAGACTCAGGGAGGCCACCTTGAAGTAATATATCATTAAAGACTCTAACCAACACTGGAGCTACAAGATCAGACATAACTTTGTATAGTTCCGCTGGAAAAAGATCATGACCCGAAGCTTTGGAGTTTTTCAATTGCAGAATGGCTGTCTGCACCTCTGCAAGTGTAATTGGATGGTCAAGGGCCTTCCGCATCTCAGTCGACAATTGAGGTAAAGTTGCCTCCAAAAGCCAACTGTAAATATTCTGATCTTCTGCAAAGAGTTGAGGTATATAAATCTTTGTAAAATTGTGCGAAACACTTTGTAATGTCTGTAGACTTACGAGTTATCTGCCCCTTTCTGTCGGTAATAGCGGAAACTCTCTGTTGCAGACGCTGTCTCTTCAGCTGTCAGAAAAGTAGCTTGCCTGCCTTGTTCCCTTGCTCATAGAAATTGCAACGCATGCATAACATTTGAGATGCTATCTCTTCTTTTTCCAGTGCTGCCAGCTCACCCCATAAGGCTGTCAAATGGCACCACACTCTAGTAGTATACCTTTTCTGATGCTTCGTCTCTATTGTGATCTGATTCTGCAACTCATCATGCTTTGCCATTTTCTTACGTTTGAATGCCATTGCCAGAGAAATTAGCTTCCCCCTCAAAACTGCTTTCTCCACTTCCCAAAGAAGAAAATTTTGAGGTTTCCACATGGTCATTAAACTGCAAGTACTCATTCCAACCTTTTTTCAATTGTGCAATAAAATCTTTATTTTTCAGCAACTGATGGTGCAATGTCTAAGATTTAGGAGGCGGCTCTGTCAACTAACCATCCATTCCATAGCCACTAGATGATGGTCCGAAGGTCCCATAGTTCCAATCTGGACTTGTGGGATTTGGGGAAGTAGAGATCTAGAAGTGAACCATATATTGATACGGGAATGCGAGTGATGTCCAGAGGAGAAAAACGAATAATCTCTTTCCCCAGGATGTAAGTGTCTCCACACATCTCCTATATCTAGGTCAGAAACAAAGTCTAACAAAGATTGGGAGCCTTTCATAGGCCCAGTGGTTTGACCTGACCTATCCAAATGAGAGAGCACACTATTAGTCACCCTCTATTAATAATTCTCCTTTGGTATGAGCTTTAACTGCATCAAGTAATTCCTTCAAAGAGCTAGTTATCGCCGTGGGCAGTATGTAAACGATCAACAAAATCGGTGTATCGAACCAGACACTATTAGGAAGCAGCCAAGGGGATCTGGATATTGAGCAGAGAGCAAAAAAGGACACTTGTGTGATACTAAGATACTCCTCACATATGAGAGGTAAAACAGGAAGAGAAGACCTGAGGAAACATCCGAGAAATTAGATGCGAATGTGCCCCAAGAACCAAATGTGTTTCCTGAAGAAAAACACTATCTGCATGTTCGTGCTGTAATTGATCAAATACTCTGTGCTGTTTAATCGGATGATGGAGCCCTTTGACTTTCCATGAAATAAGTTTAATCATTGTTCCAGTAGAGTTTCAGCTGATAAACAATTTGGAACGCGATCTGGATTGCTACCTCACCCCACCCCCCTTCTAAGGCCTCCCATGCCAGCTAAAGTGTAGTGATGCAATGCTCTACCATAGCCCCCAGTCTGAAGGTGCTGTAGTCTGGTCCCCCACCCCCATGAAACCCCTCAGAACACCACCTCTCCCCTCCACCCCCCAAACATCCCCTGGCCTCAGATTTAGGGGAACAAAATTCTTCCCACCATCCTAAATGAATTGAAAGAGGCATACTAGCCTCTGAAACAGAGGGAAAATAAGGAATCAAAGAGCCCCTGCCTTAGCAGCCCTCTTATCCCCCCTCCAATCCGCCATGTTCCAAAAGAAAAACAAACTACCTGCCAATCCAAACTCAACTTCCCCACCCACCAAATTCCAAAATTTAATAGGATGGTTCCATATAAAGAATTTAGGCATAGCACAGGCTTACAGCCAAATCAGCTTACATTAAAGTTTATACATCAGCGGAAAAGAGAGATTGCAATAAAACAGAGGCATAATTCATCACGGCAGTGCTGCAGTATCCATGGCTTTGCTTGATGCTTTGTCCGGTCTGCTTCCGACTGCCTTCGTGAGCGTGGGACTTTCCGATACTTAGGGGTAGATACCCCCCCCCCCCCCCCATTTGGGTTGTGCTGTACGCTGTTGCGGAGTTCGGCTGCCCTCATACTGAATCTGGTCTAAGAACTCCATGCACGCGGATAGATAGATATCTTCTGTAAGGTGGTGGTCCACTCGAAGACCAGTGCGAAAGGAAAGTTTCAGCGGTATTTAATGGACTTTGAAACATCTGGGCAAGCGGCTTAAAACTATATGCCAGTGCTCCAACGTATATGAAGATAAATCCTGGTATATTTGCAAGCTCCCAATCTTGGAATGCTATGGATCATTTGCCATGAAGGTTCGCAGGAGTGCCACCTTATCTTCATAAAACCTGAAACCGACCACAATTGGGCGGGTGCGCATGTCTCCACCTGTTCTAGAGCTGCCACTCCTGTGCGCCCTTCCCAGTTTAACAGGAGTTGATATGCCAGAGACATGAGGCATAAATGTCTTGCACTAGCTCTAAGATGTTATCATTGTTGTGAGGGGACTCGGGCACCCCAAAGATTCTTATATTATTGTGTCTCTGCCTATTCTCCAGCTCATTTCGTTCCTTCAAATCCGTGGCGAGTTCTTCTTTGATGCTTCTGTGGTGGTCCAGTCAATCTGTTTGCCTATATTGATTTCGTTCTGAGTCACCCAATCCTCTAAGGATTTCAGGTCTGACTGAAGATCAGAAACTGTTTTGGAGAATTCCAGTCTGAAGGAACGTAATTCTTGTAGTAATTCCATTAGGTCTGCTTTAGATGCTGGTTGCGCTGCTGCAGATGTGTCTGCTGGTGCCGACGGAAGATTGGGTGGCGGCACTTGTGCACTAGGAGGGTTGTTAGCCCCAGCACCATCTGATTTTCAAGCGTACTTGGACAGCACAGTTGTGTAGGTGTTCTTAGAAAACATAGTTGGTCAGCGTAGTAACAGTTCAGGTAAGGCAACGGTATTTATTCTCGGTGGTACCACTGGGGAGTGGTAAGAAATTCCCCTTTCCAGGACTAAATATTTTGGGTGGCTCCTCAGACTGCACCAGGAACCACGACAAGTGCTCTTAGCAGTGGTCGATCCAAACAAAACTAGAGTAATATTGCAGACATACACAGAGTGGAGTAGCCACCTAGTGGTTAGAACACTGGCTTGGTAACCAAGCAGCCAGGATTCAATTCCCACTAGCACTCCTTGTGGCCTTGGGCAAGTCATTTAACCCTCCATTGCCTCAGAAGAAAGGTCTAGAAATCTACTTCCGGTGACACTGCCAAGAAAACCCAGGATCTTCTGGGTCGCCAGGAGTCAGGACTGACTCGAAGGCACACATTGCATTTTACACTTTAAGGGAGAGGAGGTTCCAGAATTGCCCACAAGAGGGAGCTCACAATACACCCTTAACAGGACAGTAGACAAGGAGGCAATACCTTAACAAGCAAAGTTTCACCAACACATAGATCTTCTTTAAGGAGAGGAAAAGACACTTCATAGGAAGCTCAGTGGAAGGTACAAAGTGTTGGAACAGGGTCCATTGAAGGAGATCCGCGGAAGCAGCACTTTGGGAAACTTGTGAGGGAATGTCGCAAAGACGCTGGAAGTACAGCTGTTTCTGCTCTGAAAGGGCAGTAGTGCGTTCCAGTTTAGCGTTCCAGCGCCTCGTGGCAATGGCCGTTATTCAAGACCCCACAGCAGCACAGTAAAGGATCCCAATCACACTGGGAAGCAGCCCCGAAGCTCCAATTCACTCTTGCGCTTACTTCCACCCCCTCGATGAGAGGAGCTCAGCCCAGGCAGCTCAAAATGCATAGGAAGGAAGCTAAGAAAGGAGAGCCAGCTCACTCAATCTCCCTCCATCCGCCGCTGGTTGTGCAGGCACTGCTGAGACAGTATTTTGGCAGCTCCTGGGCTAGCGGTAAGCTCCGTGATGAATTGGATGCAGGGTCTTACCGCATGGAAGCTGGGATGGCAGTCAAGATGGCAGTCAGGGTCCTCAGCTCCAGTCAGTTCTTGCAGAACCGTAGGTAAGGAGGCATGGGAGCCGCGATTGGCAAAAAAAAAAATCAGCCACTTCAAATGGTCATGGGTAGGGTATCCTGCTGAGTCTGGGATCACATTAGAAAAGTACCCAATAACCAGATATTTAGACAGGATAAAGACACAGGCACAGAGCTGCATTAACCACCTGCCATATTGCCGTGGGCTTACGAGTGCCCCACTTAAATAAGACATTGGAGTTTTAACCTTTAGCACTCTCTTTTCTGTCTGCTATTGGAGGTGTCTAAGGAAAGTTCGCAGTAGGATGTACTAAAAACCCAAAAGGTATCAGGACCAAGTATGAGCACTTGGCAAACGAGGAGAGAATTATTGTGGAGAAATTGGACAGACTCAAGCATAGGAAGCTATTGCAAGAAACCCTAGGGGGATAATTTTATAAATGCCACAAAAATAAAAAAATGGGTCACAACACCACTCTAAATCAAAACTATAGATTATCATAAATTTATGGAGGAAGTATCGAAGACATCAATAGAGACCCAACACCTCTGATTGCCCAAGTCTCATCGTCTCCACCTCCCACTACTAACAAAGAATGAATAACTTTTTTTTTTTTTTTTTAAATTCAAAATTTCTTTAAATAGCTTTAAATGAATGAAATGTGTCAATCCCAAAAGGTCCCAAACAAAAGCAGGCACTTAATTTATATCATGTCCAAGGTAAGAGCGTTGCAGGTGAACTTTAATAACTTCTGATGGCGAAACATTTCTCAACTGCTACAACAAACACTTTCATAGGAAGCAAAAAAGATGCTCAAACAACTGTATGTGGGGCTCGACATCGATGTTTCAGCACACATACACAAAACTTCACTTCAGCAGCGTTACCATAACATATGATGTAGATAACAAATACTGCTTAGCTGCTTTAGATAACACATGCTGCTTGGACTGCATATTCCAATGCCACCTCTTTGTGGCCCCACTAATAACTCACCACTTTGTGGATAACATATGCTGAGTAGCCTTTTGACTCCATTGCTCCATTGTCAACCTCCCCCATTGCTTGTTTGCCTGCTTACTACCTCACTGCTTGTAAAATAACATACTGTACAGTGTACAGAATCTATTACCAGTCTGTAACCACATGAGAGGAGGAAATACCAACCAAAGAGAACAGGCAAGTCTAAAGATACAAGAGAAGGGCCAAACACCTACCACCACTGAACCACAATTCAATCAGATCCCAGATCAGTAAGTTACAAAAATGCACTCCACTCACTACTACCTCATTGCCTACCTTACACTCCTCCATGCATTCACATGTTGCTCACATAGCGTCGGACCCAGCCAACAAATCCCCTTGCCCCACCTACATACCACCCAACCTGTATGGACACCAGGCCCATCCTTCCCTAAAGAACACAAGCATAATAAGCCTACAATTCACAAATTGCTTAATACCACACATACTACACCCACTAATCCCACACATAGTGTACATACCAACCCAATCATAACAACCAAAATTAGATGTGCTTTAATAAACGCGAGATCAATCAGGAACAAACCGAACACTATCCTTGACCACATCGTCGATAAACTGGATATAATCTGCATCACCAAAACCTGGCTAGATGACTCAGACCAGGTAATATTAAACCAAGTAACCCCTACAGACTACTCAGCATTTAATGGCATCAGAGAACAAAAGAGAGGAGGTGGTGTGCTAATATTGGCTAGAAAGGAATACAGATTTAAAACAATTTCTACCACTAATACGATTGAATCCAACACAATCACCATAACCAACAGGTACTTAAGCATCTTCCTCATATACAGGCCTCCTGGAGCAACAACTGAACATCTCTCCACGGTACTTGAAGCAATATGTGCACATTTATTTATTTATTTATTTATTTATTTATTTAACAGTTATTTATATACCGCTCTTTCCCTTGTTTCAAGTGCGGTTTACATGGAACAGTAGGTTAATTGGTATGAGATATACCAGGACATTTTACATAGAACAGATAATTATAAATTACAAGGAAAATTGTAACATTACAAGTATAACATATTAGAACATATATACATTGCTAGTTAAATTATTAATCATCATGTAAATGAGTGTGTAGTATGGTTAAATTAGTGTATTAGTGTCGTTTATTTTTGAAAATAGGGTATATAATATTAAAAATAAATGTTAGCCTGTATCCCTTTGAGAATTCTGTTTTGGGAGTGTATTATAGTGTAATGTAAATAAGTGAGTTTTTAATTTTTTTTTAAATTCTTTTACATAGCACAAAACAAACCCCTAATTGTACTAGGAGACTACAACCTGACTTCCGCACCCACCAAGGAAGCCACAACATTTTTAAAAGCCATGGAGTCACTAAAATATAGCCAGACAATCAACACCCCAACGCACCAGCATGGCACAACTCTGGATATGGTCTTTATTCCAATGCACTTGGTGGAACAGGGCAAGGCCTCAACAACAGCAATCACACCAGTCCCTTGGTCAGATCATCATGTGATAGAATTCACCCTGACCAACTCCACCCAACACATGGAAGATGAGAGTATAACCAGGCAATATAGAGCCTTCAATAAAGACTCATTCATAGACGAAATCATCCTATAACTACAGCAAGAATGCGACACCCTTGACCTAAGCATAGAGAAATGGAACTCCATATATATTATGCCACAAAAATAAAAAAATGCAGCATCAGCCCCTATGAGTACAAAACCACAAGCACAAAGGAGACCCAAAGCCCCCTGGTACTCAAATGATATCAGAGATGCAAAGCGCACTCTCCGAAGACTAGAGAGAAAATGGAGGCGGAACAAGTCACATAACTCCCTGACTCTATACAGAGCCAAGCTACTGGAATATAACAATCTGATAAATGAGCACAAACAGCATCACCACACCAACCTAATCATGAAATCTGTCAACAAACCGAGAGAACTCTTTAGCATTCTCCAAAAGCTCACTAGGGACACCACGCAGCACTGTACTTGCCATCTTGACCCACAGGAATTTGCGGAGTACATGAGAGCGAAAAACACCACCCAGACATGCTCCATCACATTACAGACAGATGACCATGAAATAAAAGAGCAACATCAAACCTGGGAAGACTTCAACATACCATCAAAACAGCAAGTAGAAGACATAATACATGGACTCAACACAACAACCTCACCATCAGACCCTTGCCCAGTGACTTGGATCAAAGTCACAAGAAATCATCTCTCACAGCACATTCACAAAATTGTTCAAGATTCACTCCAACAAGGACATGCCGCAATCCCTAAAGCACGCCATGATACGACCGATACTTAAAAGCAACAACCTAAGTCCATCTGAACCAAAATCATACCGTCCTATCTCCAGCCTACCATTCCTTCTGAAAATCGTTGAAAAGACAGTGCAAAGACAACTTCAGGACCACATTGACATGAATGCCCCATTGGACATCCATCAGCATGGCTTTAAACCCCAGCACAGTGTGGAAACACTACTCACTTCCCTCTTTGACAGCCTCATAAGAGGTGTAGATAAAATAAAAAATGGATTCCTGCTTGTGTTCATGGACATCTCGGCAGCCTTTGACAGTGTCTCACGCCAGATTACTGCAGCGCCTGCAACAGATAGGACTACGCAAGAACACTCTGAAATGGTTCACCCCATACCTGGAAAAGCAAACGCAACAGGTCAAATGCACCCAAAAGAAATCATTGCAATTCCCTGTCATGCAGGGAATACCTCAGGGATCAGCCCTATCATCAATGCTCTTCAATATTTACATCCAACCCATATGCAACATCATCAAACGACACAAACTCTATCACATCTATGCTGACGACATCATGGTGTATGCCCCAATCAACCTACTAGCACCTAACACCATAACAATAACCAAATGCTTGGAAGACATGAATGCCTGCCTGACGGTCAACTTCGATAAAACCGAGGCAATGTTCGTCACCCGGAACCCTACCTTCATTCCACCACAGACTATCAGCATACTAAACAAACGCATAGTAGTCAAAGATAAAGTGAAGTACCTGGGCATCACTCCGCCAAGAACACTTCTGCATAATGTGCCAAGCACACATCACACCTCTGCTTGATTACGGAAACTCATTATATCAAGGCCTCCCCCAGCAGACCCTACACCCACTCCAAATAGTGCAAAACACTACAGCATGCATCATTACTGACATTCCAAGATCTGAGCACATAACCCCCGTCTTACAACTACACTGGCTCCCAATAGTGGCCAGAGCAAAATTTAAAACAGTCCTGATCATCTTCAAAATCATCCACCATCTTTCGGCAGATGTACTACAAGAAATCATAACAAGGGATATCAGTAATAGACCAAAAAGGAACAATAATGACAACATGATCGGCACACCTGCAGGATACCACAAGACTAAACAAAATACTTCAAGAAGAGCTCCATTACTAATGGCATCCACACTATGGAACTCCCTCCCAACGAGCCTAAGGAAGAAGATATCACAGAGTTCCGCAAGGACCTTAAAACCCTGCTCTTTACAGAAACTTATGAGCAGATAGACAACAGTCCCCATCCGAGCAGTATTGCAACTACCCCCGCAACTCAATACACAATCAGCCCAACTAGACTCACGAAGATACCCTCATGCTAAATGTAATCCTTCAATTGTGCTGTCTAAATGTTGTTAAATACCCTCATGTTAAATGTTGTAAAGCACCCACATGTTAAATGTAACCACTTTGATTGTAGGATAAGGTGGTATACAAATCTGTCTAAATAAATAACAAGGATGTGCTAAATCGGCACCAAAAAAAGTGCCATTTAAATAGGTGGATACCAAGAGATGATACCATCTCAGTGTGCCAACCACATCACTCAAACAAAACAGGTGTACTGCATCAATCTAATACGTGTCGCCATTATCAAAGTACGGGCAAGGCAACAGCCAATGAAAACACTCAATAAAAGGCATTCCTCTCAATTTCAGCATTTAAACCAAAAGGAACCTGCCGGGTACTTGCGACCTGGATTGGCCACTGTTGGAAACATGATACTGGGCTTCCTGGATCTTTGGGCTGACCCAGTATGGCATCTCTTATGTTCTTAAATCTGACATGGATAGCATTCATTTCTTCTGCATGTGGAGGGCAACGTCTTGCAGAGGGTGCCTTGCTCAACTCCTGCATAGGTGCTATTTTATAAAGACAAGTAGGTGTCTAACACATGTCCAGACTTCCCTGGAAATTCTGTGCTTATTACAATAACAGTCATAAACTCGTGCAAGTATTTTGGTGGGATAATTTTGAGGTATAAAATCACGTGGCAGTAGCCATATGGATATGACAGAAAATAAATTGTTGCTAGTTTTCCAGTTATTTCAGGTTGTATGTTGAAATATTGTCTACAGATGGAGGAGTGTCTCAGTGGTTGGGACAGGTTACCTCAGGCCGGAAGGCCAGGGGTTCAATTCCCGCATGGGGACAACCAACCTCAGGCCGGAAGGACTGGGGTCTCTAGTTCCATGGCCACTCCTTGTGGCCTTGGGCAAGCCACTTAACCCTCCATTGCCTCAGGTACACTTAGATTGTGAGCCCTTTGGGGAGAAGGGAATAAAGTACCTGTTAGTATACATGTAAACCGCACTAATGCTAAAGAGCGCGGTATAAAAAAATAAATACATTAGGAGTAAAAACTGATGCAGAGCTGACTGTGGGATTGAAAATTTCAGCTACAGTTTGTTCATGTTTTAATGTTATATGGTTACTTGATAAAATCCATTTACTGTCTATGTGGAAGAGTATCACCTGATTACCTCGGTAGATGCTTTGGTAATTTATTTTATTTTTATTTTATTTAGTATACATTTGTATACCGCTACTTCCAGCGATCAGTAGCGGTTTGATTACAGATTGTAGGTTGTCAATCATGACAGAAAATCTGCAGTATAAACAAATTGATTTGTAGGGAAAAGCACAGCACACAGGAAGATGGTTTAAAAGGAGCGGATTCAGAATTTACATATCTACATTTTTACATTTTCACATAACAGTTCCCATGTTTCGTAGTGAGGCAGCTTGGAGTCCCCTGGGATTTACATCAAATTGTAATGACACTGGAATAGATGTGTCTTGAGTTTTTTTCTGAAAACTATGAGTAAGTTAGAGTATTGTTAAGGGCTGACCAAACTTGGGATGACAGTTCTCCAGCTCGTGCAAAAGTCAGTAAACAGAAAACAAAATGTGATCCTATTATTCCGGTTTTATGTAAACTCTACTGGTTGCAATTCATAGCAGACTTAAGTGTAAGATTCTTACTCGGGTAAAGAAATCTGTATGTTAAGTGCCGTCAAGTCTGTGTCAATTCATGGTGACCCTCTTGATAGTTATCCTAAATTGTGTTCGGTCTTCAGTCAGGCGGCTCATTGTTGACAGACTGGTACCCGTAGCTGCTGTTATTGTATTGATCCATCTCATTGCTGGCCTTCCTCTTTTGCGTTGACCTTCTATCTTGCCAAGCATGATGTCTTTCTCTAATAATCTCTCTCTTTGTACAATGTGTCCAAAGTATGAAAGTTGAAGTCATCTGCGCTTCTAAAGAAAGCTTAGGTTTGTTCTTTGGGCAGTCCATGGTATACACAGTATTCGCCTCCAGCACCATAATTCAAAGGCATCAATTTTCTTCCTGTCTATCTTTTTCACTGTCCAGCTTTCACATCCATATGATGTTACTGAAAATACCATGGCTTGAACAAGTCAAATCTTTGTATGGAGAGAGACATCTCTGCTCTTGAGAATCTTGTCTAGGTTTTTCATAGCCATTCTGCCAAGAGCAATGCGTCGTTGGATTTCTTGACTGCTTGTTGCTTCTTTATTGATAGTTGATCCAAGTGGGTTAAAGTTGTCCACGATTTCAATTTCTTCTCCTTCAACGATGAACTTGTTGATTTTGCCAGTTGTCATGATCTTTGTCTTCTTTACATTAAAGTGCAGGCCCATTTTGAGACTGTCCTTTGATCGTGAGAAGCAAATGTTTCAGATCATCTTCACTTTCATCCAGTATTGTGGTATCAGCAGCATAGAGAAGGATGTTGAGTCTTCCACCAATCTTCATACAATCCTGCTTCTCTGATTTGTTCTGCATATAAATTAAACAGGTAGGGGGAAAGTATGCAGCCTTGTCTTACACCTTTGCTTATTTTAAACCATTCTGTTTCTCCTTGTTCCGTTCGAACTGTTGCTTCTTGATCAATGTACAGATTGTGCAAGAGAACGATCAGGTGTTCTGGTATACCCATGCTTCTTAATGTGGCCCAGAGTTTCTCATGGTTTACACAGTCAAAAGCCTTGCTATAGTCGATAAAACACAGATAGATATCCTTTTGGTATTCTTTAGTCTTTTCAAGGATCCATCTCACATCTGCGATGTCTCTCGTTCCTCGCCCTTTCCTAAACCCTGCTTGCACTTCAGGTAGTTCTTGTTCCAGGTATGGTTGTAGTCTCTGAATAATCTTCAGTAGAATCTTGCTGGCATGTGGGATCAGAGCAATTTGTGCGATAATTTCCACAGTCAGTTGGATCACCCTTCTTTAGTATTGGTATAAACACAGAATCTTTTCCAGTCAGTTGACCATGACGTCTTCCAAATTTCTTGGCAGAGCCTTGTAAGTACAGTAACAGCTGCATCAGATTTCTGTAATAATTTTATGGGAATGCCATCAATGTCTGGTGCTTTGTCCTTTGATAAGGCTTTCAGTGCTTCTTCGACTTCTTTCATCACCAATGGTTCTGGATCATAAGGTACAGGTTGAAACTGCTGTTGGTCCACTTGACCTTTATCATATAAAAACTCTGTATATTCTTTCCACATTTTCTTGATCTTCTCAGCATCATTCAACATAGAACCTTGAGCATCTTGTAACATTCCAAGTCGAGGCTGGAATTTTTTTCTTTAACTCTCGTAGCTGTAGAAAAGTTGATCTTGTTCTTCCTCTAATAGTTTCTGCTTCTATTTCCTTGCATGTGTCATTGTAGTACTTTTCCTTGTCCTGTCTTGCTGCACGTTGGAAATCTCTTTCTGCAATTGTCTTTCTTTTTCCTCTGGCTTTTGCTTCTCTGCGTTTCTGGGCAATTTTC
Organism: Ichthyophis bannanicus; assembly: GCA_033557465.1. Classification (NCBI taxonomy): domain Eukaryota; kingdom Metazoa; phylum Chordata; class Amphibia; order Gymnophiona; family Ichthyophiidae; genus Ichthyophis; species Ichthyophis bannanicus. The sequence continues at coordinate 73,742,805 of CM066033.1, forward strand.
AGAGTTTCTTCCATCATCCATTTTGGCCGTTTTTTGCTTTTTCACCTTTTGTAGAAACGTCTCACTTTCTTCCAACACAACTTTCTTGATTGTCATTCCATAACTCTTCTGGAGCTCTGTCATTTGCATCTAAAGCAGCAAATCAATTTTGCAGCCAGTCTTTAAATTCCAGTGGTATATTCTCAAGGTCATATTTTGCTGCATTCATGAGTGGTTTGCTCTTTTTCAACTTTAGCATGAGTTTGCATACTAGTGGTTCATGATCTGTACCACAGTCAGCTCCAGGTTTTGTCTTTGATGTTTATAGAGCTTTTCCATCGTTGACTTCCACAGATGTAGTCAATTTGATTTTTGTACAATCCATTGGGTGACGTCCATGTGTATAGTCGCCGCTTGTGTTGCTGGAAGAAGGTGTTTGAGATGAATAGATCGTTGGTCTTGCAGAATTCTATCAGTCTTTCTCCCGCTTCATTTCTGTTGCCAAGTCCATATTTTCCAACCACTTTGCCTTCTTCTTTGTTGCCAACTTTTGCGTTCCAGTCACTATTGACTATCAGGATATCCTGTTTGCATGTTCTGTCAATTTCAGCTTGAACTAGTTCATAGAACTCTTCATTTTCATCCTCTTTTGCAGCTGTTGTTGGGGCATATATTTGAATTATCAGGCATTTCTCAAACAAATAGAGATTAAGCGTTCGCTGACTGCATTGTATTTCATTACAGTTCTTGCAAGTTTCTTCTTTATTATAAATGCAACACCATTTCTTCTTTGTCTTTCATTTCCAGCATAGTAGACCATGTGATCATCTGATGCAAAGTGCCCGATGCCATTCCATTTCAGTTCACTGACACCCAACAGATCAAGTTGTACATGTTCCATTTCATTCTTGACCACCTCCAACTTCCCTTGGTTCATGCTTCGTATGTTCCATGTTCCAATATGTAAGACATCTTTACAGCTTCTGACTCTCATTTCATGTGCAGCTACATCAGCAGTAAGACGTCCTGAGGGCTTTGATCCAACCACATCATAAATGCTGGCTTTACTCTGAAAGGTCTTCAGCTCTTTCCCAGTAGCTAGTTGAGTGCCTTCCTTTTGGTGGAAAAACTAAATATGATCCAGTCAGGTGATCACCTCAAGACTTGCCAAGATCTTTCTCTCATGTTGCATCATAGATCTGCTTCCTGTAGCATCGGCAATCGAGACACATTTTTCTTAAAGAGCAAATAATTTAAAGTACATTTTTTTCTTTTTTTTTTTAAACAAGATTTGGAAAATCCCTCTGATAGAATTTTACAGTACTTCTCTTGAATTTTATTATTATTTTTATTTCCCCATTGCTATTTGCTTTGATGCCATTGGTAATATAACAGAATATCGAGAGAGAACAAATAGTTTCCTCTGAAAATCAGTAACTTATGTGTATAATGGCTGTTACAAAATTACCATCCAAATGGTGATTAAGTCTTTTGGTACGAAGTTAATAAAAGAATATAAAAAAATCCAACAACGTCTCTGTCTTTGTACTTGTTATGTTTTAGGTGTCCCGAAGGGAGGGGAAAAAGTTTGTGGGATATGACGACAGATACATTAAATTACACAATGAACAGAGAATGTAGATTTTATGTGTTACTTTTTTTGTTTTAAGCTATTTTTGTATATTTTAATGTATATCACCTGGAAATTTATGATAGATGAGACCTAAGTAAATTTGAATGACTGAATAGGCTAATGAGGATATTTCTCTGTGGGTAAGTGAATGTAAAACCATAAATGAGACTCTGTAGTTTTGCAGCATGAAGAGAAAATAGCCAGACTGGATGGCACTTGTCACATGATGAAGTGGACTCTTGTTCTTGAAAGCTCATACTGTACCTCAATAAACTAGTTAGTCTATAAGGTGCCACCTGCCTCTGTCATTTTTATCATATTCTGTGTTGCAGACGTGTCACATGTGTGTTTCTTTTCTGGTGCCGCTTTCACATTTTTGTTTCTCTTCTGTTTCCCACATGTTCGCCTCCTGTGCAGGGTCGACTCCATCATGCTGATAGAGGAAGGTTTTACAATGACCAGTGTGGATGCCAGTGACAAGATGCTGAAATATGCTCTGAAGCAACGATGGGAGAGAAGAAAGGAGGACGCTTTTGATAAATGGAGTAAGAATAGTATCTTGGCTCGCTGACGTTCTGTCCTTGCTGTAAATGCTGTAGAATAATATTTTGGGTTACTAAGGATCACTGCTCTGAATGAACCTGATCCTAGCTGATCTCGGAAGCTAAACAAGGTCGGGCCTGGCTAGTTCTTGGATGGGAGACCATCTTGAATACCATGTGCTGTTGACTTTCTGGCAAACTACTTCTGGTCACAGCTTGCCAAGACAATTCTGAGACTGGGTCACCAGGAGCCAGCATTGACTTGACACAGGCTTTCAAGGATGCCCTCAGGAGGTGAAGTCAGTGAGTGCTAGGAAGGGGTACACTCCATTAGGATGCATGTCTCCCACCTGTTTTTATGGATCTGGGTCATAGTGATCCCAAACAACAGGATGTGTGTAAAATTGAAAAATCATAAGGTGCCCCAACAGTTCTTTATAAAAATGCACAGAGGGTGAGCAATAGTCACCAAGGTACATAATGGAAATATTTTCAGGAAAGCCAGCTTGTGTGTGAAGTTCAGCATGGTCTCTGATACTGTGGGGGAGTTAATTCCCTAGGTTGGGAACATGAAGGAAAGAGAGCATGGAAGTGGGGCTGAAATGGGTGCATGCGTGGAAGAACAGTCAAGAACTCAATTAGTTACGTTTGACCCCTCTTTGAAACCTAGTACTCTGGTAAATCATGTCCAGTATTCAATCTACTTTCTGAGAAAATTGAGAGCTGTTGCCCCCCAACTGAATTATTTCTTAGAAACCCACAAATTGGAATGATATATCATGAGGCTTTTTTTTAAATATTTAATGTTTAGTAAACATTTTGGTACAGCAGACGACTTAGCATCAACAGCAGAACATCAGCAACAATCAAAATTGGTTTTTTTTTCCAATACAGTACAAAACAAAACAAAAGAAAATCCCCCCCCCCTCCCCGAAACCCACATGTGAAAGGTATCTCAACCAACTAAATAGAGGTTGCTAATGCTTTGCTTTTCTGGCGTCGCAGGGCTGTAAGTTGTTCTATCGATATACTGGTGCAGCTGGATCCTCCACTGGTCCATCCCCAGTGGCAATGGCTGCTTCCAAGCCCGGGCGATCTCACTCCAGGCCACTAGTATACAAGCCTGGACGGGCCTGACCCACTTCCTGGGCATTCTCTTGGGCCAGATTCCCAAGTCCAAGCCAATATCCAAACAAAATATAATTCCTTAGCGTCTCTCCAGTCCGGTCCCTTCTACTGGGTTGTGCCCCTCTACCAGCAGCTTGTGGACTGAGCACGTCATCTTTTGATGACCCTGGGGTATAAGTAGACTGGCACCGCCCACCAACTCCAGTTTTTGTGCTCAGTCTGCTAGCAGCTGGTAGGGGTACAGCAAGCCAGGGATCTGGCTTACTGGAGAGACTAGCTTAGGCAGATCTTGGGTTTATTTTTACTTTTATTTTTACTTCTATTTATTTTACCTATTTATTTTACCTTAAGGATTCCCAGGATAGGAAGCTGGACCCCCTGCTGAAACAGGCTTTCGATGTAAGTGCCCTAGCGCTTCAGGCTTTGGTATGTGGGGCGTGGGTCACCCGGGCCTGCTTGCACTGGTCCCAACAGATCCAGCTGGTGGGGGAGAACCCCGTTGAAGGCACGGGGGAGGCAGCGAAGATTGAGTCGAGCGCAGCGTATCTGGCTGATAGTACGATCTCATTAGAAGCCTAGCGAGGAATATGGCCTCGGTAGTTGTGGCCCAGCGGTATCTGTGGCTCCGCAATTGGGCAGCGGACAGTTCTTCGAAGGCCCGTCTCGGTAGGCTGCCCTTTAAAGGCAAATTATTGTTTGGGGAGGACCTGGATAAGCTGGTGAAGGAGCTGGGGGAGTCTAAAGGGGATAGACTCCCGGAGGATAGGCCGAAACAGAATAGAGCCCCCTCCTTAGGGAGGGCTCAGCCTCGGGAGATGAGGTGGTTTTGGACCGCTCGCTCCTTGTCCTTTCAGAGAGGGAGGTTCTCCTCTAGGGGACAGGGCTTCCGAGGTTTCCGGGGGGCAGGAAGAGGTTTTGGAGCCTCACCCTCCTCGGTTGCCAGGAAGTCCCAATGAAGCCACGGGGGCCTGGGGAGAGGACCTGCCAGTGGGGGGCAGACTGAGGCGGTTCCTCTCCGCTTGGGCCTGGGTCACGACAGACCAGTGGGTCTTGGAAGTGGTTCGAGAGGGTTATGCTCTCGAGTTCGCAAAGCCCGTCTTTCCTTCCTGTGTTCTTTCCCCTTGCCGTTCTCCATCCAAGCGGGCGGCGGTAGAGGTGACGCTCAGGAGACTGCAGGTGCTGGGGGCGGTTGTTCCCGTTCCCGCGGCACAGCGCGGGACCGGACGGTACTCCATTTACTTTGTGGTGCCCAAAAAGGAGGGCTCCTTCCATCCAATCCTGGATTTGAAAGGAGTCAACAGGTGCCTACGGGTACCACACTTTTGCATGGAGTCCTTAAGGTCGGTGCTGGTAGCTGTATGTCAAGGGGAGTTTCTGACTTCTCTCGACCTCATGGAGGCTTATTTGCATATTCCCATCCACGAGTCCCATCAACAGTTCCTGCGATTTGCGATTCCGCAGGGGCACTTTCAGTTTCAAGCGATGCCGTTTGGCTTAGCAACGGCACCACACACCTTTACAAAGGTCATGCTGGTGGTAGCGGCGGCCCTACGCAAGGAAGGGATCTTGGTCCACCTGTATCTCGACGATTGGCTGATCTGAGCAAGAGAGTCGAGAGGCCACACACCGGGTAGTCACCTTTCTGGAGAGCCTAGGTTGGGTCATCAATGTCTCAAAGAGCAAGTTAGTTCCCTCCAGGGAGCTGGAGTATTTAGGAGCAAGGTTCGACACGGGCAGGGGCAGGGTGTTCTTGCCGGAGCACAGGATAGGGACGCTTCAGGAGTTGCTCCACCAGTTCCTGGCCTTGAGGGCGCCCTCGACGTGGCACTCACTACCTTCAGGTGCTGGGGACCATGGCAGCGACAATAGAGCTGGTCCCGTGGGCCAGAGCTCACATGCGGCCCCTTCAGCAAGCTCTGCTCCGTCGGTGGTCCCACGAGAGAGAGGCCTTGTCAGTAACACTGCCCTGCCCGGTGTCAGTCCAGGAATCCTTGCAGTGGTGGCTCCTCCCAGGGCCCTTGGAACTCGGGATGCCCCTCGAACCACCGGAGTGGTTACAGCTGACGACGGATGCCAGCCTCTCAGGTTGGGGGGCCGACTGCAAGGATTGGATCGCTCAGGGGCCTTGGAGCATGCAGGAGGCACAGTGGCCCATCAACAGATTGGAACTGAGGGCGGTTCGCCTAGCCCTCAGGGAATTCGGAAGCTGGATGGGCCGGAGGGCGGTCAGAGTCCTTTCCGACAACATGACCGCCGTGGCATATATCAATCGTCGGGGCAGAACGAGCAGCCCCGCCTTGGAAGAAGAAGTGGAGGAGCTGATGGCTTGGGCTGAAGCCCATCTAGTGGCCCTATCGGCGCAACACGTGGCAGGAACAGAGAACGTGATGGCGGATTACTTAAGTCGTCACAAAGTGGATCACAGAGAGTGGCAGCTGTCGTAGGAGATCTACCAAAGGATAGTGTGCAGATGGGGTTCCCCCATCATGGATCTGATGGCAACGTGGAAGTCAGCCAAGACAAGCCGTTTCTTCAGTCGACGGAAGGAGAGGATGTCCGAGGTCTTGGACGCCCTAGTGAGAAGCTGGCCGACCGATGGTCTCTTGTACGTGTTTCCGCCGTGGGCGCTCATCGGCAGGGTCATTCAACGGATAGAGGTTCACGCGGGGCTGGTGGTCCTTGTCGCCCCGGACTGGCCGTGCCGTCCGTGGTATGCCGACCTCATGCGTCTTCTAGCCGATCGTCCGTGGCGCCTGTCGGTGAGGGCCGACCTTCTGTTCCAGGGGCCGGTGCGCATGCCGCAGGTGGATCAATTCTCGCTTACGGCCTGGCTATTGAGAGGGCTAGGCTGCGAAAGAGAGGTTACTCAGGGGCAGTGATCTCCACCCTGCTAAGTTCCCGCAAGCGTTCGACCTGTCTTTCCTATGTGAGGGTCTGGCGTATCTTTGAGGCCTGGTGTGCAGAAAGGAAGATGAGGCCCCTCTCAGTTTCGGTGCCTGAGGTTCTGGAATTTTTGCAGGCAGGCTTCGACAAGGGCCTAGCTGCTAGTTCTTTGAGGGTGCAGCTGGCGGCTATTTCCTGTTATAGGGGCAGGATTCAGGGAAAGCCCCTGGGCGAGGATGCGGACGTAGGTAGGTTCCTGAAGGCGGTGCGGCGGCTTAGGCCGCAACAGAGATCGCTGGTTCCCCTGTGGGACCTCAACCTCGTTTTGGACGCCCTTTCCGCTGAGCCCTTTGAACCCTTGCAGCGGACGTCTCTGAAGGATCTTACTCTTAAGGCAGTGTTTTTGGTGGCCATCTGTTCGGCCAGACGCATTTTGGAGTTGCAGGCGTTATCTTGCCGCCCGCCCTTTCTGTTTTTTTTCTAGGGAAACGGTGGTCCTCCGTACGGTCCCATCCTTCTTGCCGAAGGTGGTTTCGGCCTTTCATGTGAATCAGTTGGTTTCTCTCCCCTCCTTCGCGAATCGCCTGGGTTAAGGCAGTGGTTGACTCCGCTTTCTGGTGGCGAGGTTGTATGATTCCGGGGGGCTTTCTGACTCAAAGTCGGAACGGTTGTTTGTGCTGTTTGCGGGGCCATGTAAGGGGGAGGCGGCAGCGAAGTCCTCAATTTCCAGATGGATCAGGTAGGCCATTTCATCGGCTTACATTTTGAGAGGTAAACAGGTCCTGGCGGGGCTCCGGGCGCACTCCACTCGGGCCCAAGCGGCCTCGTGGGCGGAGTTCAGCCTGGTCCCTCCGCTGGACATCTGTAGAGCAGCGGTTTGGTCATCCCTGCATACCTTTGCTAAGCATTATAGGTTGGACGTTCAGGCGTCTGAGGAAGCAGGTTTTGGGGGTGCGGTTCTTCGGTCCGGCATTGCTGGGCCCTCCCGATTTTGGAACTGCTCTGGTACCTCCCAGTAGAAGGGACCGGACTGGAGAGACGCTAAGGAAAGAGTAATTAGACCTTACCTGCTAATTAGCATTCCTGAAGGATCTCCATTCCGGTCCCTGTTCCCTCCCAGATCTTGGGTGTCTTTTTTTCAGGTATGTTCAGCCCGAAGAAATAAGCAGAGATAGGAGCGGTTGGTTGCTCCTCTGAGGCCTTTTCGGTGAGGCGGGCTGGATGGTTCAGGCGTCTCGCCGCTGCGAGCGGGTCAGGTAAGCCTTTCTTCTCCGGGGACGGTGGGAAGTCCTCCCGGGGAAGGGGGTATCAAAGTTTCTTTTGTTTAAGTTTCTAGTTAGTGTTAAGTTTGGTATGTATTCACTTGTCTCTCCATTAAGTCTGCTTTGCCAATAGGTCACTGGAGTTGGTGGGCGGTGCCAGTCTACTTATACCCCAGGGTCATCAAAAGATGACATGCTCAGTCCACAAGCTGCTGGTAGAGGGGCACAACCCAGTAGAAGGGACCGGACTGGAGATCCTTCAGGAATGCTAATTAGCAGGTAAGGTCTAATTACTCTTTTTTTCACTTGGTTTCTAATCTCACCCCAATAGGAAATGACCAATGGACATCCCACCAGACATGAATAAAGGTGCCCAACATACCACAGTGCCTCCAACACCGATCAGATGTGGTAGGGTACATCCTATGACGTCGAGCTGGAGTATAGGACCAGCAATAGAGAAGCTTATAAGAAGTCTCCCTCACAGATACAAACAGGGCTTGATGTGATTGATTCTCACTAACCCTCATCCATTCTTGCTCATCAAGTTCTCTTGCCAAATCTCTTTCCCATGCCTGCTGGTTCAGAAACATCTGGGGGGGATTCCCCTGTAGAGCCCAGTACAGCAACTGGATGAATCGCCTATTGTGCCAATATCCCATCCACATTGCAGCAGCAAGGCATTCATGTGGCATAGAAGAAAGGGTATGAGGTTCTGAAAGCAAACAGTGGATAATATGGAAGTGGGGATAAAAATCTCCACTGGGCAGGTGGTATTTCACATGAAGGGCAGGAAAGGAGAGCAGATCCACCCCCCCCCCCACCTCAATAAATTTAGCAGATGTATCCAAGCCCACCTTCTCCCAACAGTGGAATACTCCCTCTTGTCCCGGCCAGAGCCAGAACAGAAAATTGGGCGGAAGGGAGAAGCCGCCACCAGCCAAGTTGCCATTGAGAATACAGATGCCACAAATAAGGGTTCTCCTGCTACCGTCCCACCGGAGGAGGGGCCCAACATCCACGGGAGCTGCTGCAAAGCCAAAGCACCTGACCAATACTGTTCTATCTCCCTAAAACGCTTAGGATTCTGACCGCTCACCCACACCTGAGAGGTGGCATAGTAGAGCCCGAAATCGGGTATCCCCAAACCTCCACTCTGACGGGCAGCATACCTGACCTAGCAGCTCACACAGGGATGGCTGGCTCCCCCAGCCTCTGTAGTCAGCAAAGGTCCGCAGCCGCCACCCACACAGGCAAGGTCTGAAACAGGTACAACAACCGGAGGAGGCCATTCATTTTTAAGGCCACTACTCAACCCAACCAAGATAACTCTCCTTCCCCGCCACCAAATCAAATCTCCTCATAGCTGATGGAATAGAGGAAGATAGTTAGCCGCGTATAGGTCGGCAGGGGTGGTAGTTACCTGGACCCCTAAATACTTAATAGACAGAGCAATCCATCGTAAGGGGAAGGAGGCCTTCAAATTCTGCACCACCTGGGGACTGAGGATGAGTGCCAAAGCCTCCGTTTTATCAAGGTTAACCTTAAACCACGAAAGTGCCCTGTACTCCTTTAAATCACAGAAAAGCACTGGGAGAGTGGTAAAGGGGGCCGATTATTTTGAAGAACAGGTCATTGGTGAACAAAGCTATCTATTGCTGAGAAGTTCCTACCGCAATACCCGAATATCCCCAAGGGTCCGCACCCTGGCAACAAGAGGTTCCATAACTAGCACAAAAAGTAGCAGGGACAACGGACACCCCTGCCGCGCCACATGACCCAAAGGGAAAAACTCGGAGTAACCCCCATTTACATAGAACGTCACTTCTGGCGCTGCATAGAGTGTTCGAATCCATGACACAAAATTCAGGCCCAGGTCCAGTCGCCCCAACACTGCAAAAAAGTCCCAACTAATCCTATCAAAGGCTTTCTCAGCACTGATTGATAAGAGCATAGCTTCCTGCCGCTCCTCATGCACTAACCAAGACAACTGCAGAATCTGCCACACAGCATCCGCTGCTTGTCACCCCTGAATAAACCCTGTCTGGTTGGGATGTGCTGCTCCAGGAAGTACAGGCCCCAACCGTTCAGCCAGGACTTCCGCTAAACTTTTTTTTTACATACGTATTTAACAGTGAGATCAGGCGATAGGACCTGTACAGCGTCGGGTCTCTGCCCAGTTTAGGGATCACAGTGATAGCAGCTTGGCGAATAGAAGGCGGGAGATTCTCCCCCTGCAAAACTGTATTAAAGACTTGTAACAATGGAGCGTCTATGCTGCAGTCCGGTTCCCGTGGAGGGTGAGTGCTGGTTCGAGTTTCTCCGACCTGTGAGGGCAGCCCAGCTGACGTCATCTTTTGGGCCCCGATATTAAGCTTGGTGTCCTTACGGTGCTAAGCCGTCAGCGCTCGTGGTGGGCGTCTCCTAAGGGGCGTGTCCAAAGGGGCATTATACGCCCCTTGGGAGCACGGTAGGAGCAAGGTTGGTCGGAGAGTGGTGGTGATGCCTGGCGGGAAAAAGAAGAAACTTCCTGTGGATGGCTCTCAAGTGGGAGCTATTGAGAATGTAACCACCCTCAAAGCAATGTATACACGTGTAAATACTCTTCTGTAGCCAGATGTAAATAGTTAATGCTGTTATCCAAGTTGAGGTACCTGTTCTATGTAATTACGGTGTAATCCCCCACTGTAAAACTCTCCTATGTTCCATGTAAACCGCACTGATATCGAAGAGCGCGGTATATAAGAAAAGTAAATATAAATAAATGTGATTTCCACACCGCGAGCTACTAACTCAGGTACTGTGCCTCTCAACCCCTCAGTAGGCGTGAGTTTAAGCTCAGTGGAGCAAACTCCTCCGCTTCCCCCTGGATTTTTAGAATTGTCTGATAAGCCTTGTTCAGGTATTAATCCTCAACAGCTTAGAGAGCTCCCCAAAGTGGTCTCTTGGATGGAGCCCCCTGTGCTTTCTAAGGACTCTCAGGTTTCCACGATTTCTCTTTTGGACATTTGGCATGTGGTTTCTCGTACGGAAAAAATTCTTGCTGAGACTGTTCCCTTGCTCTGTCAATTTACCAGGGATACTGTTGAGAAATTTCAATCTCTTGATTCTCAGGTTGGGGCCTTGAGCTCCGTGGTGTCAAATATGGAGTCCCAAGTCTTGCTCTGAATTTCATGTGGTGCATGCGAAGGACAGCCTTATTTTGCACCAGAAACTTGAGAATCTGGAGAATATGTCAAGGAGCAAAAATTTAAGGGTGCTTAATTTTCCTATTTGTTCTATGTTGTCCCCCTTAATTTTGTTTAGGAAGTTTCTGAAGGATGTCCTTCTTCTTCCGCAGGTGGACTCTTTTTCTATTAGTAAATGTTACTATTTGTCTACTAAAATTATGTCTAGCACTGCGGATGAGGAAATGGCTCCTCCTTTGGGCTCGGATATCTTTAACTTGACCGCTTTCTTAGAGGAAATGCAAGATGATATTTCTATTAGGGCTACATTATTGGTGACTCTTTCTTCTGAGGAAGACAAGGTAGTCATTCTTAAAGCTTATTTTAGGAAAAAGGAGACAAAGTTTTGTGGGGACAAGTGTAATCCATTTTTCCTGATGATTCAGTCTGTACAATCACGTAGAAAAGCTTTTCTTGCGTTTTAAGTCCAGAATTCTTGCTCTGGGGGTAACTTTTTTTTTAAGATACCCTTGTAAATGCTGTATTTCTTTAGGTTATGATAAATTTGTATTTTTGTCTTCTTCCGAATTGGAAAAGTGGATCCTGGACAAGGAAAAGGTTCATTGACCTCTTAGTTCCATGGTTTTTTTTTTCTCTCTTTCAACCTAGGGGAAGGGAGACGTCTCATTAGGCTGTCAAGTTGGCTATGGATTTCTCTCATTAAGAGGGCTCTCCTTTGCCTTGCTTTCTTGTATGAATTTATCTTTAAGTAATTGTAGGTACGTTTCCCCGAGATGTGGGCTGATGTTCTTTATTAGTGGTTACTTTTTTGTCTATATTAATAGCTATAGTTTTTCTGTTTCTTATATTGCAATTTTACTGTATATGCTGTGTAAATTTTTATAAATAAATAATTTAAAAAAGACTTGTAAAAATAGGAGTTCCAACACCCGTGAAAGTATTTTTATACAACAATCCCATAAAGCCATTGAGGCCAGGCACCTTGTGGGGCGCTAACCCCTTGATCACTAACTGTACTTCTTCCAGTGACACGGCGTGCTCTAACAATTCGCCAGTTGGGGCATCAAGCTGTCCACAACCCTCCTCCCCATTATGCAGGTATTCCTTAATGCCATTAACCCTTGCCGGGGAGTCTGCAGCAGATAAGGTTTGTGCGTTTAGCTCTGTTTGCCTCTCTCTCCTCTGGGAAGAGAACGGCTTCGTTACAAGCTCTGCTGGATCTCTGAATCTGCTGCTTTCCATGAGTCCCGTCTCCCTCTCTCTATATATTTATATATCATTGTTAGTGGCTCTTCTACCTCATTTGTTCCTTTTTGCACCATTATTCAGCTTTTCTCAGCTGAATAACTGATACCCCACCTACCCCCTGGCACAGACTCTTATAGCTGTCATCTGCTCATTCACAGGTGCACCTAATCCTCTGTGGGCTCTCTCCCACCTATCTATTTCTGGCATCTGTTCTCCTCTCCCTCCCTCTTCTATGGCTCCTCATCACTTTGTCTTCCTATTCTTCATACTCCCTAATTCCTTATCATCCCTCCAGTCTAGTCCCAGAAACTCTAGGGTTGTCATCCTCTTCCAGCAGCTTGGAGACTGATACATGTCATTCCTTGATGACACTGGTATAAGGGCAGAGGCACCGGCTCCTCCCACTCCAGTTATATCAGTCTCCAAGCAGCTGGAGGATGTGAGCCAGAGCTCCTGGCTCACTAGAGAAACAATTAAGGGCTTTAGTGTAGTTATTTTAGTTCAGTAGGGTTACTTTCATTCTCAAATTGGGTATTATTTGTGTTTTATTCGGATTTTATTATTACTTTCAGTTCTTTAGTGTTCGATAGTGTTAAATTGGGGAGTACCACTTTAATTTGGACGGAGGGGCCTCACTTACATTCTTCCTCTCTCTTACCGGAGAGACAGAGAGCAGGAAGATTTAAGGGCCAGGGTAAGCCCGGGGGGGGGGGCCATTACTGTTAACTGCCTTCCCCAGCGCAGCGCAGAGGTTTTGCATGCAGGTGCTTGAGGGATTCGGCAGGCAGGAGCAGCTAAGAGACAGTTCGCTGCTGAGCTCTTTGCCGGTGCAGTTTCTGAAGCCGAGTTTGGCCGCGTTGATGTTGAGCAGCCTCGGTGGGGTCGGGCTGTTTAATAGACTATTGGCTGGCAGGTAAGCTGGAATTTGTATTTTATTTACCTGTCGAACTCGGGACGTGCAATTCTGTAAACTAGTCCCGGGTAGGCAGCAGTTTCCCGCCGCGTCCCGTTTTGGGCGCGAAAAGCCGGTAGCGAGGTCGGGGGAAACAAGTGCATGTTTCAAGCAGAGGAAGCTTCGTTTTTCAATCTCTTTGCTGCAATTCAGGTCGGGGGACCTTCTGCCTTAGTTTGTGATATATAACAATAGAATTTAGAAAAAAAAAAAAAACGGCTCTGAGACGGCAGTCAGGTCTCAGTTGAAAATCCCTTTTCAGGTCTCTAATTGGGAGGAATCACTTTTAGAACTTTTTCAAACTTGGCATATTGGAGATAGGATGCCTGCAAAGACCTTATGTTTGCTCTGTGGAGTGAAAAGGTCTGTAGTGTCAGAGGCAGGCATCTGTAAGAGCTGTAGCCAGGCTTCAGCAGAAGAACAGCGCTTTGATTCCATGGAGGAGCACAAGGAAGTGGCGCAGGGGCCTCTGTCTCCTTTGCTAGAACCCGTAGAGCCGGTGCCAGGTCCTTCTACGGCTCCGGATGGGCCGTGCACTACGGCTCCCTTGGCTGGTGATTTGCTATCAATTTTTTCACCAGACTTTGTAGCTCTGATTCAAAGGGCGTTTGGCAGTGCTCCTGGGGAAGCTTCTTCATCGGCCTTTGTTCCCATGCCGGCAGATTTAGGGCAAAAGAGGCCAGGCACTCCTCTATCAGTGACACCTTCCACCTTAGGGCCAAAGAGAGCCCGAGTCGAACCGGATAAGCGGGGTCGGTCCGAGTTTTTGGAGGATTGGCATACAGAAGGTGAGGAGCATGATACTGAGATGGACGAGGATCTGGAAGAAGGAGAGATTCCAGAACAGGAGGATCAGGCTCGAGTGGTGCATATTTTTCGACGAGAAGAGTTGCCCGCACTGATTTTGGAGACATTGAAGGCACTTAATGTGCCGGCGTCGGAGCAGGTTGAGGAAGCTGCCTTAGAGGATCCACTCTTACAGGCCTTTCAAAAGACGCAGAGAGTGTTTCCCATGCATAGAGTTATTAAGGAGATGATACAAGGGGAGTGGGATATGCCCGAATCCACACTCAAAGGCTCTCGGGTGATGTCTCAACTTTATCCACTAGTGGAGCAAGATAAGGAGCTCTTTAAGTCAACAAAAGTGGATGCGGCTGTTTCAGCAGTGACCAAGAAGACGACCATTCCGGTGGAAGGGAGTGCAGCTCTTAAGAATACTCAGGACAGAAGGTTGGAGGTTTTGTTAAGACAGGTGTTTGAGGTTAATGCTCTTTCCATGCAAGCTTCCATTTGTGGGGCTTGGGTGGCCAGAGCCTGTCTCCGATGGGCTCCGAAAATACAGGGAGAGCTAGCGGAAGGCTCGGTTGGTGATGCGGCTCGTTTGGAGTCAGGAGCAGCGTATCTAGCGGACATTCATTATGATCTCATTAGGGGGCTATCAAACAGTATGGCTTCAGCGGTGGCCGCAAGGAGGTATCTCTGGCTGCGAAATTGGGCAGCGGATGCTTCTTCCAAGGCCAGGTTGAGTAAGCTTCCTTTTAAGGGGCGTCTACCTTTTGGAGAGGATTTGGAAAAGATAGTTAAGGATCTGGGAGAATCCAAAGGTGGAAGGCTGCCGGAGGATAAACTGAAACAGGGGAAATTTCCGCCGATGGCTCGATTTCCACAGAGAAATTTTCATCGTTTTCACTCCCCTAGGTTCTCACAGAGCCAGAGAGGACGTTTTCCATTTAGAAACCAGAGCTTTCGAGGATTCCGAGGTGCTAGCAGGGGTTTTGCTACCGCCACTTCAGGTGCTAAAAAGCCACAATGAAGTCAGGGAGGCCCAGGTGGCCGTAGCAGTGGGCAGTCGTCTACAGGAGTTTTACGCTGCCTGGGTCAGAATTACGTCAGACCAGTGGGTGTTGGAGATGATTCGAGAAGGCTATGCTTTAGAATTTCAAAGACCGGTGACCGATGCCTTTGTTCAGTCCCCTTGCAAGGCGCGTTACAAGCGCGAAGCAGTCAAACAGACCTTGCAAAGGTTGCTAGAGCTCAAAGCGGTAGTGCCAGTGCCTCAGGATCAATGCGGGTTAGGTCGATACTCCATTTATTTATTTATTTTTTATTTATCTATTTATAATTTTTACATGAAATCCAAGCATAACAAAACTTGAATGGTAATAAGGATACAGAGAACAAAGGTTAGAACATACATCCAGTCCAATAGGAAATATAAACATAGCAAGAAAATAGTAACATTTCTGATCCTTCTATAGCCCACAAATAAAGAAGAGGATCCAACTAGGATAAAAATGAAAAACAATAAATGAAGGAAATCCAGCAGAAGGGTAACAGCCAGGAAATAGACTGTGCAGTAGAACCTATACTGCATCAGAGGGGCGGCGGGCATTTATGAAAGCAAGCAGCTGAGATGGATCGTAGAAAACATATGTAGCAGAATTCAATTTAACCAAGCATTTAGAAGGAAACTTGAGAAAAAACTGACCCCCCAGTGACAATATACCTGGACGTAAAAGCAAAAACTCACGCCTACGCTTCTGGGTCGCCCTGGAAAAGTCAGGAAAAACCCGAATAGCCAATCCAAGAAATACAACATCTCGTTTATGAAAAAACATTTTAAGAAACCAGTCCCTATCAGAATTTAATGCAAAAGTTACAATTAAAGTAGCTGGGGTAACAGTATCAGTTAAGGAAGTTTCCAACATAGATAAATCTAATGAATCAGCCACATCCACTCCAGGTATATTTCCACCTCCCTCCACTTTTTTCTTAACAGACAGATAATATGCCTTAACCAGGGGTGGATGTGACTCAACAGGAACCCCCAATATTTCAGTCGTATACTTTTTAAACATTTCCTTCGAACCAACAGACTGAGCCTTAGGAAAATTAACTAAACGTAGATTAGAATAGCGAGACTGATTTTCCAGCATTTCTACTCTTAACCGAATCGCTGAGAGATCCTTCTGGTAACCCAGCCCCAAGTTATCAACCTGAGTTATTTTCTGCTGCAACTCCGAAACAGAACTCTGTACTGCGGTAATCTCAACCGTATGTTGCTGTAGAAGGCCGGTATGGTCCTGTATCTGGGCAGACAAACTGGAGATCTGAGGAACCAAAAGTTCACCCAACTTTACAATTGCAGACCAAATTGTCTCCAAAGTGAACTCCACAGGTTTCTCAGATACTCCATTTATTTTGTGGTTCCGAAGAAAGAAGGAACTTATCGGCCAATTTTAGACCTCAAAAAGGTAAACAAGTGTCTCAGGGTTTCTCATTTTCATATGGAAACACTAAGATCGGTCATTATGGCAGTCAGGAAAGGGGAGTATCTGACTTCCCTGGATTTATCCGAGGCATACCTACACATTGCGATTCGACGCGAGCATCAGAAGTTCCTTAGGTTTGCGGTTCCAATGGGACATTTTCCGTTTCGGGCACTTCCCTTTGGGCTAGCAACGGCGCCAAGGACCTTCACCAAAGTCATGGTAGTTGTAGCAGTGGAGCTGCGGAAGAACGGTGTTCTAGTGCATCCATATCTGGATGACTGGTTGATTCGAGCAAAGTCCAGGGTGGAAAGCGAGGCGGCTACTGCCCGGGTGGTCAACTGCCTGCAGCAGCTAGGTTGGGTAGTCAATGTGGCCAAGAGCAGTTTGGTTCCTTCTCAGAATCTCAAGTATCTCGGGGCACGTTTCGATACCGTGACAAGCAAGGTTTTTCTACCTCCACATCGAGTGCTGGCCTTACAAACACTGATTCGACGGTTTCTAGGCCAGCCGCGCCCAACGGCGTGGCATTACTTACAAGTTCTAGGGACGATGGCGGCAACGATCGACTTGGTGCCCTGGGCCAGAGCGCATATGAGGCCGTTGCAGAGAGCGTTACTCAGGAGATGGTCTCATCAAAACGACCCGCTGTCCAAAAGACTTATCTGTCCGAACGCGACTCGGGAAGCGCTGGAGCGGTGGTTGCTTCCGGAGTCTCTTGCAAGGGGCATGCCCTTGGACATGCCGGACTGGGTTCCACTGACTACGGATGCAAGTCTCCTAGGTTGGGGGTGCATTGTCAGGGACGGTTTGCGCAAGGACAGTGGACAGTTCAGGAAAGGTCTTGGTCAATCAACAGGTTGGAACTTCGAGCGGTGGGATTAGCGTTGCTGGAGTTTCAACGGTATCTGAAGGGAACAGCGATCAGAGTGTTTTCGGACAATGTGACTGCAGTAGCCTACATAAACAGGCAAGGGGGTACCAGCAGTGCTCCCTTAGAGGACGAAGCACGTCAGTTCGACTGGGTCGAGCAGAACTTTCAGGCTCTGTCGGAAGCACATGTCGCAGGGGTGGACAATGTGGCGGCCGATTTCCTGAGTCGGGCAAGAGTAGATCCGGGAGAGTGGACACTTCATCCGGAGGTTTATGACGCGATAGTTTGGCGCTGGGGAGCGCCCGTGATGGATCTCATGGCGACGTTCAATTCAGCAAAAGTAGAACGGTTTTTCAGCAGGCGCAAAGAGCAAATGTTGGAAGGCCTGGATGCTCTCGTCCAAGAGTGGCCAACAGATCAGCTCCTATATGTCTTTCCACCTTGGGTGTTAATAGGCCGGGTAGTGCGGCGAATCGAACGACACAGAGGGTGCGTAATACTGATAGTGCCGTATTGGCCACGGCGGCCTTGGTATGCAGATCTCAGGAGGCTGGTAGTGGGGAAGCCGTGGAGGCTACCAGACAGGATCTATTGAGGCAAGGTCCATTGTTCATGCCTCAGGTAGCTCGATTCTCGCTTACGGCATGGCTCTTGAAAGGGCGAGGTTAAGAGCGAAAGGCTATTCGGCAGAGGTGATCACGACGTTGTTGAGGGCGCATAGAAGATCTACTTCCTTAGCGTATGTTCGCGTTTGGCGCGCTTTTGAGGCTTGGTGTGTGGAGAAGGATTGTG
This sequence comes from Ichthyophis bannanicus, assembly GCA_033557465.1. Classification (NCBI taxonomy): domain Eukaryota; kingdom Metazoa; phylum Chordata; class Amphibia; order Gymnophiona; family Ichthyophiidae; genus Ichthyophis; species Ichthyophis bannanicus. Next base: position 73,760,555 of record CM066033.1, read on the forward strand.
AAGCATTGCGAGCTTCTATACCACAGGTTTTAGCATTTCTGCAGGATGGGTTCCGGAAAGGTTTGGCGGCCGCATCCTTAAGAGTGCAATTGGCAGCGCTTTCCTGTTATAGAGGGAAGATCAAGGGGCAAGGGGCAAGCGCTCTGCACGCATCCAAATGTTAAACGATTTCTAAAAGCAGTGGGTGTATTGAGACCACCGTGCAGACAATTAGTTCCGTCTTGGGATCTGCAATTGGTATTGGCAGCCTTAGGCTTGCAGCCGTTTGAGCTTTTGGCGAAAGCAACGTTGAAGGATCTTACTCTGAAGATAGTGTTCTTAGTGGCCATTGCGTCGGCAAGGCGGATTTCAGAGTTACAGGCGTTATCTTGTAGGGAACCGTTCTTAGCTTTTCATGAGTCTAAGGTGGTCCTAAGGCCGGTCCCGTCCTTTTTGCCGAAAGTCCTGTCCCCCTTTCATGTAAATCAGGTTGTGTCACTGCCGGTGTTCCATAAAGCATCAGAAGGGTCTTCTAATCCACAGTTCCATCTTTTGGATGTGCGAAGGGCATTGAAAAGATATCTCAGGCGGACGGAGACGTTTAGACGAGCCGATAAATTGTTTGTGGTGTTCGGAGGTCCACGCAAAGGGGAAGCTGCGTCGAAAGCGTCGATTGCTTGATGGATAAAAGAAGCAATAGAGTCAGCATATCTCCTGAAGGAAAAGCCGGTGCCGGAAGGCTTACGAGCGCATTCTACTAGAGCGCAAGCGGCTTCCTGGGCGGAGTACAGTTTTGTGCCGGCAGCTGAAATTTGTAAGGCGGTGACGTGGTCATCTTTGAATTCCTTTGTTAAGCACTATCGTCTGGATGTTCAGGCGACTAGGGATACCTGTTTTGGGGCAGCGGTGCTTCAGGCTGGTCTGACAGGTCCTGCCGAGTTACTTTACTGCTCTGTTACATCCCTAGAGTTTCCGGGACTAGACTGGAGGGATGATAAGGAAGTTTAAATTAGACTTACCTGCTAATTGTAGTTCCTGAAGGAACTCCAGTCTAGTCCCGAATCCCGTCCCGATTCTTTACGATAGTTGAAGCCTGAAGCAAAGATGTCACAGGTAAGAGAACATAGCGAACTGTGGAGCTTTGGGTTCGGGGGCGGGTTTTTGGATCCCTAAAGGGTGAGATATAGTACGGGCAATTTCTCTCTTCCTGGGAGGGGAAGTAAGACCCTTATCGGTCACGTTCAAATGTGAAGTTACTGTTATGTTATTGTTTGGTAGTTATACAGTTAGTGGACACTCGATGTCTGGGTGTGTTATAACTTAATTGTTGCTCTGGTGAGTCTACTTTGTCAATAGGTTACTGGAGTGGGAGGAGCCGGTGCCTCTGCCCTTATACCGGTGTCATCAAGGAATGACACGTATCAGTCTCCAAGCTGCTGGAAGAGGATGACAACCCTAGAGTTTTGGGACTAGACCTGGAGTTCCTTCAGGAACTACAATTAGCAGGTAAGTCTAATTTAAACTTGTCTCCCCTCCTACCAACACCTTCATTCCTCTCCTCCCTATCTCCCCTTTACCTTCCTCACTTCCCCCTCCCTCTACCCTGTCATCAGCTCTTGAACTTCACCACTTTCTCCCTCTCATTAGCCATGTCCTCTCTCTCTCTAAGACAACCTCGCCCTCCTTTCCTCTGTATTGTCTCCTCTCTGCCCCGCACTCTTCTACTCCTTCTCCTCTCATCCAGAGATATCAACCCCAACTCTGCCCTCCCCCCATGACTTTTGTCACACTCCTGAGAAGAGATCTTCACGGAACAACTCTAATATTATTCATATTCCTCTCCTCTCTCCCTTTCTCATGTGCCTTGTGGAACGCACACTGCTTCTCAAATAAACTTGCTTTTACTCATGATCTCTTGATCTCTAATGCTCTCCATCTTCTTGCTCTAACTGAGACCTGGCTCCTCCCAGAAGACACAGCATGTGTCACTGCCATGGTGGTTATCAGTTCTCCCACACGCCTTGTCCCACTGGCCGTGGTGGTGGTGTTGGGCTTCTACTTTCTCCTTCCTGCCAATTCCAGCCCCTCCTGCTGCCTCAGTCTCACTCCTTTCCCTCCTTTGAAGTCCACTCCATCTGCCTTTTCACTCCACTACCCCTCCGGGTAGCTGTTATTATCAACCTCCTGACAAGTCCACCTCTACCTTTCTCACAGACTTTGACGCGTGGCTTTCCTTCTTTCTGGATTCCTCTTCCCCTACTCTTATTCTCAGAGATTTTAACATTCATGTTGATAATCTCTCTGATCCTTATGCTTAAAAGTCCTTTCCCTTACCTCCTTGTTCGACCTCCAGCTTTGCTCTACTGCGCCCCCACTCACCAGCATGGCCACTGCCTTGACCTAGTATTTTTCTCTAATTGTTTTACCCTCAAACCTCTGTATCTCAGTTCTTCCCTTATACAACCATCACCTGCTAAGCTTCACTCTTCATCATCCACCGCCTCAACCACATCCTGTCTCCTTCCACCTCTTTAGGAACCTTCATGCTATTGACCCTTTGGTTCTCTCTTCCACTGTTTCATCACCTCTTTCCTCCACTATGTCATCTGAGTCTGTTGATGAGGCAGTAGCTTCCTATAACACTGCACTCTCCTCTGCTCTCGCTCCGCCCATGCCACATCCTGTGAGATGTACTATACCCTTGCCCTGATTTTCTTCCATTACCTGCTATCTACGTTCCTGTGCTCGTTCGGCTGAGCCTACTTGGCTTAAATCCCGCTCCCTTGCAAACTTTCTACACTCCAAATTTTTGTTTGTCTCTTTCCAGTCAGCCATAGCACTCGCCATACAAGACTATAATGCCCATCTGACTAATTCTCTTGCCTCTGACTCTTGCCGTCTCTTTACTACTCTCAACTCTATCCTCAAGGTGCCTCCACCTCCGACCCCTCCCTCCCTTTCTGCTCAAACCCTGGCTGACCATTTCCATGACAAAATCCACAAGATCACCCTCCAAATTCCCTGCAAAGTTACTACTTCCCCTCCTCCCCTTCTTCACTCCCAACTTTCCCCCTCTTACTCTGCTACCCTTTATTCCTTTCTATGATTTCTGAGAAGGAAACTGCACACCTTCTTTCCTCCTCCAAACTCACTACCTGCTCCTCTGATCCTATTCCCCACCCACCTCTTAAGCCCCATCTCCTTCACTGTTGTCCCTTCCATCTCTCATATTTTTAACCTATCACTCTCTCCACTATAACTGTCCCTGCAGCCTTCAAGCATGCTGTACTTACATCTCTCCTCAAACTCTCACTTGATCCTACCTGTCCTAAGTATCGACCCATCTTCCTCCTCCCCTTCATTTCTAAACTACTTGAACATGCAGTTCACCACCATTGTCTTGACTTTCTGTCTTCTCAAGCCCTCCTGGATTCTCTACAATCTGGCTTTCATCCTTTACATTTTACTGAAAACGGCTCTTGCCAAAGTCTCCAATGACTTGTTCCTGGCAAAATCCAAGGGCCTTTACTCAGTTGTTATCCTTCTTGACCTCTCTGCTGCTTTTGATATTGTTGACCACAACCTTCTCCTTGATACCCTGTCCTCGCTTGGTTTTAAGGGCTCTGTACTATCCTGGTTCTCCTCTTATCTCTCCCATCGCTCTTTCAATGTTAGTTCTGGTGGTTCCTCCTCTGCTGCTCTCAGTTGGTGTACGCCAAGGATCTGTCTTGGGTCCGCTCCTTTTCTCTCTCTATACCCAGTCCCTTGGTGCACTTCTCTTCCCATGGCTTCCAGTACCATATTTATGCTGATGACTCCCAGATCTACTTCTCTACGCCTGAAATCTCTCTAGCAATCCAGACCCAGATCTCTGCCTGCCTTTCTGCCATTGCTGCTTGGATGTCTCACTGTCACTTGAAATTTGAACATGGCCAAAACTAAGCTGCTTCTTTTTCCCCCTAAATACTCCTCTCCCCTTCCTCTTTTTCTCAGTCTCTGCAGTTAACTTTGTACTCCTCCCGGTTTCCTTGGCTTGCAATCTTGAGGTTGTCTGACTCCTCTCTCTCCTTCTCCACACACATCCAATCTGATAGCTAAGACCTGCCGTTTCTTTTTCTATAACATCAACAAAATCCACCCATTTCTTTCTGATCACACTACTAAGACACTTATCCACTCCTTAATCACCTCCCATCTTGACTATTGTAACCTACTCCTTGCTAGTCTCCCGTTGAATCATCTCTCCCCCTTCAATCAGTTCAACACTCTGTTGTTAAGTGCCGTCGAGTCAGTGTAGACTCATGGCGACCCTCTGGATAGCTGTCCTAAATTGTGTTCGGTCTTTAGTCAGGCAGCTCATTGTTGACAGACTGGTACCCGTAGCTGCTGTTAGTGCAATTTGTTTTGTTGTGACTATCAATTGGGTTTTCATGGCAAGATACAGAAGTAGACTGCTGGGCCTTTCCTCCGCGCAGTTTAAGTTTAATGTTGTTACCGTTGTCACAGAAATGTGATCCTCCGCCATCAATACTCTTCCTTTTCCGCTGCTGCTGCCCAGATGGGTGGTTCGTCTTGGTCTGGTACCTCAGCTGAGACCTGTCCATCTTGGGAGACCCTGCCAGTAGTTAAACTACCGCTAGCTTAGCCCTCAGCATCACTGATGCACACAAGCCCTCAACACTTTGCTGCACAGCTAATCTTCCACCAGCCTCTTGCTCATATTACCCCTCTTCTCATTGGCTCATATTACCCCTCTTCTCATTGGCTCCCTATCCGTTTCCGTACCCAGTTCAAACTTCTTCTGCTGACCTACAAGTGCATTCACTCTTCAGCTCCTCACCACCTTTCCTCGCTTATACCCCTCCCCAGAAACTCTGCTCTTCTAGTAAATTGCTTCTATTTGTACCCTTCTCCAGAATTCGCTCCTTTCACCTTGCTCCTCCTTATTCCTGGAACAAACTACCTGAGTCTGTATGCCAGGCGCCTTCTGTGGCCCTTTTCAAATCCAGGCTGAAAACTCACATCTTCACTGCCACTTTCAGATCTTGGCTCACCTGATCTCCTTTGTGTTTCCTGTCTACACCTACTGTGTTGTCCGTCTTGACTAAATTGTAAGCTCTTACATGTCTGTGCAACACTGCAAACGTCTTGTAGTGCTGTACAAATGCTTAGTAGTAGTCCAAAAACTGGTCCCTGATTTCCTCCCCCTTATACAATAGCTTGTCCTGGGCCTCTTTAACTTACCAATAGTGTGGCCCCTCACTTAGGCTCATAATTTACTGGCCAAGATGGTACCTGACTTATTATCAAATTCGTAGTATATCTGATGCATGTGCTACAATTAGTATGATATCCACTCCGATTGAAGTGCATTCAGCTGATGTCTAGTTTCCTCCAACTGCGCCTGCACCCTCGGGATCCCCAGTTGTTTATGGATCCGTTCAAGGGCCTCTAACTGGGATGTTAGCTGCCTGATCTGCTCCTCATGCTAGCGTTTTCCTCTGGGCTCCCAGCTGAATTAAATGGCCCCAGAGTACCACCTTAAGCCCATCACAAAGAATCCCTGTTGCAACCTCCCCCCCCCCCCCATCATTGAATTCCAAATAGTCAGCAATCACTTTCTCCAATTGCTGGATTCCTCTCCCTGCAAAAGATATTCATTAAGCTTCCAAAAGGTCCGACAAAGCGGTTCCATCGGAGCCCCAAACCACGCTTCCAAGGGAGTGTGATCCGACCATGTGATGAGACCAATTTTAGCACTGTCAAAGGCATCCCCCTCCAGTAAGCATCTCCAAAAAACAATCAGTCTGGCTATAAGATGAGTGAACTGCCGAGAAGGAAGTGTAATCCCGAGCAGGCGGGGGGGGGGTTAACCATCTTCCAGAGATTCACCAGCCCAAACTCATGTAGCCAGTCTTGCATAGCTGTCAGTCAGGGTCACTCACTCCCCCTTGACCATCCATCCAATGTGATGCTACAATCACCCCCCATCAATATCCTCCAATGGACCTTCCCTTCTATCCACTGGCACATGTCCCCCCCCAAAACTTTTCTTGTTCTGTTTTGAGGCCATAGACAAAGACTAGTCATTGTTTCCCCATACAGTTACCCCCCAAACTACCAATGCTCGTCCATCCGATTTCCGATAGGTTCCTCCCAAAATAAAGGGAACATCTCCTCTAATCATGATTGTCACCCTCCTTCGCCGCAAAAGAAGTTTGAAAGCCCTGGGGGTTGAGCAAACGTTCGTCTCTCTCTCTCTCTCCCGCAAATGTCTCCTGTACAAATACCACCTGCCAATGTCAGTCCTGAAGTTCCCGCAACAACATCTGCTTCTGTGGGGAGTTGAGGTCCTGCACATTCAAGGTCCCTACTTTTAATCTACAAGCCACTCAACCCCCTCCCTCCCATCCTACCCTCCTGTAATGCAGATACCTTCCCCCCCACTCACCTCCCTATACCCCCCTTCACACGGAGCCATCCTCTAATCCTTTCCTTGAGGAAGAGACTCCCCCCGTGGATGCACTCCTATCCCCCTCACAATGAACCATCATATCCCCCCTTCCCTCACAACACTGACACAACAATCCCCTAGCAATGCTTCCACTCACATACCTTCCCCCCCTCCTCCCACATACCCTACTATACAAATGTTTAAGAAATGCAACAATACAACAGGGTTCCCATAACATTACTCAATTGAATATCCCAATAATTGTAGGCCAAACACCAGGCTGGGGAGAGTTCACATGGCTAGAAGATGCTCTTCTGCTCCAGAAACCCCACATTTGCCAGGGCCACCCAGCCAATGCCTCAGTTACTAATCCTTGGCCGGGATCCTCTCCCAACTAGAGAGACGATGTGGCTGGGCAGACTCCCCCGTGGCGGGGGGTGGGGGGGTCGCTCCAGTAGATTCAGTGCACCCTCTTGACGAAGTATTGTCCAGGCCTCAGCTCTCCCCTACATGCTCCAGATCATCCTCAGAGTCCTCCCCCAAAGCCATGTGGCCCGCTGGATCCCACAACTGACGAGCGTCATTGTGAGCGTAGGAGAACTTGAGTTTCGCTAGTTTCTTGTGAGCTGACATTGTGGCTTGTTGGGACAGCAGGCAGGCATGTCGTCACCTCTTTTTAAGGGGGTAATAGTGCTCTTTTTTACCACTTTTTAATGCGCTCCGATGGGAGCTGAAACGTTGAGCCACCATCTGCTCAGTGACGTCACTTCCTCCATCATGAGGCCTTTTTATTAAAGCCTGCTTATTGGTTACTGTGCATTCTAGCATACAGTAACTGCCTGCACTAACTATTATGGTGCAGCCATGACAGTGACCAGTGCTAATTCCCACAGTAACTGCACATCGTGTGATGGGATGGGGCATGGGCAGCTTAAGCGTAAAGTGTGAGCATAGAGAAGACATTGCAGTTAGTTGGGGGGCGATTGCCTCATGCTGCCAATGTGGCAATTGCTGCGGCTGCACATCACATCTCCATGGGTGGCACTATGTGCACCAGCGTTAACTATGCTATGTGTTGGGTGTGCGTCTGCATGGTAACTGCAGGAAATAGGCTGGTCATGCCACTGACAGTTACCATGCATTAAGTGCAAAACCCTAACCCGCTTTAGTGAAAAGGCCCCTTAGTATGCTTTTGTCCTTCACTTAGCATAGAATAAAATCTACTGGGCCTTATTTGATGAACAAAAGTTATGCACCTAGGAAAGAAAAACCCAAACTATGGTTACACGATGCAAGTTTCCACTTTAGAAGCCACCACCCAGGAAAAAGATTTAGGCATCATCATGGATAGCATGTTAAAACCCTCGGCCCAGTGTGCAGTGGCGGCCAAGAGAATAAATAGAATGCTAGGTATCATAAGGAAAAGAATGGAAAATAAAGCAAAGGATATTATAATGCCTCTGTATTGTTCCATGGTGCGACCGCACCTTGAATATTGTGTGCAATTCTGGTCGCCATATCTTAAAAAGGATATAGCATTATTAAAAAAGGTACAGAGAAGAGCCACCAAAATGGTAAAGGGGATGAAGGATACCCCTATGAAGAGAGGCTAAAAAGGATAGGGCTCTTCAACCTGGAAAAGAGACGGTTGAGGAGAGATATGATAGAGGTCTATAAATTAATGAATGGAGTGGAACGGGTAACTGTAGATTGATTGTTTACATCATCAGAATATTTATTTATTTATTTATTTATTACAGGCTCTTATATACCGCTCTATTCAGAATCAGCGCGGTTCACAATATAACAACATACCATAACAACAAACTGTTAGGTTTTACAGAGAACAAGGTCAGAGAACTTGGATAAAACATGGGACGTCATTACTGCAACTATTTACAAGAGTATTTACAAGAGTATTTACAAGTATACATAACAGGATTTGTTCTTAGTTTGGGTAGTGATTAAGATTGGTTAGTTGGTCAAGTAATATTGGGGGAAGAGGTGGGATTTGAGTGCCTTTCTGAAAAGGGATAGATCAGTGATAGCACGAATCTCTGGGGGTAGAGCGTTCCAGTACTTAGGGGCATAGAATCTGAAGGCCCTGTTAGATGTCACTGATAGGCATTTTGTCGCTGCTTTAGGGATGATTAGAGTATTTGTTGATATCGTTCTCCTGGATCTGTTGGGTGGGACGGCCTGAATGAGGTCTATTAGAGAGGAGGAGGTGATGCTTTTAGTGGTCTTGAAAGTTAGTAGTAATGTAAAGTAATGTAATGTAGTAATGTAAAGTTAGTAGTAATATAAAAAGACTAGGGGATATTGTAAACTGTATATGAGAATCTAAACTATTCAACCATTTGAAAAACTGCATTAGAGAATCAACAGATCCCTCCTACAATAAAAAGATGTCATCAATGTATCGGTGCCATCATTTTATCTGGGAGGAATAAGAAGACCCACCCATCGTTGTTCATACTGGCCCATGAATAGGTTTGCTACTGATGGAGCAAATGATGCCCCCATCGCGGCCCCCATGTGCTGTTGAAAAATATCCTCATTAAAATTAAAATAATTTCTGCATAACACAAGCTGAGCTCATTGCATCAAAAACTCACTCTGTGCCTCACCAACATCTCCTCTCTGCTATAAACCTAACCGTATGACTTCTAATGCCGCATCTTGTGGGATACTTGTATACAAAACTTTCACATCTAAAGTAGCTAACAATATTGAGCCATTTTTCACCCAATAAGAAGCACCAGCCAATATTTGTAAAAAGTGCATTGTATCCCACACATATGAAGGGATGGTTTTTAATAATGGTCGTAAAAAAGAATCAATCAACATAGAAAGTGGCTCCAATACCAACCTTCGAGTTCAGACAGTGGGTCTACCCGGTGGTTGTCTCATATCCTTATGCATTTTTGGAAGAAGATAAAACTGTGGCATCGAAGGTGATTTCACATGCAAAAATGTCATTTCCTTCTTAGTGAATCAATGTTTCAAATAAGCTAAACAAATTGAAGAGGGATTATGATGACTACACGACTGGATATGTTTATCCCTGGCTTAATCCCAGTCGTCAATGAGAACGCAAAGGGCAGAAGAAGACCTCCTTCGAGTGGTCCTCTGATGAATCAGGAAGTTCTAAATCTATGAAGGAAAACGTTTTAGAAGACAGACGTCAGAAAAAGAAGAAGAATTGGGGGTGGGGCGAGAATAAGCCAGGACCCATGTCCATTAGTGGTTAATCTTTCTGACGTGAATTTTGAATGTAGATCAAATGATGTTATTGGTGAAGGGATTTTCTTTTGTTCCTAGAATAGTTTTGACCCTTTTCAGTTTAGGGTAGATTTTGAGAAATTTATGAGGAAATTGTGTTTAAAGAATTTTTTTGCATCATCACCTGTTAATGAGCAAAGGTCTGATAATATACTATTGATTAATGAGCAAAGGTCTGATATTAGTACTACTGATGAACCTGCTATGTCCTTGAAGAGGATTCCTTTGCCATTTAAATCTACTTGGAGTCCCCCTGGGCTGTTACATCCTAATCTATTGGCATATCGAGAATTAGTGTTGAGAGATATTGGTAATCTGGAAAAAATGGTTCTGATAAGATCTAGAAATGTCTTATCGTTACAAGAGAGAACTGCTTTGAAAGACCTCTTAGTGAGGTCTGATATGGTTATTAAACGCGCAGGCAAAGGAGGGACCATAGTGGTCCTTAATAGAAAATATTATTTAGTAGAAGCTTATTGTCAATTATCGGATCTGAATGTATACATGAAATTGGATAGTGACCCTACTATAGAACTGCAGTGTAAGATTAAGGATTTAGTGGCCCAGGCTTATTTGAAACATTCTATCACTAAAAAGGAAATTACATTTTTGCATGTGAAATCACCGTCGATGCCACAGTTTTATCTTCTTCCAAAAATACATAAGGATATGAAACAGCCGCCAGGTAGACCCATTGTCTCAACTCGAGGGTCGGTGTTGGAACCACTTTCTATGTTGTTTGATTCTTTTTTATGGCCATTATTAAAAACCATCCCTTCATATGTGTGGGATACAATGCACTTTTTACAAATATTGGCTGGTGCTTCTTGTTGGGTGAAAAATGGCTCAGTATTGTTAGCTACTTTAGATGTGAAAGTTTTGTATACAAGTATCCCACAAGATACGGCATTAGAAATCATACGGGAGCAACGTTGGATCTATTTACTGGGAACGGTCATTCCCGAGGGGTTGAACTCGGGAATTGACTGGAAAGCGTGTTTATGATGCATTAGGTCTGCATTGGCATTTGCTCATTGACAGGAAGTAGGTAGAGGTCTTTTTCCTATTTAAGTCTGTATACCGTCTTTTGGTTGTGAGATGTGAAATCGAATTAGAGGAAGTGATGATGTGTGAGCAACTGTCTAAAGGATTCAATATGGTGGTATAGATTATATTTTGTCAAGAGTATTGGTTGGGTAAGATAAATTGGTTTTAAATACAGAAGAGAGAGGGGATTTGTTAGCATCATGGTATGTATATTATAGCAGGCTTCATTTGGTTGTTTTTATCTTTTAGTTCCATTCCCCCTGAAGCAGTGAAGGCAAAACGCTGAAGGATTGTCCAGGCAGCGTCAGGGTTGATTTTTCGATCTCTGATTCATTTGTTTGAGTAGTGGAAGCCTTGTTGAAAATGTCATTTGTACCCCCTATATATGTATGAGTTGATTTCATGCTAGTAACGGTTTTTGTTATATAAAAAACTTCTTTGGTATATATAAGGGTGCTGAGGGGGGTATGAAATATTGTGTGAAACTGTATGGCATCCACGCTATATGATATAGGCAAGGTGGAGAGGTTTTCAAGCAGACCGTTGATGTGTTAAGTCTAGCAGATGCTTGACTCCATTTATTGGTAACAAGTTCTGTTTATGATTTTCTGAGGTTTGCTTTCTCTCCTCTTGTTTTGCTGATTAAACGATACTGTGATAAGGTGAGAAGGTAGAGCTGTTTTTGTTGTATGAAGTATCATATATAAGCTCTGATAAAGATCTGAATTAGCGTTGTTAGTTTACAATGGACTAATGGGAGACAGCCAACATGGCTTTAGCCAAGGAAGATCTTGTCTTACTAATCTGTTATATTTTTTTGAAGGTGTGAATAAACAGGTGGACAAAGGTGAGTCAGTTGATATAGTGTATCTGGACTTTCAGAAAGCCTTTGACAAGGTTCCTCATCAGAGACTTGGCAAAATTAAAAAGTCATGGGATAGGAGGCAGTGTACTATTGTGGATCAGGAAGTGGTTAAAAGATAGAAAGCAGAGGGTAGGGCTAAATGGCCAATTTTCCCAATGGAGACAGGTGAATAGTGGAGCACCCCAGTGATCTGTGCTGGGTCCGCTGCTTTTTGACATATTCATAAATAACCTTGAAAAGGGAATAACAAGTAATAATTTGCAGATGACACAAAACTATTTAAAGTTGTTAAAACCCAAGAGGAATGTGGCAAATTGCAAGAGGATCTTAATAAATTGGAAGACTGGGCAGCCAAATGGCAGATGAAATTTAATGTGGACAAGTGCAAGTAATGCACCTAGGAAAGAACCACCCAAACTATGGTTACACGATGCAAGGTTCTACATTGGGAACCACCACCCAGGAAAGATTTAGGCATCATTGTGGACATGTTAAAACCCTCTGCCCAGTGTGCAGCGGCGGCCAAGAGAGCAAATAGAATGTTAGGTATCATAAGGAAGGGAATGGAAAATAAAATAAAGGATATTCTAATGCCTCTGTATCATTCCATGGTGCGACCACACCTTGAATATTGTGTGCAATTCTGGTCGCCGTATCTTAAAAAGGTTATAACGTTATTAGAAAAGATATACAGAAGAGCCACCAAAATGGTAAAGTGGATGGAAGGCTACTCCTATGAAGAGAGGCTAAAAAGGTTAGAACTCTTTAACCTTGAAAAGAGATGGCTGAGGGGAGAGATGATAGAAGTCTGTAAATTAACGAATGTTTACGTTATCAAAATATAGAAAGACTATGGGATATGCAATGAAGCTGCAGGGTAAACTAAGACAAGAGAAAATATTTTTTCACTCAACCTGTAATCAAACTCTGGAATTTGTTACCGGAGGATGTAGTAAGGGCTGTCAGTATAGCTGGGTTTAAAAAAGGTTTGGACAAGTTCCTGGAGGAAAGGTCCATAAACCATTACACAGGTACACTAAAAAAATTTTTTTTAAACTGCCTCTAATGTTTCGATTGATTTTTACGTTTTTTGGTGCGCTGAATCCAAATCTGGTAACCAATTTGCTCCATCACGTACAGATTTTTTGCTACATTGGGTTAGCAGTTTGAGGTGAACGTTTCAGATTGAGTGCGATCGAGATAAAAGTTTCTTGGATGAATTCTTTATACTAATTGTTTAGTAGTTATTCAAATAATAAAGAAAATTGTAACAAGGCAGCACATAAGAATAGAGTAATGTCAACAAAACACACTGTGATGGTAGCAAAATTGTCTGCACTTAAAACAGCCACATACATGTGCACAAACATTGAGCATATAAGAGCGAGGTTAGACACAAAGCAAAGCAAAGAAATGTGCAAAAAATGTTGTACAGGTATGTATGTAAGAATAGAAAACGCAAACCGCACCATTGCAATACATGAAGACAAACACCCGATGGTGTGAAAATAAAATTCTAATAAATGAGATCCGACACTGTGGTAATAACTAGCAAATTTTTATTTCAAAGTTTAGTAAAAACACGATATTTGTCAACACAGTTTAGATTTTAAAGTCATTCTTGGGTCAATCAATCTCCTGGTGGGCCCGTTTCTTCTTCCCCCGAATGCTTCTCTTGGTGCGCTGCTTGGCGTATTTTTCATCTGGGGTTTCCCGCAGCAGCAACCAGCAGAAATCAGCCATCATAGTGGTGTTCCATCTTCCTTGGTACCTTCTCTCTGCGTCCTTGATGTCCTGGTGAAACCTTTCACCTTGTTCTTCACTGTACGCCCCCAAGTTTTCGGGAAAGTAGTTCACATGGGAGTGCAAGAAATGGACTTCCAGGCTCATGTTACAGCCTTGTTCTTTGAAGGCATTGAGCATCCTGGCAATAATATCCTTATAGTTCTCATCCCGCCTGTTCCTCAAGAATTTGAGAACAACATCCTTGAAGGAATCCCAGGCTTCTTTTTCCTTCTCAGACATCGTTTCAGCGAATGCTCCATCTGAAATGAGTTTCCTTATATCAGGGCCAACAAACACTCCTTCCTTTAGCTTTGCTTCAGAAAGTCGGGGGAACTTTGAGCAAAGGTACCGAAAGCACTCACCATCTTTTGGAAGGGACTTGATGAATTGCTTAATGAGACCCAACTTAATGTGGAGAGGTGGTAATAGAATTTTATCACGAGGTACCAAGCTCTCATGAAGAACATTTTTCTCACCGGGTCTCAAATACTCCCGAATTGGCCAGTCTTTTTTCCCCCAGTGTAGGTCGCGGGCCCGGCTATCCCACAAGCAAAGCAAGCAGGGATATTTGGTGAAACCGGATTGCTGCCCTAATAGCATGGATAGAATTTTAAAGTCTCCACAAATCATCCACTTATGCTCATCATAACGAATCTTCTGAAGAATCAGGGCCAAATTCTCGTATTTTTCTTGGAGAATAACAGAGTGAGCAATAGGAACTGAAGCGAATGTGTTGCCATTATGAAGAAGAACACCTTTTATGCTGTCTTTTGACGAATCAATGAACAGCCGCCATTCAGCAGGATCATACTTGAGTTTAAACTTTTCCATCACTCCGTATATATCGTTGCAAAATACCAAATCTTCCTCTTTGCTGAAATACTTCAAAAATTGTGTCTCGCGGTTGCGGTACCAATAAAAAGTTGTTCCTGGTGACAATAGATTTTTCTGTTTAAGCCGAGAACCTAGCAGTTGGGCAGCATCTTTTGGGAGTCCTAAATCCCGGACTAAATCATTCAATTCAGCTTGAGAGAAAAGTTCAGGTTTCGGATCTGGTTCAGTTTCAAACTCGGAAGTACTGGACTCATCGGGAAAAGCCATCTGATGAGTCTCATCATGATCAGAACCGTCCACACAAATATGATCCAAAGATTTTGGTGGTTCAGGCACAGGTACTTCGTTGCTATGAGGCATAGGCCTAATTGCTGAGGGAAGGTTGGGGTAACTTATTACGTTCTTATTTTTTAAGTTGTATCCCTTCACAATGCAAGAGCAAAAATAGCAGTCACTGCTGTGGTCTCTTTGTTCACGCCACATCATAGGTATTCCGAAACGAAATGCTTGTTTTTTACCTTTCATCCATAAGCGTAGATCTTCCTCACATGTCTTGCACACTTTGTGAGGAGCCCACGGTTTGTCTTGATCGCCTAACTTCAAACCGAAATAGGCGAAATATACTTTTTTAATAAATGCAGAAATGTTCCTCTGCCGCTTTTTCACGGTATATTCCCCACAAATAAAACAAAAACTGTCCGGAGAGTTGACGCAACCTCTGGCTCTGTGAGCCATCACAAATACACAGCACTGCAAACTACAACTGTAGTGAACCACTTCGGAATAAAGCTGGGTTACGACTGAGCAAACAAAAGGTAATAATGAACTTGCAAGAAACTGAAATTTGACAGGAACGTTCATGTCGCAACCACCGTGTTTGAGCGAGCGAACGAGGCGAGGCGAACAGGAAAGAACATGCGCCAGCGCGAGTACTGGATTTAGCCCCCCGCCTCCCAATTGTCCTGTTAATGTATAAAATGAATACAAAACACTCTAAAATATCATGAGGGAGTGTTTCTAGTTAGTTAACCATTACAACCTCTATTTTGGGAAAAGAAAATAAACTGCAGTCGGCTAAAAAGAAATTATGTGAACATTCCTTATATGGGTAAGAAATCTAATTTTGCAAGAAAACGTGACGTGATGGAACATTTTGGCTATTTTTCCTGGATTCAGCACCCCAAAATCTATAGGAATCAGTTGCAAAACTGGAGGCAGTTTTTTGGTAGTGTACCTGTGTATTAAAACGATTTTGCAAATAAACTTAAACAAAAGAGCCATTCCTTCTCGTCTCTCCGGGCCAGTCCAGGAACAGGAGGGTTGTCAACCTTCTCCAGCAGCTGAGGACTGAATTCAGAAATTTTGCTGATCTAGCTCCCCCTGCTGGCCACCTCAGTCTTTCAGTCCTCAGCAACTGGAAGGGACAGGTTCCTGGCTGGCTCCCGAAGAAATATTTCAAGTTTCCTTTATTTTATTTTGGGTGCTTCAGTGGCAACGCGGTTTGAGCCCTAGCAGGGTTTTTACCTCCGCAATATATTCAGCTGTTTGGTTGTTTTGAACAGCTTGTGCAGAACCAGGTTGGTGGACTCGTCTGTTTGCTCGGCGGTAGATTTTCGTGCGATTCGCAACGGCTTTGAGCCCAGTGCCGGCTGTCGCGTGGCAGCAGGTTCCCGGCTAGATTCTTGGTTTTTTTTCTTTTAGCCGCGGTTTTGCGGTTGCGGCGGTTTTCTTCGTCTCCTTGCTTGTCTTGGGGGTTTTTGTAGGTTTTTTTGCGATCGTGTGCTGGCGAGCATGGAGGGCAAGTCAGATGCGGGCAGTGCTTTAGGAGGCCCTCATAACGCCTCAGATTTGGCGGGAGCGGCGGCCATGACAGCTTCAGCTCCGGTGCTGGGGTCTGTGCAGGAAAAGCCCGCCAAGAAAAAAACGAAGTCTAAGAGAACAGTGCAGGTGGAAGAAGCTCTTCCTCAGACCCTGCCTGAAGTTCAAAAGAATTTAGAGTCTGTTTTTTCTGCGGATTTTATTTTAGTCTTGCACCAGGCTTACTGTATGAAGTGGCAGCAATCTCAAGATAAGGTGGCTGCTCCTAGGACTGGGCAAAGTTCTGGCATTCAGTCTTCCCTGTTGGATCCCGGTGAGGGTCCTTCTCAGTTGGCCCACGGAGCAGAGTTGAGCACCGATAGCACCGGTCAGCACTTCTCAGGGCTCCAGGGTATCGAGGAAGGAGAAATATTGTCAGATTCTGGTTTGGAGTGGGCCATGGATTTAGATGAGAGCGATCTTTCTGCCTCCGACGATCCTAATATGTTCAGGGTTTTTAGAAAGGAGGAGTTGGGGGCGCTTATCGCTCAGACTTTGTCTGCCCTAAATATTGCTTTGCCTATGGCTCAGTCTGAGCCCTTGGAAGATCCCCTTCTTCAGGGGTTTAAGGTGGAGCAGCGGTGTTTTCCGGTGCATAGGGTCATGAAACAGATGGTAAAATCTGAATGGGAATGCCCGGAGGCTACTTTGCGTGGAGCAAAGTCTATCGGGCGCTTGTACCCTCTGCCTCAGGAGGAGCAGGAGTTATTTAAGATGCCTAAGGTGGATGCCTTGGTTTCGGCGGTAACCAAGAAAACGACTATTCCTGTCGAAGGCGGTGCGGCCTTGAAGGATTTGCAAGATAGGAAACTGGAGGTCTTGTTGAAACAAACCTTCGAGTCCTGTGCTCTCTCGCTACGAGCGGCTATCTGTTGAGCATATGTCTCCCGTGCCTCTATTCGGTGGATCCAAGGAGGAGCGCTCTCCCATAAGGAAGACGATGAGGGGGCAAAGCTGGAATCCACAGCGGCTTATTTAGCGGATTCCTTTTATGATTTGGTTAGAGTTTCAGCAAAGTCCATGGCTACGGTGATTGCGGCCCGAAGGTTTCTCTGGTTGCAGAATTGGGGGGCAGATGCCTCTTCCAAAGCTCGTCTAAGTAAGCTTCCATACAAGGGCACCCTGCTGTTGGGGGCGGCCTTGGAAAAGATTGTTAAAGATCTCGGGGATTCCAAGGGGGGGCGCCTCCCTGAGGACCGCCCGAAGGTTCCGAAGCCTAACAATTTGCACAGGGGTCCCTCTCGCGATTTTCGTAGGTTTCGGGGGTCCCGGTTCACTCCGTATCAGAGGGGTCATTTTGGGGCCAGAGCTCAGTCCTTTCAGGGTGCTCGAGGATTTGGTAGAGGTTATTTTGGATCCCAGCTCAATACCCCTAAAAAGTCACAATGAAACGAGGCTGGTCCAGGCGGAGTTCCCGGTGGGGGGGCGGCTTACCAGCTTCCTTTCGGCCTGGACCACCATTACGTCCGACCAATGGGTCCTAGAAATTATTCGAGAGGGGTACTCCCTCGAGTTCGCTCGTCCGTTGTCAGAGGCTTTCATGGTGTCTCCATGTGGTTCAGCGGAAAAGCAGGCGGCGGTGTCAGAGACGCTTCGGCGACTGGTTCGGCTGCAGGCTGTTGTTCCGGTTCCTCCGGATCAGTTAGGATTAGGTCGATACTCGATTTATTTTGTAGTTCCCAAGAAAGAGGGCTCGTTTCGGTCTATTTTGGATCTCAAGCACGTCAATCGGTGCTTGAGGGTTCCGCATTTCCGCATGGAGACGCTTTGATCGGTCATCAGCTCAGTGCAGCCGGGGGAAGTGTTGACTTCCATCGACCTCACGGAGGCCTATCTTCACATTCCCGTCAGGCCAGAGCATCTAAAGTTCCTGCGTTTTGCGGTGCACATGGGTCACTTTCAGTTCCGAGCTTTACCGTTTGCGTTGGCCACGGCGCCCCGAACCTTCACAAAGGTGATGGTAGTGGTCGTGGCGGCCTTGCGAAAGCAGGGAATCCTGGTGCATCCGTACCTCGACGACTGGCTGATTCGGGCGCCATCCGTCTCAGATTTGCGGGTGGCGACGGCGCGAGTGGTGAGCCTTCTGGAGCAGCTTGGTTGGGTGATCAATCAATCCAAGAGTCAGCTGCAGCCGGTGTTCCGCCTCCAGTACTTGGGGGCGATTTTCGACACAGAGATGGGTGCAGTCTTTCTGCCCGAATGCCAGGTACAGAAGATCTTAAAGCAGGTGACAGCATTTTTGAGGTTAAAGGCGCCAACAGCGTGGCGATATCTGCATTTCCTCAGCTCCATGGCGGCAGCCATAGATCTGGTTCTGTGGGCAAGAGCCCATATGCGCCCATTGCAACAGGCGTTGCTGTCACGGTGGTCGCTGCAGGATCATCCGTTGGACCGCAAATTGCCCTGGTTATAGACTGTCAGCGACAGTCTGCAGTGGTGGTTGGAGCCCAGCCATCTTCGAGCGGGAATGCCCTTACGTCAGCCGGACTGGGTGCTAGTCACTACCAATACCAGTCTGTTGGGCTGGGGCGCCCACTGTCAGGGGTGCATAGCTCAAGGTTGTTGGCCGTCGGAGATGGGTGGCTGTTCCATAAATCTTTTAGAACTCAGGGCAGTGTTTCTGGCTCTTCGGGACTTTCTTCATTTAGTGGAGAACAAAGCGGTATGAGTGTTCTCCGACAACGCAACGACGGTGTCTTATATCAATCGGCAAGGGGGAACAGGAAGGGCTGTGTTGTTGGAGGAGAGTCAGCGGTTGATGTCCTGGGCGGAGGACCATCTGCAAGGCCTGTCGGCAGCGCATGTGGCAGGTCAGGACAATGTGCAAGCAGATTATCTCAGCCGTCATGTTGTGGATCCTGGGGAGTGGGAACTGAACGCCGCGGTGTTTCGCGCTCTGGTCCGGTGGTGGGGTCAGCCGGTGATGGATCTGATGGCGTCCTTCGCCAATGCCAAGGCACCTCGGTTCTTCAGCAGACGCAGGGAACATATGTCGGAGGGGCTCGACGGTCTAGCTCAGCCGTGGCCGGCCCAGGGGCTCCTTTACGTCTTTCCACCATGGCCCATGATAGGAAGAGTCATCCGGAGAGTAGCGAGTCACTGCGGTCGCGTGATTCTCATTGTGCCAGACTGGCCCCGGAGAGCGTGGTATGCGGATTTAGTTTGTCTGCTCATAGACCATCCCTGGAAGCTTCCCACTCAAGCGGATCTCTTGGTTCAGGGGCCTCTGCGCATGCCCAATTTGGATCGCTTCTCGCTTACGGCTTGGCTCTTGAAAGGGACAGGTTAGCACATCGAGGGTATTCGGCGGCTGTCGTGGCCACTCTGTTGAAGGCCAGAAGGCGGTCGACGTCCCTTGCTTATGTCCGCGTTTGGCGGGTGTTTGAGGGCTGGTGCAAGGCGCGGAACATCCAAACGCGCGACGCCTGGGTGCCGCAGGTCTTGTCTTTTCTTCAGGAGGGGCTGGATAAAGGTTTGGCCCTCAGCACCATCAGAGTGCACCTGGCAGCGATTTCCTGTTTTCGTGGGAGTTTGCGGGGAGCTCGTCTCTCTTCCCATCATAGCGGGCCTGGCGGGTCCCTCCCGGAGTTAGGTACTGCTCTGGTACTTCCCTCCTGTTCCTGGATTGGCCCGGAGAGACGAGAAGGAAGAAGAAATTAGAACTTACCTGCTAATTGTCTTTCCTGGAGTTCTCTCCGGGCCAGTCCAGGACCCACCCGTGTCATGGGAGTTCTTTTTCTGCGGGGCGTTACCGATTTAGTGCTTTTGGGTGCATGTCTAAGAGTTCGAAGGCTAGTCGGTTGGAAGGCCTCTTCGGGGTGGTCTATGGGGCTCCCTCGATGCAAATAGGGGGTTCCGATTGGTTTCATTGCAAAGGACGATGAACCGCGCAAAAAAAAAAAAAGAAACCACAGATGTTGCCTCAATGTTCATAATTATTAGATTAATAAATGACATAGCCCGGCATGCGGGAGGAGTTCTCTGGTTGGTAGGTTCTATATCTCCTTCAGGTTTGCCTACTTAGCATTTTTTGTTTTTCATGTTATGGCTGTCTTCTTAGGCTGCTTGGTTACGATGTGACTGAGGTGGCCAGCAGGGGGAGCCAGCTATCAGATCAGCAAAACTTCTGAATTCAGTCCTCAGCTGCTGGAGAAGGTTGACAACCCTCCTGTTCCTGGACTGGCCCGGAGAGAACTCCAGGAAAGACAATTAGCAGGTAAGGTCTAATTTCTTCTTTCACTCCAGCCATCCTATCTCTTCCAGATAACAACAACTTTGAATGGAAATCCTTCCATCCTATTACAGACAAACAACTGCTCCAGACAATCTCCAAACTAAATACTACAACTTATTTATTTATTTTTTTACATTTTCTTATATACCGCGCTATTCTGCATCAGTGCGGTTTACATTGAACAAACTGAAATTACATTGAACAGGGCATTATAACTTGGAGATAACTATTTTACAGGGAACATGGGCTATGGAGGGTTAAGTGGCTTGCCCAAGACCACAAGGAGCACCTTTTGGGACTAGAAACCCCAGTCCTTCCAGCCCAAGGTTGCTGTCCTCTAGTGGGATTTGAACCCCCGACCTTCCGGCCTGAAGTACCTTGCCCCAACCACTAGGCCACTCCTCTACTCCTCTGCTAGATCCCTGTCCAGTGGCATGGTTAAAGGCAACGAAAACAGAACTTGCCCCGGACTTGCTGAACATAGTGAATCAATCACTACAACAAGGTTGCATAACAGAAGTACTCAAAAGGTCAGCAATACGACCACTGCTAAAGAACAAAGCACTAGACAGCAACGACCCAACTTCTTACCGCCCCATTGCAAGCATTCCGTTTCTTGCCAAGGTTATCGAAGGTTGTACAGATTCAACTGCAGGACTACATAGACTCATCAGCACCATTAGATGAGCATCAATATGGATTCTGCCCATATCATGGTGTAGAAACCCTCCTATTAGCACTATTCGACACCGTCATCAGAGGCATTGATAATACCAAGCGAGCCTTCATTCTCATTTTCCTCGATATTTCCTCGGCATTCGACAATGTAAACGATGCCACACTCATCTCCAGACTCTCTCAAATAGGCATTAAGGATAAAACCCTTGATTGGTTTAAATTCTATTTTACTAACCGGACCCAATATGTGCAAATAGATCAAGTCGCATCGTCGCCTTTTCCACAAGAACAGGGTATCCCACAAGGCTCCGCCCTCTTTGCACTGTTTAATCTCTACCTTCAACCAATCTGTACTATATTTAAATGCTACAAGATAAATTATCACATCTATGCAGATGATATTATGTTGTACTCACCTTTCGATGTGTCCAACCCTGATTCTAACAACATATACCGATGCCTAACTGAAGTGGAACTATGGCTGAAATCAATGAACATGAATATTAATTTTAAAAAGACGGAAGTATTATTTGCAACAAGAAACACAAACTTCACCCCACCGTCAGAAATCAACATCGGAAAGATCTCCCTACCAGTTAAAGAAGAGGTCAAATACCTAGGAGTCACGCTTGACAGAACTCTTAGCTTTACTCAACACATAAAACAAGCTGTTAAAGCAATATACTTTAAAATAAGGACAATCCAACAACTACGACCGATATTAGATAGCACCGACTTCAGATCTGTGGCCCAAACACTAACACCACCTCATTTAGATTACTGTAATGGCATTCTTCAAGGAACTTCTAAGAAAAACCTACACTCTCTACAATTAGCCTAAAATGTCATAGCAAGGATCATCTACAAAGCAAAAGTAACAGACCACATATCTCCTATTCTCTACGCACTGCACTGGCTCCCTGTCTCATGTAGGATTATCTATAAAACCTTAGTTACTACGTTCAAGATTTTTAATAATTTAGTGCTGTCTTTCCTGTCTACACTCATCAACATCCCACATGACAACAAGTCAAGAAGAGTGAACCTACACATGCTACTAGTCCCGGATACCATCCGAAAGACAAGTCGGAAGACAAGTAACACTGCTTTCTCATTCTTCGCTCCAACGTTATTGAACAACCTCCCAATCGAACTTAGAGAAATTAAAGACCTTCAATTATTTAGAAAGGAACTAAAAACCCATCTATTTACTCTGCACTATCACAACCTTCTATTTGAGAATGCTCAGAATTCACAGATCAGCACTGAACAACAATACATTGATCCTACCTAGTCAAGGCTCACACCCACTTCTCACTCAGCCATATACCACCTAGATCAATTAACATATGAACACATTTGTTTGTCACTAATGTAAATAGCTATCCTTCAGTTCTGAATGTAATTAGTTATATGGAACGGCATCTTATCTGCCACCTGTTCCACCTGTTTTGATGTTAAGAGTTAAATGTTAAAATGTTCTACAAGTGTTCTCTGTAAAAATAGTCTGCTATTATTAATGTTTTTGTTACCTGTAAACCGCCCCTGATCTCTGGAAGAGGCGGTATAGAAAAATGTATAAATAAATAAATAAAAAGGGACCCAGGATATCAATGCTTGACCCAATAGAAGGATTGTGGAACCTGTGTCTTTTGGGGGAAACTTCTAGGTACGTATGACCTAGATTGGCCACTGTTGGAAACAGGATACTAGGCTTGATGGGCCTTGGTCTGACCCAGGATGGCATATCTTATGTTCTTAGGTACTAATGCCATTGTACAAGTCGCTGGTGAGGCCTCACTTGGAATATAGTGTTCACTTTTGGAGTCCATATCTCACAAAGGATATAAAAAGACTGGAAACAGTTCAAAGGAAGGCGACCAAAATGATTTGGAGTCTGCACTAGAAGACGTACGAGAAGAGACTTGAAGACCTAAATATGTATATGCTAGAAGAGAGGAGGGACAAGGGATTCAGACCTTTAAATACTTAGATTATTAATGAAAAAAGCTTTTTCATAAATGGGGAAGCTGTAAAACTAGAGGACTTAACATGAAACTGGAAGGGGGTAAACTGAAAGGCAGCGTCAGGAAATACTGAAAGAGTGGTGGATGCTTGAAATGCCCTGCCGATGGAAGTGGTGCGGGCAAATACAGTGACGGAATTCAAAGTGGCATGGGACAAACACAGTGAATCCTTTTATAGCAACAGGATAAAATAAATATAAACTTAACTATCTCTTATATTCCATCAAATAGGGGTGACCTGCACAGAGCGGTTGGTACACTCCTAAACAGAGGCATGGGGAGGGTTGACCTGCATGGAGCAGCAGGTGCACCTACTTTTTTCACCTTGCTAGATGGACCACGCTGGTCTTTGTCTGCCATCATATACTATGTTACTAATCATGTAGGTGCCATGGACTATCCCGTTTTAAGGCATTTACACTGTTTACTTGGCTGTAAACTGTGTAAATGCCTTTCAAATATTTGGCCCTAAGTGTTTAGGAGAGAATGACGGAAGGGCGAGATAGAGGGGGATAAAGGAGAATCAGGCTATGACAGGAAAAGTGAGGTGTCAGGAGGGGGTAGCGTTGGAGTTGATAGTGTGGAAGACCAGTGAGAGTAACGTTGCAGTAGTTAAATCTAGACGTGACTAAGGACAGAATGAGTGTCGTCAAAGAGGGGAGAGAGGAAGGGGCGTACTACATGAATTTGTTGAAGAGAAAAAAGAGTGGCGAATAAGTGAGGATAAATGCTCTTGGAAGGAGAGTGAGGTGTCCAGACTAACCCAAAGATAATGGAGGGAGGATACAAGGGGAATGGTGGAGTGTGCGATCAGAGGGGCCAATGAGGGGCAAGGGTCTTTGAAAGTAAATCAGATGGTGGCAGATTTGGATGGGCTGAGGAGGAGAAAATTTGCAGATAACCAGGAGACACGCAAAGTAGGCAGGAGTTCATGGGGGCTAGATCTAGGGTTAGAGGGCTGGTATGATGAAGCAAGATGATATCATCGGTGTAGAATATGCTGATATGCCTGACTGTTGAATGATGAGTGTAAGGGGGGGGGGGGGGGCAGGAAGATGTTAAACAAAAGAGGAGCCAGAATGGAACCTTGAGGCAAGTGAGAGGTGTGACTGGAGAGGTAGAAGATCCAGCATGAGCGGAGAAAGAACATGCAGAGAGGAAAGACCGTAACCAGAGAATAGTGTCACGAAGCCTGAAATCGTGAAGATGAGAGAGGATAGAGTGATCGACTAGGTCAAAGGCTGAAGAAAGATCCAGGGAGACAGCAAGTGTGATATCACCTTGATCTTGAGAAACATGGAGCTCATTTAGAAAGAAGGATAGTTTCTGTGCTGTGACCTGGCCTAAATCCAGATTGGCAGAGTGAAGAGCATGAACGGAGTCAAGATGAGCACAAAGTTGAGCAAAGACCAATTTTCTAAAATCTTTGAAAGAAAAGGGAGGTTAGAGACGGGATGCCAGTGAGCAAGAATAGTGGGGTCTAGGGCAGGTTTCTTGAGGATAGGGTGGACCAGGACGTGCTTCCATAGGAAGGGGAAAATGCCAGGGGAAGGCTAGCATTGAACTTGGAGAGGATGTAGGGGAGGAGAGCAAGGGAAGATTCAGTGAGCCAATGGGAGGGAACTGGATTGAGAGGAGAGGTGGTCTTATGAGAGGAAGTAAAGGCTTCAGATAGCTCTGCCAGAGAGATTGAACAAAAAGAGGACCAAACATGGGAGAGAGAGAGGGAGTATATCTCTGGGAAGGAGGAGAAGAAAGGGCAGATAGAGAGAGAGAGAAGACGTTTTTCTAGGATTTTGGCTAGGAAAAACAGGTTGTATATAAGTTGGTAATATTAGTCAGAATGGTTGCGTCAAGCAAAGGTTTTTTAAGAATGGGGTGGATAAAAGCTTTCTTCCATATCTGGGGGAAAATATCAGAAGATAAACTGTTAATGATCAGCAAAGCAGGGGTGAGGAGATCAAGAGAGTTATGGGCTAGCCAGTCATAGAGGATAGGATAAAGAGAGTATGTGGGGATTGTGAGTATGGGATGTGTGGTTTCTGGGGTAGGGAGCTGCATTTGATGCCTGAGGGAGGGGGAGAGTGAGATTGTATAATCCTTGTGTAATGCCCCTCTGGGACCCATAAGAGTCACTGGACCTTGGGAGGGGGTGGGGTAGTGATATGAGGTGTGGAGTGTGGGGTGTTAGGGTAGGGAATGGGATTGGTTCTTTGTATAGTTGGGTGGAGGTGTGGTTGATTTTGGTGTTGGGATATGACCTGGAGCTGTGTTTGTTAGGATCTGGCTTCATTCGGATGGGGTGGTGTGAAAATTGTGACATGGACAAAAATGGATTCTGTTCTAACGAGATGAAGACAATTGGTTTTGTATCTTGTATTTGTATTGGTTGGATTATGTCATTTGAAATGTGTTGGCAATAGGGGTGGCTCTAAAATGAGGCGGAGTGAGGCGGCTGCCTCAGGCGGCAAAAAATGCCCCCAAAACAGCTGCCTCACACTTCCTTTAGAGGTTTAAAAAAAAAAAAAAAAAAAAAAAAGGATAGACAAGCCGCTGCTTCTCGGCAGCGGCAGAATCAACACCTCCGCACCCCTCCCTCCCGTTGAACGAGAGTTGAGCCTGCCCATGGGACTTCCCCCCCCCCCCCCATGTCAGCTCCCTTCCTGTCCCCACCTTTCCCCATGTCAGCTCCCTTCCAACCCCTGCCGCCTTCCCCTGGCAGCCACAGCTCCTGCATCTTACAAAGCCACAGCTGCAATAGTGCTAGTAATTTAAAATAAAAACAAGGAAGGCTCCACACTGTTTTTTCTTTATTTTAAATTACAAGCGCTAACTCAGCCACAGCTCTCTGTAAGATGCAGGAGCTGCGGCTGCCAGGTGAAGGAGGGGGCAAGAAAGAAGCTGACAGGGGAGGAAGATACGAGGGGGGAAGTTGGGGCTGGAAGGTAGCTGACATGGGGAGAAAGTGGGGGGCTGGAAGGGAGCTGACATGGGGAGAGTGTGGGGGCTGGAAGGGAGCTGACATGGGGAGAGTGTGGGGGCTGGAAGGGAGCTGACATGGGGAGAAAGTGGGGGGCTGGAAGGGAGCTGACATGGGGGGATGGAGGAGGAGGATTGAAACATCCAAGCTCTCCAGCAGAAGAGAAGATGGGAGCCTTCAGAATGACGAAGGTTGGACACGAGTTACCAGGGCCTGCAGAATCACCAATTCAACTCCTCCAGCCCTTGAACTGAAGAAGCATTATGCAGCCCTGGAAGGGGAGGAGGTGAAAGCAGCCCTGGAAAGGGAAGAACCAGAGTTTGAGCACCCCAAGCTTGCAGAATCAGTGACTACAAGGAAGCAAAGGGTAGTGATGGTTGGTGACTCTCTTCTGAGGGGTACTGAGGCATCCGTCTGCTGACCAGACTTGATGTCCAAAGAGGTGTGCTGTCTGCCAGGTGCCAAAATCTGAGATGTTACAGAGAGTTTGCCGAGATTCATCAAGCCCACTGACTATTACCCTGATATTGCTCATCCATGTCGGCACAAATGATACTGCCAGGTATCCTACTGAGTATATCAAAAGTGACTTCATAGCTCTGGGATAGAGGGCGAAGCAGATAGGAGTGCAGGTGGTGTTCTCTTCATTTCTCCCCGTTGAGGTTAAAACCAAGGCAGAGAAGCATCCTAGAGATGAATGCATGGCTGCATGGATGGTGTCATTGAGAACATTTTGATTTCCTGGACCATGGGATGCTGTTCCTAAGGGTTGCAGAGCAGAGATGGCATCCATTTGTCCAAAAAGGGTCGACATGTTTTCAGTAGCAGACTGGCTAACCTACTGAAGAGGGCTTTAAACTAGATTCATTGGGGAAGGGTGAAGAAAGCCCCCAGATAAGTGAAACATTAAATACCTTTAAAGAAATAGGTAAAAGGGGCCACATCTGAAAGGCAGTGTCTATAAATGCTCGTAGCATGGGAAATAAGATCACAGATGTTGAGGCTTTAATGGGAGAGACTGACTTGGATTTAGTGGCAGTAACAAAGACATGATTCACGGACAACCATTACTGGGATGTAACTATACCAGGCTATACTTTTATTCATTCTCACTTGGTTTGCAGCTTGTCGTGCTGTGAGGGCTTGCGTGCATCAGTGATGCTGAGAGCTAAACTATCGGTAGTTTAACTACTGGCAGGGTCTCCCAAGATGGACAGGTCTCAGCTGAGGTGCCAGACCAAGACAAACCACCCATCTGGGCAGCAGCAGAATGGGATAGTGTTGACGGCGGAGGATCACATTTTTGTGACAACGGCAACACCACCAAACTTAAACTGCACGGAAGAAAGGCCCGGCAATCTACTTCTGTATCTTGCCATGAAAACCCAATGGATAGTTACAACAAAACAAATTGTGCTATGGTGCTGGAAGATGAGACCCCTGGGTCGGAAGGCACTCAACTAGCTACTGGGGAAGAGCTGAAGACTTTTCAGAGTAAAGCCAGCATTTATGATGTGGTTGGATCAAAGCCCTCGGGAAGTCTGACTGCTGATGTAGCTGTGCATGAAATGAGAGTCAGAAGCTGTAAAGATGTCTTACTTTCATAATTTGGACACATCATGCGAAGAGAGAGATCATTAGAGAAAGACATCATGCTTGGCAAGATAGAAGGTCTGCGCAAAAGAGGAAGGCCAGCAATGAGATGGATCGATACAATAACAGCAGCTACGGGTACCAGTCTGTCAACAATGAGCCGCCTGACTGAAGACCGAACACAATTTAGGATAGCTATCCAGAGGGTCGCCATGAGTCGACTCCAACTCGACGGCACTTAACAACAACAACTTTTATTCAGAAAGGACAGGGTAGGAAGAAGAGGAGGAGGAGGAGTGGCACTATATGTAAAAATACTAGAGCTATGGAAATACAGGGCTTAAAAGGGAAAGAGGAGGCACTGTGGGTTAAACTAGAAAGAGGGAAAGAAAAATCTATTTGCATTGGTGTGATATATAGACCTCCCTCACAGGAGGAAGAGGTGGACAGAGAGTTAATTAAAGATATATGTAGCACTGCCAGAAAAGGGGAAGTGCTACTGATAGGAGATTTCAATATGCCAGATGTTGATTGGCACATTCCTGCTGCAGTAATATCTAGAAGTAAGGAGATCCTGGATTCTCTACAGGGAGAACTATTCAGGCAATTGGTAACAGACCCCACACGTGAAGGGGCCATACTGGACTTGGTGCTTACCAATGGGGAAAGTATTTCTGATGTTACAGTGGGAGATCATCTCACATCCAGTGATCACCAGATGGTGTGGTTCAGTATTAGAACTAGGGCTGATAAAATCCATTCAAGAGCAAGGGCCTTAGACTTTAGGAAGACTATCTTTGTCAAGATGGGCAATACCTCAGAGTTGTTAGCAGGATGGGAACCGCGGGGGGATGTAGAAAAACTGAAAGGGGATATTTTAAGGCCAGCCAACCTTTTTGTTAAAATGGTAAATAAAGGTAAAAGGAAAAGGAAACTGCAATGGTTTTCAAAAGTAGTAGCTGTAAAGGTGAAGATAAAGAGGGAGGCTTTCATGAAGTACAAGAGATCACAGAGAGAGGAAGACATCTATATTCGGAAAAACTTAGAGCAGTTAGCAAAGAAGTCAGGAAAGCAAAGATGCAGAAAGAGGAGGAAATAGCCAATACAATAAAATGGCGAAAAGACATTTTTCAGATATGTTAGTGAGAAGAGGAAGGGCTAAAGTGGTACTGTCAGACTCAAGAGTGAAGGGGAGGAATATGTAAAAGTTGATGAGGATAAAGCAGAATTGCTTAACAAATATTTTGGTTCTGTGTTCACAGATGAAGAACCAGGAGCAGGACCTCAGAACAAACAGGCACAGAAGTGAGGGGCATCTTGAACGATTTTCAGAATACTGTTCGTGAGGAACTAGGTAAACGTAAAGTAGACAAAGTGATGGAACCGGATGGGATACACCCTAGAATACTGAGGGAACGTGGGAACTTTCTTGCAGCTCTACTGACTGACCTTTTCAATGCCTCGTTGGAGTCAGGAATGGTGCCAAAGGACTGGAGAGAGGCACACGTGGTCCCTTTACACAAAAACAGAAGTAAGGATGTGGTTGAAAACTACAGGCCTGTTAGTTTAACTTCAGTGGTGAGTAAATTATTGGAAATGCTGCTGAAAAAGAAAACAGTGAGGTTTCTGGAGTCCAGCAGATTACAGGATCCGAGGCAGCATGGATCCACCAGAGGAAGGTCTTGTCAGACAAATCTGATTTCTTTGACTGGGTGATCAAGGAGTTGGACCAAGGGAGAGTCCTAGATGTGGTGTATTTAGATTTTAGTAAAGCCTTTGACACTGTTCCTCACAGGCAACTTATAAACAAACTGAGCACCCTAGGGATGGACCCTAAAGTTACTGCTTTGGTTAGAAATTGGTTGAGTGGGAGGCGACAGAGTTCAGGTAAACAATCCTTTTTAACATCTTTGTTAGTGATACTGCGGAAGGGCTGTTGGGTAAAGTTTATTTATTTATTTAGTTATTTAACATCTTTTATATACCGCGCTATTCGTCATCAGTGCGGTTTACATTAAACAAACCTATCTAGACAACATAGTCATAAGATAGTTTACAGATAACAGGGAACTTAACATGGAAGAACTGGGTAAACTATTTACATATAATCTGGTATCTACAGTAATGTACATATATCGACATCGCGAATATCTTGGTTTTCTAGGCGTTTAACTTATAGGAGACATTTAGCTTTGATTGCAAGTGGGCAGAAGGCCATGTTACAGTAACTGGAAGTACTTAGTAAATAAATGGTACTTGATGGCTTTTCTGAATTGACTAATGTCTTGTATTGCTCTGATATTAGGGGGGAGACTGTTCCAACATCTAGGGGCAAAAGACATAAATGCCCTGTTAGCTGATTGGGACAAATTTGTGGATTCACGAGGAATGGCTAGAGTGTTTTCAGTAAGTATCCTCCTGGATCTATTGTTTGGTGCATGACTGAGAAGGTCTGAGATCGATGATGGTAATATTTTGTTGATGGCCTTGAATGTGATGAGGAGAGCTTTATAGGAAATTCTGCAGCCTATTGGAAGCCAGTGGAGATCCCTTAGGATCGGCGTGATATGGTCTCTCCTAGATGCTCCCACTAAGATGCGGGCTGCAGCGTTCATCGCTAGCTGCAGTGGGTTAAGGGTGTTCTTGGGGAGGCCATGTAGCACGATATTCGCATAGTCAAAGTGCGGAGTGACTATAGCTTGGAAAATTGATCGGAAGTCTTTAGGCTCTAACAAGGGTCTTAGGTGGCGCAAGGTTTTTATCTTGAAGTAAATGTTTTTTACTGTACTTTTTATGTGTTCTGTAAAGTCAAGTCTCTGATCGAGTATCACACCAAGGTATCGAATTGTGTTCTTGATTGGCAGCTCTGCGTCTCTTATTTTGAGGGCTGCTGGGGGAGAAAACTGTTTGTTTCTTGTGATCACTAGCACTTCGGTTTTTTTAAAGTTTATTCGCATGTTCTGACCTAGAAGCCAGTCTGCTATTGCATTGAAACAGTTGGTTAATGCTGTATAGTCTGGACTTGTGACGTCAATCAGGGTGAAGATCAGCACGTCATCTGCATAAATGAGGCAGGATACATTAAAAGCTTTGGTGATTTGGAAAATTGGCTGGATGTATATATTGAAGAGCAGCGTAGAAAGCGAAGAGCCTTGGGGAACTCCTTGAGTTTGACGGAATGGTTCAGATATGTTGGAGTCGATGCAAACTTGTTGCCAACGATCTTCTAAGTATGATTTATTTTTTATTTATTTATTTATTAACAATTCTTATATACCGCACTATTAGACATCAGCGCGGTTTACATTGAACAGAAAACATCCGACAGTTTACATATGTCTGGTCATTACATTTAACAGGAAGAATAACTTGGCGAAATAGGGAAACTAAATACAATGCAGGGTTATCTGATAAAGGATATCCTGGTTAACTATATTTGCACCAGTTCCATGCTAGGCCTTGGATACCCTTTTCATAGAGTCTCGCTAGGAGAATCTTATGGTCGACTGAATCAAACGCCGCAGATATGTCGAGGAAAATCATTGCGATGCCTGTCTTTATGTTGTCAATCCCACAGATGAGCATATTGATTAAGGAGGTCATGAGAGTCTCCACTCCATGCGCTTCCCTGAATCCATGTTGGCAAGGATCTAGCGGGGATGTTGTGTCTATGTATTGCTGTATTTGGCGCTGAGTCTCCTCCAGTATTTTGGCGAGTAGCGGGATACTCGAGATTGGGCGGTAGGATTCTTCCTCCTTTGGATCCATATGATTGCTCTTTAGTAGTGGACGTATTGAAGTCTGCTTAAGGGCAGCTGGGAAAGTTTCAGTTGAATAGGAGAGGTTTGCGATTTTAGCTATGTAAGGGCTGAGCTCCAAGCGCATTGTTCTGATCCAGTGTGCTGGACATGGGTCTTTAGCTGCAGTAGTGGTATTTATGGTAGCAATAATTTCTTCAACACTTTTAGCTGAAGGGGGTGATAGTTTGAGGAGTGGAGCTTGGGACTGAGTGGATTGGGGTGATATATGTAATGTAGTTAAATTTGTTTTAACTAATTTAGATTGGATATAGTTAGAATACTGTTGTGGTTGGATATATTCCTGTTGCTGCGGTGAGGGCTCCTTGGATAGTGCTTTTGCTAAATTGAAGAGCTCGCGTGGCTTGTTTAGTGCTCGGTTGAGTAATTTTTAAATATAGTATTCACAAAACACTCCGATTTTAACCAGTTGTAGCCAAAATCTATTTATGCTTATACTGAAGAAGACAAACAATAAACTTTTACTTAAGGGCAGGTCTCAGACTGATGACTAGCTTATCTCCCAAAGGAAGGAAGCAAAGTCTGATAGCATCAACGACCTCCCTATATTTTTTCAAAAATATATAGAGTGCTTCCCAGTAGTGCTTATTCAATTTCTTAATTAATTTCCAATATTTCTTATTTGCCATAAAACGATGAGTAAAAAATCTGCTTATCTTTAATTGAGGAATGTGATGTGGTCTGGAAAAATGGCATTGGGGAACCATTTTTCCAGACCACATCACATTCCTCAATTAAAGATAAGCAGATTTTTTACTCATCGTTTTATGGCAAATAAGAAATATTGGAAATTAATTAAGAAATTGAATAAGCACTACTGGGAAGCACTCTATATATTTTTGAAAAAATATAGGGAGGTCATTGATGCTATCAGACTTTGCTTCCTTCCTCTGGGAGATAAGCTAGTCATCAGTCTGAGACCTGCCCTTAAGTAAAAGTTTATTGTTTGTCTTCTTCAGTATAAGCATAAATAGATTTTGGCTACAACTGGTTAAAATCGGAGTGTTTTGTGAATACTATATTTAAGTGTTATTAACACTCTGTTTATGGACCACGGTTTTTGAGTCTTAGGACAAATATGGAAGGTCTTACCGGTTGAGTAATTTGGCATGGTACTCCCTCCTTTTAGTCCAAGTTAATTCCCGATGACTTTTAAGGTGAGACAGGTATTCATCTTGGAAACAGGATTTATGTGTTCGCCTCCACTTTCTTTCTAGTTTTCTGAGATGGAGTAACGATAATCGAAGCTCAGTAGAGAACCGAGCATTTTGCTTTTTATTGGCACAGTTGTTAGATGCCAGCTTATTGTGCATAGATGGTTGTCGAGCGAACTGGTGGAGCGTATCGTTCCAGTTGGCAACCATTTCATTGACGTTGGTTGTTGACTATGCCAGTTTAGGTAGTGCCTGTTCGGTGATCACTTCAATGTCTAGTGATCTAAAACGCCTAGGGTATGGTAGAGCCCTGAATTTCAGTAGGTTGTGGAAATTTAGATTTGAAGGTATCCGAAAGGTTATCAGGCTATGATCTGACCAGGGGACTGGGGTGATGGTAAGGTCAAAATGATTACTTGGGCATGTGACTGTAGGAGGAACAAAGATGAGATCAAGGATATTCCCTCGTTTGTGGGTAGGATTGTTTACGATTTGCTTGTAATCGAGATTTGCCATGGCCTCTAGGAGGGTATCGGCCGAGGATGGTTGTAAGGAGGCGAGGTTAAAATCGCCTAACAGCCAGTTCGGTTTATTGGGATTATCCGGGTTACAGGCGAGGTTGATTATGTCAGAAAGGTCTTCTGGGTGTGCACCTGGAGCTGAGTAAATAAGATTGATGGTGTTAATCTTGTTGGAGATAGTTAAGGTGTCTAGGTACTGTGTGCTCTTGGCTAGGCTCACTCGGTACTGTAATGTGGATTTTGCTAGAATGAATACTCCACCACCTCTTCTATTCTCTCTGTTACATGAGAAGATGGAGAAGTTGGGGGGGTCATCTGATTTACTATCACAGTGTCTGTTTCCGAGAGCCATGTTTCCGTGACCATTAGTATGTCTAGGTTATGGGTGGATATTAAGTCTGTGATGACTGGCCATTTGTTGCGAACAGAGCGTGCGTTGATAAGAGCGCACTTAAGGTCACTTCGAGCCTCTGTTTTATTGGTTATTTTGTTGGTAGATAGATCTAGGGATATGTAGAGCAAGTGTGTTTGCCTCTTATGCTGGGAGTATGGAGGAGGTTGTTGATGATTGCCATGGTATTTTCTGCTTGTTCCTTGTAAAATAGGAATATGATTGCAGTCGAGCAATAATGCTTCAGAGATGTGAATGGCAATGGTGATGGTGTAGAGGAGCGCACAGGTTAGATTAGTGATAGACATGCTGGGAATTAGGGTGAGTTATCTCTGATGAGGGATATTCTCAGTTATGCGTAGGTGAGCTAGACGGTTTCAGATTGCAGAGAATATACACAGTATATTGCTTATCAGGCTATATAGTGGGCAGTGATACTAAGAAGGCTGAACTTGCGGCACGGTTGTTTCACTATTGTGTATGAGTAAGTTGCAACAAAGTTATATACCAGGTAAAGTTACATGTAGTATACTTAGTGGGACAGATTAGTTGCAGGCATCTACTCTGAGTCATCATCAATTAATTAAGTGTTCACTCCTTACATTGTTTCTACGAACAAAAGGTATCTGGTAAGTGTACACCTGTAGTCTTTCTGGCTAGACTGACTTATAGCTGGAGGGCACCTTGCTTATGGGGGCAGTAGGCTGGCAGGAGAGTGTCCTTTATGGCTTACCGATTTCTTACTTCATTCCTCTGCTTCAACAGCGTTTCAGACACGGCATTGGGGAGAACCTTAGATTAGCCGGTTGGAGGGAAGCTGATGGAGCTCTGGAAGACAACGCTTCTTTTGAAGGGCTGTCGCCTAAGGGCCGCACCAAAGGGCCCTCTGGTGAGGCCCTCAGGCGCGGGTGCGCCGGACGGCGCTCTTCTTTAAAGCCGGCGTCCCGGCTGCTCCGATTGGGCAGCCCTTCCTGGTGGGGGTGGCCTGGTGCTCCGGCCCGCTCGATCCCCGCCGGGAGAGCTGCTGGAGGGCCAGAGTGCTGGGCTGAAGAGGCCACGTGCCGGACGGCACTCTTCTTTAAAGCCGGCGTCCTGGCTGCCCCGATTGGGCAGCCCTTCCTGGTGGGGGTGGCCTGGTGCTCCGGCCCACTTGATCCGAAGTTTGCCTCTTTGCGGGTGATACCAAAATCTGCAATAAAGTAGATACCCAAGAAGAAGGGATCTAGCTAAGCTTGAAGAATGGTCTAGAATAGTCTAGAATTTGGCAGCTGAGATTTAATGTGAAAAAATACAAGGTCATGCATTTGGGCTGCAGCAATCCAAGGGAGCGATATAGTATAGGGTGTGAAGAACTTCTGTCCACTAAAGAAGAACAGGACCTAGGCGTGATTGGGTCTGATGATCTTTAAGTGGCTAACCTGGTAGAAAAGGCAAAAGCTAGAAGGATGCTTCGGTGCATACGGAGAGGAATAGCCAGCAGAAGAAAGGAGGTGATAGTGCCTCTGTATAAGTCTTTGGTGCAACTTCATTTGGAACATTATGTGCAATTCTGGAGATCACACCTTCAAAAGGATATAAACAGACTGGAGTCGGTGCAGAGTGGCTACTAAAATTGCTCGCGGTCTTCATTATAAACCATGCTAACCCAGACGAACTCTGGAAGACCAACACGACAGACCATGAGCAATACACTCATTGTGCCACATGACAAAACAAAATTTAATCATCAGACATGTAACCGTGCATTCGATCTTTATGCACCCTCACTTTGGAACTCTCTTACAACACAACTGCGCAGCAACAATGACCTTTCTGCTTTCCGAAAAAAGATAAAACCCCTTCTCTTCTGGGAGCACCTAGGGTCGACGCAGAACAGCACCCAATGAACTTCCCCAAGGCGGTTTAAGACATCAGAGAAATACTGAACTTTAAATAAACCCGATCTATGACTGAAGAGAGAGTCAGAAATGTAAACAAGAATATGAATGTGTTATACTTCCCCTGGTAATGGTACACTCCTTTCCAGCTGTAAATACAACTAACCCTGTTCAATGTATTCCCCTTGTTTATTGTAAACCGCTTTGACCCGGTGAAAAGCGGTATATAAGCACGGCTAAATAAATAAATAAAGCATATGAGAACAGACTTAAGGATCTTAATATGTATACTTTAGAGGAAAGGTGGGATAGAGGTGATATGATTGAGATGTTTAAATACCTCCATGGCATAAATACACAGGAGGAGAGCCTCTTTCAATTGAAAGCAAGTTCTGCTACGAGGGCACATGGGATGAGGGTGAAAGGGGATAGATTCAGGAGTGATATGCGGAAATATTTCTTTATGGAAAGAGTGGTGGATCCGTGGAATAGTCTCCCAGAGGAGGTGGTAGAGATGAGGACAGTATCTGAATTCAAAAAAGCATGGGACAAACACATAGGATATCTAAAGGGGAAAAAGGGGACTGCTGTAGTGGTTAATATGGAAGGGCAGACTAGATAGGCCATGTGGTCTTTTTCTGATGTCATGCTTCTATGTTCTATATTAGTTCCCAAAATGCCTAGTACTGGAGAATGTTTGTTAGTGAAATGACCAGAATCAGACTTTTTAAAAAATATATTGAGTTCTGTGGGTGAATGTCCTACTTCTGCTCTGCACCCATTGTTGAGGGAGAGGTTTCTGAAGATGCAGATTATATATTCAGAAAGAAAAAATAAGAACCATAACACAGTTTATAACAGAATAAAATGTTATAATTTGGTCTTATAAGAACATAAGATATGCCATACTAGGTCAGACCAAGGTCCATCAAGCCCAGTATCCTGTTTCCAACAGTGGCCAATCTAGGTCATATGTACCTAGCAGTTTCCCCAAAAGACACAGGTTCCACAATGTTTGTACTGGGTCAAGCATTGATATCCTGGGTCCCTTCTTAATAATGGTTTATGGACCTTTCCTCCAGGAATTCGTCCAAACCTTTTTTAAACCCAGCTACACTAACAGCCTTTACTACATCCTCCGGTAACAAATTGCAGTTTGATTACACGTTTAATAAAAGAAAATATTTTTTTACTCGTCTTAAATAGTTTACCCTGTAGCTTCATTGCATGTCCCCTAGTCTTTCTATATTCTGATAACGTAAACATTCGATCTACATTCATCCGTTCCACTCCGTTCATTAATTTATAGACTTCTATCATATCTCCCCTCAGCCGTCTCTTTTTTCCAGGTTAAAAAGCCCTAACCTTTTTAGCCTTTCTTCATAGGACTATCCTTCTATCCCCTTTACAATTTTGGTGCCTCTTCTCTGAACCTTTTTCTAAAAACGCTATATCCTTTTTAAGATACGGCGACCAGAATTGCACACAATATTCAAGGTGCGGTGTCACCATGGAACGATATAGAGGCATTATAATATCTTTTGTTTTATTTTCCATTCCATTCCTTTCCTTATTTATTTATTTTATTTTATTTATTTCCAGTCTCTTTTATACCACGCTATTCAACCTCAGTGCGGTTTACACTGAACATAGAATTACACATACCTAGCATTCTATTTGCTCTCTTGTCTGCTGCTGCACACTGGGCTGAGGGTTTTAACATGTTATCCACAATGACGCCTAAATCTTTTTCCTGGGTGGTGGTTCCTAATGTGGAATCTTGCATCGTGTAACCATAGTTTGGGTTGTTCTTCCCTAGGTGCATAACTTTGCACTTGTCCACATTAAATTTCATCTGCCATTTTGATGCCCAGTTTTCCAATTTATCAAAATCCTCTTGCAATTTTCCACAATCCTCTTGGGTCTTAACCACTTTAAATAGTTTTGTGTCATCTGTAAATTTAATAACCTCACTCGTTATTTTCCATTTAGCCCTACCCTCTGCTTTCTATCTTTTAACCAGTTCCTGATCCACAATAGAACACTGCCTCCTATCCCATGACTCTTTAGTTTTGCCAAAAGTCTCTGAGGGACCTTGTCAAAGGCTTTCTGAAAGTCCAGATACACTATATCAACCGACTCATCTTTGTCTACCTGTTTATTCACACCTTAAAAAAAAACATTTCAGATTAGTAAGACAAGATCTTCCTTGTCTAAAGCCATGTTGGCTGTCTCCCATTAGTCCATGACTATCTACATGCTGAGTAATTTTGTTCTTTATGATGGTTTTTACCATTTTTCCCGGTACTGACGTGAGGCTCACCGGTCAGTAATTTCCCGGATCACCCCTGGAACCCTTTTTAAAAATTGGCGTTACATTGGCGATCCTCCAATCTTCAGGTATTACAGATGATTTTAATGAAAATTCACAGATTACTAATAGCAGGTCTGCAATCTCATATTTCAGTTCTTTCAACACCCTTGGATGTATACCATCCGGCCCAGGTGATTTGCTACTCTTCAGTTTATCTAATAGTTGTAATACATCTTCCCGATGTATCAATATTTTCTTCAATTCTTCCGCACATTTAAATACCACTTCAGTCATGTGTAACATCCCTACATCTTCCTCAGTAAAGACCGAAGTAAAGAATTCATTCAGCCTCTACGCTATCGCCTTGTCGCCTCTTAGTGCTCCTTTAACCCCTTTATCATGTAATGGACCAACTGACTCTCTCAGGTTTTTTGCTACGAATGTACTTATTTTATTTATTTAGTATACATTTTGTATACCGCTACTTCCAGCGATCAGCAGCGGTTTGATTACAGATTGGAAATTGTCAAATCATGACAGGAGATTTTTGAGATATAAACACATTGATTAGACAGGAAAGCACAGCACACAGAGAACTATTT
Organism: Ichthyophis bannanicus; assembly: GCA_033557465.1. NCBI lineage: Eukaryota > Metazoa > Chordata > Amphibia > Gymnophiona > Ichthyophiidae > Ichthyophis > Ichthyophis bannanicus. The sequence goes on from CM066033.1 coordinate 73,798,850, forward strand.
TACAGGGAACATGGGCTATGGAGGGTTAAGTGGCTTGCCCAAGACCACAAGGAGCACCTGTGGGACTAGAAACCCCAGTCCTTCCGGCCCAAGGTTGCTGTCCTCTAGTGGGATTTGAACCCCCGACCTTCCGGCCTGAAGTACCTAGCCCCAACCACTAGGCCACTCCTCCACTCCTTTATTTCACGTATTTGCTTCCACAGCAAGCTTCTTCTCAAAATCTCCCTTTGCCTGCCTTATCAACGCCTTGCATTTAGAAACATAGAAACATGATGATAGAAAAAGACCACATGGCCTATCTAGTCTGTCCTTCCATAACAACAACTACAACAGTCCACTTTTTACCTTTAGAGATCATTGCCAGTGCTTGTGCTGTTTCCAGGTTTCATCGTTTGGCTCTTTTTTTCCATTTCCTGAAAGATGCTTTTTTGGCAACAGCCTCTCTGACCTCACCTTTAAACCATGCTGGCAGTTTTTTAGACTTCCTTCCACTTTTCTTAAAGTGTGGAATACAGCTGGTCTGGGCTTCCAAGATAGAATTTTTCAACAACACCCAAGCTTGATGTAAGTCTTTAACCTTTGCAACTGCTCCTTTTAGTTTTTTATTAACTATTTTCCTCATTTTATCATAGTCTCCCTTTTGAAAGTTAAAAGGTCGTACTGTGGATTTCCTTACTATCCCGCCTCCACTAATTAAATTAAATGTGATCATGCTATGATCACTATTGCCAAGTGGCCCCAACACCCTTATCTCTTGCACTAGATCTGCTGTTCCACTAAGGACTAGGTCTAATATGGCTTCCCCTCTGGTCGGTTCATGAACCAGCTGCTCCAAGAAGCAGTCATTTATTTCATCTAGGAACTTTATCTCCCTAGCATGTCCTGCCGTGACACTGACCCAGTCGATACCGGGGTAATTGAAATCACCCATTTATTATTACTGCGCTGTAACTTTTGTTAGCTTCCTTGATTTCTTTGAGCATTTCATCATCCATTTGTTCATTATGGCCAGGCGGTCGATAGTACACCCCCACTGCCATCACCTTTCCTTTTTAACATGGAATTTCAATCCATAGAGATTCTACAGCAAATTTTGTTTCCAGCAAAACTTTAATCCTTTCTGACTCAATGTCCTCTCTAACAGAGCGCCATCCCTCCACCAATTTGATTAGCTCTATCATTACGATATAGTTTGTACCCAGGTATCACAGTGTCCCACTGGTTGTCCTACTTCTACCATGTCTCTGATATTCCAATCACATCTAATCTCTCATTTAGTGATATATATTACAACTCTCCCATCTTATTTTTTAGACTTCTAGCATTTGCATACAAGCATTTTAGAGTGTATTTTATTCATATTAATTTGGCTGTTGGTAGACATGGGTAATTTGGGATCTCTAAGCTCTGTCTGCTCCATACTCGAGGGCATTTGGGCTACTTTACTCTTTTTTGGAACCTCTCTGCTTTTGGTAGTATCCTTCAAGGATACATTCTTCCGAACCATGCGCTCTTGGGCGATTGTCGGCTTTCCCCTATTATCTAGTTTAAAAGATGGTCTATCTCCTTTTTAAAGGTTAATGCCAGCAGCCTGGTTCCATCCCCGTTAAGGTGTAGCCCATCCCTTCGGAAGAGCCCCTCCTTTCCCCAGAATGTTCTCCAGTTCCTAACAAATCCAAACCCCTCATCTCTGCACCATTGTCTCATCCACGCATTGAGACTCCGGAGCTCTGCCTGCCTTTTGGGTCCTGCGCGTGAAACGGGAAGCATTTCGGAGAATGCTACCCTGGAAGTTCTGGATTTCAACTTCCTACCTAAAAGCCTAAATTTAGCCTCCAGAACCTCCCTACCACATTTTCCTATGTCATTGGTACCAACATGTACCAAGATAGCAGACGACTCCCCAGCACTAAGACCTTATCTAGGTGGTGCGTGAGTTCCGCTACCTTCGCACCAGGCAGGCATGTTACCAGGCGATCCTCATGTCCACCCAGCTATTTACATGCCTAATGATCGAATCACCAGCTATAATGGCTGTCCTAACCCTACCCTCATGCGCACATGGCCCTGGAGAAACGTCCTCAGTGCGAGAGGGTTTTACATCACCTGGAGGACAGGTCCTAATTACAGGATCACTTCCTACCACACCAGGGTGATGCTCTCCTGTCATGTGACCTCTCTCCTCCATGGCAATAGGGATGCTGCCAGACTGGAGGTGGGACCTCAGGACTATATCCCTATAGGTCTCGTCTATGTACCTCTCTGTCTTTCTTATGTCTTCCAAGTCTGCTACTCTAGCCTCTAGAAAACAGACTCGTTCCCCTAGAGCAAATAGCTCCTTGCACCTAGTGCACACGTAAGACCTCTCACCAGCTGGGAGAAAATCATACATGTGACACTAAATGCAAAAGACTGGAAAGCCCCCATCTCGCTGCTGGACTGCAGTCTGCATCTTAGTTTTAAGCTTGTGTTTAGATCTTTAAGTTTTTTACTTACTAAGGGTTGCTATGGATATTTATACTAATAAAACTGTACCTAATACATTTCATATACCTTGTTCACCTGAAGCTTAATTAATCTCAGGTCCTTAGTGAATGACTGATTTGGATAACGAGCTTCACCTGAGAGCACCTCCTTTCCTTTAAGATGTGTAAGTACCTATATATATATATTTTTTTTTTTAGTGCCATCAAGTCAGTGTTGACTCATAGCAACCCAGCTACCTCTGGGATTTCTTGGCATTGTATCACCGGAAGTAGATTGCCGGCCTTTTCTTCCGAGGCAATGGAGGGTAAAGTGACTTGCCCAAGGTCACAAGGAATGCCAGTGGGAATCGAACCCTTGATCTTCTGGGTACTAGGTAGTTGCTCTACCACTAGGTTATTCCTCCACTCCTATAAAGCTTTGATTATCCCAGGGGTGGGTGGGTGTTGGGGAGGAAGAGAGGGAAATAACACTTATTAAAAGAGGGCTGCTACACAGTACCCTGTCCTGTGCTGCTGAGGTAAGCTGTGACCAACTTCCTGGGTGATTAACAGTCCTTGCTTGGATAGGAGTCTTTCAAAATGGCCTTTTGACCTGCCACCTGGTGTTAACACCTATTGAAAAGGTTTCACAGGTCTCTTGCCCCCTAGGTAGAAGGCCTCTTTGTAAAGGTCTCTAGACGACTTTATTTGTTGCTCAAAAAGTACTGACCCTGTTTTGCCTTTTATGCTAAGTTATATTCTGATTTGATTTAAATTACAGCTCTTTGCTGCTGCTAGGCTCTGACTTATCATGAAATTTAAACTACAGCCTCTCTGCTGGGTTCCAAATTTAACCAGAAAGCTCTCTTCTGTGTTTTAAATTTAAACTAAAAGTACTTTGCTGATACTAGGCCCTGAGTGACTATTAAATTTAAACTACAAGCCCTCTGCTGGGTATGAAATGTAACCAGAAAGTTCTCTTCTGTGTTTTAAATTTAAACTGCTGCTACTAGGCCCTGACTGATTTAATGAAAAACACTGGGTTCACAGATTAATTAGCTTTAAACAAAGAAGTCCTTTTAGAAAATTCTCAGAAATACATACTCACAATTGCAGATCTCTCTCCAGAAGTAGCAGTCCTTTTTTCTAGTCCTTCAAGACTGCTATTAGTAATCTGTGAACTTTCATTAAAATCATCTGTAATACCTGAAGATTGCCGATCCTCCAATGTAACGCCAATTTTTAAAAAGGGTTCCAGGGGTGATCTGGGAAACTACAGACTGGTGAGCCTGACATCAGTACCGGGAAAAATGGTAGAAACCATCATAAAGAATAAAATTACTCAGCACGTAGATAGTCATGGCCTAATGGGAGACAGCCAACTTGACTTTAGACAAGGAAGCAGAGGCGGCTCTATAATTAGGCGGAGTGAGGCGGTGGCCTCAGGCTGCAAACCTTTGGGGGCGGCAGAAATGCCCCCAAAAGAGTCGCCTCACTCCGTCTTAAAAAAAAAAAAAAATCCGATGGAAGAGCCGCTGCCAGGAAGTGCCCCTTGGCCGCGGCGGAAGAGCCCTCCTCTCTCCCTCGCCGCCAGCTTTACAGAGCTGCGAAGGGAGAGTTTCTCTTTCTTTCGGCTCTGCAGCGCCGGCAGGCTTAGCAGAGCCACGATCTTCCTAAACCCTATTCTCCCACTGGCTCTCCCTATACGTCCTCTGTTTCAGGACGGGGTGAGCTGGCAAGGGGGCAGGAAGGGGCAGGATCGGGGGTGGGCCACCCGGCAGCACTTAGAAAGCAGATTCTGGCCAGAGGTGGTATAAGCAGGAGGGGGGGGTTTGTTTTTTTTCTTCAGCGAATCGGGACACAGCAGCTTCCACTGGGGCCGGGGCAAGGTGCAGGGGATCCCCACTGCCCGATTCAGGCTGCGGGAGGCCAGCTGTGGGTCGGGTGCTAGGGATCTTGGCGCCTGGAGCTGCAGCAGTCTGAGGCACCTGTGGTAAGACGTCCCCATAGGCGCATGCCGGGCCATCCTCAGGCCCAATTCTGGCTCCTGTGGGAACATTATGTTCCCACGGACCTGAATGGAGTCCTAACAGCCTGGACATCCCACTTTCAGAATTGGGCTCCACGTGAGTCAAGATCCGAAAGCGGCAGTGAAGAGGTGAGTTTTCAGCCTGGATTTGAAAAGGGTCAGAGAAAGCGCCTGATGTACAGACTCAGATAGTTTGTACCAGGCATAAGGAGCAGCAAGGTAAAAGGAGCAAAGTCTGGAGTTGGGAATAGAAGAGAAGGGTACAGATAAGTGATATGCCAGAAGAACGGAGTTCTCAAAGGGGTATAGGGAGAGAAGAGAGGAGAGGTAGTGAGGAGCTGCAGAGTGAATGCACTTATAGACACATAGGCCATGTGGTCTTTTTCTGCCGTCATGTTTCTATCTAGTCTGCCTTTACATATCAACTACAATAGTCCCCATTTTACCTTTAGAGATCCTCTGTGTTTGTCCCATGCTTTTTTGAATTCAGATACTGTACTCTGTCACCAGTAACCTCCCCAGAGCCAGGGGCATGTAGGGTAGGTCAGCCTGGGAAATCCTAACTTAGGAAGTAGGGTAGTGCACTTGGTCATGCACTGCCTTCTGGGAGTTGTAGTTCCTCTTACTCTCTAAGCCAGGAATAATTGTAGTCGAGTGGTTTTAGGCAAAATGACAAGGTTTTTATTTCCCCTTCCGGGCGGATTAATTGCAAACGAAACTTAGGACAAAATAGCCATACTTCTGGCATAAAGAAAACATTTCAGGAACTTATAACACAAAAACAGCTTCTTTGGCTTTCAGCTTCAAATATGCAGTGCTCAATACAAACTCAAAAGTGACAGTCCCTTTTTCACACAAAGGAAACACTTTGCTTCTTTTCTGCTGTTCAAACAGCCTTGTTAACAGCCAGGTCAGCAAAGTGATACGATATGATCAGCTAGTGATAGCGTGCAGTCCATTTGCTCATCTGTTGTGTCTTCACTAACAGACCCTGTCTGCATTTCCTCCAAATCACTCTCAGCTGGATAAGTTTGTGCACAGTTATACGGCGTTTCAAAATACACTCCCTCTCTATTTCCCCGAGGCTTCTCTTCACAGCACTCTAATGAGCAGGGTTGAGAATTACCGTATATACGGGAGTTAGCATAGGGAGAGTCCAGCAGATCTTGGCAATTACAAGGAAAACTTTCATACCTAGTTTTCTCTCTATACACTTTATGCAGCCTACCTTTTGGCTTTTGCAAGGAAGACCTTCTCAGCACTGCTGGGTCAGCAAGGGTTCCAAACACTGGATGTGTTTTCTTGCCTTTTAGCTTCTCCTTTTCCTCAGACATACAAATGTCCTCTGGCCAGCACCTCTCTCTCTCAGGAGTTTCTGTGTGCTCCCAAACTAGCCTCTCAGGCAGTCTCTCCCTCTGGCTGCCTTCAAGATAGGGCCCCCGTCGTGGGCTGCTTCCACCTGGCTTTTGGGCACGGGCTCTTTGAGTCTTTGTTGCTCTGGCTTCCTGTGCTGTGTCTCCTGTTTCTCTCTTTGCTGCTGCTCCCTTCTCTGCTGTTCTCCTCCTCGTCTCTGCCTCTCTCTGCCTCTCTCGTCTCCTCGGTTCTCTGGCTGAATTCTAGTGAGTACTTTTTATATCCCTGCTTCTTAGGGCTTAACTGCGCCCCTCCCCCAACCAGGATACATTGTAGCTTGGGCGTGTTTGCTCCTCTCGTGACTCACTTTGTTTATGTTTCCCTTGGCAACCCTGGGCCATGTGCTCTGCCTGCCTGTCAGTTTCTGAAGCAAACTCTTCTGCTTCACTCAGCTCCATAGCCTCGGAAGGGTCTTCTACATGACAACTCGTGTCCTCTACCTCCATTGGGAGACTATTCTACACATCTACCACTCTTTCCGTAAAGATATATTTCCGCATATAACTTCTGAGTCTATCTCCTTTCGCTCTCATCCTATGCCCCCTCATAGCAGAGCATGCCTTCAATTGAAAGAGACCCTCTGGTGCACTTATGCCACGGAGGTATTTAAATGTCTCTATTATATCGCTCCTATCCCGCCTTTCCTCTAAAGTATAAATATTAAGATCTTTATTGATTATTAAGATAAGGCGGTTTAGAAATACTGTTAAATAAATAAATAAGACTGTCCTCATATGCTTCATAACAAAGACCACTTACCATTTTAGTAGCCACCCTCTGCACTGACTGAAACCTGCCTATATCCTTCTGAAGGTGCGGTCTCCAGAATTGCACACAGTACTCCAAATGAGGTTGCTCCAGACACTTATACAGAGGCATTATCACCTCCTTTATTCTGCTGGCCATTCCTCTCCATATACACCCAAGCATCCTTCTAGCTTTTGCAGTCGCCTTTTCTAGCTGTTTAGCTACTTTAAGATCATCAGACACAATTACACCCAGGTCCCACTCTTCTTTTGTGGACAGAAGTTCCTCACCCCCTACACTGTACAGCTCCTTTGGATTTTTGCAGCCCAAATGCATGACCCTGCATTTTTTAGCATTAAATTTCAGCTGTCATAATCTAGAACATTCTTCAAGTTTAGCTAGATCCCTCCTCATATTGTCAACTCCTTCCTCTGTATCTACTCTATTGCAGATTTTGGTCCTTCTGCAATATCACGAACAAAGATGTTAAATAGAATCAGACCAAGGATAGATCCCTGGGGCACACCACTGGTAACCTCCTTCTCCTCAGAGTGAGCTCCATTTATCTGAAGCCTTTGTCTCCTCCCACTCAACCAATTTCTAACCCAATCATTAACTTTAGGGTTCATTCCTAGGGTGCTCAGTTTGTTTATAAGTTGCCGGTATGGAATGGTGTCAAAGTCTTTACTGAAATCTAAATACACCATATCTAGGTCCAACTCCCTGATCAGCCAGTCAAAGGAATCTATCAGATTTGTCTGACAAGACCTGCCTCTGGTGAATCCATGCTTCCTCACATCCTGCAATCCATTTGAATCCAAAAACCTCACTATTTGCTCCTTTAGTAGCTTTTCCAATAATTATTAACCACAGAGGTTAGACTAACTGGCCTGTAGTTCTCAATGTCATCCTTACATCCACTTTTGTGTAAAGGAACCACATGTGCCTCTCTCAAATCCTCTGGCACTACTCCTGACTTCAAAGAGACATTGAAAAGGCCAGACAGTGGAGCCACTTGAATGTCCCCAAATTCCCTCAGTATTCTTGGATGTATCCCATCTGGATCCAAGGCTTTGTCTACTTTTAATTTAGCAAGTTCCTCCCAAACACAGTCTTCTGAAAATCGTTCAAGATTCCTGTCACTTCTGTTGCTATTTGTGTTTTCTGAGGTCCTGCTCCAGATCCTTCATCTGTGAACACAGAACAGAAATATTTGTTAAGCAATTCTATTTTATCCTCATCAGTTTCTGCATATTCCTCTCCTGCACCCTTGAGTCCGACAATACCACTTTTGCCCTTCCTCCTCTCACTAACATATCTGAAAAATGTCTTATCTCTGCATTTTATTGCATTGGCTATTTCTTCTTCTTTTTGTATCCTTTGCTTTCCTGACTACTTTGCTAGCTTCTCTAAGTTTCTCCAAATACAGATGCCTGTCTTCCTTTCTCTGTTATCTCTTGTATTTCATGAAGGCCTCCCTCTTTTTCTTCACCTTCTCAGCTACTTCTTCTGAGAACCTTTCCTTTTACATTTATTTACTTTTCTAACAAAAAGGTTTGTTGCCTTTAAAATATTCCTTTTCAGTTTTGCCCACTATTTTTCTACATAGGTCAGCAGGAGAATTTTGAACTGGATGCAGAAATGGATAGGAAGCCAATGAAGAGAAGAGGGGTAATGTGAGCATGACGAGGCTGGCGGAAGATTAGCCGCACAGCAGAGTGTTGAGCAGATTGAAGGGGAGAGAGATGACTCAGAGGGAGACCAGCAAGGAGCAGGTTGCAATAGTCTAGATGAGAGGTGACTAAGGTTTGGATAAGTGTCTTAGTAGTGTGTTCAGAAAGGAATGGGCGAATTTTGTTGATGTTGTAGTGAAAGAAACGGCAGGTTTTATCTATCATTTGGATGTGTGTGGAGAAGAGGAGAGAAGAGTCGAAGACAACCCCAAGGTTGCGAAATGAGGAGACAGGGAGGAGTAGAACGTTATCCACAGAGATTGAGAAAGGAGGAAGTGGAGAGGAGATTTTAGGGGGAAAAATAAGAAGTTCAGTTTTGGCCATGTTCAATTTCAAGTGGTGGTGAGACATCCAAGCAGAAATGTCAAAAAGGCAAGCAGAAATCTGGGCCTGGATTGCTGGAGAGATTGCAGGTGTAGAGAGAGAGATCTGGGAGCATCAGCGTAAAAATGGTACTGAAAGCCATGGGAAGACATGAGTGCATCAAGGGACTGGGTTTAGAGAGAAAAAAAGGAGTGGACCCAAGACCGATCCTTGGGGTACACCAACCAAGATCGGGATAGCAGTAGAGGAGGATCCACCAGAACAAACACTGAAAGAGCAATGGGAGAGATAAGAGAAGAACCAGGATAGCACAGAGTCCTTAAAACCAAGCGAGGTTGTGGTCAATAGTGTCAAAAGCAGTAGCAGAAAGGTCAAGAAGGATGAGGATCGAGTAAAGGCCCTTGGATTTTGCTGGGAACAGGTCACTGGAGACTTTGGCAAGAGCCGTTTCGGTAGCATGTAAATTTATTTATTTATTTATTACAGTTTCTTATATACCGCGCTATTCGGCATCAGCGCAGTTCACATCATAACATAACTACCATACGACAAGGTGTCTGGTTTTACATTGAACAGGGAAAAGAAACTTGGATAACTGGGTTAACTATATACATGAGCTATTTACACTGCAGGATAGGTAAAATCAGATCATGAGTAAGGGGGTATCTCTAGAGGGGTGATTTCTTGAGGGGGAAATCTAGGCTCAAAGGTTGTCTGGGAAATATTGGATGAAGAGGTAGGTTTTGAGTGCCTTCCTGAATTGATATAAATTGGTTATGGCTCTAATGTCAGGGGGTAGAGCATTCCAGCATCTGGGGATATAGAAACTGCACGCTCTGTTTGTGGTTGTCTTGTTGCACTTTGTCGATGCCTTTGGTGTGATTAGTAGGTTGACAGATGATGCTCTTCTAGATCTGTTGGGGGGAACCATGTGGAAAAGATGCGTGAGTGAGGGGGAGGAAATGCCTTTGATTGCCTTGAATGTTAACAGAAGGGTTTTGAAGGTGATCCTCCCATGGATAGGTAGCCAGTGCAGCTGTTTGAGAATGGGCGTTACGTGGTCGCTTCTGGAAGCTCCGTAGATGACTCTGGCTGCGGCATTCATGGCCAACTGTAAGGGGGCTAGTGTGGATTGGGGAAGCCCTTGTAAGATGGCATTTGCAAAGTCGAAATGTGGCAGGATCAGCGCTTGATATATGGTTCGGAAATCCTCTGGGTCCAACAGTGAGCGTAGGTGTTTGAGTGAACGGATTTTAAAATAGACAGCTTTGACAATATTGCTTATATGACTTTTCATGTCCAGTCGTTGATCGACAGTTACTCCCAGGTATTTTATTGCCTCTTTGGTCTGCAGGTCGGCTTCCTTGACACTGACGTGGGGTGGGGGAGTAAAGTTGGGGTCTCTGGTGATGAATAGTACTTCAGTTTTTCTATGTTGGATGCGTAGGTTCTGTGATTGGAGCCAGGTTGACACTGCATTGAAGCAGTCCGTGAGTGGGGTCAGGTCCATGTGAGTTGTGGAGAAAGGCATGTATAAGAGGATGTCATCTGCATATATCAGGCAGTTCACATTGAAAGATCTTATGATATTGCAGATGGGTTGCATGTAAATATTGAAGAGTAAGGAGGATAGTGAGGAGCCTTGGGGTACCCCTTGCTTTTGATGGAAATGTGTTGACTCTTCAGATCCAGACTTCACATATTGCCATCTGCCATCCAGATAAGACTTGCACCATTCTAGTGCACTGTTGCAGATCAAGGATGAAAGTCAGATTATAGAGGATCCAGAAGAGCTTGAGAGGAGAGAAAGTCCAGGCAACAGCTGTGAACTGCACGTTGAAGTAGTTTTGAAATTACGAGGAGGGGGGATATGGGTCTTTAGTGAGAAGGACAGGTAGGGTCTAGTGAGGGTTTGTTGAGGACAGGAGTGCTTGAAGGCTGCAGGGAAAGTTGCAGTGGAGAGCGATAGGTTGAGAATATGAGATGGAAGGGACTACAGTGGAGGAGATAGAGGTAAAGAGATGGATGGGAATAGGATCAAAGGAGCAGGTAGTGAGTTTGGATGAGGAAAGAAGGTGAATGGTTTCCTCCTCTGATATCAAAGAAAAGGTAGCAGAGGTGTGGGGGGCAGGGGACGTTGGGAGTGAGGAAGGGGAGTAGTTGACCTCATGGGAAACTGGAGTGTGATCTTGTGGATTTTGTCTTGGAAGTAGTCAGCCAGGGTTTGGGCAGAAAGGGAAGGAGAGGTTGGAGGTGGAGGCACCTTGAGGAGAGTTGTAAAGAGACGGCGAGGGTCAGAGGCCAGAGAATTAATCAGATGGACATAGTAGTCTTGTTTGGCAAGTGTTATGGCTGACTGGAAAGACACAAGCATGATTTAAGTATAGAAAGTCCGAAAGGGTGCAGGATTTGAGCCAAGCATGCTCAGCTGAGCGGGCACAGGAACGTAGATAGCCGGTAGTGGAAGACAGCCAGGGCTGGGATATAGTACGCCTCAGAGGACGTGGCGTGGGCAGAGCAAGAGCATACAGTGTAGAGGAGAGTGCAGCATTATAGGAAGCTGCTGCCTCATCAACAGATTCAGATGACATACTGGAGGAAAGAGGTGATGAGACAGTGGAGGATTTCTAAAGAGGATGGAGAAGACAGGGCGAGGTGGAGGCGATGGGTGATGAAGACTGAAACTTAGCAGATGATGGTCCGATAAGGTTAGGATTGAGGTACAGAGGTTCGAGGGCTGTTAGTGTAGCTAGGTTTAAAAAAGGTTTGGACAAGTTCCTGGAGGAAAGATCCATAAACCATTATTAAAAGGGACCCGGGATATCACTGCTTGACCCAATTCAAGCATTGAGGAACCTGTGTCTTTTGGGGAAACTGCTAGGTACGTATGACCTAGATTGGCCACTGTTGGAAACAGGATACTGGGCTTGATGGACCTTGGTCTGACCCAGTATGGCATATCTTATGTTCATTTGAAGCATTTGAATTCATGGCTACCAGGATTAGTTTCTATTTATGTATTTATTTATTTACATTCTCTTATATACTGCGCTATTCTGCACCAGTGCGGTTTACATTGAACAACTGAAATTACATTGAACAGGGCATTATAACTATTTTACAGGGAACATGGGCTATGGAGGGTTAAGTGGCTTGCCCAAGACCACAAGGAGCACCTGTGGGACTAGAAACCCCAGTCCTTCCAGCCCAAGGTTGCTGTCCTCTAGTGGGATTTGAACCCCCGACCTTCCGGCCTGAAGTACCTTGCCCCAACCACTAGGCCACTCCTCCACTCCACTCCACTCCTCCTCTTTCTCATTTTATATCTTCCCTCCTCATCAATAATCTGGTCATAGCAAAATAAATCTGATGTGCATATATTTATAATGGTTTGACTGGGGGAGGAGGCTGTGTAAGTGGCTTTTCATTAATAAAATTTTATTTATTTAAGTTTTTTTTTTATACTGCCTTTTGTAATCAAGCAGTTTACAGTGTGTAGGACTGTACCTAGCCCTGTGTGCCGCACAGGGCGCAAAGGCTTAAGGGGTGTATTTCGGCTGTCTGCCGTTGCCTGCCTCTGCCACCTTTTCTTCTCTCAGTGGCGGCAAGCATCTGAAATGCGCCCCTTAAGCCTTCTCGTGGCATGCTAAGCACGTCTGTCCCTCCCTGCTCTGACACAACATCAGAAGGGAGGGACAGATCTGCTTAGCGGGCCGGCCACTTACACAGCGGCCATGCCTCTTCTCTCCCGCTGCGGGGGGAGGGGGCGTGCACTCATTGTGCAAGTCGCAAAGGGTGCGATTCAACCTCGGTACAGCCCTGACAGTGTGAACAACAATACAGTAAAACATTAGAACCAGTTATATTGAAACAAAGAGGGTATTTACTAAATGGCGGTAGCGGGCTCTGTGTAATATCAGAGCCATGGCCCCATTGAAATCAATGGGGCCGCAGCTCCGATATCGCACGGAGTTCACTACCGCCGTTTAGTAAACATCCCCCAAAGTATTTTAAGGCTAATAAGTATAACATAGATAACAGATTTGTTATATACATAATTGGATTAACTGATATATTTGGTATAACATATATAATGCAACAGATATACCATTATAATTATGTACATACTTGAGTAGTTCACTGTATAATGTTTTATTATGATGTTTGTTTTATTGTAACATCTGTTTTACTAAATTGCATGTGTATGTTTAGAAGCTGCCTAGGATTTTAGTTGGGTGGCATATGCATTTTAAAATAAAGTATACTAAATTTATGCAAATGATGCCACAGTGAGTCTCCGCACATGGCCCTGCATCACCCTTGTGCCGTCCCTGGGGGAAAGTAGACAGGAGGGTGCACTGGGAGACAGAGGAAAGCAGAAACCTCAGATTGGGACCCACATAATCAGAGAATAAAATGGACAGACAACCAAGTTAGAAGATAATTTTATTGTCAATTTAATGATCAGATTTGGTGCTATCTTTATATTTTATACAGTACAGGGACATGCCTCTCTTTCTATTTCTCTGGTATTGCACCGAATGCATAATCTGGCTTCTTGAGGTTGCAGTTTCATTTTTATCTACATGTCTATTTTTAGGTTATGGTCACTTATTCTGTACTTGGTGAGGATCTGTGTTATGAGTGTGTGACCAAGACCAGTTGTTCTATTAACATGGAGTTTGTATGTAGGGATCTGTACTGTAGTAATTTGAATTGTTCAGCTTTTCAAATGGGTGTTTGGATGCTCCAGAGCCCACTGTAGTATTTACAGTGATGCTTTTTTTGGATGGTATCCTTATGTGAGTTTTGGAATTGGTGCTGATATGATATGGTTTGGTAGATTTGCTCTATAGATCCTCAGTGACTTTGTTGTAGGATTTTGTATTAGTTCACAATATGGCTGGTACTGGAGAATGTTTGTTGTTCTTAATGGGATGATCAGAATCAGAATTTTTTTAAGATATTGAGTTCTGTGGGTTTATGTCCTGGTTCTGCTCTGGACCCACTGTTTAGAAGGGGGTTCTGTGGATGCAAAATATATGCCCAAAAAGAAAAGGGCAAGAACCATAACAGTTTATAAGAACAAAATAAAAATGAGTTGTTTAGTTTTATGAACTGTCATCATCTCCAAGATCAACACAACCACCTCATATCTCGACCCTTGCCCAATCAGTTGGATAAAAGCATCAAAACCAGAGCTCTCCTCATTTATCCTCACCATTGTAAACCTATCCCTCCAGCAAGGTCACTTACCATCCCCACTTAAACATGCAATAATTCGCCCAATCCTAAAAAACACCACACTAGACAAAATCTCTCCCACATCCTATAGACCTATTTCAAGTCTCCCCTTCATGGCCAAACGAATAGAAAAAAACAGTACAAATACAACTCCAGGATTACATAGACTCCCACGCTCCACTCAACGAATACCAATATGGTTTTCGCCCATTCCATGGAGTTGAGACACTCCTCACCATCTTATTCGACCAACTAATGAGGAATTGACGACACCAAGAAAGTCTTCCTCCTCATCTTTCTTGACATCACCGCAGCCTTTGACAGCATAATCCATCACATTATGCTCCTCAGACTCCAACAAATAGGTATAAAAGACACAGTGCTACAATGGTTCTCATCATATCTGACCAGCAGAACACAAGTTAGAATCGAACACCAGATGTCCAAACAATATAGACAAGAAAAAGGCTTACCACAAGGTTCCGCGCTCTCAGCCATACTCTTATTTATCTAGATTTGTATACCACATTCTCCTTCAGTCAAAGTGGTGGGTTACACAAAATGGTTTACATTGAAGGAATGACATGACTTACAAAGGGATAAAGTATTACATTGATGCCTAGTTGTGCTATCTATTCATTTAATCAAAGTTAATGGAGTTCATAAGCTACTTGGCCATAAAATTCAGTGAATAAGAAGGTCTTAAGGGATTTTCGAAAATCCTTTAGGTCTTTTACAGCCTGCAATTCATCAGGGAGAGAGTTCCAGAGGTTCAGCGCTGATAGTGAAATAGCTCTGCTAGAGGTAGATTGTTTTGTTTTATTGTATCCAGCTGATGGTCATAATTTATTGATGCTGCTAGTTCGTCTGGGTCTGTCTTTTGTGTCTTCAGATATCAGGCTATAGAGAAATCTGCCGAGCATTGGTATAAGATCTTGAATATATTTGTAATGGTTTTAAACTTTGCTCGTGCAGCTATTGGTAACCAGTGCATTTTCTGAAGTATAGGGGTAATGTGTTCATTCTTGGCAGTGCCCGTTATACGGGCTGCAGTGTTCTGCACCAGTTGGAGTGGATGAGTAGCCTGCTTAGGTAGTCCTTGATACAATGAATTTCCATAGTCCAGAACTGGTGTGATGGTTGCCTGGCATAAGGTTCGGAAATGGTCCTGATTGAGTAAAGGCTTGAGTCTTCTGATGAATTTTAAACATTGGTATACTTTTACAGCAGTTTTACTTATATGTGTATGAAGGTTTAGATTTCTGTCTAGAGTGATGCCTAAGTACTTCACCTCATCTTTTATTGGAATAGTGTGATTCAAGATGTTGAGGGCTTGAGGTGGTATAAAGTTGGGATTTCTGGATATGAACATTGCATCTGTTTTATCTAGGTTGATTTTCAGGTTGTTATTTATGAGCCAGTTGTTCAAGTCTTTGAGGCAATGGATCATGGAATTAAAGTCTGGTTCGAGTGTGTCGATTGAAGTATAAAGCATAATGTTGTCAGCATAAATACAATATTGTAACATATGGCGTTTGATAATTTCACAAATCGGTTGTAAGTATATATTAAATAATACAGATGACAGAGCTGATCCTTGTGGAATTCCTTGTCTAATGGGGAACTGTGAGGAATTTCTGTGGCCTCCTTTGACTTTCTGTGTTCTGTTGGTTAGATATGATGTAAACCATTTTATTGGATTGTTGCCTAGTCCAATCTCCAATCGGTTTAGCAGTACTGAGTGGAAGACTGTATCAAATTCTGCTGAGATGTCTATGAACACAAGTAAAAATCCATTCTTTATATTGTCCAGACCCTTCAGTAGGTTATCAAATAGGATTGTGAGTAAGGATTCAACATTGTGCATTGGCTTAAATCCATGCTGTTGTGGGTCTAATGGAGCATGCAGATCAATGTGGCCTGTAATTACCTCTGTATAAATTTTTCAATAACTTTTGATAAGAATGGAAGACTTGAAATGGGTCGGTAAGATTTTGGATCTGTAGGACAGAGCCTTGCACCTTTGAAGATGGGTCGTATCATGGCTCGTTTGAGCGACTGTGGTACATGCGCTTGTATCAGTGATTCTTTTACATAGAAACATAGAAACATGATGACAGAAAAAGACCACATGGCCTATCTAGTCTGTCCTTCCATAACAACTACAACAGTCCACGTTTTACCTTTAGAGATCCTCTGTGTTGTTCCCATGCTTTTTTGAATTCAGTTACTGTCCTCATCTCTACCACCTCCACTGGGAGACTATTCCATGGATCCACTACTCTTTCCGTAAAGAAATATTTCCACCTATCACTCCTGAATCTATCTCCCTTCACCCTTATCCCATGTCCCCTCGTAGCAGAACTTGCTTTCAACTGAAAGAGGCTCTCTCCCTGAACATTTATGCCACGGAGGTATTTAAACATCTCAATCATATCACCTCTATCCCGCCTTTCCTCTAAGGTGTACATATTAAGATCCTTAAGTCTGTCCTCATATGCTTTATAATGAAGCCCACTAATCATTTTAGTAGCCACCCTCTGCACCGACTCCATCCTGTTCACATCCTTTTGAAGGTGCGGTCTCCAGAATTGCACACTATACTCCAAATGAGGTCGCACCAAAGACTTATACAGAGGCATTATCACCTCCCTTTTTCTGCTAGCCATTCCTCTCCGTAGCACCCAAGCATCCTTCTAGCTTTTGCCGTTGCCTTTTCTACCTGTTTAGCTACTTTAAGATCATCAGACACAACCACGCCTAGGTCCCGCTCTTCTTTAGTGGACAAAAGTACTTTCACCTCCTATACTGTATTGCTCCCTTGGATTGCTGCAGCCCAAATGCATGACCTTACATTTTTTAACATTAAATCCCAGCTGCCAAATTCTAGACCATTCTTCAAGCTTAGCTAGATCCCTCCTCATGTTATCTACACCTTCCTGGGTGTCTACTCTATTGCAGATTTTGGTATCATCTGCAAAGAGGCAAACCTTACCCAACAGCCCTTCCGCTATATCACTAACAAAGATGTTAAAAAGAATCGGACCAAGGACAGATCCCTGGGGCACACCCCTGGTAGCATCCTTCCCCTCAGAGTGAGCTCCATTTATCTGTACTCTTTGTCACCTCCCACCCAACCAATTTCTAACCCAAGCAGCAACTTTAGGGTCCAATCCCTAGGGTGCTCAGTTTATAAGTCACCTGTGAGGAACGGTGTCAAAGGCTTTACTGAAATCTAAATACCCCACATCTAGGGCTCTCCCTCGGTCCAACTCCCTGGTCACCCAGTCAAAGAAATCAATCAGATTTGTCTGACAAGACCTGCCTCTGGTGAATCCATGCTACCTCGGATCCTGTAATCCACTGGACTCCAGAAACCTCACTATTTTCTCTTTCAGCAATGCTTCCAATAATTTCCTTACCACCGAAGTTAAACTAACTGGCCTGTAGTTTTCAACCACATTTTTACTTCCGCTTTTGTGTAAAGGCATCACATGAGCCTCTCTCTCCAGTCCTTTGGTACCACTCCCGACTTCAACGAGGCATTGAAAAGGTCAGTCAGTGGAGCTGCTAGAACATCCCCAAGTTCCCTCAGTATTCTAGGGTGTATCCCATCGCTTTGTCTACTTTAAGTTGAGCTAGTTTCTCACGAACACAGTCTTCTGAAAATTGTTCAAGATGTCCCTCGCTTCTGTTCCTGTTTATGGGTGTTTTCTGAGGTCCTGCTCCTGGTTCTTCTTCTGTGAACACAGAAATATTTGTTAAGCAATTCCGCTTTATTCACATCAGCTTCTACACATTCCTCCCCTTCACCCTTGAGTCTGACAATACCACTTTTGCCCTTCCTCTTCTAACATATCTGAAAAATGTCTTATCCCCCTATTTTATTGCATCTTTTTGAATCTTTGCTTTCCTGACTACTTTGCTAGCTTCTGTAAGTTTTTCCAAATATAGATGCCTGTCTTCCTCTCTCTGTGATCTCTTGTATTTCATGAAGGCCTCCCTCTTTTTCTTCACCTTTTCAGCTACTTCTTTCAAAAGCCATAGCGGTCTCCTTTTCCTTTTATTTACCATTTTAACAAAAAGGTTGGTTGCCCTTAAAATATCCCCTTTCAGTTTTGCCCACTGTTTTTCTACATCCCCCGCTGTTCACATCCCGCTAACGACTCCTGAGGTATTGGCCCATCTTGGCAAAGTTAGTCTTCCTAAAGTCTAAGACCCTTACTAAAAGTCCTAGTCCTAATATTGAACCACACCATCTGGTGATCACTGGATGCAAAATGATCTCCTACTATAACATCAGAAACATGTTCACCATTGGTAAGCACCAAGTCCAGTATGGCCCCTTCACATGTGGGGTCTGTTACCAATTGCCTGAATAGTTCTCCCTGTAGAGAATCCAGGATCTCTTTACTTCTAGATGATACTGCAGCAGGAATATGCCAATCAACATCTGATATATTGAAATCCCCTATCAGTAGCACTTCCCCTTTCCTAGCAATGCTGCGTATGTCTTCAATTAACTCTGTCCACCTCTTCCTCTTGTGAGGGAGGTCTGTATATCTCGCCAATGCAAATAGATTTCTCTTCCCCTCTTTCTAGTTTAACCCACAATGCCTCCTCTCTCCTTTTTAAGCTCTGTAATTCCAAAGCTTTAATAGTATTTTTTTACATATAGTGCCACTCCTCCTCCCCTTCTTCCTACCCTGTCCTTTCTGAATAAAGTATAGCCAGGTATAGTTACATCCCAGTCATGGTTTTCTGTGAACCATGCTTCTGTAACTGCCACTATAATCCAAGTCAGTCACTCCCACCAAAGCTTCAACATCAGGGATCTTATTTCCCATGCTATGGGCATTTATACACACTGCTTTCCATATGTTACCCCTTTCCATAAAAGTATTTAATGTATCACTTACCTGGGGTCTTTCTAGTTTAAAGCCCTCTTCAGTAGATTAGCCAGTCTACTACTGAAGACGTGTCGACCTTTCTTGGACAGATGCTCTGTGGAAGTGGAATCACCGCTTTTAAAACACATTTTATCAATGCTGTCATAGGATCCATAGAGCGTCAAGCTCGGACATCCTTATTGGGTGGTGACATCACTTCCTCCCTGTCAGTTAAATCTTTGACTGTCTAAGGTTCGGGCCTGTGCCTTTTCTCCTGGGTTATTCCACTTTTCTGGAAGAAATTACTCACCTCTTTATGCCTGCTGGATGATTTGGGGAGGTTCTGATGAGTTTTTTCCATCTTTAGGTAGAAATAATGGAGTCCAGACGTCATCCTTCCTGAGGGGTTACTTTATTTTTCTTACTGATGTTTTACTTGAGTGGGGTACATGCACTTCCGGCTTTCCATTTTTACTGTGTTTGACTAAATTGTGCTTCTGATGCCATTGTGGAGTGGAGGAGTGGCCTAGTGGTTAGAGTAACTGCCTAGTACCCAGAAGATCAACGGTTCAATTCCCTTTGGTACTCCTTGTGACCTTGGGCAAGTCACTTTACCCTCCATTGCCTCAGAAAAATCCAAGTTACCAATGTCCCTGTTTAATGTAAATTACCAAGTTGAAGTTATAATGTAAACCGCTTTGATTGAAATGATAAAGCGGTATAAAAAAACCTGTTAAATAAATAAAATTGTGTTAATGTGTTTGATTTGATACTACTGTGAATAATTGTGCCTTATGAATACTATATGTATCCTGCCATGGGCATTTTCATAAGGGTGGGTAAAATATCCAAATGCAGATTGAAAGTCAGCTTGTTTTGTACAGGGCGGTGTACACTATCAGACTGACTAAACCTGAGAAAGAGTTAATTCTGTTCAGACCTTTGCTTAGAAATAAACTTCCTATATTTACTTACTAAGTAGGTGCAGAGGCACAAGTCCTGTAGATAAGGAAAAGGGCAGCTTGTACTCTAGCCTTGCAGTCTCAGGGTTATTAGATAGTAAGCAGTTATGTCTTGGAATATGTGTATGTCTCCTCACACCGACCTAGTAAACTGTTATGTCTTGGAATATGTATATGTCTCCTCACACCGACCTAGTCAGCAGTAAACTATTATGTCTTGGAATCCATGTATGTCTCCTCATACTGACCTACACTGATTAGAAGTTGACCTATGATATGATAAATACGTAATATCTGACGTGTCATAATAAAGTGAAATTATGCTGTATCATCCAAAAGAGCCTTATAAATAAAGTGAACCATGGCTAATAGTTAGAGTAAACAAGGAGAACTTGGTTCTGTTTGTTTCTCTCCACAAAGCTTTGGTGTATTTCTATAGAATTGTGTGGTATTGTATTGCTGTCTTTGAATTCCTTTCGTATTGTTTTGAATGTAGTTTTCTGTAGCTCCAAGAGCCCTGCAAGGTTGCTGGTGAGGGGGGGGGGGGCGGCTAAGTAAGCCCACACAGATAAAGCTTGCCAGGGAAGCAGAGACTGTTGCAAAGGGAAAATGAAAGGAAGATATTTAGGCTTTCAGGATATCCTCAATGAATATGCATGTGTTGCTGATTTTATCCCTTGTGTATTCGTTGTGGATATCGTTAAGACTGACTGTGGGGGCTATTTTGGAAACCCTGGGCTGGAGTATCCAGGTCTCTGAGTAAAAACTGTGGACTTTTATTTGTAATCATAGAGTGGGGACAGAGGACTGAGTCTGTTGGTATTTATGGTAGAGGAGAAGATATTGCGTACTGTAAAGAAAAGGGTGGATGGGATGCACTGTTCTTGCGTGCACTGCCTCCTATCTGTATTCATCCCTCGGATTTTCTCTCTTCTCTGCTGCAGTTATTGAAGAGGCGAACTGGCTGACATTGGAGAAGGATGCATCCAAGCTAGGACAGAAATTTGATGCAGTTATCTGCCTCGGGAATTCCTTTGCACATCTCCCAGACTTTAAAGGTAAATAAATCATGAAACTGAACCAAAGCTGCAGCCCATATTTTTGACAGAGAGCAGAAGCAGTCCAGTGCAAACCCCAGAGCCCTGCTGGATAAGACTAAGGCCCTATTTAGCAAGTACATTATAGCAATAATGTGGGTCATAAGCCAGGTAATACAACTTAACTGGCTGCAATGCAGCTATTTAGACGTTATTTTGTATGTTTCCATGATTCTATAATATAGCTTTATCACAAAAGAGATCCAGACAAAATCATGCTAAAAAAAATGAGATGAGTCATATGCAAATTTATTTATTTATTTATTACAATTTCTTATATACCGCACTATTGTCAGCGCGGTTTACATACAACAAAATGACCATAACAAACTGTTTGGCTTCACATAGAACAGGAGTAACAACTTGGATAACATGTAAATGCATGTAAAGCAGCTCATTATTATGCAAACAAAGAGCACAGCTTGAATTATGCAAGCAACATTGACGAGACCTCTGGATATTATAGTTAGAACTTGCTAATGTGTGAACAGATGCTCCTGGAGACGTTTAATGTGATTGATGTGGGCAAAGCCAAAACCAAAGACTCTCTTAGCGTCTCAGAAATCTCTAGTGGTACTTCCTGCCCCCCCCCCCCCCCCCGGGCATAAGACATTGCAGGTGCTCTATAGCCCCAGCTCCAGATAACCCCTTAAGCATCTCCTTACAGTGACCCATCTGCCCACCCTCCCAAGCCACATCAGCAATAATGTAGATGTACTAGGACAGGAGCATGGGAGTTTAGTATGGGGCGTGAGTGATCCCCGCTTTCTCCTGTCCTAGTGTCATTTTTTCCCCAAATGACATCATTTCTGTGCAGAAAGCACAGATAGGTGGTTTCATCCAGTGGAAACTTTGCAAGTACTATACCATTGCTGTAGACGTCTGGAAAAGCACTAGGACGATGACCCTAAGAGACCTACAGAGAACGGAGAAGTGATGATCATTTGGGACATTCCCATTCTGACCAATAAAATGCTGGATGCAAATAAACTGAACATAGAGGTAATGGTTATGGTTATGGTTTATGGCTATGTTTATTTAGTAGAAACCAAGGAGCTGGTACACAGACTGGTGGATTTCAGGTTTTTATTAAACCCCTTTTATTTAACCCCACCCTCACTTAGTTTGCAGCAGCTTGTCATGCTGTGAGGGCTTGTGTGCATCAGTGATGCTGAGAGCTAAACTATTGGTAGTTTAACTACTGGCAGGGTCTCCCAAGATGGACAGGTCTCAGCTGAGGTGCCAGACCAAGACAAACCACCCATCTGGGCAGCAGCAGAATGGGATAGTGTTGATGGCGGAGGATCACATTTCTGTGACAACAGCAACAACACCAAACTTAAACTGCGCGGAAGAAAGGCCCGGCAATCTACTTCTGTATCTTGCCATGAAAATCCAATGGATAGTTAGAACTAAACAAATTGTGCTATAGTGCTGGAAGATGAGACCCCCAGGTTGGAAGGCACTCAACTAGCTATTGGGGAAGAGCTGAAGACTTTTCAGAGTAAAGCCAGCATTTATGATGTGGTTGGATCAAAGCCCTCGGGACGTCTGACTGCTGATGTAGCTGTGCATGAAATGAGAGTCAGAAGCTGTAAAGATGTCTTATGCATTGGAATATGGAACGTATGAAGCATGAACCAAGGGAAGTTGGAGGTGGTCAAGAATGAAATGGAACGTGTACAACTTGATCTGTTGGGTGTCAGCGAACTGAAATGGACTGGCATCGGGCACTTTGCATCAGATGATCACATGCTCTACTATGCTGGAAATGAAGAACAAAGAAGAAATGGTGTTGCATTTATAATAAAGAAGAAACTTTCAAGAACTGTAATGAAATACAATGCAGTCAGCGCACGCTTAATCTCTATTCGTCTACAAGGAATGCCTATCAACACAACTATAATTCAAGTATATGCCCCAACAACAGCTGCAGAAGAGAATGAAATTGAAGCGTTCTATGAACAAGTACAAGCTGAAATTGACAGAACATGCAAACAGGATATCCTGATAGTCATGGGTGACTGAAACGCAAACGTTGGCAACAAAGAAGACGACAAAGTAGTTGGAAAATATGGACTTGGCAACAGAAATGAAGCTGGAGAAAGACTGATAGAATTCTGCAAGACCAACGATCTATTCATCTCGAACACCTTCTTCCAGCAACACAAGCGGCGACTGTACACATGGACTTCACCCAATGGATTGTATAAAAATCAAATTGACTACATCTATGGACGTCAATGATGGAAAAGGTCTATAATGTCAACAAAGACAAAACCTGGAGCTGTCTGTGGTACAGATCATCAACTACGAGTATGCAAACTCAAGCTAAAGTTGAAAAAGAGCAAACCACTCATGAATGCAGCAAAATATGACCTTGAGAATATACCACTGGAAATTAAAGACTGCCTGCAAAATCGATTTGTTGCTTTATATACAAATGACTGAGCTCCAGAAGAGTTATGGAATGACATCAAGAAGGTTGTGTTGGAAGAAAGTGAGAAGTCTCTACAAAAGGTGAAAGAAAAAAACGGCCAAAATGGATGACGGAAGAAACTCTGAAAATTGCCCAGAAACGCAGAGAAGCTAAAGCCAGAGGAGAAAGAAAGACAATCACAGAACTCAGAGATTTCCAACGTGCAGCAAGACAGGACAAGGAAAAGTACTACAATGACACATGCAAGGAAATAAAAGCAGAAACTATTAGAGGAAGAACAAGATCGGCTTTCCTAAAGCTAAGAGTTAAAGAAAAAGTTCCAACCTCGAATTGGAATGTTACAAGATGCTCAAGGTTCTATGTTGAATGATGCTGAGAAGATCAAGAAAAGATGGAAGGAATATACAGAGTTTTTATATGATAAAGATCAAATGGACCAACAGCTGTTTCAACCTGTACCTTATGATCGGGAACCATTGGTGATGAAAGAAGAAGTTGAAGCAGCATTGAAAGCCTTATCAAAGAACAAAGCACTAGGCATTGATAGCATTCCCATAGACGTATTACAGCAATCTGATGCAGCTGTTACCGTACTTACAAGGCTCTGCCAAGAAATATGGAAGACAACATCATGGCCAACTGACCGGAAAAGATCTGTGTTTATACCAATACTAAAGAAAGGTGATCCAACTGACTGTGGAAATTATCGCACAATTGCTCTGATCCCACATGCCAGCAAGATTCTACTGAAGATTATTCAAAAGATTATTCAAAAGATTATTCAAAAGTGCATTCAAAAGATTATTCAAAAGATTATTGAAAATATCTGTTAATTGTTAATCCCTGTTATCCATGTTTTTATTCCCTGTTCTCTGTAAACTTAACATTTGTTTTTATGTTTAAGTACAAAACTTGTTAAAATGTAAACCGCGCTGATGTCAAAAGTGCGGTATATAAAAGCTGTTAAATAAATAAATAAATAAAATAAATAAAAGAGACTACAACCATACCTGGAACAAGAACTACCTGAAGTGCAAGCAGGTTCAGGAAAGGGCGAGGAACGAGAGACATCATTGCGGATGTGATATGGATCCTTGACAAGACTAAAGAATACCAAAAGGATATCTATTTGTGCTTTATTGACTATAGCAAAGCTTTTGACTGTGTAAACCATGAGAAACTCTGGGCCACATTAAGAAGCATGGGTATACCAGAACACCTGATCGTACTCGTGCACAATCTGTACATTGATCAAGAAGCAACAGTTCAAACGGAACAAGGAGAAATAGAATGGTTTAAAATAAGCAAAGGTTTAAGACAAGGCTGCATACTTTCCCCCTACCTGTTTAATTTATATGCAGAACAAATCATTAGAGAAGCAGGATTGTATGAAGACAACAGAGGTGTGAAGATTGGTGGAAGACTCATCAACAACCTTCGCTATGTTGATGATACCACATTACTGGCTGAAAGTGAAGATGATCTGAAACATTTGCTTCTCACAATTAAAGAACATAGTCTCAAAATGGGCCTGCACCTTAATGTAAAGAAGACAAAGACCATGACAACTGGTATAATCAACAGGTTTATCGTTGAAGGAGAATAAATTGAAATCGTGAACAACTTTAACTTACTTGGATCAACTATCAATAAAGAAGCAACAAGCAGTCAAGAAATCAGACGATGCATTGCTCTTGGCAGGATGGCTATGAAAGACCTAGATAAGATTCTCAAGAGCAGAGATGTCTCTCTCCATACAAAGATTTGACTTGTTCAAGCCATGGTATTTTCAATAACATCATATGGATGTGAAAGCTGGACAGTGAAAAAGATAGACAGGAAGAAAATGGATGCCTTTGAATTATGGTGCTGGCGGTGAATACTGTGTATACCATGGACTGCCCAAAGAACAAACCAGTCGGTACTAGAGGAGATCAAACCTAAGCTTTCTTTAGAAGCTCAGATGACAAGACTTCGACTTTCATACTTTGGACACATCATGCGAAGAGAGAGATCATTAGAGAAAGACATCATGCTTGGCAAGATAGAAAGTCAATGCAAAAGAGGAAGGCCAGCAATGAGATGGATCGATACAATAACAGCAGGTACGGGTACCAGTCTGTCAACAATGAGCCACCTGACTGAAGACCGAACACAATTTAGGATAGCTATCCAGAGGGTCGCCCCATGAGTCGACTCCGACTCGACGGCACTTAACAACAACATTTAACCCCAAAAAATGGGTTTAATAACCTGAAATCCGCCAGTCTGGGTACCAGCTCCTTGGTTTCCACTATTACACTGCAGGTACTTGGTTGCTCTCCTTGGTTTTTCCTTTTTTTTTAATGTTTATTTAGTATACCACCTTTTCTTTACAAATTTAAAGCAGTTTACAAAAATGTAAATGTAGAGTGGAAACTTGAAAGGAACGCCCGTCAACGGATAGGACAGCAAGAGAAGGAGAGTAAAGAGAGAAATAAAACAGGCATTAGACACTCATAGCAGAGTGCAGTCATTCACGAACAGTCAGGCAAGTTCATACATTTTTCCAGGCAGGTTTGCAACATGTTCTGCTAGTCGAACAGCTCAAACGTTTGAATAGGTGTGTCTTTGGTTTGGACTTAAAACACAGAAATGTGTCTTGAAGACAAAGCTGAGTAGATAGGCCATTTGGTAGCAGGGGCTAAGGCCATTTGGACTCAGTGAGCCTTGTTTGGAGACAGTAAGCACAGTTGATTGCCGTATATTGATCGCAGGGACTGGGCCGAGCAGCAAGGGGTAATGAGGGAAGACACATATTCTGGGGCTGGCTGGTGAAGGGTCTTGTAGATTAAAGTAAGAATCTTATACTGTATGCGTGCTTTAATCAGGGCAAGCAGTGGAGTACCGTGATCGTACCTGCTGGCATGTGTGAGCATGCGAGTGGTGGTATTTTGTAATTTCAGTTTGTTCAATGTAAACCGCCTTGATATCATGAAAGGCAGTATATAAGAAATGTTAAATAAATAAAATAAATAAATAAATATTTTGTACACTTGAGTTCAGTGTTAGGTAGGCCAGCATATACAGAGTTACAGTAATCATGCCAACAGATCACTGTACCAAGAATAACAGTAGTTACATAGTAGCATAGTAAATAACAGCAGATAAAGACCAGTATGATCCATCTAGTCTGCCCAGTAAGATGGCAAGAGTAGGTGCACCTGCCGTTCCGTGCAGGCTACCCCTCCCCATGTCTTTGTTTGGGCTGAGACATGAAGAAATGAATGAATTACATAGAAGTGACACATGGAATTGAAAGACAGCTTAACCACATAGTTAATGTGCTGAGAGAAAGAGACTGGAGTCCAAGAAAATGCCTTGGTATCTGAAAGGTCAGAGTGATGGGATGCCCCCAGATTATGGGTGCAATACTGGGGGAAGAGAAACTCCTTGTTATCCAAGTAGCTGTAGATGACTCCGGATTGAGCTGCAAACAGTTTTGGTAAAGCCAGTTCGACACCACAGTGAAGCATTGATTGATCAGTGCAAGATCAGGGCTAATGTTATTAGCGAAGGAGACGAGAAGAATATCATCTGCATATACATAAACTGAGACACCTATGTTTTGGATGAAAGTGAGTAGGGGACTTGAGAAAATATTGAAGAAGGTGGGAGCAAGGATGAGGGGATCCTGCTGGTGAGTGGGTGATTGTGGATTTCCCATTAACAGAGATGAAGGAGGAACAGTGTATCAGGAAAGAATGAAACAACTGTAGGACTTTACCATGGATACCAATTGATTAGAGGCAGAATAGCAGAAGGTTATGATTGACAAGGTTGAATGTGCATGAAAGATCTATAGAAATAGCTAATGCAAAATTGTCAGAGTCAAGGGCATTACGGATTTCACTTAAGAGGCTGTAATGATAGTCTTGGTACTATATCCCGGGCAAAGACCTGATTGCCATTGGTGCAAAACATGAGTCTGTTCAATGTGATTGGAGAGTTGGGTGAAAACTACAACTAATAATAATAATTTGTATAGGGCCACAAGGCATATGCAGTGTGCACAGAGAGGCATTCTGCCAACTACCTCCGCCAACTCGATACCCACTCACACCAACTAGACATATGAGTTCATTGTACAATGTTAAATGTAACCCCAATTGTGCTGTCTAAATGTCATTAAGTACCCTTGTGTTAAGTGTAACCCTCCAATTGTGATGTGACCACTTTGATTGAAGGATAAGGTGGTATACAAATCTGTCTAAATAAATAAATAAAAATAAAATTTCAAGAGGGAAGGGAGATTGGAAATGGGGCGGTAATTAGATGGATCTTAGAAACATAGAAATATGACGACAGAAAAAGACCACATGGTCTATCTAGTCTGTTCTTCCATATCAACAACTACAACAGTCCCCTTTTTTTACCTTTAGAGATCCTCTGTGTTTGTCCCATGCTTTTTAATATTTAGTTACTGTCCTCATCTCTACCACGTCCACTGGGAGACTATTCCACGGATCCACTACTTCCGTAAAGAAATATTTCTGCATATCACTCCTGAATCTATCTCCCTTCACCCTCATCCCATGTCCCCTTGTAGCAGAACTTGCTTTCAATTGAAAGAGGCTCTCTCCCTGAACATTTATGCCACAGAGGTATTTAAACATCTCAATCATATCACCTCTATCCCGCCTTTCCTCTAAGGTGTACATATTAAGATCCTTCAGCCTCTCCTCATATGCTTTATAATGAAGACCACTAATCATTTTAGTAGC
Organism: Ichthyophis bannanicus; assembly: GCA_033557465.1. Taxonomy (NCBI): domain Eukaryota; kingdom Metazoa; phylum Chordata; class Amphibia; order Gymnophiona; family Ichthyophiidae; genus Ichthyophis; species Ichthyophis bannanicus. The sequence continues at coordinate 73,826,956 of CM066033.1, forward strand.
CACCCTCTGCACTGACTCCATCCTGTTCACATTCTTTTGAAGGTGCGGTCTCCAGAATTGCACACTATACTCCAAATGAGGTCGCACCAAAGACTTATACAGAGGCATTATCACCTCCTTTTTTCTGCTAGCCATTCCTCTCCGTATGCACCCAAGCATCCTTCTAGCTTTTGCCGTTGCCTTTTCTACCTGTTTAGCTACTTTAAGTTAAAGTTGCCAAGTCCATATTTAAGCTTGTGAATACAGAGTTGGCTTTTTTGTTGTTGTTAAGTGCCACTGAGTCAGTGTCGACTCATGGCGACCCTGTGGATAGTTGTTCTAAATTGTGTTCAGTCTTCAGTCAGGCGGCTCATTGTTGACAGGCTGGCACCCGTAGCTGCTCATGGCTGGCCTTCCCCTTTAGCATTAACCTTTTACCTTGCCAAGCATGATGTCTTTCTCTAACGAGCTCTCTTTTCGCATGATGTGTCCAAAGTATGACAATCAAAGTCTTGTCATCTGAACTTCTAAAGAAAGCCTAGGTTTGATCTACTCTAGTACTGACTGGTTTGTTCTTCGATCAGTCCATGATATACACAGTATTCGCTGCCAGCACCATAATCCAAAGGCAATAATTTTCTTCCTGTCTATCTTTTTCACTGTTCAACTTTCACATCCATATGATGTTACTGAAAATACCATGGCTTGAACGAGTTGAATCTTTGTATGGAGAAATACTTCTCTGCTCTTGAGAATTTTGTCTAGGTCCTTCATAGCCATTCTACCAAGAGCAATGCGTCATTGGATTTCTTGACTGCTTGTTGCTTCTTTATTGATAGTTGATCCAAGTAGATTAAAGTTAGAACATAAGAACATAAGATATGCCATACTGGGTCAGACCAAGGTCCATCAAGCCCAGTATCCTGTTTCCAACAGTGGCCAATCTAGGTCAGACGTACCTAGCAGTATCCCCAAGAGACACAGGTTCCACAATGCTTGTACTGGGTCAAGCACTGATATCCTGGGTCCCTTTTTAATAATGGTTTATGAACCTTTCCTCCAGGAACTTGTCCAAACCTTTTTTAAACCCAGCTACACTAACAGCCTTTACTACATCCTCCGGTAACAAATTCCAGAGTTTGATTACATGTTGAGTGAAAAAATATTTTCTCTTATTTGTCTTAAATAGTTTACCCTGTAGCTTTATTACATGGCCCCTAGTCTTTCTATATTCTGATAGCTTGAACAATTGATCTATGTTTACCTGTTCCACTCCGTTCATTAATTTATAGACCTCTATCATATCTCCCCTCAGCCGTCTGTTCATGATTTCAATTTCTTCTCTATCAACGATGAACTTATTGATTTTGCCAGTTGTCATGATATTTGTCTTCTTTACATTAGGTGCAGACCCATTTTAAGACTATATTCCTTGATCTTGAGAAGCAAATGTTTCAGATTGTCTCCACTATCAGCCAGTAATGTGGTATCGTCAGCATAGTGAAGGTTGTTGATGAGTCTTCCACCAATCTTAACACCTCTGTTGTCTTCATGCAATCCTGCTTCTCTGATTTGTACTGCATATAAATTAAACAGGTAGGGGGAAAGTATGCAGCCTTGTCATATACCTTTGCTGATATTAAACCATTCTGTTTCTCCTTGTTCCGTTTGAACTGTTGCTTCCTGATCAATTGAATGTTTGTGTAAGAGAACGATCAGGTGTTCTGGTATACACGTGCTTCTTAATGTGGCCTAGAGTTTCTCATGGTTTACACAGTCAAAAGCATTGCTTAGTCAATAAAGCACAAATAGATATCCTTTTGGTATTCTTTAGTCTTTGAGGATCCATCTCACATCCGCGATGTCGTCTCTCGTTCCTCGCCCTTTCCTGAACCCTACTTGCACTTCAGGTAGTTCTTGTTCCAGGTATGGTTGTAGTCTCTGTTGTATAATCTTCAGTAGAATCTCACTGGCATTGGGATCAGAGCGATTGTGTGATAATTTCCACAATCAGTTGGTTCACCTTTCTTTAGTATTGGTATAAACACAGATCTTTTCCAGTTAGTGAGCCATGATGTTGTCTTCCAAATTTCCTGGCAGAGCCTTGTAATTATGGTAACAACTGCATCAGATTGCTGTAATACTCCTATGGGAATGCCATCAATGCCTGGTGCTTTGTTCTTTGATAAGGCTTTCAATGCTGCTTCAACTTCTTTCATGACCAATGGTTCCGGATCATAAGGTACAGGTTGAAACTGCTGTTGGTCCACTTGATCTTTATCATATAAAAACTGTATATTCTTTCCACCTTTTCCTGATGATCTCAGCATCATTCAACACAGATCCTTGAGCATCTTGTAACTTTCCAGTTTGAGGCTGGAACCTGTGTCTTTTGGGGAAACTGCTAGGTACGTATGACCTAGATTGGCCACTGTTGGAAACCGGATATTGGGCTTGATGGACCTTGGTCTGACCCAGTATGGCATATCTTATGTTCTTATGGAATTTTTTCTTTAACTCTCGTAGCTTTAAGAAAGCCCATCTTGTTCTTCCTCTAATAGTTTCTGCTTCTATTTCCTTGCATACGTCATTGTAGTAGTTTTTCCTCGTCTTGTTTTGCTGCATGTTGGAAATGTCTATTGAGTTCTGTGATTGCCTCTCTTTCTCCTCTGACTTTAGCTTCTCTGTTTCTGGACAATTTTCAGAGTTTCTTCAGTCATCCATTTTGTCCGTTTTTGCTTTTTCACCTTATATAGAAGGCTTATCGCTTTATTCCAATACAACCTTTTTGATGTCATCCTATAACTCTTCTGGAACTCTGTCATTTGTATCTAAAGCAGCAAATCAATTTCTCAGGCAGTCTTTAAATTCCAGTGGTATATTCTCAAGGTCATATTTTGCTACATTCATAAGTGGCTTGTTCTTTTTCAACTTTGGCTTGAGTTTGCATACTAGCAGTTGGTGATCTGTACCAGGTTTTGTCTTTATTGATGTTATTGAGCTTTTCCATCGATGACTTCCACAGATGTGGTCAATTTGATTTTTGTACAATCCATGGGGTTAGGTCTATGTGTACAGTCTCCACTTGTGTTGCTGGAAGAAGGTGTTTGAGATGAATAGATCGTTGGTCTTGCAGAATTCTATCAGCTTCATTTCTGTTGCCAAGTCCATATTTTCCAAACATTTTACCTTCTTTATTATTGCCAACATTTGCGTTCCAGTCACCCATGACTATCAGGATATCCTGTTTGCATGTTCTGTCAATTTCTGCTTGTACTTGTTCATAGAACTCATCAACGGTCCAGCATCGAGATGGGGGCTTTCCAGTCTTTTGCATTGAGTGTTACATACGCTCTTCACTGGCTACCCATTTATAGTAGGATTCAATATAAAACACTTGTCACAACTTTTAAACTCATTAATGACCTAGCCCCATCACAGTTGGCAACTCTACTTCAAACCCCACAAGAAAACAGAACTAGAAGAAAAACTAACCTCAACATGCTACTAATTCCCATTGCCGTGACAAAATACAAACAAATAACCTCCAACACTGCCTTTTCATTTTATGCTCCCAGCCAATGGAATAAACTGCCCCTAAACCTAAGAGAGATTAAGGATCTCACATCTTTCAGGAAGGAACTAAAAACCTACCTCTTTACTCAACATTATAGCAACCTACAACCTGAAATCAAATTTACTACACAAGAACATACAACTAACCAAACACAAGTTTACCCCACCTAAATCCAGACTTCATTTGAATATCCCCTCAAGTCAGCATCCTCCCAATATTGTACTTATGACTGCAAATAACTCTTGCTAACCATGTAAATAATTTGCCATTTTTGGTTCCTTGTAACATAGTTATGTTCCTTCTATTAATAGCTACACACTGTTTTCCATGTATCATAGTTCTTATGTAATACTTAATGTTTAATGTAATGCAATATTGCACTGTTCTGCTGTATTGTTGTTTTAAGTTCCTTGTAAACCGCCCTTGATCTCTGGAAGGGGCGGTATAGAAAAGCACACAAATAAATAAATAAATAAATGTATGATTTTCTCCCTTTTGGTGTGGGGTCTTATGTGTGCACAAGCTGCAAAGAGCTCTTTGCTCTCAGGAAACGAGTCCGATCTCTGGAGGCAAGAGTAGAAGACTTGGAAGACATAAGTAAGACAGAGAGGTATATAGACGAGACTTACAGGGATATAATCCTGAAGTCCCACCTCCAGTCTGGCAGCATCCCTGTTGCCATAGAGGAGAGAGGCCACGTGATAGGAGAGCCTCACCCTGGTGTGGCAGGAAGTGATCCTGTAGTTAGGACCTGTCCTCCAGGTGATGCAAAACAGTCTTGCACTGAGGACGTTTCTCCAGTCATGTGCCTATGAGGGAAGGGTTAGGACAGACGTTATAGTTGGTGATTCGATCATTAGGCATGTAGATAGCTGAGTGGCTGGTGGACGTGAGACTCGCCTGGTAACATGCCTGCCTGGTATGAAGGTAGCGGACCTCATGCGCCACCTAGACAAGGTCTTAGATAGTGCTGGGGAGGAATCTGTGTCTTGGTACCAATAACATAGGACAATGTGGTAGGGAAGTTCTGGAGGCTAAATTTAGGCTTTTAGGGAAGAAGTTGAAATCCAGTTCTCTGAAATGCTTCGCATTTCATGTGCAGGACCCAAAAGGTACACAGAGTTCCAGAGTCTCAATGCGAGGATGAGACGATGGTGCAAGGATGAGGGTTTTGGATTTGTTAGGAACTGGGGAACATTTTGGAGAAAGGAAGGGCTCTTCCAAAGGGATGGGCTTCACCTTAACTGGGATGGAACCAGGCTGCTGACATTAACCTTTAAAAAGAAGAGAGAGCAGCTTTTGAACTAGATAATAGGGGAGAGCTGACAGTCTCCCAAGAGCGCATGATTCGGAACAATGTATCTTTATCTTTATTTTTATTTCATATTTGATATACCGCTACGGCAAAAGCATTAAGCGGTGTACAATAAAAACTGATTAAACACTGCAAACCAGGAAATAGAACGCCAAAAAATAGATAGGAAAGAGGGTGCAGAAAAGGGCAAACAAATCATACATTAATACCAACTCATAATAAACCATAGGGACAGAAAGGAAGACAAACAAGACAATTCATGGGATTTCAGACGAAAACAAAGGACAGTCGGGGGGGCTTCGGGGGGGATGTCAAAGGCTTTCTGGAATAAATAAGTCTTAAGCAGTGACTTGAACTGGGAGTAAGATGATTCTAGCCGAAGAGAAGTAGGCAGTGTATTCCATAATAATGGTCCGAGGAAGAACCAAGCAGAGTGCCGTGTCTGTTCCAGACGGGCTTGGGAAGGCGAGGGAAGGGATAAACGGTTGGTATGGATGGAGCGGAGTTGTCGATGGGGAGAGTAAAGGGAAATGCAATCTGCCAAATAGAGGGGGGTACTGGTGTAAATGGCTCGATGAAGTAGAATCAGAAATTTATAGTGGAAGCGGTAATGAAGGGGAAGCCAATGCAAATGAAGGAGGATAGGGGTAATGTGGTCGAATCTTCTAGAAAAGGTGATGAGGCGAGCTGCAGCGTTCTGGATGCGTTGTAGTCTTTGGAGGCAATATTTGGGGAGGTTGGCTAAATAAACATTGCAATAATCCAATCTGCTAATGACGAGAGCAATGACAAGGGTGACTAGGGAACTGGTGGGTAATACGGATCGGACGGCCCTAATTTGCCGTAAAGCAGCAAAGGAGCGGCGGGAGATCATGGAGATGTGCTCATGAAAGGTCAGAGAAGGATCCAAAAGAACGCCCAAGTAGCGAAACGAGGATGTGAGGGGGATGCTGGTTGATCCAATGGAGGGAGCAAGAGTGGGACATGAGCCACTCAGGGAGACCCACATTGCGGAGGACTTTGCTGGATTGAGGTGAAGAAAATGTTCTGATAACCAAGAAGCAATGTGATAAAGATACTACCAAAAAAATGAAGTTAGGGCACATGAGCAGAGAGGTTCCAATAAAGAGAGAGATAACACAAATACCCTTGAGTACAGAGCAGACAGAGCTTAAAGATTCCAAATTAACCCGCCTACCGATAACCAGATTAATATGAATAAAATACAGTTTCTAAAATGCTTGTATGCAAATGCTAGAAGTCTAAAAAATAAGATGGGAGAGTTAGAATATTTTATTTATTTATTTATTTATTTAACAGTATTTCTAAACCGCCTTATCTTAATAATCAAGGTGGTATCACAGCAAGCAATCAGGTAAAGTGTGTGTGTTGTACATGCAGTGAGGATGAAACTTAGTTGTGTGAGGGCTGTGTTGGGTGCTTGATTTGTTTGAGCTATGTACAAGGTGGGCTATTTACAGTGGTGCTAAAAACACATTTTATATACATACAGTTGTTTAGGAGGATTGGAGTGCTGTTATCCATTCTCTTAGGTTATGTGATGTGACCATAGTGCTCTATGAACAGCATGGTTTTCAGTTGTTTTCTGAAGTCTTTGAGGTCTGGAGTTGCCCTTAGATCGTCCGGTAGATTGTTCCATATTGTTGGAGCAGCCATGGAGAGAGCTCTGTTTGTTGTGTCCTTGCGTGTGTGCTTGTATTCATTTGGGGTACTGACTCGGTTGCGTGTTTGACTTCTTCTAGGACGTGCGCTGGTTTCTGGTTGTATGAGCGTGTGGAGGCTGTTGGCTGATGTGTGCTCTTTTATCTTAAATAGGTTTATGATAGTCTTGTATCTGATGCGAGCACTGATTGGGAGCCAGTGTAAGTCCTTTAATGTAGGTGTGATGTGCTCCTGCCTAGCGGCTCCGGATATGATTCGAGCTGCAGTGTTTTGTGCCAGCTGGAGTGGTTTGAGAGCTTGTTTTGGTAGTCCAAGGTATATCGGATTGCAGAAGTCCAGTATTGGGGTTATCAGTGCTTGACAGACGGTACGGAAGTGTTCTGGAGCGAGGAGTGGTTTCAGTCTCCTGATGATTCGCATCCTGTAGTAGGCTTTTTGTATTGTTTTGTCTATGTGTGGTTTGAGGTTGAGTTTACTGTCCAGAGTAACCCCAAGGTATCTCACCTCTGATCTTATCGGTATCGTGGTGCTTTGTATCTTTATGTTTGGTGGGTGTATGAAGCTTTGGTTCCGAGTGATGATTAAAGCTTCGGTCTTGTTGTAGTTTATTGCGAGGTTGTTGTTTTGGCACCATTTCGCCATTTGGGTAAGGCAGTCTGTTATCTTAGAGAAGTCTGGATTGTCGATTGATATCGGGGAGTATACCATGATGTCGTCTGCGTATATTGTGTATTGGATGTTGTTCTCTTTCATAATGTTGCATATTGGTTGGATGTAGATGTTAAAAAGGAGTGCTGAGAGTGCGGATCCTTGCGGTACTCCTTGTTGTACGTTTATGGGTCGGGAGGTGTCATGTCCCACCTTGACCTGTAGCTGTCTTTCGGTTAGGTACGAGTGGAACCATTTCAGAGTGGTACCGTGTATACCAGTGTTCTTTAGTCTCTCCAGGAGCATATTGTGGTCAACTGTGTCGAAAGCTGAGGAGATGTCGATGAAGATCATTATAATTCCATTCCTGGTGTTGTCAATTATTCTTATGATGCTGTCGAAGAGGTAGATCAGTAGAGTTTCGACTCCATGGTTGGGACGAAATCCGTGTTGGTTGTCGTCGAGGGTTCCGTGTTCGTCAATGTGTTCCTGAAGTTGTAGTTGAACCGTCTTTTCGATTATTTTTGCGAGGAAGGGTATGCTGGAGATTGGTCGGTATGCTGCTGGGTCCTTTTTGTCGAGAGTAGTTTTCTTTGTGATTGGTCTTACTGAGGCAAGCTTTAATTGCTGTGGCATGAGTCCTTGAGTGAGTGAGTTGTGTACCATTTTATGAATGGTTGGTATGAGGCTTGATTTGGTGGCTTTGACCCATGACACTGGGCAAGGGTCTGTAGGAGCAGTGCTTGTGTTGATTGTGGAGATGATGTGGGATATCTGTTCTTTTGAGGGTGAGTAGAATGTGCCCCAGGTTTTGGGGTGTACGTTCGTTCTGGTGGTTCCACTGGGTGTTGTGCGCTCTGTGGAGTGAAATTTGTCTTTGATGTGGTTGGCGAATTTCTGTGGATCCACTTGTATTTCTCTTTCTGCTGCTTGCTCTTTTGTCAGGGTTTTTACTATTTCGAAAAGTTCTCTGGGTTTGTTGATGGAAGAATTTATCAGGTTTGTGTGGAATTCTCTCTTTGATTGGTTGATGTGTTCATTGTATTGTTTTTGCTTTGTTAGGTAAAGATGTTGGTCGGAAGTAGTTTTGTTTTTTCCTCCATCTCCGTTCAATCTTCCTGAGCTCCCTCTTTTCCTGTCGTATTTTTGCTGAGTACCATGGCTTGTTTTGTCTCTTGTTGTGGTGGTGATTCTTGGTCCTGTCGACGGATGGTTTTGGCGGCGTTAGCTAGAACGCTGTTCCAGTTGGAAACTTGATCCTCCAGGTCCTCTGAGTCAATGTTCAAGTGTTGTATTGTGTCCTGTATGAATTCGTCCTTGTCAAAGGACTTGAATCGTCTTTGTGTGTGTGGGATGTTCGCTCTTTCGCTTGTCCGGTCTTCTTGTGATTGCAGTTTCGTCTCGATTAAGTAATGGTCAGACCATGGTACTGGGGTGATGGTGGGTGTAGAGATTAGGTCTCTTGAAGTTAGGTAGTTTGATGCGAAGATGAGGTCTGGGGATGATCCAAGTCTGTGTGTTGGTGCATTGACTATCTGTGTGAATTGAAGTGAGGTCATTGCCTGAAGGAAGGCCTCTGCATCTTTTGTATTGGCGGACTTAAGGTTGAAGTCTCCGATTAGTAGTGCTGGTTTGTTGTTTGTTGTTATGGCACAGGCTTCTTCGAGTGTGAAGGCTAGTTCGTCGGGTGGAGCACGGGGTGCTCTGTAGGTTAGGCAGATTGCAATATTCTTGTTCTTGATGCTAATTGTGTTGCACTGCTGTGTATCTGTGAGGTTCTGTGTCTTGAACTTGAGTTCTGTTTTTTGCTATTATTAGGACTCCTCCTCCACGCTTGTGGGTGCGTGGGCAGTTGTATGCTGAGTAGTTGTTCGGTACTAGTTGGTTGAGTAGTACACTGTCGGTAGGGTTGAGCCATGTCTCTGTGATGCATATTATGTCGGGCTGTCGCTCTTCTATGTGGTCTACCAGAGTGTGTATCTTGTTGCAGACGGATCTGGCGTTTATGAGCTCAATTGTTGTTGTCTTTGTGGAAGAGGTTGTTGCTACATGTGCTTCCTTTGAGCCGGTGTTGGGGTTTGATTTGTGTCTGTTTGGTCTCTTTGCTTGGGAGGTTGCGAGTGTCTCTTTGTGTGTGTGTTGTGGACTGAGATATGGCAGTGCAGTTGGGGGGTACCATGGTGTGTTTGTTTGGGGGTAGTGGAGGTGTGTGGTCGGTGGGAGGAGTTGTGTGACTAGAAGGTATAGAGGGAGGAAGTATGTGGTGTGCATGTTGGTAGTTTGTGATGTTCTGATAGGGTGACGCCTGTCTCCTTAGGTCTTCGTCTGTTTGCTTTTGGGGAGAGCTGTACTTGTTGCGGGAGCTTGTCCCGGGGATGTGGAGCTGGATCTGTTGCGGTGCGGGAGCCTGTCCCGTGGAGGGAGCCTGTCCCGTGGATGTGGAGCTGGATCTGTGGCGGTGCGGGAGCCTGTCCCGTGGAGGGAGCCTGTCCCGTGGATGTGGAGCTGGATCTGTGGCGGTCGCCTTGGTGCTGGAGCCTGTCCTGTGGAGGAGCCTGTCCCGTGGATGTGGAGCTGGATCTGTCGCGGTGCGGGAGCCTGTCCCGTGGAGGGAGCCTGTCCCGTGGATGTGGAGTTGGATCTGTGGCGGTCGCCTTGGTGCGGGGGCCTGTCCCGTGGATGTGAAGCTGGATCTGTCGCGGTGCGGGAGCCTGTCCCGTGGATGTGAAGCTGGATCTGTCGCGGTGCGGGAGCCTGTCCCGTGGAGGGAGCCTGTCCCGTGGAAGTGGAGCTGGATCTGTGGCGGTGCGGGAGCCTGTCCCGTGGAGGGAGCCTGTCCCGTGGAAGTGGAGCTGGATCTGTGGCGGTGCGGGAGCCTGTCCCGTGGAGGGAGCCTGTCCTGAGGATGTGGAGCCGGGTCTGTTGCGGTCGCCTTGGTGCGGGGGCCTGTTCTGTGGGGGGGAGGCCGGAGCTTTTATGGAGTGGGGGGGAGGCCGGAGCTTTTTATGGAGTGTTGTTGAAGAGGGCGTTTGGTAGTGTGTGATGTATTATGTTCTGTGAGAGTTTTACTTGCGGTTTTGCTGTCCTCCACGGTCTGCTCCTCTGTCGGGATCCGTTGGTATGCAGTCGGTGCTGCTGAATTCCTGGGATGTTTCCTTCTTTTCGCCTCCGTGCCGCGCCTAAGGGCCCTCAGGCGCGGGCCCGCCAGGCGCGGGCGCGCCCTGCAGGGACGCCGCTTTTATCCCCGGCGGCTGCTCTTCTTTCGGGCTCCCACCGCCCGGATTGGGCGGGAGCTGGAGAGGGGGTGGAGACTCCCGGCAGCGGCGTCTCTGCAGGCAGGGACGCCGCTTTTATCGCCGGCGGCTGCTCTTCTTTCGGGCTCCCACCGCCCGGATTGGGCGGGAGCTGGAGAGGGGTGGAGACTATAGCACTAAAGGAGAAGTTAGATATGATTGGTATCTCAGAGACAAGGTAGAAGGAGGACAACCAGTGGGACACTGTGATACCTGAGTATAAACTATATTGTAATGATAGAGCTGATCAAAATGGTGGAGGGGTTGCACTTTGTTAGAGAGGGCATTGAGTCACAAAGGATTAAAACTTTGCAGGAAACAAAACTCGCTGTAGAATCTCTATGGATTGAATTCCATGTAAAAAGGGGAAGGCAATGGCAGTGGGGGTGTACTATCGACCGCCTGGCCAGAATGAACAAATGGATGATGAAATGCTCAAAGAAATCAGGGAAGCTAACAAAAGTTACAGAACAGTAACAATAAGGAGAAATTAGACCTTACCTGCTAATTGTCTTTTTTCCTTGAATTCTCTCCAGGCCAGTCCATAACATCAGGGTAGTCAGCCTCCTCCAGCAGCTGAGGACTGAAAAACCATAGAGTCTTGACACTCCTCTGTATAACTCCCCCTAACGCTCCCGGCTCAGTCTTCCTTTGACAAAGCAACTAGGAGCCCTACAACTTACGAACCTAAACACCCTATTAATCTGCAATGAAACGCAAGGAACGTAACTATCGAACCCATTAACACTATTCCTAAAGCATACTATAGCTGTTGCACTATGAAACAGCCTATACTCTGCCGCCCCCCCCCCCCCACACACACACGAAGGGAGCAGAGAAACAGAACCGACCTGAAGAATTCGCTGTTAGGCCAGCCACATGCGTTGACTTGGGCTACCCTCAGATCATGAGGATCCCAACTTGCCTTCAAAAATGCAGAGTACTAAACAACTGGGTGGGCCCTGGACTGGCCTGGAGAGAATTCAAGGAAAGACAATTAGCAGGTTAGGTCTAATTTCTCCTTCCTCTTCATCTCTCCAGGCCAGTCCAAAACATCAGGGACATACCAGAGCAGTACCTAATTATGGGAGGGACCCGCAAGCCCGGCCACAATAGCCGCCGCTCCTACCTTGGCATCTCCCCTCACTTGCACATCTAGGCGATAATGTCTAGATAACGTATGGAGAGAGGACTAGGTAGCTGCCCGACAGATGTCCCCTGGAGGGATTAAAGCGGACTCCGCCCAGAATGCCGCCTGCCCCCTGGTAGAGTGGGCCCGCAGACCCTTCGGAGCCAACTTCCCCTGAACTAGATAAGCTGCAGCGATCGCCTGCTTAACCCATCTTGCTAGAGATGCCTTGGAAGCTGCCTCCCCTTTGCGAGGATCAGCAAAGAAAACAAATAGCCGATCCGTCTTATGGAAGGATTTCGTTCTCTTGATATACCTCCGCAGCACCCTTCCAAGATCCAGACTTCGTAGCTTACTTGCCATCAAACCACCTTCCCAAACCAGGAAGGTAGGCAGGGAAACCGACTGGTTCAAGTGAAACCGTGACACCACTTTTGGCAGGAAGGCAGGCACCGGCCGCAATACCACCTTCTCTGCTGAATACTGAATAAATGGCTTTCTGCAGGATAACGCCTGCAAATCCGAAATACGCCTTGCCGAACACAACGTTACCAGAAACACCACCTTCCAGGAAAACTTCCTGAGGCTCACTGACCCCGCCGGCTCAAAGGGCAGCCCTGTTAAGGCCTCCAGGACCAAATTTAGATCCCAAGGAGGCACCATCTGTCTAAGGGCCGGCCGCACCAGCTTAACCGCCCACAGAAAATGCACGACATCCTGATGCGCCGCCAGGGAACAGACTTGCAGCCGACCCCTGTAGCAAGATAGCGCTGCCATCTGCACCTCCAAGGTACTCAGCGCCAGCCTTTTCTCCAAGCCAGCCTGCAGGAAACGCAAAACGTTGGGTAATGAACACCTCAGCAGCTGCAGGTCTTGCTGCGCACACCACGCCTCGAATATCCGCCAAATACGAACATACGATAAAGACGTAGACCATTTCCGAGCTTTCAACATAGTAGATATTACCGCTTCCGAGTATCCTCGCCACTGCAACCGGCGCCTCTCAATAGCCAGGCCGTAAGCAAAAAACGATCTACCTGAGGCATCCAAATCGGCCCCTGAATCACCAGGTCACGCCGACTGGGCAATCTCCACGGCCGATCCACCAGTAACCTCATCAGATCCGCATACCACGGTCTGCGCGGCCAGTCTGGCGCCACCAGAATCACTAGGCCATCATGCCCTCTCTGCAGCCCGCTCAACTTCGGACCCTTGGGCCTATCCTCCGGGAGCCTGCCTCCCTTCGAATCCGCCAGGTCTTTAACAATTTTATCCAACGCCTCTCCAAAGAGCAGTTTACCCTTGTAAGGGAGTTTGCTCAGACGAGCCTTAGATGAAGCGTCTGCCACCCAGTTTCGCAGCCAAAGAAACCTCCTGGCCGCTATAAGGGACACCACTGACTTTGCGGAAATCTGGACCAAGTCATAGAACGAATCCGCCAGGTAAGTTGACGCTGACTCCAGCTTCGTCCTTTCTGCCAAATTTGAATTGACCCCCCTCAGAAGACTCCTCTCCCTGGAGCCAACGAATCGTGGTCCTAGACACATAAGCCCCGCAAATAGAGGCTTGCAAAGCCAAGGCCATAGCCTCAAAAGCTTGTCTTAAGATGGTCTCCAGTTTCCAGTCCTGCACGTCCTTCAAGGCCGCACTCCCCTCCACCGGGATAGTGGTCTTTTTCGTCACTGCTGATACTAACACATCCACCGTAGGCATTTTCATCAGCTCCTTCTCCTCGTGCAAAATGGGATAGAGGCGTCCCATAGAGCGCCTGCCGCGCAGGGTAGCCTCCGGACATTCCCATTCGGAATCTATCATCTGCTTGATGACCCTATGGACCGGAAAACACACTTGTTCCACCTTAAACCCCTGGAGAAGGGGGTCTTCCAGCGGTTCCTCTTGAGTTGCTGCTAAGGGAATGTTCAGCGCTGCTAGTGAGTGAGCGGTAAGCGCTCCCAATTCTTCCCTATGGAAAACTCTGAACATATTGGGATCATCCCCAGGAGGAATCTTCCCTTCCTCCAGTTCCATTGTCCATGAATCCGTCCCGAAATCTGACAGAAGCTCTCCCTGTTCAGTCATCTCTAGTTCCGGAGCCTGCTGCGCCTGCTGAGTGAACCAGTCAGACCTGGCTTCAAGCCCTGCACCCCTGTGAGAACTCCCCTGGGGTCCTCCAGCGCTTTTCCTCCTGGCTCCGAAACAAGCAGAAAGTTCTGAGAGGAACCCTGGCTCAGGACCTGCTCCCTCTTCATGCAGTATGCTTTATGCATTGCCAAGATAAAATCAGCTGACAACAGCGCTTCTAAATTTGACTGCTGTTCACCTAATCCCGGCTGTAGCGCTGGCTGCGTTGCTGCCGATTTTTTGGCCTTTGTTTTCTCTTTAGCCTGCTTCTTGCTATGCACGGGAGGAGCGGATGGTGCCTGCAAGATGGCCACCGTTCCCGCCTTTTTAGCGCTCTCCACCACTGTTGCACGCCATCTCCGGAGGTAGATTTTTCCCTCCATTAAGCGTGTCAAGTAGCGCTCGCTACTACTACTGTGCCTCACACAGGTCCTGCACACTCCGGCGAAAGATAATCCCCGGCTGCCCCCACACTGCACACACATCGCCAATCTCTGAAGCATATGCGAGACAGACCCCCCTCCCCGACTAGCTCCGCTGCTGCAGCCGCAGCCCAGCAGGAGCCGCCTAAGAGGATCCCTTACTGTGGGGCTTTGCCGGTGTCTGCGATCATCTGCCCGCTGCTAGCGGAACTGACTGGTCTGCCTGAGCAAGCTGGAGATGTGTTCTGGGGCTCCCAGACACGCTCCTTCCACGAGGCAGGCTCTCTCTCTGCTGCCCCTTTGAATCAGCCTTTCGCTCCACACTGAAGGTGAAATATACTGATCTGACCAATTTACCCTGCTAGGGCAATCCAGACCTTTGCTGATTCGTAGTTATATCGATCAGGTAAAGAGCTTCATTTTCTTTTTTGTTTTTTTTGTTTGATAGTTAGGCTCCTGGTTAAAAAAAAACAATGATCTGTCCTAGCTGCTGAGGACTGAAAGACTGAGCTGGGAGCGTTAGGGGGAGTCATATAGAGGAGTGTCAAGACTCTATGGTTTTTCAGTCCTCAGCTGCTGGAGGAGGCTGACTACCCTGATGTTCTAGACTGGCCTGGAGAGATGAAGAGGAATGGGTGATTTTAATTAACCCGGTATTGACTGGGTCAGTGTCACGGCAGGACATGCTAGGGAGATAGGTTTCTAGATGAAATAAATGACTGCTTCTTGGAGAAGCTGGTTCATGAACCGACCAGAGGGTAAGCCATTTTGGACTTAGTCTTTAGTGGAACACCAGATCTGGTGCAAAAGATAAGGGTTTGATTTAATTAATGGAGGAAGGATGGTAAGGAAATCCTCAGTACTACCTTTAAACTTTCAAAAGGGAGACGATGATAAAATGGGGAAAATAGTTAGGTATCATAAGGAAAGGAATGGAAAATAAAACAAAGGATATTATAACGCCTCTGTATCGTTCCATGGTGCGACCGCACTTTGAATATTGTGTGCAATTCTGGTCGCCATATCTTAAAAAGGATATAGCATTATTAGAAAAGGTACAGAGAAGAGCCACCAAAATGGTAAAGGGGATGGAAGGATACTCCTATGAAGAAAGGCTACAAAGGTTAGGGCTCTTCCACCTGGAAAAGAGACGGCTGAGGGGAAATATGAGAGAAGTCTATAGATTAATGAACGGAGTGGAATGGCTAAAAGTAGATCGATTGTTTACGTTATCAGAATATAGAAAGACTAGGGGACATGCAATGAAGTTACAGGGTAAACTATTTAAGACTAATAAGAGAAAATATTTTTTCACTCAACGTGTAATCAAACTCTGGAATTTGTTACCGGAGGATGTAGTAAAGGCTGTTAGTGTAGCTGGGTTTAATAAAGGTTTGGACAAGTTCCTGGAGGAAAGGTCCATAAACCATTATTAAACCATTTTACAGTTTAGGAAAGCCCTCAAATTCCACCTTTTCAGCAAGTACCTCATAGAGCCCAACGACACCCCTTAGAGCCCAACGACACCCCTTAGAATCCAACGATACAATTCGCTAAGTAAATATATGGTATCCCAACAATACGCCAAGTTAGATACTCTAACCCATAGTGGTTCATATGTTTCTATGAAACCCCTGTTCATATGATTCCATGTAGCATGTTTTGTAAATAGTTTACCCCTGTTATCCAAGTTTTTTGCCCTGTTATCTGTAAACTCATACGTGTTAACTGTACTGAGCATTTTTGTTCCATGTAAACCGCGCTGATGCTGAATAGTGCGGTATATAAGAGATTGTAAATAAATAAATAACTAAAAGGGACCCAAGATATCACTGCTTGACCCAATACAAGCATTGAGGAAACTGTGTCTTTTGGGGAGACTGCTAGGTATTTATGACCTAGATTGGCCACTGTTGGGCTGGGCTTGATGGACCTTGGTCTGACCCAGTAGAGCATATCTTATGTTCTTATGTTTATTTCATCCTCTTCTGTAGCTGTTGTAGGAGCATATTCTTGAATTATAGTGATGACAGGCATTCTTTGTAGACTAATAGAAATTAAGCATTCACTGGCTGCATTGTATTTCATAGCAAAAAATCAAGAATCACTGTATCATCACCTCCCAGTATTTATATTTTTTTGTCGAAGCTAAGCTGTAGGAGGAATAGCACTGTTATCTATCCCACACCAGACAGCTAGCTGCCTTTTTTTCTATATGTGGTCCTGTGGCACCAATCAATAATTTTTAACAATATAAAATTTTTCACTTAGCTTAATTCTCTCAATGATATCTTTGTAGTTCCGTCACTCTAAAAGGAAAACCATTAGCATGACGCACGCGTTTCGAGCCATATGCCCTGTATCAAATGCTGAATTTTTCTCTATTCAGGTAACGGAATCCCAAAAAAACGCCGTCCTTGCGGCTGAGGTATACGTCTCTCCTCTCTTGTATTTCATTACAGTTCTTGCAAGTTTCTTCTTAATTATAAATGCAACACCATTTCTTCTTTGTCTTTCATTTCCAGCATAGTAGACCATGTGATCATCTGATGCAAAGTGCCCGATGCCAGTCCATTTCAGTTCGCTGACACCCAACAGATCAAGTCATACACGTTCCATTTCATTCTTGACCTCCTCCAACTTCCCTTGGTTCATGCTTCATATGTTCAATGTCCCAATATGTAAGACATATTTGCAGCTTCTGATTCATTTCATCCACAGCTACATCAGCAGTCAGGTGTCCCAAGGGCTTTGATCAACCACACCATAAATCTGGTTTTACTCTGAAAAGTCTTCAGCTCCTCCCCAATAACCAGTTGAGTGCCTTCTGATGTGGGGGTCTCATCTTCCAGCACTATAGTGCAATTTGTTTTGTTGTGACTATCCATTGTGTTTTCACCTTTCTTCCGTGCAGTATAAAGTTTAGTGGTGTTGCCATTTTTCACAGAACGATCCTCTGCCGGGAATCATAATGATCTTCATCGACATCTCCTCAGCCTTTGACACAGTGGACCACAACACGCTCCTGGAAAGACTAAAGAACACTGGTATACACGGTATCACTTTGAAATGGTTCCACTCATACCTAACCGAAAGACAGCTACAGGTCAAGGTGGGACACAACACCTCCCGACCCATAAATGTCCGCCAAGGAGTACCTCAAGGATCCGCACTTTCAGCCCTCCTATTTAACATCTACATCCAACCGATATGCGACATCATGAAAGAGAACAACATTCAATACACAATATATGCAGACGACATCATGATATACACCCCGATAGAAATCGACAACCCGGATTTCTCCAAGATAACAGACTGCCTTACCCAAATGACAAGCTGGTGTCAAAACAACAACCTCGCAATAAACTACAACAAGACTGAAGCTCTAATAATCACTCGGAACCAAAGCTTCATACACCCGCCAAACATCAAGATACAAAACACTACTATTCCAATAAAATCAGAAGTGAGATACCTTGGAGTTACTCTGGACAACAAGCTAAACCTCAAGCCACACATAGACAAAACAATACAAAAAGTCTACTACAAGATGCGAATCATCAGGAGACTGAAAACCACTCCTTGCCCCAGAACACTTTCGTACCGTCCTCCAAGCACTGATAACCCCAATACTGGACTTCTGCAATCCGATATACTTGGGACTACCGAAACAAGCCCTCAAACCACTCCAGCTAGCACAAAACACTGCAGCACGAATAATATCCGGTACTGCAAGACAGGACCACATCACACCCACCTTAAAAGACTTACACTGGCTCCCAATCGGTGCACGCATCAGATACAAAACTATCATAAACCTATTCAAGATAAATCAGCACACATCAGCCAACAGCCTACACACCCTCATTCAACCAGACAACAGCACTCGTCCTAGAAGAAAACAAACACGCAACCGAGTCAGCACCCCAGGTGAATTCAAACACACACGCAAGGACACAACAGACAGAGCTCTCTCCATGGCTGCTCCAACTATATGGAACAAACTACCAGACGACTTGAGGACAACTACAGACCTCAAAGACTTTAGAAAACAGCTAAAAACCATGCTGTTCATAGAACACTATGGACACATCACATAACCTAAGAGAATGTATAACAGCACATATTGCTGCCTGTACAGATAATGTTTTACAGCACCACTGTATATAGCCCACACTGTACATAGCTCAAACCATTCTAGCACGCAACACACCACACCTTGTACATAGCTCACCCCAATCTAGCACACGATACAACACACATTCAACTAAATTGCACCCTCACTGCATGATTAACACACTCACTTTACCCGATTGTTTGCTGTGATACCACCTTGATTAATAAGATAAGGCGGTTTAAAAATACTGTTAAATAAATAAATAAAATAAAACACTGTCCCATTCTGCTGCTGCCCAGATGAGTAGTTTATCTTGTTCTGGCACTTCAGCTGAGACCTATCCATCTTGGTAGACCCTGTCAGTAGTTAAACTACTGATAGCTTAGCCCTCAGCATCACTGATGCACACAAGCCCTCACAGCATGACAAGCTGAAAACCAAGTGAGAGTGGCTCTTTTTTTAATAAGGACCAAATCAGTGCTGGTTTCCAAAGGGAAGAGCCTTGGCCCACTGCAAGACTGACTGACTACCATATGCACAATGGGCAGGAGGCCTAAGAAAATTTCCCTGACTCATGATGATGGCATCAGTTGTTTTGTGAAAGGAAGAAAAGGTCTTCTTCACTAGGCACTCAGTTGCTGGCGTAAAATGAG
Source organism: Ichthyophis bannanicus (assembly GCA_033557465.1). Classification (NCBI taxonomy): domain Eukaryota; kingdom Metazoa; phylum Chordata; class Amphibia; order Gymnophiona; family Ichthyophiidae; genus Ichthyophis; species Ichthyophis bannanicus. The sequence goes on from CM066033.1 coordinate 73,845,896, forward strand.
ACCAGGAACAGCAGGAGGCGATTGGGGAAATCTGAGGGATGAAAACGGACCTGGAACTGGAAATTGGTGGTAGAGCTTCTCTATCTTGTCCAAAAAGTATGTGGCTAGAATATCTGGTGATGAACCTTCCCAAGGACATTGTTGATAAGATTTAGTATTTAACGCGGACAATCTAGAAACTACTAAAAAAAGTGCTTTGGACGAGTGTGCTGAGGTGGTGATTATATTGATAAATAGGACCTTTTTGAAGCCATTACTTGAGAATGATAGTATAAGGGAAGTTTTTGACATACTGCTAAGGTGGAAAGACTGTGGATTTTTCCTCCAGGAGCTCTCAGCCTTTCTTAACTGGCATCTTGAGAGAGTCAGACCTGAATGAAACCAAGGGTGGTTGGTCGTTTGTTGTGGTGGGCAGATTGCCCTTGGCGCAAGCAAGTCCAAGGCTTGGAGAAGCCCTGAATTCCAGTTACCTGATGTTCAACTGATAGAGTGTCAAAGTCCACAAGAAAAAGTAAATCAACAGATGGAAAACAAGAGAGCATATTAGGGGTCAACCTCTGGCAATAAACAGAAGGTCCTCCTAAAACCAGACACTCCTAATGAGATTAAAAGAAAAAGGTCTCCACAATACTACGCTGAATTAGTTCACATCTTACTTATCTGACCGACAACTACAAGTTGAAGTCCATCTTTCAAACCCCTTGGAAACAAGCACTGATTTGGTTCTTATTTTAAAAAAAAGAGCCACTCTCACTTGGTTTGCAGCTTGTCGTGCTGTGAGGGCTTGTGCGCATCAGTGATGCTGAGGGTTAAGCTATCAGTAGTTTAACTACTGACAGGGTCTCCCAAGATGGACAGTTCTCAGCTGAGGTGCCAGACAAGTTAAAGTCCATCTTTCAAGACCAACAAGAGACTATACTATGCTGATGGACTACATCTCTCTGTCGCAGGGAAAAGAATCCTAAGTGAAAGATTCAGGCAGTATGTGGATATGCATTTAAACTAGAAAAAGGGGGGGATGGATGGAGGAGGACTAGCTCAGGACGTCACTCCCGGCAAATGCAGAACATCAGAAAGAGCCACACATATTTGCTGTAGAATCTCTATGGATTGAAATTCCATGTAAAAAGGGGAAGGCGATGGCAGTGGGGGTGTACTATCAACCGCCTGGCCAGAATGAACAAATGGATGATGAAATGTTCATAGAAATCAAGGAAGCTTACAAACGTTACAGCGCAGTAATCATAATGGGTGATTTCAATTACCCCGGTATCGACTGGGTCAGTGTCACGGCAGGACATTCTAGGGAGATAAAGTTCCTAGATGACATAAATGACTGCTTCTTGGAGCAGCTGGTTCATGAACCGACCAGAGGGGAAGCCATATTAGACCTAGTCCTTAGTGGAGCACCAGATCTAGTGCAAGAGATAAGGGTGTTGGGGCCACTTGGCAATAGTGATCATAGCATGAACACCTTTGATTTAATTAGTGGAGGAGGGATAGTAAGGAAATCCACAGTACTACCTTTTAACTTTCGAAAGGGAGACTATGATAAAATGAGGAAAATAGTTAAGAGAAAACTAAAAGGAGCAGTTGCAAAGGTTAAAGACTTACATCAAGCTTGGGTGCTGTTGAAAAATACTATCTTGGAAGCCCAGACCAGCTGTATTCCACGCTTTAAGAAAAGTGGAAGGAAGTCCAAAAAACTACCAGCATGGTTTAAAGGTGAGGTCAGAGAGGCCGTTGCCAAAAAAGCATCTTTCAGGAAATGGAAAAAAGAGTCAAACAATGAAACCTGGAAACAGCACAAGCACTGGCAAGTCAAATGCAAGGCATTGATAAAGCAGGCAAAGGGAGACTTTGAGAAGAAGCTTGCTGCGGAAGCAAAAACGCGAAATAAAGATTTTTTCAAGTACATTCGTAGCAAAAAACCTGTGAGAGAGTCAGTTGGTCCATTAGATGATAGAGGAGTTTAAAGGGGCACTAAGAGGCAACAAGGCAATAGTGGAGAAACTGAATGAATTCTTTGCTTTGGTCTTTACTGAGGAAGATGTGGGGATGTTACCCATGACTGAAGTGGTATTTAAAGGTGCGGAAGAATTGAAGGAAATATCGATACATCGGGAAGATGTATTACAACTATTAGATAAACTGAAGAGTAGCAAATCACCTGGGCCAGATGGTATACATCCCAGGGTGTTGAAAGAACTGAAATATGAGATTGCAGACCTGCTATTAGTAATCTGAACTATTATTACAGTCATCTCTAATATCTGAAGATTGGAGGATCGCCAATGTAACACCAATTTTTAAAAAGGGTTCCAGGGGTAATCCGGGAAACTACAGACCGGTAAGCCTCACGTCAGTACCGGGGAAAATGGTAGAAACCATCATAAAGAATAAAATTGCTTAGCATGTAGACAGTCATGGCCTAATGGGAGACAGCCAACATGGCTTTAGACAAGGAAGATCTTGTCTTACTAATCTGTTATGTTTTTTTGAAAGTGTGAATAAACAGGTGGACAAAGGTGAGTTGGTTGATCTAGTGTATCTGGACTTTCAGAAAGCCTTTGACAAGGTCCCTCATCAGAGACATTTGGCAAACTAAAGAGTCATGGGATAGGAGGCAGTGGACTACTGTGGATCAGGAACTGGTTAAAAGATAGAAAGCAGAGGGTAGGGCTAAATGGCCAATTTTCCCAATGGAGAAAGGTGAGTAGTGGTGTACCCCAGGGATCTGTGCTGGGTCCACTGCTTTTTGATATAGTCATAAATGACCTGGAAAGTGGAATAATGCTTGGCAGTTCAGATTTAATGCAAAGAAGTGCAGTGTCATGCACTTGGGAAGCAGAAATCCAGGTGAAATGTATGCGATAGGGGGAGAGAGGTTGGTGTGCATAGACCAGGAGAAGGACCTTGGTGTGATTATTTCTGCGGATCTCAAGGTGGGAAAACAGTGTGACAAGGTGGTGGCAAAGGCCAGGAGGATGTTGGGTTGCATACAAAGAGGAATTACCAGCAGAAAGGAAGAGGTACTAATGCTACCATATAAGTCACTGGTGAGGCCTCATTTGGAATACTGTGTTCATTTTTGGAGACCGTATCTTACAAAGGATATAAAAAGACTGGAAACTGTTCAGAGGAAGGCAACCAAAATGATTTGGAGCCTGCGTCAGAAGCCTTATGAGAAGAGACTTGAAAACCTAAATATCTACACTGTGGAGGAGAGGAGGGACAGGGGAGATATGATTCAGACCTTTAAATACTTAAAGAGAAATAATGAACAAACCAACCTCTTCCAAAGACGGGGAAACTGTAAAACTAGAGGACATAACATGAAGCTGCAAGGGGATAAACTGAAAGACAACACTGGGAAATACATTTTCACTGAGAGGGTGGTGGATGCTTGGAATGCCCTCCCGATGGAAGTGGTGGGGGCAAATACAGTGACAGAATTCAAAGTGGCATGGGACAGACATGGTGGATGCCTTTACAGCAACAGGATAAAATCAAAATAAACCTAACTAATTTCTCAATATACACGGCTGTCCTACACGGAGCGGTGGGTTCACCCCTAAAACACAGACATGGGGAGGGGTGGCCTGCATGGAGCGGCAGGTGCACCTACTCTTGCCATCTTACTGGGCAGACTAGATGGACCATACTGGTCTTTATCTGCCGTCATTTATTATGTTACTATGTTTAACCTTTGACAAGATAGCGCAGGTTAAACATAGTAACATACATTATTCCACCTCCAAGGTGGAATAATTTCCCTGGACTTAGTAGATTGGCGGGCCTGGGGTGTGGATGGGGCAGGGGGGCCAAGGACATTCCCTGCAGTCCGATCCTGACTGTAGGTGGCTGGATTGGCAGTTGGACTGCAGGGAATTATTTATTTTATTTATTTATTTAAAAGGATTTATATACCGCTTTATCCTGAAATCAAAGTGGTTTACACATCAAACAAATTAAAAAGTGCGTGGGTGTGGGCATGTAGTTAAAATTGACAGTGTAAAAGATGATTACGAGGTGAGCTATATACAATGAGATCTATGTACAGGAACTATATACATAATTAGCTGTAGGAGCTGGTGGCCTGGATCGCAGCTTTTAAATGGAGCCACGGTGCCATGGCAACCGGAAAAGCCATGGCACCACGGCTCCATTTAAAAGCTCTGACTGAGTTAGTTGGACATATCCTGTATGTGCAGGCCAGGCTGAATCACAGTTCCAGCCTGCACATACAGGACTGTTCATGACTTCGATCTCGCGGGGCTAGATGTGCCCCACGGGATCAAAATTGCGACATCCTCTGTACGGCCAGTTCAGACCGGACATACAGAGGGCTTCAATGTCCGGGATGGAATCTGACTATATGGGACTGATACAATCACATAACACTGCAGTTCCTAAGACACTCCAAAAATAAATTTTCTCCTCCCCCACTGTTCACGCCAAGTTATATATACCCCCACTAAGTTTTATGTAATTCCCTGACTAATTTAATTGAGTCAGCTCTTTTGTTCTTTGTAAACCACTTTGATTACATGAAAAATGGTATATAAAACTTGTTAAATAAAGAAATAAATACATTTTACTGGGCGGGATGGGAGAAGGTCAAAACAAGGAAGTGATCTGACCATGGTAATATAGTGTTGTGAAACTGGAAAAGGCACAATAGTTGAGTCATGATGCGTTATTATTTATTCAACATCTTTTTTTTATAGTCTTTCTACTAGTCAAGATGGTTTACAGAGAACTCGGTGCAGTAACGTTAAAAGTTGAACAGTAAGGTGCACATTACATGGAACATATCTTGTAACAGATAAACAGATAAGCAATAAGGTGCGACCAGCCTAGTGTGTGGGGAACTGTATGTACCTTTGAAGATCATGATCAGACATGAATGTATAGAAGGATTTGTCGTGATGCCTGGAAGAGCTCGTGACATGAACATTAAGATCACCCAGAACAAGCAATTGTGAAAAGATAATAAAAACCTCTCCACAATGCCCAATCTACTGATAATGCACCAAATAGAAAAAAAATCACACAACAGAAAACTACTACTACTGGGAGATTCCATCATCAGAGGCACCAACTTGGGAACACAGTTCAAAGGAGAGAAGATAGTCAAATGCCTCCCAGGCTCTTCAGCCAGCAGAAATACAAACCAAATTGTTAGTATAGTTAGTTCAGAAAGTGAGCACTCCAAAACTGATGTGGTCATCCTCTTGGATACAAATAACTTGGCTAGAAACAGTGCCTCTGCAGTTCAAAGGGACTTCCAGACTCTGGGAGAGAAACTCAAGCCCATTGTAAACACTATAGCATTCTCAGAAGTTCTACCTGTTCATGGTAAGGGGGGCAGAAAGGCTGCATCGCATAAACAACTTTAAAACATAGCTCCAAACCTCGTGCAAACAAGAAGGATTTAGATTTATAGGCGACTGGGGAAACAGATGGCTCAACAAAAGACTGCTGATGGACTACATCTCTCCATCACAGGGAAGAGGATCCTAAGTGAAAACGTCAGGCAATATGTGGACAGGCATTTAAATTAAGGAAAGTGGGTGACGGATGGAGAAGGACATGTTCAGTATGTTATTCCCAGCAAAAGCAATATGACATTGGAAAAAAACGACACTTTTAAACAACACATCAATGGCAAGTGGGAAGAGGTGTGTAGAACAAAATCCATGCAAAACACAGGCAAGCCAGTCAATGACAAATGCTCGAAGCCTAGCCAACAAAGTTCCTAATCTGGAAACCCTAATAGTGGAAATGGACTTGGACATTGTGGCCAATACAGAAACATGGTTTAATGAGTCACATGAATGGGTTCAGAGAAGAGCCACCAAAATGGTAAAGGGGATGGAAGGATACTCCTATGAAGAAAGGCTAAAAAGGTTAGGGCTCTTTAACCTGGAAAAGAGATGGCTGAGGGGAGATATGATAGACGTCTATAAATTAATGAACGGAGTGGAACAGGTAAACGTAGATCGATTGTTTACGTTATCAGAATATAGAAAGACTAGGGGACATGCAGTGAAGCTACAGGGTAACCTATTTAAAACTAATAAGAGAAAATATTTTTTCACTCAACGTGTAATCAAACTCTGGAATGTGTTACCGGAGGATGTAGTAAAGGCTGTTAGTGTAGCTGGGTTTAAAAAAGGTTTGGACAAGTTCCTGGAGGAAAGGTCCATAAACCATTATTAAGAAGGGACCCAGGATATCAATGCTTGACCCAGTACAAGCATTGCGGAACCTGTCTCTTGGGGAAACTGCTAGGTACGTATGACCTAGATTGGCCACTGTTGGAAACAGGATACTGGGCTTGATGGAGTTTGGTCTGACCCAGTATGGCGTATCTTATGTTCTTATGGGATATAGCCATAGCTGGCTATAATCTAGTTAGAAGATATAGGGAGGGTAGAAAAGGAAGAGTAGCCACCCTGTATGTCAAAAGCAATATTAAAGCTACTAAAATGCAGGGGATATGGGGAAAAGAAGCAGCACTGTGGATTGTGTTGGAAAGAGGAGATGGCACTGTCATCCATACTGGTGTAGTCTACAGGCCTCCAACTCAAACCGAAGAAATGGATAGCGAATTGATTGCTGATATTGCAAAGATAGCCATAAAGGGGGAAGTGATCATATTGGGTGACTTTAATCTACCTGATGTGGATTGGATTATTCCTTCTGCAAATCTGGAAAGTAGTAAAAAAAAAATTGTGGATACCTTCCATTATGCATTGCTTAGACAAATGGTGATGGAAGTGACCAGGGAGAGCTCGGTGCTGGATTTAGTGCTTACCAATGGAGATAGCATGTCAAATATCTGGATGGGTGTGATGAGCAGTGATCATCACATGGTGTGGTTTGAGATAAAAGCCAAGGTAGAATTCAATCATAGCAAGCTCAAAGTCCTACACGTTAAAAACACTGCCTTCAGTAAAATGGCCAAGTACCTGAAGGAGGAGTTGGCAGGGTGGGGGGGGGGGGGGGGATAAGGGAAGTGGAACTGCAGTGGGCTAAACTAAAGGAGGCAATAAAAGGGGCAACAGATACCTATGTAAGGAAAGTAAATAAAAACAAGAGGAAAAGGAAACCTATTTGGTTCTCCAAAGAAGTGGCTGCACAAATAAAGGCAAAAAACACAGCTTTCGCAAAATATAAAAATTCGCAAACAGTGGAACACAGAAAGGAATACAGGATCAAACTAAGAGACAAAAAGAGAAATAAAGATAGCAAAATCAAAGTCAGAAGAAAAGATGGCTAAAGATGTGAATGTGGTGACAACTTTTTTCAGGTATATTCAGGCGAGGAGGAAAATCAGAGGTAGACTTGCAGGACTCAAAAGTGCTGGGAACGGATTTGTGGAAAGTGACATTGAAAAAGCAAAAAAGCTAAACAAATACTTCTGCTCTGTTTTTACTAGAGAAAATCCAGGAGAAGGACCACCTGTGATTGACAAATATACAAATGGGAATGGAGTAGATACCACACCATTCACAAAAGATTATGTGTTAGAGCAGCTTGCAAAACTGAAAGTGGCCAAGGTCATGAGACTGGATGGGAGATATCCCAGGATACTGAAAGAGCTCAGAGAGGTTCTTACAGGGCCGTTAAAGTGTGTTTTTAATAAATCCTTGGAGACAGGAGCAGTTCCACAGGACTGGAGAAGGGCTGATGTGGTAGTAACTTCCTACAGTATAATACTGCACTCTCCTCGGCTCCGGATGCTCTTGCCCCACCCACCCCATGTCCTGTGAGACGTTCTGCACCCCAGCCCTGGCTGTCATCCACTACCCGCTATCTACGCACCTGTACCCGTTCTGCTGAACGTGCTTAGCTCAAATACCGCTTCCCAGAAGACTTTCTACACTTCAAATTCATGCTTGGCTCCTTCCAGTCAGCTATAGCTCTTGCCAAACAAGAATACTACATCCATCTGACCAACTCTCTTGCCTCTAATCCTCGCCGTCTCTTTAATACCCTCAGTTCTCTCCTCAAGGTGCCCCCGCCCCTGGTCCCGCCCTCCCTTCCTGCCCAAACCCTGGCCGACTACTTCCATGACAAAATCCACAAGATCACTCTCCAATTCCCCACGTCTTCATCTACCTCCCCTCCTCCCCAATTCTACCCCCCCATCCCTGCTACCTTCACCACCATCTCTTCCTTCCCTGTGATCACTGATGAGGAAACCACACCACTCCTCTCTTCCTCCAAACCCACCACCTGTTCCTCTGATCCTGTCCACACCCACCTCCTAAGCTCCATCTTCCCCACCATTGTCCCTTCCATCTCTCATATTCTCAACCTCTCGTTCTCCACTGCAACTGTCCCCACAGACTTCAAACATGCTGTGGTCACACCTCTCCTTAAGAAACCCTCACTCGATCCCAACTGTCCTAACTATCGACCCATCTCCCTCCTTCCCTTCATATCTAAATTACTTGAACGTGCAGTCCACCGCTGCTGCCTCGACTTCCTCTCCTCTCATGCCCTCCTGGATCCTTTACAGTCTGGCTTCCATCCCTCACATTCTAATGAAACAGCTCTTACCAAAGTCTCCAATGACTTGTTCCTGGCTAAATCTAATGGCCTCTACTCTGTCCTCATCCTTCTCGACCTCTCTGCTGCCTTTGACAGTGTTGACCACAACCTTCTCCTCGATACCCTCTCCTCGCTTGGTTTAAAGGGCTCGATACTATCCTGGTTCTCCTCGTACCTCTCCCATCGCTCCTTCAGTGTATGCTCTGGTGGCTCCTCCTCCTCTCCTACCCCACTTCCAGTTTTATTTATTTATTTATTTATATTCTCTTATATACCGCGCTATTCTGCATCAGTGCGGTTTACATTGAACAAACTGAACTTACATTGAACAGGGCATTATAACTTGGAAATAACTATTTACAGGGAACATGGGCTATGGAGGGTTAAGTGGCTTGCCCAAGACCACAAGGAGCACCTGTGGGACTAGAAACCCCAGTCCTTCCGGCCCAAGGTTGCTGTCCTCTAGTGGGATTTGAACCCCCGACCTTCCGGCCTGAAGTACCTTGCCCCAACCACTAGGCCACTCCTCCACTACAGTTGGCGTACCCCAGGGATCCGTCCAGGGTTTGCTCCTCTTCTCTCTCTATACCCAATCCCTTGGTGCGCTTATCTCTTCCCATGGCTTCCAGTACCATCTCTATGCCGATGACTCCCAAATCTACCTCTCTACACCTGAAATCTCTCCGGCAATCCAGGCCAAGATCTCTGCCTGCCTTTCAGACATTGCTGCCTGGATGTCTCACTGCCGCTTGAAATTGAACATGGCCAAAACTGAACTCCTTATCTTTCCCCCCAATATCTCCCCTCCTTTCCCTCCTTTCTCAGTCTCTGTCGATAACTCTATAATCCTCCCTGTTTCCTCGTCCCACAATCTGGGGGTTATCTTTGACTCCTCTCTCTCCTTCTCCACACACATCCAGCTCGTAGCTAAGACCTGCCACTTCTTTTTTTACAGCATTAGCAAAATCCACCCCTCCTTTCTGAACACACTACTAAAACGCTCATCCAGTCCTTAATTACCTCTAGTCTCAACTACTGCAACCTGCTCCTTGCTGGTCTCCCTGTGAGCCATCTCTTTCCCCTTCAATCTTTACAACACACTGCCACTCAACTAATCTTCCGCCAGCCTCGCCATGCCCACATTACTCCTCTCCTCCAGTCACTTCACTGGCTCCCTATCCATTTCCGCATCCAGTTCAAACTTCTCCTCCTGACCTATAAATGCATTCACTCTGCTGCCCCTCAATACCTTTCAACCCTCATCTCTCCCTACAACCCCTCTTGTGAACTTCGCTCTTCTAACAAACTACTTCTATCCAGGCCCTCCACTTGCACCGCTAACTCCAGACTTCGCTCCTTTCACCTTGCAGCGCCTTACGCCTGGAACAACCTACCTGTGTCTGTACGCCAGGCACCCTCCCTAGCCCTCTTCAAATCCAGGTTGAAAACCTACCTCTTCACTGTCGCTTTCAGATCTTGACTTCTGTCCTTTGTCTGCCTTGATTGCAAATGCCATCCTTGTCTGTCCTTCGCCTGCCTTGACTGTAAATGCCATGCCTTGTACTTTTGCCCTGAATAGACTGTTGCTCTAAGTTTTTGTTTGTTTTGTCTTGACTAGATTGTAAGCTCTGACGAGCAGGGACCATCTCCTACTTGTCTGTACAGCACTGCGTGCGACTAGTAACGCTTTATAAATGCTTAATAGTAGTAGTAGTAATGTGGTACCTCTTCACAAAAGTGGCAGTAGGGAAGACGTGACAAATTACAGGCCAGTAAGCTTTACCTCTGTGGCGGGAAAAGTAATGGAGGCGCTCCTTAAAGAGCGAATAGTGGACTTCCTTGAAACCAACAGGTTGCATGATCAAAGGCAACATGGTTTTACCAAAGGACGATCTTATCAAACCAATCTGATTGAGTTCTTTGACCGGGTGACCAGAGAACTAGATCAACGGCATGTGATGGATGTGATCTACCTAGATTTCAGCAAAGCCTTTGATACTGTTCCTCATAGGAGGCTTATCAATAAACTCAACAGCTTGGGGATGGGTCTCAAGGTGGTGAACTGGATCAGAAATTGGTTGACTGACAGATGGCAGAAGGTGACAGTAAATGGAACTCGGATGACAGGAATGTGATTAGCGGTGTCCCCTATGGTTTGATACTAGGGACGGTACCGTTCAATGTATTTCTGAGTGATATTGCTGAAGGACTGAATGGAAAAGTCTGTCTTTTTGCAGATGACATGAAAATTTGCAACAGAATGTTATCCACTCCCTGAGGGAGTGGATAACATGAGGAAAGATCTACAAAAGCTGGAATGGTCTAATGCTCGGCAGTTAAGATTTAATGTGAAGAAGTGCAGTGTCATGCACTTGGGAAGCAGAAATCCAAGGGAAATGTACACGATAGGGGGCAAGAGTTTGGTGTGCACGGACCAGGAGAAGGACCTCGGAGTGATTGTTTCTCCAGGACCAAGCAGAAAGTCAGTCCTCACATATGGGTGACATCGACGTCGATGGAGCCCTTGCGAAGCATTTCCCCAGCTTTCCAAGAAAGCCTTTGGGAATGCAGGCACGCATGCGCGGTTCCCTTCCCGCCTAAAGGTGCCATCTTGCTCAATCTCTCTTTTTCCGTGAAGCCCATCAGACGTGTGTCCTAGTCCTCCCGGAAAATAGTTGGATTTTTTCGCGATTCCTTCACTATTTTTTCTCCGGTTTGACGCCGGTTCCCCTCCCGCTGGGTTCGGTACACTGGTATCGAGCCCGCTCTATTTTTTCGGTTTTTGCCCTTCGTGGCTGGCGTTCGTGCCCTTTTTTTCTTTTTCCCTGGAAGGCTGGTCCTTTGACCTCGCGGAGACCCTTTTCTCCCCGATGGCTTCCAGTGGTTTCAGAAAGTGTGATCAGTGCAAGAAACTGTCTCTCACCGACACACACGACTGCTGCCTTCGGTGCCTGGGTCCTGACCACGATCCTAAGATCTGTGGACCATGTGGAAAGATGTCTTCCAAGGCGCTTCGAAGTCGTCAGCACCAAAAGGAAAGGCTTTTCTCCAACTCGGCCTCCGGCCGGGCCCGGACCTCGTCTGAGGCCTCGACATCTCGGGAATCGGATCCCAAGCACCGTCGGGGCTCCTCGGGCAGGGGGTCCCCTGACCGGGAACGAAAGAGGAAGAAGCGGCTTGCAAGGGCGTCGTCGGAAGAGGTCCCTGGTTCCTTGAGAGCTTGGTCTCAGACCCCCGACCGTCGCCCCGGGCCCGTGGAACAGGAGAAGCCGCCAAAAGTACCTCGTGTGGAGCCGGAGTCTGCTTGACACGTAAGTCCTGTAGTCCTCGTGGACTCTCCTCCCAGAGAGCCACCGCCGGGGCCCGAGTCGGTGGCTGCTGAGTCTCCTGAGCTGGGTCTCAGGCTGACAACTTTGGAGTGCAGATTGTCTGCCTTCATGGAACAGCAGTGGGCACTGATGGCCAGCCTGTCTGGTGCATCTGCCCCGACCTCCGGGACATCGACATCGAAGTTGACACCGGAGACCGAGCCGATACTCGAGACCATGAAGGCTCGAGGTCGACCTCGGTCGCAGTCTCCCTCGACCTCCCGTTCAGGACCGAGGGCATCGATGCCGGTGCCTTTGGCGTCGGGGCGGGTGCCCACAGGCCCCGCGCGGCCGGACCCCGATTCCTCATTGGACGAGTCCGCCTGGGAGACGGAGGACGAGGAGTCCCCCGATACCTTCCGGACTCGGTGCGTCCCATCGGACTCACCGCAGTCTGAGCCCCGGAGTAGATCCCCTCCAGAGGATACCCGGTTCTCGGAGTTCGTTCGGGATGTGGCCACTGTGTTGGCTATCCCTGCGAACCCCGAGGAGGAGCCTCGAGCCGAGGAGCTCGAGGCCCTACAGTATGACTCTCCTCCAAAGGAGGCCTTTACTGTCCCGGTTCCTCCGATGCTGGAACGGCTCCTCTTCCGGATGTGGGAGGCACCGGCCTCGGCACCGGTTCTAAGCAAGCGGGTCGATTCTATCTATCGACTCCGGAAGAGCCCTGGCTTTCAGAAGGCGCAGCTACCACACCATTCCATGGTGGTGGAATCGACCATGCATCGCCTGAAAAGCCAGAAGATGCACTCTGTGGTGCCCCCTGGCAGGGAGGCCCGGAACCTGGATGGTTTTGGTAGAAAGTGCTTCCAGGGCTCGATGCTTGCTTGCCGTGTCCAGTCTTACCAGCTGTACATGGGCATGTACTTGCGGGACCTGGCCAAGGAGTTGGCCGGGTTCTCTGCTGGTCTCTCTGGGGAACCCTTGCAGAGGTTCAAGTCCTTGTCCTCGGGTATCCGGGAATGCTCCAAGTTTATGTCCCGTGCTGCCTACGATGGCTTCGAGGCTTCGGCCCGTGTTGCGGCAGCCGGCATCGTGGCTCGACGCCAGGCATGGCTGCAGTCATCAGACCTCGAGCCATGGGTTCAGGACAAGTTGGTCGATGTCCCTTGCCGAGGTGAGAACCTTTTTGGCAAGCCCATGACTGAGAAGGCCGCACAGCTCGAATCCGAGCACCTCGCGAGGACAAGGCTGTCTAGAAAGACTTCTGCCCCTTCTCACAAAAAGAAGGGCTCAGATAAAAAGCCCTTTTACCCGAGGAAGGGCACTGCCTACAAACAGTACCAGGCCTCCCAGGCTCCCCCTCAGGGTCAGCAGGCCAAGGGGCAGGGTAATGGGTCCCGTAGGCAGAGGACACCCAAGTCTCCCACTCAGCAGGGTGGGGGTTTTTGACTCCTTAGGCATAGCCTCTCCGTCCCTGCTCTCCCAACCCTGCACAGGAGGTCGCCTCGCCCTGTTTGCCCACAAGTGGCCACTCATCACTGGAGACAGTTGGGTGCTAAGCATAGTCCACAAGGGCTATCTGCTACACTTCCAACAGCTGCCTCCTCCATACTTTCCAGGGGAGCCTCCAAGGTCTCCCCTGCACACAGATCTTCTCCTTCAGGAGCTACAAGGTCTGTTGGTGGACAGGGCAGTGGAGCCTGTGCCTCCCCACCTACAAGGTCAAGGGTTCTACTCCAGGTATTTCCTTGTACCCAAAAGAACCGGTGACCATCGGCCTATTCTAGACCTCAGAAATCTCAACAAATTCCTAGAGAAGGAAAAGTTCAAGATGCTTACTCTTGGAACACTTCTGCCCTACCTCCAGCAGGGAGATTGGCTATGCTCCTTAGATTTAAAGGATGCGTACACTCACATCCTCATTCATCCAGACCACAGAAAGTACCTCAGGTTCATTGTGGGAGGAAACCATTATCAGTACAGAGTACTGCCTTTTGGCCTCACCTCCGCTCCCAGGGTCTTTACCAAATGCCTGGCAGTAGTGGCGGCCTACCTGAGAAATCAGGGTATCTTTGTCCCCTATCTGGACGACTGGCTCATCAGGGGTCAGACGTGCCAGGAGGCCAGACAAGCCACCCTTAGAACTATTGCTCTTCTTCAAAGCCTGGGGTTTGTAATAAACTTCGCAAAGTCCTCTTTGCTCCCCCTCCCAGAACTTGGAGTTCATAGGGGCAAGGCTGGACTCTCTGCTGGCAAAGGCGTTCTTGCCAGAAGACAGGGCCCAAAAGACTGATAAACTTAGCAAACCAGTTTCTCAGCAGGCCACTGGTCTCCGCCAGACTCTGCTTGAGGCTTCTTGGCCACATGGCTTCAACAGTACATGTGACCCCCAATGCCAGGCTCCATATGAGGCCTGCACAGTGGTGCCTTCTGACTCAGTGGTCACAGGCAGCCTCAGAGACAGGATAAGGGTGTCCAGACAATTTCTGAACTCCCTCCACTGGTGGCTGCACCCACCCAATCTACTGCAGGGCGTGCCCTTTCAGATCCCTGGGTTCACAGTGGTGTTGACCACGGATGCCTCCCTGCAGGGCTGGGGAGCTCATTGTCTAGGCAAGTGCACCCAGGGCCTGTGGTCTCCTTGGGAAGCCGCACAGCAAATCAATCTACTGGAACTCAGGGCTATTCGGTTAGCCCTCAGGACTTTCTCTCCAACCCTAGCTCATCAGTCTGTCCTAGTTCAAACAGACAACCAGGTAGCCATGTTCTATGTGAACAAGCAGGGCGGAACTGGGTCCAATCTCCTCTGTCAGGAAGCGCAGGACCTTTGCTTGTTTGCTCTCAGGCACAACATGCTCCTCAAGGCTGTATATCTACCTGGCCAGGAAAACTACCTGGCTGACAGGTTGAGCAGGATCCTGCAGCCCCACGAGTGGCAGCTCCATCCTTTGGTGGTTCAGAAGATTTTCCTGAAATGGGGACTTCCATTCATAGATCTGTTTGCCAGTCCTCTGAACAAACAGCTGCCAAAGTTCTTCTCCAGGCAACCGCATCCTCTGCGGATAGCAGCAGATGCTTTTCTGATTCCCTGGTCTCAGGGCCTCCTGTATGCGTTTTCTCCCACGCCCTTGGTGGCGCGAACTCTGTTCAAGATTCTTCAGGACAAGGCCTCGGTCCTGCTGGTAGCTCCCAGATGGCCGAGACAGCCTTGGTTTCCACTTCTGCTTCAGCTGGCAGTGGATCCCCCACTGCCTCTGGGGTTGCAACCCGACCTTCTCTCTCAGGATCAGGGTTCCCTTCTTCACCCCAATCTCAAAGCTCTCAATTTGATGGCCTGGAGGCTGCAAGGGTAGTTTTGGCTCCCTGGGGCCTACCACAGGAAGTTGAGGAGGTTGTCCTCGCCTCTAGGAAACAGTCCACTAGGAAAACCTATGCTCTCAAATGGAAAAGGTTTTCTCTGTGGTGTCAGCTATGTACAGAGGATCCCTTCTCCTGTACTGTACCAGTAGTGCTTCAGTACTTAACTGCACTTATCAAATCAGGGACTTTCCAATTCTATTCGGGTCCACCTCTCAGCTCTAGCAGCTCACCACTCACTGGTGGAAGGACATTCTCTGTCGGTTCACCCCTTGGTGTCCTGGTTTCTCAGAGGCTTGCTTTTGCTCAAGCCTCCAATCCGTCCTCCTGCTCCTGAGTGGGAGTTGAATGTGGTCTTGCAACTGACTCGCCCAATTTTTGAGCCGATGGCTACTTGCCCTCTACGCTTCCTGTCCTGGAAGACACTCTTCTTGATAGCCCTAACCTCGGCCAGGCGAGTGAGTGAGCTTCAGGCTCTGGTCTGTGACAGGCCTTACATCCGCTTCTATAGGAACAGGGTAGTCCTTAGTTCCTCCCAAAAGTTGTCTCCATCTTCCACCTTAACCAAGAGGTGGTTCTTCCAACATTCTTCCCTAGGCCGCATGCAAGCCAGGCTGAAGCAGTTCTGCATGCCCTGGACTGTAGGAGGGCCTTATTCTTCTACCTTGACCGTACGCAGGGGCATAGAAGGGCTACTCAGCTCTTCATATCTTTTGACCCTAATAATTTGGGGTTAGCTGTGTCCAAGCGTACCTTGTCCACCTGGGTAGCTGACTGTATCACCTGGGCTTACAGGGTGGCTGACCTTCCTTTGCAGGGTCAGGTCACGGCCCATCGTGTCAGGGCAATGGCTGCCTCAGTGGCCTACCTCCGCTCTGTACCGTTGGTGGCAGGGCTGCAACTTGGTCCTCAAGCCAGACGTTTGCGGCCCATTACTGTCTGGAAAGGGAGTCCCATAGGGACAGTGCTTTTGGCCAGGCAGTACTCCGGAATCTCTTTGAGGTTTAGGCAACTCCTGCCCTCCAGCCCTCTGTTGGGCTACTGGTGGAGGTTCTGTCAGTGAAAAGCCTTTCTTTGATGCTGGGACTAGAGGGAGTTCTCTTGTTCAGTCTGGGTTCCTTGGTAGCCCAGAGCTAGGGAGTCACCCATATGTGAGGACTGACTTCCTGCTTGGTCCTGGAGAAAGAGTAGTTACTCACCTGTAACAGGTGTTCTCCAGGAGCAGCAGGAATCAGCCCTCACAACCCTCCCTCCTCCCCTGGGAGTTGCAGTTGTACATAGTTTATTTTTACATTTCTGTGTGCTGTTTTTAGCTATGTCATTTGACTGAGCAAGATGGCACCTTTAGGCGGGAAGGGAACCGCGCATGCGTGCCTGCATTCGCAAAGGCTTTCTTGGAAAGCTGGGGAAATGCTCCGCAAGGGCTCCATCGACGTTGATGTCACCCATATGTGAGGACTTATTCCTGCTGCTCCTGGAGAACACCTGTTACAGGTGAGCAACTACTCTTTCTGAGGATCTCAAGGTGGTGAAACAGTGTGACAAGGCAGTGGCAAAAGTCAGAAGGATGCTGGGTTGCATACAAAGAGGAATTACCAGCAGAAAGGAAGAGGTATTAATGCTACTGTACAAGTCGCTCGTGAGGCCTCACTTAGAATATTGTGTTCAGTTTTGGAGACCATATCTCACAAAGGATATAAAAAGATTGGAAAGGGTTTAGAGGAAGGTGACCAAAATGATTTGGAGCCTGCATCAGAAGACTTATGAGAAGAGACTTGAAGACCTAAATATGTACACTCTGGAGGAGAGGAGAGTCGAGACAGGGGAGATATAATTCAGACCTTTAAATACTTAATGAACAAACAAACCTCTTCCAAAGAAGAGGAAGCTGTAAAACTAGAGGACATAACGTGAAACTGCAAGGGGATAAACTGAAAGACAACATCGGAAAATACTTTTTCGTTGAAAGGGTGGTGGATGCTTGGAATGCCCTCCTGATGGAAGTGGTGAGGGCAAATACAGTGACAGAATTCAAAATGGCATGGGACAGACACAGAGGATCCCTTTTTATAGCAACAGGATAAAATCAAAATAAACATAACTATATTTCTTATAGCTGAACAAATAGGGGTAACCTACACAGAGCGGGGGTTACACCAATAAACAAAGGCACCTATTCTTGCCGCCTTGCTGGGCAGACTAGATGGACCACACTGGTCTCTATCTGCCATCGTATACTATGTTACTATGGACTGGGTTGAGAACCACTGCTCTCATCAATCTGACAAAATACTCCATTGTCCCTGTATTTCAGTAAAATGTTACTAATATACAACATGATTTTCTCTCCAGGTTACCAGCCACTTCTTCAACTTCTTCCCCAGCTTCTCCAGCCACTTCTAGCTCTACTACTTCCTTCTCGGCTTTAAATTCTCCCTCTTCCAAAACCTTAACCCCTATCTAAAACTCTTTTTAATCCCATTTCTTTGCACTGCCTAATGAAACCATTACCTCTTCTCGGAAACCATTCTGTTCATTAGATCTGCTTCCTTCATCTTGACTCACCATTGAGTCAATTTATTTGTTTTATTTATATACCGCCTTATCTTGTAATCAAAGCGGTTTACATACAACAAACCATTTTACATTAAAGATGTTGCAATTAAACAGGGACAAGGTATTAGGTCTACAATTACCAACTAACAATTAGATTTCAAATTTGTATTTTCATACATAGTGTGTGATTATGTATGTGGCATAAGATAATTATGTTATGGGATAAGAGTTTACTGTAGTAACTCATTGGTGGAGGAACTTAAATGGAACTGAAGAGAAGTGGGGCTAGAGCTCTATCCTATGTGGGATCTATATTTGTAGTAGGTGCAATGATTCCAAAGTGTTCTGAAAAGAGATATGTCTTCCGTTGTTTTCTTAAGGTCCAGAGATCAGTTATAATTCTCAGGGTGCTTGGCAGTGAGTTCCATAGTCTAGGGTGAATAGAATGAAAACGCACTGCTGGTTATAGCTTTATTTGCTTTCTTGAAATCTGTGGAAATTTAACAGTGTTTTGAGAACAGGTTCTTCTTTGTCTACTGTTGGGGGTAGAGAGCTTAGGTATGGTGATGAGAGCTTCTGTAGCACTTTAAAGGTAGTCATTTGTATTTGATACAACTCTCAGTTGGTAGCCAATGTAGCTAGGACGGGTAATGTGAACTATTCTTGAGGTCTTCAGCAGACTCCGTGCTGCAGTATGCTGAGCCATCTGAAGTTGGTGAAGTGCGAGTTTGGGTAGTCCTTGGAGGATGCCATTACAGAAGTCCAGGTGAGGGCCAATCATTGCCATAAACACAATTCCTTAGCTTCCAGGAGAGGTCTCAGTGGTTGTTATTGTTGGCAACTTGTGGTATATCAATCTTGTTGTTTTATTTATGTGAGCTGTAAAACTTAGTGTTTGGTCAAGTATGAAACCCAGGTATCATACTACTTTTTTGACATCCAGTGATGCTTCCTTGACTTTTATTTCATTCATGGCTGTAAAATCTTTATCCTTGGAGATAAAAATGACTTTTTTTTAAAGTTTTTCTTTAGGTTTCGAGAGACAATCCAGTGTGATGTCTCATTGAAGCAGGTTATAATATGTTGACGGTTCGGGTTTGATGCATTGTAAGGGTAATCTAACATAATGTCATCCGCATAGATATGGTAGTTCACATTATGCTTCTGGAATATGTCACAGATGAGTTGCAGATACATATTAAATAATAGAGCTGACAGTGCTGACCCTTGTGGGACACCTTGATGTTGATCATATGAGTTTGCAGCAGGTAAAATTAGGACAAGAAACATCATTCAGTCAGAGGTATGATGTGATCCATTTCAGTGCTATACCTTGAATTCCTAGCTCTTATAGACGGGTTATTAATATATTGTGATTTATGGGGTCAAATGCTGAGGTTATGTCCAGAAATATGAGGATGTAGGCTTGTCTTGTTTTTTCCATCCCCTTTATTAGTCTGTCGACTAGAGATAGCAGTAGCATTTTCACTCCTTCTAAGGGTTGGAATCCATGCTGATATTCATCAAGGAGTGTGTGCATGTCTACGTGCTCTTGCAGTTGATTTAGTACTATCCTGTTGAGTATTTTTGCTATGAAGGGTGGCCTGGATAATGGTCTGTAGGACTCTAGGCATGTTTTATCTAGGCAGGTGTTCTTTAGTATGGGGCGTATAGTTGCCCTTTTCAGGCATTTAGGTATTAGACCTTGGGATAGTGATAGGTTAACTATTTTGAGTATTGTGGGAACAGTTTTTGTGTGGGTGAGTTTTATCCAGCTGACTGGGCATGGGTCTAGTGGTGAAGAAGTTACATAGAAACATGATGACAGAAAAAGACCACATGGCCTATCTAGTCTGTCCTTCCATATCAACAACTACAACAGTCCACTTTTTACCTTTAGAGATCCTCTGTGTTGGTCCCATGCTTTTTTTTAATTCAGTTACTGTCCTCATCTCTACCACCTCCACTGGGAGACTATTCCACGGATCCACTACTCTTTCCGTAAAGAAATATTTCCGCATATCACTCCTGAATCTATCTCCCTTCACCCTCATCCCATGTCCCCTCGTAGCAGAACTTGCTTTCAATTGAAAAAGGCTCTCTCCCTGAACATTTATGCCACGGAGGTATTTAAACATCTCAATCATATCACCTCTATCCCGCCTTTCCTCTAAGGTGTACATATTAAGATCCTTAAGTCTGTCCTCATATGCTTTATAATGAAGCCCACTAATCATTTTAGTAGCCACCCTCTGCATCGACTCCATCCTGTTCACATCCTTTTGAAGGTGCAGTCTCCAGAATTGCACACTATACTCCAAATGAGGTCGCACCAAAGACTTATACAGAGGCATTATCACCTCCTTTTTTTCTGCTAGCCATTCCTCTCCGTATGCACCCAAGCATCCTTCTAGCTTTTGCCGTCGCCTTTTCTACCTGTTTAGCTACTTTAAGATCATCAGACACAACCACGCCTAGGTCCCGCTCTTCTTTAGTGGACAAAAGTACTTCACCTCCTATACTGTATTGATCCCTTGGATTGCTGCAGCCCAAATACATGACCTTACATTTTTTAACATTAAATCCCAGCTGCCAAATTCTAGACCATTCTTCAAGCTTAGCTAGATCCCTCCTCATGTTATCTACACCTTCCTGGGTGTCTACTCTATTGCAGATTTTGGTATCATCTGCAAAGAGGCAAACCTTACCCGACAGCACTTCCGCTATATCACTAACAAAGATGTTAAAAAGAATCGGACCAAGGACAGATCCCTGGGGCACACCACTGATAACATCCTTCTCCTCAGAGTGAGCTCCATTTACTTGTACTCTTTGTCGCCTCCCACCCAACCAATTTCTAACCCAAGCAGTAACTTTAGGGTCCATCCCTAGGGTGCTCAGTTTGTTTATAAGTCACCTGTGAGGAACAGTGTCAAAGGCTTTACTGAAATCTAAATACACCACATCTAGAGCTCTCCCTCGGTCCAACTCCCTGGTCACCCAGTCAAAGAAATCAATCAGATTTGTCTGACAAGACCTGCCTCTGGTGAATCCATGTTGCCTCGGATCCTGTAATCCGCTGGACTCCAGAAACCTCACTATTTTCTCTTTCAGCAGCGTTTCCAATAATTTACTCACCACCGAAGTTAAACTAACCGACCTGTAGTTTTCAACCACATCCTTACTTCCGCTTTTGTGTAAAGGCACCACATGAGCCTCTCTCCAGTCCTTTGGCACCACTCCCGACTCCAACGAGGCATTGAAAAGGTCAGTCAGTGGAGTTGCTAGAATGTCCCCAAGTTCCCTCAGTATTCTAGGGTGTATCCCATCCGGTCCCATTGCTTTGTCTACTTTAAGCTGAGCTAGTTTCTCACGAACACAGTCTTCTGAAAATTGTTCAAGATGTCCCTCGCTTCTGTTCCTATTTGTGGGTGTTTTCTGAGGTCCTGCTCTTGGTTCTTCATCTGTGAACACAGAACAAAAATATTTGTTAAGCAATTCCGCTTTATCCTTATCAGCTTCTACATATTCCCCCCTCCCCTACACCCTTGAGTCTGACAATACCACTTTTGCCCTTCCTCTTCTCACTAATATATCTGAAAAATGTCTTATCCCCCCATTATTGCATTGGCTATTTCCTCCTATTTTTGAATCTTTGCCTTCTTGACTACTTTGCTAGCTTCTCTAAGTTTTTCCAAATACAGATGCCTGTCTTCCTCTCTCTGTGTCGATGGAGCCAATTATTTATTCAGGTTGGTCAAGGTTGATTTGTGAGAATGAGTGGAATGTCGCACTGTTTGCTGGGTTGTTGATAGTGGTAATTAGCGGGATGAAAATTTGTTTGAATAGTAGTTAAAACCAGAAAAGGAGCACCTACTTGCAGCAAACCAAGGGAACACACAGAGCAAGAGGTATTGTGGTCACTGCGCTTTATTAATAAAAGACTGCCCCAACGCGTTTCGGCAACGCCTTCCTCAGGGGGCTGAGAACTGCAAACAAGCATAATAAAATGAACATACATATCCATATCAAGGACATAGACCAATTATAAAAATAGATATAAATAAATGTAAATATAAATATAAATATCATATAAACAAATTTACATAAAGTAAAGAACCAAAAAGAGGGACCAACAAAAATAAGGAAATTAAAAATAGGAACAAAACAGTATCATTTAAAAAGGTACTTACTGTTAAAGGTGTCTTTAAATTGATAAAAGCGTACAGGAAAATTATATAACACTATGTATAAGCTAAAAAATATATACATACAAATATGTATTATAAGCTGCTGTATTTATTTATATGCATAAAAACTAAACCAAATGGGAAACCCAAACCCAAAACATATGGAATAAACCAAGAAGCACAATGTATAAAAAACACATTAACAATAAAAACAAAGCATAAAATATGTTAAATGTATAAAATAGCAAACAAACTAATATGAGAACCATACAAAATGTGATACAAAATAAACATAAAAAGTTAATGGGAAATGACCCCAAAAACAAAACGTATATTTATTTAATCAAAATAAAGATAAAAAATAATAAAAGCATAATACATGTGTATCATGAATACAAATCAAACCAAAAGGTATTCAGAACACGAATGTGAATAAGCACATGAGGAACAATTTGATATCTGCAACCCACCAGGGCTGACACATGAAAAAATGAATGAACGACAATTTTGGCGCATTTTTGAACCCATTAAAAAAGAACAAGATTAAAATATAACCCACAATAGGGCAAGTTAAAACTGTGTATCTTCAATAAATATTAGCTGCCACAAGAGAAGACGTCAACTTTGGCGTGATTTTAAAGCCATCAAAAAAAGCTGTAAAAAATCTTTAATAATGACCATATGCCTTGAAAGTAGAAAACCTTTTTTTTAAGGCACTGCAGTACAGATCAAAAAAACGCCACTTTTGGCACATTGCTTTAAATCTAACAGAGAAAATCTTTCTAAAGGACCAAGGGTATAAACGAAGGCTCTCCAAAGCGATGTGCTTCGGAGAGCCTTCGTTTATACCCTTGATCCTTTAGAAAGATTTTCTCTAAGTTTCAAGATATTTGGTCTGCTTCCAGTCTTTAACATTTTACAAATTTATATTTGTCCTAATTTGGACTTTATTCGGTGGTGGTTTAAATCGCGCCAAAAGTGGCGTTTTTTTGATCTGTGCTACAGTGCCTTAAAAAAAAGGTTTTCTACTTTCAAGGCATATGGTTTGTTTTCCGTTTTTTTTACGCATAGAATATTTTTATATATACACATTTATACTTGTTTTAATGTGAGCTACACTTTTAATGGTCATTATTAAAGATTTTTTACAACTTTTTTTGATGGCTTTAAAATCACGCCAAAGTTGACGTCTTCTCTTGTGGCAGCTAATATTTATTGAAGATACACAGTTTTAACTTGCCCTATTGTGGGTTATATTTTAATCTTGTTCTTTTTTAATGGGTTCAAAAATGCGCCAAAATTGTCGTTCATTCATTTTTTCATGTGTCAGCCCTGGTGGGTTGCAGATATCAAATTGTTCCTCATGTGCTTATTCACATTCGTGTTCTGAATACCTTTTGGTTTGATTTGTATTCGTGATACACATGTATTATGCTTTTATTATTTTTTATCTTTATTTTGATTAAATAAATATACGTTTTGTTTTTGGGGTCATTTCCCATTAACTTTTTATGTTTATTTTGTATCACATTTTGTATGGTTCTCATATTAGTTTGTTTGCTATTTTATACATTTAACATATTTATCTTTATGCTTTGTTTTTATTGTTAATGTGTTTTTTATACATTGTGCTTCTTGGTTTATTCCATATGTTTTGGGTTTGGGTTTCCCATTTGGTTTAGTTTTTATGCATATAAATAAATACAGCAGCTTATAATACATATTTGTATGTATATATTTTTTAGCTTATACATAGTGTTATATAATTTTCCTGTACGCTTTTATCAATTTAGTTTGCTTTTCTCTGATCAGAGAAAGGCTGAACTTTTACAGAGCTCTGCTAGTGAGTGGATTTTTGCCTCCTGGGACATCTTACTGTGAGTTCTAGCTGTTTATTTAATTATTTACTGTTTGTCTAACTGTTGTTTGTTTAATTATTTAGTGTTTGTCTTAGTGGTGTGCTAATTCAGCCTTCTCAGCTGTACTTACCTTGCCTCTCTCAATTAACTGGGCCTTGTGTGGTAGCCATTTTGAATTAATCTCTCTCCCCAGAGCCTGCTGTTAAGCTTTTCCTGTCCTTGCCTGCCTGAGTGACTCCTCCCCCTGTGTGTGTGGTAGCCATTTTGAATTAATCTCTCTCCCCCAGAGCCTGCTGTTGTTAAGCTTTTTCCTGTCCTTGCCTGCCTGAGTGACTCCTCCCCCTGACCCCCTCCCCCTGAGGTATCCTGTAACCTTGTTCCTGTTTTCTCCACGTGTGCATAGGCTGTTTTAGTTTGCTTTTCTCTGATCAGAGAAAGGCTGAACTTTTACAGAGCTCTGCTAGTGAGTGGATTTTTGCCTCCTGGGACATCTTACTGTGAGTTCTAGCTGTTTATTTAATTATTACTGTTTGTCTAACTGTTGTTTGTTTAATTATTTAGTGTTTGTCTTAGTGGTGTGCTAATTCAGCCTTCTCAGCTGTACTTACCTTGCCTCTCTCAATTAACTGGGCCTTGTGTGGTAGCCATTTTGAATTAATCTCTCTCCCCAGAGCCTGCTGTTAAGCTTTTCCTGTCCTTGCCTGCCTGAGTGACTCCTCCCCCTGTGTGTGTGGTAGCCATTTTGAATTAATCTCTCTCCCCAGAGCCTGCTGTTGTTAAGCTTTTTCCTGTCCTTGCCTGCCTGAGTGACTCCTCCCCCTGACCCCCTCCCCCTGAGGTATCCTGTAACCTTGTTCCTGTTTTCTCCACGTGTGCATAGGCTGTTTTAGTTTGCTTTTCTCTGATCAGAGAAAGGCTGAACTTTTACAGAGCTCTGCTAGTGAGTGGATTTTTGCCTCCTGGGACATCTTACTGTGAGTTCTAGCTGTTTATTTAATTATTTACTGTTTGTCTAACTGTTGTTTGTTTAATTATTTAGTGTTTGTCTTAGTGGTGTGCTAATTCAGCCTTCTCAGCTGTACTTACCTTGCCTCTCTCAATTAACTGGGCCTTGTGTGGTAGCCATTTTGAATTAATCTCTCTCCCCAGAGCCTGCTGTTAAGCTTTTCCTGTCCTTGCCTGCCTGAGTGACTCCTCCCCCTGTGTGTGTGGTAGCCATTTTGAATTAATCTCTCTCCCCAGAGCCTGCTGTTGTTAAGCTTTTTCCTGTCCTTGCCTGCCTGAGTGACTCCTCCCCATGACCCCCTCCCCCTGAGGTATCCTGTAACCTTGTTCCTGTTTTCTCCACGTGTGCATAGGCTGTTTAGTTTGCTTTTCTCTGATCAGAGAAAGGCTGAACTTTTACAGAGCTCTGCTAGTGAGTGGATTTTTGCCTCCTGGGACATCTTACTGTGAGTTCTAGCTGTTTATTTAATTATTTACTGTTTGTCTAACTGTTGTTTGTTTAATTATTTAGTGTTTGTCTTAGTGGTGTGCTAATTCAGCCTTCTCAGCTGTACTTACCTTGCCTCTCTCAATTAACTGGGCCTTGTGTGGTACCCCCATCCCCCTGCTGAGGGTTCAGGACAGGGTACCTTGTAACTGCCCTCTTTAATAGGACTTATCTCCCCCCCCCTCCCTCCCCAGCACCCACCCACCCCTGGGGAAATTGTAGTTTTATAGGTACTTGGACATCTTAGAGGAAAGGGGCTGCTCTCAGGTGCAGCTCTTAATCCAAATCAGTCATACACAGAGGACCTGTGATTAATTAGTTTCAGGTACACAGGGTGTATTAGGGGTATTAGATACACTTTTATTAGTATAAGCATCTACACCAATCCTTATTATATACCGCTTTAAAAGACCTAAACACAAGCTTTAAACTAAGATGCAGTCAGAGGTCCAGCAACGAGATGGGGGTTCTCCAGTCTTTTGCATCGAGTGTCACATGTATGATTATCTCCCAGTTGGTGAGAGGTCCTACATATGCACTAAGTGCAGGGAGCTCTTTGCTCTCAGGGAACGAGTCCGTTCTCTAGAGGCTAGAGTAGCAGACCTGGAAGACATAAGAAAGACAGAGAAGTACATGGACGAGACCTACAGGGATATAGTCCTGAAGTCCCACCTCCAGTCTGGCAGCATCCCTGTTGCCATGGAGGAGAGAGGTCACGTGACAGGAGAGCATCACCCTGGTGTGGCAGGAAGTGATCCTGTAACTAGGACCTGTCCTCCAGGTGATGTAAAACCCTCTCGCACCGAGGACGTTTCTCCAGGGCCATGTCCCCATGAGGGGAGGGTCAGGACAGCTGTTATAGTTGGTGATTCAATCATTAGGAATGTAGATAGCTGGGTGGCTGGTGGACGTGAGGATCGCCTGGTAACATGCCTGCCTGGTGCGAAGGTAGCAGATCTCACGCACCGCCTAGATAGGATCATAGATAGTGCTGGGGGGGAGTCTGCTGTCTTGGTACATGTTGGTACCAATGACATAGGAAAATGTGGTAGGGAAGTTCTGGAGGCTAAATTTAAGCTTTTAGGTAGGAAGTTGAAATCCAGAACTTCCAGGATAGCGTTCTCCGAAATGCTTCCTGTTCCACGTGCAGGACCCAAAAGACAGGCAGAGCTCCGGAGTCTCAATGCGTGGATGAGACAATGGTGCAAGGATGAGGGTTTTGGATTTGTTAGGAACTGGGGAACATTCTGGGGAAAGGGGGGGCTCTTCCGAAGGGATGGGCTTCACCTTAATCAGGATGGGACCAGACTGCTGGCATTAACCTTTAAAAAAGAGATAGAGAAGCTTTTAAACTAGAAAATAGGGGAAAGCCGACAGTCACCCAGGAGCGCACGGTTCGGACAAAGGTATCCTTGAAGGATACTACCAAAAGCAGTGAGGTTCCAAAAGGGAGTATAGTAGCCCAAATGCCCTTGAGTAAGGAGCAGACAGAGCATAAAGATTCCCAATTACCCATGCCTACCAATAGCCAGATTAATATTAATAAAATGCAGTCTCTAAAATGCTTGTATGCCAATGCTAGAAGTCTAAACAATAAGATGGGAGAATTAGAATATATAGCATTAAATGAGAGGTTAGATATGATTGCACTCTCAGAGACATGGTGGAAGGAGGATAACCAGTGGGACACTGTGATACCTGGATACAAACTATATCGTAATGATAGAGCTGAACAAATTGGTGGAGGGGTTGCGCTCTATGTTAGAGAGGGCATTGAGTCAGAAAGGATTAAAGTTTTGCAGGGAACAAAATATGCTGTAGAATCTCTATGGATTGAATTCCATTTATGAAGGGGAAGGTGATGGCAGTGGGAGTATACTATCGACCACCTGGCCAGAATGAACAAATGGATGATGAAATGCTCAAAGAAATCAAGGAAGCTAACAAAAGCCACAACAGAGTAGTAATAATGGGTGATTTCAATTACCCCGGTATCGACTGGGACAGTGTCACAGCAGGACAAGCTAAAGAGATAAAGTTTCTAGATGAAATAAATGACTGCTTCTTGGAGCAGCTGGTTCATGAACCGACCAGAGGGGAAGCCATACTGGACCTAGTCCTTAGTGGAACGCCAGATCTGGTGCAAGAAATAAGGGTGTTGGGACCACTTGGCAATAGTGATCATAGTATGATCATGTTTGATTTAATCAGTGGAGGACAGATAGTAAAGGAATCCACAGTACTACCTTTTAACTTTCAAAAGGGTGACTATGATAGAATGAGGAATATAGTTCGGAAAAAACTAAAAGGAGCGGTTCCAAAGGTTAAAGACTTACAGCAAGCTTGGGTGTTATTTAAAAATACTATCCTCGAAGCCCAGACCAGCTGTATTCCACGCATTAAGAAAAGTGGAAGAAAGTCCAAAAAACTGCCAGCATGGTTTAAAGGTGAGGTCAGAGAGGCTGTTGCTGCCAAAAGAGCAACCTTCAGAAAATGGAAAAAAGAGCCAAATGATGAAAACTGGAAACAGCACAAGCACTGGCAAGTTAAATGCAAAGCATTGATAAGGCAGGCAAAGCGGGAATTTGAGAAGAAACTTGCTACGGAAGCAAAAACACGAAATAAAGACTTTTTCAAGTACATTCGTAGCAAAAGGCCTGTGAGAGAGTCAATTGGACCATTAGATGATAGAGGGGTAAAAGGGGCAGTAAGAGGAGGCAAGGCTATAGCAGAGAGACTGAATGAATTCTTTGCTTCGGTCTTTACTGAGGAAGATGTAGGGGTGTTACCCAAGACTGAAGTGGTATTTAAAGGTGATACTGCAGAGGAATTGAGAGAAATATCGCTACACCGGGAAGATATATTACAACTATTTGATAAACTGAATAGTAGCAAATCACCTGGACCGGATGGTATACATCCCAGAGTGTTGAAAGAACTGAAATATGAGATTGCAGACCTGTTATTGGTAATCTGTGAACTTTCATTAAAATCATCTGTAATACCTGAAGATTGGAGGGTCGCCAACGTAACACCAATTTTTAAAAAGGGTTCCAGGGGTGACCCGGGAAATTACAGACCGGTGAGCCTGACGTCAGTACCAGGGAAAATGGTAGAAGCCATCATAAAGAACAAAATTACACAGCATGTAGATAGTCATGGCCTAATGGGAGACAGCCAACATGGCTTTAGACAAGGCAGATCTTGTCTTACTAATCTGATCTGTTTTTTTGAAGGTGTGCATAAACAGGTAGACAAAGGTGAGTCGGTTGATATAGTGTATCTGGACTTTCAGAAAGCTTTTGACAAGGTCCCCCATCAGAGACTTTTGGCGAAGCTAAAAAGTCATGGGATAGGAGGCAGTGTACTATTGTGGATCGGGAACTGGTTAAAAGATAGAAAGCAGAGGGTAGGGCTAAATGGCCAATATTCCCAATGGAAAAAGGTGAATAGTGGAGTACCCCAGGGATCTGTACTGGGTCCGCTACTTTTTGACATATTCATAAATGACCTGGAAAAGGGAATAACTAGTGAGGTAATCAAATTTGCAGATGACACAAAACTGTTTAAAGTTGTTAAAACCCAAGAGGATTGTGGAAAACTGCAGGAGGATCTGGATAAATTGGAAGACTGGGCATCCAAATGGCAGATGAAATTTAATGTGGACAAGTGCAAAGTTATGCACCTAGGAAAGAACAACCCACACTATAGTTACAAGATGCAAGGCTCCACATTAGAAACCACCACCCAGGAAAAAGATTTAGGAGTCATCGTGGATAACATGTTAAAACCCTCCGCCCAGTGTGCAGCGGCGGCCAAGAAAGCAAATAGAATGCTAGGTATCCTAAGGAAAGGGATGGAGAATAAAACAAAGGATATTATAATGCCTCTGTATCGCTCCATGGTACGACCGCACCTTGAATATTGTGTGCAATTCTGGTCACCGTATCTTAAAAAGGACATAGAGTTATTAGAAAAAGTACAGAGAAGAGCCACCAAATTGGTGAAGGGGATGGAAGGCTACTCCTATGAAGAGAGGCTAAAAAGGTTAGGGCTCTTTTAACCTAGAAAAGAGGCGGCTGAGGGGAGATATGATAGAGGTGTATAAATTAATGAATGGAGTGGAACGGATAAACGTGGATAAATTGTTTACGCTATCAGAATATAGAAGGACTAGGGGGCATGTAATGAAGCTACAGGGTAAACTATTTAAGACAAATAGGAGAAAATATTTCTTCTCTCAACGTGTAATCAAACTCTGGAATCTGTTACCGGAGGATGTAGTAAGGGCTGTTAGTATAGCTGGTTTAAAAAAGGTTTGGACAAGTTCCTGGAGGAAAGGTCCATAAACCACTATTAAAAAGGGACCCAGGATATCAATGCTTGGCCTAGTACAAGCACTGCAGAACCTGTGTCTTTTGGGGAAACTGCTAGGTACGTATGACCTAGATTGGCCACTGTTGGAAACAGGATACTGGGCTTGATGGACCTCGGTCTGACCCAGTATGGCATTTCTTATGTTCTTATGTTCTTATGTTCTTAAGACACCTTTAACAGTAAGTACCTTTTTAAATGATACTGTTTTGTTCCTATTTTTAATTTCCTTATTTTTTGTTGGTCCCTCTTTTTGGTTCTTTACTTTATGTAAATTTGTTTATATGATATTTATATTTATATTTACATTTATTTATATCTATTTTTATAATTGGTCTATGTCCTTGATATGGATATGTATGTTCATTTTATTATGCTTGTTTGCAGTTCTCAGCCCTGAGGAAGGCGTTGCCAAAACGCGTTGGGGCGGTCTTTTATTAATAAAGCGCAGTGACCACAATACCTCTTGCTCTGTGTGTTCCCTTTAAATAGTAGTTAGCCAGGACCTGAGGGTGTATATATGTTTGATTTTCCATTGAGTTGGGGGGTGCAACTAGGGATTTGCTTCCGTTACTGTATCTTTAACAAGTCTATCATCTGGTATTGCTCCTTCTCCTGGAAGAAGATTTTAGTTTGTCCCATAGTAAAGCACAGTTACTTACCTGTAACAGGTGATCTCTGGGAACAGCAGGAATTAGTCCTCACATATGGGTACGTCGGTACCGACGGAGCCCGTGCGGGAAAGCTCCCCAGCTTCTTAGAATAGAAGCTTTTGGGACCTCCCACTGCACATGCGCACTGCCTTCCCGCCTTCCTGAACAGCTCTCCTCAGTTTCGAGTTTATAGCTGAGTCAACAGAGAGAGGACAGGAAGATAGATAGATAAAAGATACAACTCCTAGGGGAGGTGGGTGGGTTGTGAGGACTAATTCCTGCTGTTCCCAGAGATCACCTGTTACAGGTAAGTAACTGTGCTATCTCCAGGAACAAGCAGGAATAAGTCCTCACATATGGGGACTCCCTAGCTTAGATGCATGGGATCCCCTGTAAAGGTTCGCCATCTTCGTATGGATCTCAGGCATCCATTCTGGGAAGGTGGGCAGGAGTTGTTTAGGAATGGAACAGGTGCTTGAGGACAGCCTGGCCAAACAAGGCATCCCGGCGGGAGTCCTTGTCCAAACAGTAATGGGCTGTGAAGGTATGAACCGAGGCCCAGGTAGCGGCTCGACAGATCTGATCTATGGAAACAGAGTGCAGATGAGCCATAGAAGTTGCCATGGCCCTCACATTGTGAGCAGTGACATGGCCTTCCAGAGAAATGTTTTTGCTCTGGTAAGCAAAAGAAATACACTGAGCAATCCAATTGGAAAGTGTACGCTTGGAGACTGGAAGTCCCAAATGGGAAGGATCAAAGGCCACAAAAAGTTGAGAAGACTTTCGGTGTGGCTGAGTCCTATTAAGGTAAAAAGCGAGAGCTCTTTTACAATCCAGAGTATGAAGGTTCCTCTCTGCATTGGATGCATGAGGAGCTGGAAAAAAGACAGGTAGATATACCTCTTGATTAAGATGAAAAGGCGAGACCACTTTAGGCATAAAGTGGGGATTCGTCCTAAGGACCACCTTATCATGATGAAATCTTGTGTAAGGTGGATTAGCCACTAAAGCCTGCAGCTCACTGATGCGGCGAGCCGAAGTGACTGCAATGAGGAAGATGACCTTCCAGGAAAGAAATTTCAAGGAGGTGGAAAACATTGGCTCAAAAGGTGGCTTCATAAGTTGACCGAGCACTAGATTCAAATCCCATGCGACCGGGGGTGGTCTGATGGGAGGTTTAGTGAGAGTCAGGCCTCTCATGAATCTTGCAACAAGAGGATGAGAGGAGATAGGTTGTCCATTTATATGTTTCAAGGATGCTGCAATAGCACTTAAATGGACTCTTACCGAATTCGTCTTGAGGCCTGCATTGGATAGATGCAGGAGATAATCAAGAAGAGAATTCAAAGGAAGTGCCAGAGGGTCAAGACCCTGCTGAGCACACCAAATGGAAAAACGTTTCCATTTGAAAGCATAGGAACGCCTGGTAGAGGGTTTCCTAGAGGCAGAAAGGATATCTTTCACTGGTTGGGAAAGATGAAAGTCTTGAAGGCTTAAGCCTTCAGTAACCAAGCACTGAGGTGAAGGGATTTGGGGTTTGGGTGCCACAAAGTCCCCTCCTCCTGAGACAGGAGGTCTGGCGCAGCTCCCAGATCCAAGTAGGATCCCTGGGAGAGCTGTAGAAGTAGAGGGAACCACACTTGGCGTGGCCAGCGTGGAGCTATGAGGATCATAGTTCCATGATCCCTCTGGAGTTTGAACAGAGTCTTGGGAATCAAAGGAATGGGTGGAAAGGCATATAGGAATGCCTGATTCCAATTCAGGAGAAAGGCGTCCGTAGCCTGAGCTCCCTGACACGGAGTTCTGGAACAGAACGGGGAAGTTTGGCATTCCACGGACTTGCAAAGAGGTCTATGTCCGGGGTCCCCCATTCCTGAAAGATTCGGTTTATTTGGTCCAAATGTAGGGACCATTCGTGTGGCAGCAGAACTCGACTGAGCCTGTCTGCCCGAGAGTTTTGAACTCCTGGGAGATACACTGCTAGCAGGTGAATCTGATGCTCTCTGGCGAAGGCCCATAGTCTTAGAGCTGCGTTGCAAAGCGACAGAGAGCCCGTCCCTCCTTGTTTGTTTATGTAAAACATGGCCACCTGATTGTCCGTCTGAACTAGGACAGTGAGGTTGGCTAGGAGGGAGTGGAAGACCTTGAGGGCAAGGTAAATTGCTCGCAGTTCCAGAAGATTGATATGAAGGGTGGTCTCCTGTAGAGACCAAGTGCCCTGAGTGGAGAGAGTTTGCAGATGGGCTCCCCACCCTGTTTGGGAGGCATCTGTTGTGAGGGTTGCTTGGGGTAGCAATGGTTGAAATGGAGCCCCCAACAACAGATTCTTGGTGGAAGTCCACCAGTGGAGGGACCAAAACAGACGATCGGAGGTTTGTATTTGGTCTGAGAGCGCTCCTGACGCCTGAGTCCACTGAGTGGCCAGGGTCCATTGAGCTGCTCTCATATGAAGACGAGCATAGGGCACCACATGCACTGTGGAGGCCATATGACCCAGTAGGCGTAGCATTTCCCTGGCTGTCAAGTGAGTGCTGGACTGAGCTTGGGAGGCCAAACTCAGGAGGCGCTGGCCTCGAACATGTGGAAGGTAGGCCCTTGCAGTGATGGTGTCCAACTGGGCCCCTATGAATTCTAGAGATTGAGTAGGGATGAGTTGGGACTTGGGAAGGTTTACTACCAGTCCCAGATACTGCAAAAGGCTCCTTGTGTGGTCCAGGGAAATCTGGGCCTGTGACTGAGTTGGAGCTCGGATGAGCCAGTCGTCCAGATATGGGAAGACAAAGATTCCCATGCCTCTTAGAAATGCGGCTACGACTGCCATGCATTTTGTAAATACTCTTGGAGCAGAGGCTAGACCGAAGGGGAGTACTCTGTATTGGAAATGTTTTCCCTGAAACAGAAAGCGAAGATACTTTCTGTGGGATGGATGGATGAGTATATGTGTATACGCATCCTGTAGGTCTAGAGAACAAAGCCAGTCCTGACCCTGGAGGTAAGGAAGGAGAATGCCGAGAGACAGCATTTTGAATTTCTCCTTGAAGAGAAATTTGTTCAATTCTCTCAGATCTAGGATTGGTCTGAATCCCCCTGTCTTCTTTGGAATGAGAAAATAAGGGGAGTAGAAACCGGACCCTTGTTGAGGAAGAGGAACCTCTTCTATGGCCCCTTGGGCAAGAAGAGAGGAAACCTCTTGACCCAACAGGGTTAGGAGAGATGGGGGAGAATTGAATGGTCTCACCATATGATGGGGAGGAAGGCTGGAGAAATGAAGTTTGTAACCCTCTCGAATGATAGAGAGGGTCCATTGTTCTGTTGTGATTTGTTCCCATCTGGGAGCAAAGTGAACCAACCTTCCGGGTATGGTGAGAGGTTCTGGTTGTGTTAGAACCAGAAGTGGCAAGTTCCCTAGGAGCAAGTCAAAACCCCTGAGGGGTTGGAGCCTGCTGAGCTACAGTAGCTGCTGCAGGCTTAGCTCGTGCTTGTTTGGATTGCTGACGCTTAGCAGTATAGCGAGGTTGAGAAGACTGCTGGCCAGTATTTGAAGCAACTCTGGCCTTCTTATAGTAAGGCCTTTTAAAAGACTTTTTCTTAGTAGGAATTGAAGTGGACTTTGAAAGTCTTTCCAAGGTGGCATTTTCAGCATCCATCTGGGTGGCTTTGATTTGCCACTCTTCCCCAAATAAGTTCTCACCTGTACAGGGCAGATTCCGTAAGCTATCTAGAACCCAAGGTTCCAGATCAGAGGCCTGGAGCCAAGCAAGACGTCGGGCTGCAATAGCAATGCCCGAAGCCCTACTGGCTCCCTCAAAGGAATCATATGCTGCCCTATTAGAGAACTTAGAAACCTCTAAGAGTTGTTTCACTAGGGAAAGGAATCCCTGCTTTTTATCCTCAGGGATAAAGGGGGCAAAATGCCGCACCTTTTTGGCAAGTTCCTCCAGGAACATGCCCATATAGAGACTGTAGGAATTAATCCTGGCTATAAGCATACTAGCCTGGAAAATTTTCCTACCAAAAGAGTCCAAAGTCTTACATTCCCGTCCTGGAGGGGTGGAAGAGTGCCTTTTGGTACTCCTAATCTTCTTCATTGCAGACTTCACCACAATAGAGTGGTGGGGCAATTGAGTCTTTTGGAAACCAGGAGAAGGAGGGACCCTATACATGGTGTCCAACCTACGGGAATAAGGAGACAAAGTCAAAGGATTTTCCCAGAAATCCATCAGTTGTTCTTGAAGGATTTCATGGATAGGCAGGGTAACTGCCTCCTTAGGGGCCTTTGAGTATCCCAAAATATCCAGTTTTTTGGATCTGGGTTCCTTTTCAGAGGATGTGGTAATAGAAAGGGCTGTAGCCATATCTAAAACAAAGTCCTGGAAGGACAAATCCTCTGGAGGGGACATTCTCCTTTTAGGAGAAGAGGGCTCCTCAGGTAAGTTGAGTGAAAACTCAGCAGAATCATCAGAGGAGTGAAAATCCTCAGAGGAATCGGTGCTTTCCTCTAACGCACGATACGCGTACCGATCGGTATCGATATCGGGCGTATCGGGTATGGAACCGGTATGGAGCGAAAGCCCATACGGTACCGACTTGCGTTTAGAGGTGGACGGCCTCGATACCGGCATGGCGGACGATACCGGTATCGGGCCCGGAACCGCTGAAAGCGGAACCGATGGCGTTGCAGCTTTAATGAAAGCCATGACGGCTTGCTGCATGGACTGTACAGTATCGCCCATGGACGCCATAGCTGCCTGGATGTCGGTACCGGAGTGACCCGGTACCCCAGAGCAGGCTAACAGGTGATCTGTCGAGGCCGTAGCATCGATATCAACCTGAGACCCCTGAATTGGCGTTTTTGGAAGTTGGACTTCCCGCCGGGGTTGTTTGGCTGGGGCAGGGTCCTCAAGTTCTAAGCTAAGAGCCTCTCGATGCTTTGAAGGAGATTTGCTCTTTGAGGACTTGCCCACAGAAGGTTTGGTTACCTGAGATCCATCCGGAGAAGAAGACCTGGATGACTGTGATGCTGTATTCTCTGAAGCAAACAGCACATGGAATTTGTTGGCCCGGTTCTGCAGCCCACGTTTAGACATGTGGGAGCAAGATGGGCAGTCCGGTATGGAATGGTCAGGCCCCAAACATTTCAGACACCAGTCATGGGTGTCTGTGACTGAAATAACAGCATTACATTTGGTACACTTCTTAAATCCAGGGGCTGGCTTCTCCATGAGGAGAAATTGAGTAGGCCGAGAGGCCTCTCTGAAGTGACCAAAAAGCTAAAAAATAAGAAAAAAGAATTATAATTTTTTAAAGAAAGAAAGAAAAGACCGGCGATACCGGTATCGGTATGGGGAAGGCAGGTACGCGGTCTAAAGAAACAAATAAAATAACAATTTCTTCAGCGGTGACAGGAACACGACCTGCTGGCTCCGCGGAAAAAAAAAGAGAAACTGAGGAGAGCTGTTCAGGAAGGCGGGAAGGCAGTGCGCATGTGCAGTGGGAGGTCCCAAAAGCTTCTATTCTAAGAAGCTGGGGAGCTTTCCCGCACGGGCTCCGTCGGTACCGACGTACCCATATGTGAGGACTTATTCCTGCTTGTTCCTGGAGATAAAATATTTCACTTGACAAAACCTCCACAGTCAACTTTAGACTGATTTTCAGTCTTCCATTCCTCTCAAAAATTCAGAAAAGTTAGTTGTCTCTCAATTTAGTGACTAACATACTTCATCCCCACCAATGAGGATTCCGTCCCATCACAGCACAGAAACCATCTTTACTTCATTACTAGGTGAAGTTCATAGCTCTTTTGATGCAGGTAATCTCTTGATCTCTCTTCCGCTTTCAATCTAGATGACCATTACATTCTCTGCTCCCTTCTTCATGACATTCATCTGCACGATTCTGCCTCCAATGGTTTCTCGCTGATCACTCCTTTTCTGTCTTATGTGGAAGCACCTTCTCTGCCTCCTATCCTCTTGCCTTCGGTGCCCCCTAGGGCTCTGTTCTCGATCTGTTATTATTTAACATCTTTATTGCTCCATTAACCACTATTATCGAAGATTCCTGAGTCTGGGCATACTATTATGTCGATGACATCCTCCTTATCTAACACCTATCAACCAACTGCCTCTCACGGATCACCCCCTGGCTAAGGACTAATCTACTTAAATTCAATGTTGGGCCCGATATGCAAAAAAGGAGTCTAAATTTAGTTCAGCTAAGTTAGGCTCCTAAATTTGTGCCCTATTTTCAGCCACACTTAGGCACCTCAAGGGGAGAGTGATGTAGTGCCGCTGAATATCTGTGGGTGTTGCCGCTGCACATCTCGATGCTAACCGTCTAGCAGCAGAGCACGGGCAGCGCCTGAGGATAATCAGGTAGTGACAGTGTTCATCCTCTGCCCGGTTATCCCTAAGTGGTGAATTAGGCACAGTAAAGGCTGTCCTAACTTTTGCTGCCAAAGCTAATCAGGCAGTGGCTGAATATCAAAGAAAGCCTTGGGAGATGCACCACACATGCTTGGTCCCTTCCTGCCCAAGGATGCCATCTTGCCTCAGTCTCCTTTTTTTCTGCAGAGCCCTTCAGACATTGATCAGTTTCCCCCGGAAAAAGCGTAATTTTTAAATTAAGTTTTGTCCGGTTGCATACCGGTTCCTTCCTTTCCCCGAGCAAGCTCACCTCGGCGTCACTCCTCAGATTCGTCCATTCGTTTACCTATTTTTCATCGAGGTGTCCCTTGAACCGGCATTCACGCCCCTTTTTAGCCAAAGTCCTTGGACCCTGCTGGTGGCAGAGACCCCCCACCTTTTTACAATGGTCTCCAGTAGCTTCAAGAAATGCGACTGGTGTGGCAAAATGATGTTTCTCACCGACCCACACGACTGCTGCCTCCAGTTCTTCAGCCTGGAACATAACGACTCTGACTGCAAACTCTGTAGAACCATGACCTCAAGAGCTGTCATCAGTAGCAGGAGAAATTTTACAGAAGTCTGACTCCGCACTGGAGTCTCCAGCGACACCATGCTCCAGGGCACCCTCCGATACCTCGGTGCACAGCAAAGCCCGAGCCTTTTTGGAGTCCCGCAGCCACAGTTCCTCTGAGCAGAATTCCCTGGAAGTGGAGTGCAAGAAGATGAAAACCTCGAAGACCACCTCGGAGGACAGGTCCGGGAAAAAGAAAATTCTACCCCAGGCCCCACAGTCCTAGGCATGAGTCCTAGGAGTCAGGGAAGGCTGCAAGGAGTTGTCGGCACCCACTGCCTGGCCTCGGACCTCCAAGGCCATCCTTTTTGATGACTCTCACTCGATAGTATTGACACCAGGCCCAAAATGGTATGGAGACCAGGATGGCGGCCTTGGAGAGCAGTATATCTGCCCTTGTGGCCATGCAGTGGGCGTTTATGTCCGGCTTTTCCAGTTCATTCGCCCCAACGATGGGATCCTCGACATCCTGTTAGCTCAGGGGGTTGTTGAAAGAGTCCCTCCCACCCAAGAGGCAAGGGCTTCTACTCTCCTTACTTTCTTATCCCAAAGAAAAGAGATGGTTTCAGACCCATTCTAGATCTGAGGGATCTCAACAAATTTCTTGTTCGAGAAAAGTTCAAGATGATTTCCCTCGGTACTCTTCTGCCATACCTTCAGAGGAATGACTGCCTATGTTCTCTAGAGCTCAAAGATGCTTACACCCATTTGCTGATACACTCTCACCACAGGCAGTAACTGTGTTTCTGGGTTCAGCAAATCCATTACCAGTATCGGGTGCTTCCCTTCGTGCTAGCTTCCGCACCCAGAGTATTCACAAAATGCATGGTAGTCATCGCAACATACCTGCATACTTTGGGGATCTCTGTCTTTCCCTACTTAGATGAATGGCTGATAAGGGGATAATCCCCAGAGGTCATAAAACAGTCGCTTTCTCGCACCATCATGGTGCTCCAAAGTCTAGGCTTTGTGTTAAACCTTCCAAAATCCATCCTGCTTCCCTCACAGCAACTTGAGTTCATCAGAGCACTTCTCGATACACATCAGGGTCGAGCTTTCCTTCCTTAGGATCGCTCTGCTCGTCTCATCAAGCTGACCCTCACCATACAAGGTCAACGTGCCGTGACAGTTTGAGACATGCTACGTCTTCTGGGACACATAGCCTCCACGGTCCACATTGTCCCATATGCCCATCTATACATGAGTCAGGCCCAATGGACACTCTCATCCCAATTGAGTCAGGCAACCAGAGTCTCTCAGACAAGATTTGCATCACTCCTCCTCTTGTCAACTCTCTTCAATGGTGGTGGCTCCCCCTAACATCTTCTTGGAGGGTCACCTTTTCAGATGTCTCCACCCCAAAGCATTCTAACAGATGTGCTCCCCACCCAAGTTTGGAAACATCTGAACAATCTCACAACAAACAGGGGAAGTGGACAGAATGAGAATGCCAAATGCATATCAATCTCCTCGAGCTATATGCTCTCAAGAATGTCCTTTGGGTTTTTCAACCCCAACTATTGGGCAAACACGTCTTAGTCCAGACGGTCAACCAAGTAACCATGTTCTATTTTTGCACTCAACGTGTAATCAAACTCTGGAATTTGTTACTGAAGGATGTAGTAAAGGCTGTTAGTATAGCTGGGTTTAGAAAAGGTCTGGACAAGTTCCTGGAGGAAAGATCCATAAACCATTATTAAGAAGGGACCCAGGATATCAATGCTTGACTCAATACAAGCATTGTGGAACCTGTGTCTTTTGGGGAAACTGCTAGGTACGTATGACCTAGATTGGCCACTGTTGGAAACAGGATACTGGGCTTGTTGGACCTTGGTCTGACCCAGTATGGCATATCTTATGTTCTTATGTGAACAAGCAGGGAGGAACTGGTTCCTATACACTATGCCTAGAGGCCCTTCGACTCTAGTTCTTCACCTTCACACACTGCATCCATCTCCGAGTGATGTAGCATCCAAGTGAGCTCAATGTCCTAGTGGACAAACTTAGCCGCATCCTCCATCCACACAAGTAGACTCGAAAACAAGAGATGGCATCTTGGATCTTCCATATGTGGGGAACCCCCAGAATAGATTTATTTGCCACTCAGGAGAATGCGCAACTATCGCTCTTTTGCTCCTGACTTCCCTCCTGTCACAGTCAGGTAGTGGATGCCTTTCTCATACATTGGTGCTTGGGCCTGCTTTATGCATTCCAAACCCCCCCCCCCCCCCAATACCGAAAAATCTGTTCAAGCTGCAGACCAACAAAGGCTTCATAATTCTAATAGCTCCATCAACCGTGGTTTCCTCTGCTGCTTCATCTAGCGCAGACTCCACCCTTCAGTTTGAGTCATGCCCCTGATATCCTCTCTCAGGATCAGGGGCTACTCCTCCATCCCAGTCCACAAGCCCTCCATCTCAAGGCATGGCTGCTAAAGGTATGACCTTTGACCTGGATCTCCCTCAGCCGGTCAAGGTCGTCTTGCTTGCATCACGCAAGCCATCTACCAGACATTCTTATGCCTTTAAATGGCGATGGGTCACTCTTTGGTGCACATCAAAGCAAAGAAGTGCAGTGTCATGCACTTGGGAAGCAAAAATCCAGGTGAAATATATGCGATAGGGGGAGAGAGATTGGTGTGCATGGACCAGGAGAAGGACCTTGGTGTGATTATTTCTGAGGATCTCAAGGTGGCAAAACAGTGCGACAAGGTGGTGGCAAAGGCTAGGAGGATGTTGGGTTGCATACAAAGAGGGATTACCAGCAGAAAGGAAGAGGTACTTATGCCACTGTACAAGTCACTGGTGAGGCCTCACTTGGAATACTGTGTTCAGTTTTGGAGACCATATCTTACAAAGGATAAAAAAAGATTGGAAACTGTTCAGAGGAAGGCGACCAAAATGATTTGGAGCCTGCGTCAGAAACCTTATGAGAAGAGACTTGAAGACTAAATATGTACACTGGAGGAGAGGAGGACAGGGGAGATATGATTCAGACCTTTAAATACTTAAAGAGAAACAATGAACAAACAAACCTCTTCCAAAGATGGGGAAACTGTAAAACTAGAGGGCATAACATGAAGCTGAAAGGGGGTAAATTGAAAGGCAATGTCAGGAAATACTTTTTCACTGGAAGGGTGGTGGATGCTTGGAGTGCCCTCCCATTGGAAGTGGTGGTGCAAATACAGTGACAGAATTCAAAATGGCATGAGACAGACACAGTAGATCCCTTTACAGCAACAGGATAAAATAAAAATAAACTTAACTAATTTCTCAACATACAGGGATGTCCTACATGGAGCGGTGGGTTCACCCCTAAAACAAAGACATGGGGAGGGGTGGTCTGCACGGAGCGGCAGGTGCACCTACTCTTGCCATCTTACTGGGCAGACTAGATGGACCATACTGGTCTTTATCTGCTGTCACTTACGTTAAATACTGTTCCATGTACGATGATGTTACCTTGTAAACCGCGCTGATCTTGAATAGTGCGGTATGAAACCAAATAAATACAGTGGTGTGCAAAAGTCTGGAATCACTTGTGAGTTTTGCGTTTTTCGTACTTTCTAATGTTTTTTTTTTAATTTTGCGTTAGCCCAGCATATTCATCTTTCTACCACGTTAAAAGGGATACATTTGGCTATTAGAGTTGTCTTTTTACATTCCTTGCTTCCAATTTAAATACTTTACAGACACTGGGAGATAGCTACTGCAATATTTGTGGACCCTGTGTCAAAACTGGATCGAGATTATCCAATATGCACATGTCATTTCTGACCAATCAGGAGGCTGGTTTCACTAACCAATCACAATGCAGATATCTAGCCAACAGTGCAGCTATAAAAACACGCGGAATTTTTGAATTTAATACGCTTTCTGGATCGACCATGAAGATGACTCGGACCCTGACATTGGAGGAGCATGTTCGTGTGTGCTTTATGAGTGAGGAAGGATTTTCAAGCCGTCAGATAGCCAGGAAAGTTGGCTGCAGTCAGAGCGCTGTTAAGATTGTACAGAAGAAGAAAAAAACGGGTTCAGTGGTGGACAAGCCTCGTTCAGGTCGTCCACATGCATCAACATCACGCCAGGACCGCGCATCACGACGCATTTCACTGACTAATTGCAAGTTGACCTCTCCTCAGCTACTTCGAGAGTGGTCAGACAAGAGTAAGGTCAGTGTCAGCTCATCAACAGTTTGTTGCCGGTGCCTGCAGTTTGGTCTCCGGAGCTGCAAAGCACGGAATAAGAAACTGATGACTGACATACAAAGGCGCAACCGAATCGTGTGGGCGAGAAAGCACTCAACCTGGTCGACTGAAATGTGGGAAAAGGTGCTATTCAGCAATGAAAGCACCTTCTGCCTGAAAGGGTGGTGGATGCCTCTTTTATGCGGCTTTAATACATGGCTCCAGACCTGGTATGAACGAGAAGGATTCAGATTTATTGGCGACTGGGGAAAAAGATGGACCAACAAGAGACTATACTGTGCTGATGGACTACATCTCTGTCGCAGGGAAAAGAATCCTAAGTGAAAGATTCAGGCAGTATGTGGATATGCATTTAAACTAGAAAAAGGGGGTGACGGATGGAGGAGGACTAGTTCAGGACATTTAACATATTATTACATTTAACATAATGAACATGTGAACAAGGTATATATACAGTTAACTATTTACATTGTTAGATCAATGATCATTCATTGTAGATTATAATACTGGGAACTATTTACAGGCTGATAAAGTTACCCATCAATATTATAGTCATAACCCTATGTTATGTGGTCAAAAGCAAGGTGGAATAGATGTGTCTTTATTGCTTTGCAGAAGGTGGTCAGCTCCGTTATGAGACGAATAAGTAGGTGGTAAGGAGTTCAACAGTAGAGGGAGAAGGCTCTGTTCTTGGCGAATTGCGAGGTTTTTCTATTAATGAAAGGAATGGTAAGCATGTTTATCATATTTGATCTTCTCGCTCTGTTGTCAGGAGTCCAATGTAGGAGATTTTCCAGTGAGGGTGCTGATAGATGATAGAGAATCTTGAACGTTATTAGTAGAGTTTTGTATTTGAGTCGACTGTTTATTGGGAGCCAGTGTAGTTGGATTAGGAGAGGCGATACGTGGTCATATCTAGATGCTCCATAGATGGTTCTTGCAGCAGTATTCAGTGCTAATTGTAAAGGATGGATAGAATGTCCTGGAAGTCCTTGCAGGATGATATTTGCATAGTCGAAATGCAGAGTGATCAGTGCTTGGAAGACCGTGCGGAAGTCAGTAGGCTCCAATAAGGGTTGGAGATGATGGAGGGAGCGTATTTTATGATTGATGGATTTTGTGATATTGTTTGTGGGGCTTCATGCTTAGGGACTTGTCAAGCATGACGCCCAAGTATCTAACCTCATTCATAG
Source organism: Ichthyophis bannanicus (assembly GCA_033557465.1). Taxonomy (NCBI): domain Eukaryota; kingdom Metazoa; phylum Chordata; class Amphibia; order Gymnophiona; family Ichthyophiidae; genus Ichthyophis; species Ichthyophis bannanicus. The sequence continues at coordinate 73,888,628 of CM066033.1, forward strand.
ATTTCAGTTCAGCATTCTTTACTTGCAAGGATGTTGGTGGAGTGAATGTTAGATCTTTCTTACTAAAAAGGACTTCTGTTTTTTTATAATTAACTTGCATGTTGTGCGCAGCCAGCCATTCAGAGACAGCATTAAAGCAGTCAATGATTCTGGTGAAGCATGGGTTTTCTGTTGAGAAAGGTGTGTAAATGAGCACATCGTCTGCCTAGATGTGACAGATAGAGGATACCGAAGAACTGAATGATTGTACAGATTAGTTGTACATATATGATAAAAAGTAGGGCGGATAAAGAAGATCCTTGTGGTACACCTTGTGTTTGTAGAAACATTTTTCATGTTGGTTGTCGATACATACTTCTTGATGGCGATCTGTTAGGTATGAGCGACACCAGTCTAGTGCTGAGCACTTGATGCCCTTGAGTTCAAGCAGATTAATTAGTTGGTTGTGACAAACTATCAAAAGCTGAGGCAATATCCATAAATATTAAGATAAAGCCCTGGGAGGACTTCCGGTTTGGCAATGAGCTGATCGGATCGGTTACGGTCAGCTCCGGGTACTCTGCCCCACAAAATGGCTATAACTCTTTATAAAAGTGGGCACTAACCACAAATTTATTTCTCTCAGAGTACGGGGGTTATTTAGTGCTGGGAGCAGTTTCTTAACGGCACGAAGCCCGATGGCATCGAAACTGCCACGGAAGGAGAAGCTGAGGGCTGTCGAGGGTAAAATGGCGGAGGGAGCGCCAGCCAGCCTGAAATCCAGTGGCACCCAGGATCTGGTGAAAGAAGTGAGTGCCGCGGTGGTCCAGGCGCTGGATACCCGCTTTCAAGAACTGGCGGACCAGATCCAGAATATCAGCCAAAGCCTCACTGAGTTTACCGGGAGGATGGACCAGGTGGAGACCCGCGTCTCGGACGTGGAAGACACCCAGCATTCCTTGGAAGCTAAAGTAGAGGCCCTAGAGACTCTAGTAAAGCAACAGGGTGACAAGCTGGACGAGCTTGAAAATCAGGGGAGACGCAAGAACCTACGTTTTATCGGGATACCGGAGAGCATGGCGGATGGCGCCCTTTTCGAATACCTGCAGACCTGGATTGAGAAACTGTTACAAGGCAAAGGCGCTGACCCCGTAAAGCTGGAGTGCGTGCATCGGTTGGGCCAGCGGCGGGACCAGTCGAGGCGTCCGTGAGCGGTTATAGCACAATTTTTGGATTACCGGCAAAATCGAAATATACAACAACAGGATCCGGAACAAATCCTTGTGTTCCAGGACTACTCAGCCCTAGTGAGCCAGCAGCGACGGGCCTTCTCAGGGGTCTGCACACAGCTGCGAAATCAAGGAGTGCGATTTTCACTGTTGTATCCTGCTCGGCTGCGGGTGGAGGTCCATGGACAGGCACGCTACCTGACGACACCAGCTACCACTCTTCTGGGAACCCTGAATACTCAGGCTGCTTCGCCCTCGTGAAGCATGTGATATCAGCGTGGATGGAGTCTCGATGTCTTGCTGAAGGAGAGAGGCTCAAGGGCCTAGTTGGGGCCTGAACTGTAGCAGTTGCTCTCCCAATGGTTTCAGTTGTTACACTGTTCCATCTCCTGCCTTGTTTAAGTTGTGGCCTGACACATTTGGCTACATTGTTTAAACTGCTCCCTTGTGTGAATGTTTCAATGACTACATTGTTTCATTGTTGCCATTTTTAACTTGCCTCATGGATCAAAATGTGAGTGCAGTTTCCCTGCTCTCTTTGCGTTGAATGTATGGAACGTGAGAATGGGTAGTTAGGTGAGGGTCCGTTGGCTGGCCTTGAGAAAAGGGGGTTTTTACTCTGTCTCTTCGAATAATTTCCTCTGCTTTCTATGTGGTTCTTTTCTTCCTTCTCTTCTCTTCTCTTCTATACTGTTGGGATATATTGTGAAGGGATAATGGATATGCTCGCATGTTCCTATTCTTAGTTCTTATTTCTGTTCCTATTTTTAGTTAAGACCCGGATGGCGAGAAGACGGGGTGGAGGGTTGTAGGTCGGTTTGATGTTCGTGGGGGGGAGGATCACCACGCCGCCTATTCCACTGGGAACCAGGAAGTATTGCGCAGGCAGCTCTGGTGGTAATGGGGCTAGCACAAGTGGATATTGGAGGGGCGTGAGGAGACTGACCCTGAGACTTAGCAGCTTATCACCCCGGAGCCTGTTTTTCATGTAGGCGGCTGATGTTAGGTAAAATAGGATGGTTGGGGGGGAAGAATGTGGGATGGTATTTGTGTTGGGGGGTAGGCCCTAGAAGGAGAGGATGAGTGGATTGCTTATGTTATGCCAATGATATTTATCGTTGTTTTGCTCATTTTCATGTGTGGCCTCTAGAGGCTTGCTGGCTACCCCATATGTGATATTGTGCGTAATAAGGTGGGAATCCCATTGAATCGGAGACCGGAGGGGGGGATATGGGTAGGACTCATATGGCGGTAATAGGGTGTGCTTTGGGGGTACCCGATAAAGTGGGCCTCTGCGGTCTAAAAGTAGGCATATTGGGTTCCAACTGGGGGATTGCTACGGAGAGGGGGTGCAGGTCCCGGATTGGGAAAGAAGGGGATAAAGGATCCTGGGGGGGAAAGTAATTTGGGGCTCAATGAATAGGAGGGGGGTGACCTGTCAGTATTGGGTAATCAGGGTAAGTGAAGTTGATTAGGGAGTGCCGTAGTCTTAGGGAGGAGAGGGGGGGGAGTGGGGAGTACTGTGAGACCCATACTATAGAGGTTAGGAAGAGAGCTGCATGTTATAAGATGGTTAGGCTCAATGTTGAGCTCAGGGAAGTTCGGGGCAGTCCCGATTGCCATAGGGAAGTTGTCCAGCCTATGGGTGGACTTGATGGTCTAGTAGTGGGGGGGGGGCAGGGGGGGAGGCGAGGGGATGGGATAGCACACACTCCATTGTTTCCCTGTAAGCAGCTCTGTATTGGTTTGCTGATTGTTAGGGGGGAGTTCCAGGCTGGGGGAACTCCTTTGCTGAGACTAGATTTCTCTGCTTGGCTAGATCTTGACACTGCCCCATGCCACTGAAGGTTATTACCTGGAATGTTTGTGGGTTGGGGAATCCAATTAAGTGGTATAAAATATTGCAGGCCTTGGCCAGACAGCAGTGTGATGTTGCACTTCTGCAAGAAACACACCAGTCGGAGGAAGAGCATGGTAAACTTTGTAGGGGCTGGGTGGGGCAGGTGTGGGGATCACCTGCGCGAGGAAAAAAGGGGGGAGTAGTAATTTTGTTCCATAAGCGAGTCCGCTTTGCTGTGGAAAAAGTTATTGCATCGGAGGACGGGCGCTTTCTTCTGCTGGCTGGTCGACTGGAAGGGAAGCCTGTGATTATTGGGAATCTGTATAGTCCTAATGTGATGGACCCCGGCTTTTATAATGGCCTAGCCTCTAAAATCGAGCAGCTTCCGGAATTCCCGCTGATCCTGGCGGGGGATTTTAACGGGGCTTTGGCTGTGGACTTTGATACCTCTAGAGGGGGGGAGGCGAGGGATATGATCCCGACGCGGATGTTACAGCGCTTTCATGGCAGACTAGGCCTGGTCGATCCCTGGCGTTTATTACATCCCTTGGAAAGGGACTTTACCCATCAGTCCCGGGCACATGGCTCCAGCGCTCGAATTGATTATCTCCTAGTGTCGGGGGGCCTTGTTTGCTAATACGGGTGAGGTGCAGATAGGCTCCCTGGAAATCTCAGATCATGCAATGGTCGTGATGGAGCTGCAGTGGGGGGTGGATAATACCCGGGCGCGACTTTGGCGGCTTCCCCTGGGGCTGTGTCAAGATGTTCGATTTCAACATTTTTTGAAACAGCGTTGGTGGGAGTTTGTGAGTGACCACCAGTGCCACAGTGAGGATCCTGAATTGGTGTGGGAGACGGCAAAAGTGGTGTTCCGGGGAGATATCATTGGGTTTGCAGCCCGGAAACGTCATCTAATAGCGGAACGAATAATTGGTCTAGAACGACTGGTTACTAGCTTGAGAAGGCTGTGTGCGCTTAGTCCGACGTCTGTGAATAAGAAAAAGCTTTGGGAAGCTCAGGTGGATCTCAATGAGTTGTTACATCAGAGAGCCAAGAAGTCCGTCCTTTATTATAAACATCAGCTACATTGCTATGGGAACAAGCCGGGGAAGCTACTGGCCCGATGTTTGAAGGGTCAGCGGGGTTCCTCGTTAGTGACGGCCGTCCAGGATGATCAGGGACGGCTGAAAAAAGAGTCCGTTGAAATTGCCTGGGTCTTTCGGAACTTCTTTCAGGACTTATATAAGGCACAACCCACGTCCACAGTGGAGCTAGATGAGTATTTGAAAACGTTGGATTTGCCGCAGCTTACTGACGAACAGAGGGAGCTCTTAGAGCAACCTATAACTGCGCAGGAGATATCCTCCGTGATTTCCGCAGCTAGTTGTAACAAATCACCTGGACCGGATGGATTGGGTGCCGAGTTCTATAAACTTCTTGATGAGCCTGTGAGCCCCATGCTGGCGGAGGTCTTTAATGGGAGGGCGGAACGAGGGGCCTTTCGCTGGGGACGTAACCATGCCCACCTCACGCTGATTCCTAAACCAGGTAAAGACCCTTTGCTAGTAGGGTCGTATTGTCCTATCTCCTTGCTTAACTTTGATATCAAATTAAATGCGAAAGTTTTGGCAATAAGGCTGGCAGCAGTTATAGGACACTTAGTGCATGACTCCCAGGTGGGGTTTGTTAAGGGGAGATATGCTGTTCGTAACTTGCGTAAGATTCTAGCTTCCCTGGAATGGGTCCATGCCCATCGGTTGCCTTCATTGCTTGTAAGCTTTGACGCGGAAAAAGCTTTCGACAGGGTGGATTGGCAATATCTTCGTAATCTTCTCCCGCGTTATGGTTTGGGAGTTAATTTCTGTAGGATGGTGGAGAGTCTCTACGCTCAGCCGACAGCGGGGGTGCTGTGCAATGGTGTACTCTCCGAGGACTTTCCTTTGGAACGGGGCACGCGACAGGGATGCCCCCTTTCTCCCTTATTGTTTGTCCTATCACTGATTCGGACTATCGAGGCCTCACGTGAGATACAGGGAATCAGAATGGGCTCCCAGGAGTTTAAACGTTCAGCCTCTGCAGATGATCTTTTGGTACACCTGCTCTCCCCTGATCAGTCGCTGCCGAAGCTGTTGGAGGAGTTTGCAAGATTTGGTAGCATTGTGGGGCTATGTATCAATAGAGATAAATCAGAAGCATTGGATATATCGGCTCAGTTGCGTGGGCGTTGGGTGGGGGTTTTCTCTCTCAAGTGGGCGATAGACGAATTTATTTATTTGGACATAGTGCTAACTCGCAACCCACGGGCGCTTTATATGCGTAACTTGGAGAGGTCGCTGCGGCGGCTGCAGCTACAGTTGAAAGCATGGGAGCCTCTCCTGCTATCCCTGTCAGGGAGGGTGGCGGCGGTCCAAATGGTGCTCTTACCACGGCTGTTGTATTGGTTTCAAACACTGCCGGTTTGGCTGTTGAGCCAAGATGTGCGCCGGTTTGAGGCCGTTATTCGACGGTTCTTGTGGAAGGGAGGGAAGGCGCGTATTTCTTGGTCGCGAATGTTGGGATCATGGCGCAAAGGGGGGATGGGTCTTCCGGATCTTACAGGGTATGCTCTGGCCTGTCAGGCTCGCCACCTTGGAGACTGGTTGGGAGGGACAGACGTGTATACGCCTCGAGCTATGGAGGAGTGTTTTGTGGCACCATTGACACTGTTGGAGGTCCTGCACGGGGCACACCATGCTCTCCCTAGTCACGTAGTGCGTAGTGAGTTGATTGGCTCGGCCCAGCGAACCTGGAAACAACTTAACGTCCGTTGGAATACATCGTGGAAGATCTCTAGTTGGCTTCCATTACAGGGCAATGCTAATTTTCTACCTGGCTCGGAGACGGTGATCTTTCGGGAGTGGAGTGCTCGGGGAATCCGGAATGTCGGACATGTGGTGGAGCTGTCAGGGCAGTGCAAATCCTTTTTGACCCTGAGTAGGGAATATGATTTATCCACTAGGCATTGCTTCACTTATATACAACTTGCTCATTATGTGTCTTCACTGTCCCGAGAGGCGTTACATATTGACCGGTCAGCACAAATTTTGGAATTTTTTGGGCTGGGGGAGGAAAGCCCCCCATCGATCTTGGACTTCAAGAAGCATTTGGCTAGGCTTCGAATCACCCCTGATTATCGAGGGGTCGAGGCAGCTTGGGAAGCGGAGTTGAGTGGAGCAGTATCCCCCAGGTCGGTCAGTCAGGCTTTTAAAGGGATAGTGAGACTGACACAGGAGGCACACTGGCGGGAGATACAATTTAAATGTGTAACTAGAGTGCATTTCTCCCCACGGAGGGTGCTGCGCAGTCAGCTAGCCACTGATGGTTGTTGCCCGAAATGCTCGGAGCCTATGGCGACCTTATTACATATGTGGTGGGGTTGTAGATTATTGCGCTCCTATTGGGCTAAGATATGTACTTTTCTAAATCGATTACTACATCGGCGTGTGCGATGGACCGGGGCCCTTGTGGCGCTGGATCGGCTTGACCCTCCTTGCCCTGTGGCAGAAGGGGAACGATTGTTGGTGCGTAAAGCCTGCCTAGTGGGGAAGGGGCCAATTCTTCATCTTTGGAGAGACTGCAACCCACCTTCCTTTGGTGAGTGGCGTAATTGCTTCCATCAAATGATGTTGACGGAGAGATGGGGGGCGTGGGGCAGTGTCAAACATTGGACAGCCTTTATGCGTGTCTGGGAGCCTTATATTCAACAGCTGAGTGCTAGGTGTCGCAATGAGATCCTACACGTTGGTAGTTGATGGAGTGAGTTGCTGGTGGGAGGTGTGGAGTGTACGTAGATATTGATGGGGGGTTTACAGAGTTTGTAGGGTAGTGTGCTGTGGGTGAAGGGAGGGAGGGGGAGGGTAGCGGGCGGTGGGGATTGGGGGACTACTTATGGGAGAAAACAACATTCCACCTGTCATTCCTGTTTTTGTTTATTTTATTTTATTTATTTATTTATTTATTTATTTAACATTTCTTCTATACCGCGCTATTAAGATCAGTGCGGTGTACATTGAACAAAATATACAACAATGTATGCAAGTAACATTGAATTTACATAGAACATGGGAATATATAACATGGATTAACAGGGAAAACTATGTACAGTCTATCTATGTTTATCCTCAGAGGGGATCAGAGTACACCCCTCTTGGTGATGTGTGTATATTGTATATTGTATTTGTTGGTGGTTATAAAATAAAGTATAAAAAAAAAAGATAAAGCCCTGTTTTGGATTGTTTAAGCCTAATATCAAGTTGTTAAGTAAGGATGTAAGTAAAGTCTCGACCCCATGATGCTGCCATAACAATCAACATGGTCTTGTATTTGTTGCTGCACTATCTTCTCCATTATTTTTGATAAGAAAGGAAGACTGGAAATTGGACGATAGGAATTTGGGTCTTGTGGGTCAAGCTTGGGATTTTTCAGTAGCGGTTTGATTGTGGCAGTTTTCAGTGATACTGGTACTATGCTCTTGGTGAAGGAAAGGGATAATCTTGGCGATGTGTGGGCTTAACTCAGGGCAGGTAGATTTGATCCAATGAGAAGGGCATAGATCAGTGGGCGAGGTGGTAGAGTTAAGACATTTTATTATATTTTCTATTTGTTTTGGTGAATATGGGTAAAAATGGCTTAGGGCAGGGATGCTGATATTTTCCGGTGATGGAAGGTCTAAATAGATGTTTTCTATACTGTTGATTGCTTTGGTCTTATTGTGAAGGTGATTCACAGTGTCTTGAGGGTGGATTCCATTTTTCTTTTGAGATAAAGATGAATCATTTGTGAGGGATTGGATTAATCTAAAGAGCTCCAGGGGTTTGTTGAGTGAGCACATAAGAAGATTTGTATGGTATTCTTTTTTCCTTTGCATAATGATATTGCGATGTTCTTGCAAGGTCTTCATGTATAACTCTCGGTCCTTGGGGAGCCTAGAGTTACGCCATTTACGCTCTAGTTTCCTGAGGTTCTTTAGTGATTTGTGGAGATCTGCTGTAAACCAGATAGCTGTATGCTTTCTTTTATTTGGTTGTTTATGATGGGTTATGAGTGCAGCTTTTCTTAAGGTCATGTCCCAAGTGTGTATCATTTCTGTTAAGTCATTGGATTCAGAGTCAGAGTTAAGGTCCTGTAGGATTTCTGTCAGGAATAAGTCTCTGTTAAATAGCTTAAAGCGACAAGCAGGTAGTACATCCTTATTAATAGGATCTTTTGATACTAGTATGTTGGATGGGATATGAAATAGGATAGCTTTATGGTCTGACCAAGGCACTGGGAAGATTTGTGGTTGTGTGAGGTTGGTTGAGCCATCATTATAGGGGGGGTGCAAAGATAAGGTCCAATATGTTACCTTTATTGTGGATAGGAGCATGTACCAGTTGCTGATAATTAAGAGCATACATAGTATCAAGAAAGGTTGTGGAACTCTTCTTCGATAGAGCTGGGAGGTGAAGTCCCCTAGAATCCAGAGAGGTTTGGACTGTGGAGAGTGGTTACAAATTAGATCTAGTGTTATGGAGAGAGGTCATCAGTGGAGGTAGATGGGGCACGGTAGAATACTGCAGTTGCTATTTATTTGCTATAGTGATAGCATCAAGGTTGCTAGTATTATGGGAAGAGAGATACTGAAACTGTAGGTCAGATCTCACCATTATAAGTGTGCCGCCACCTCTTTTGTTGGTCCTTGGGCAGTTGAAGACATCATAATTTGGAAGCTTGAGCTGATTTATAAGTACTGTATCAGAATCTGTTAACCAAGATTCTGTGATGAAAATTATGTCTAGCTTATGATTTTGCACATAGTCGCTAATAACTGGCCATTTCTTCCAAATGGATCTTGCATTTACAAGCAAACATTTTAGATCTTTATACTCAATCTGTTTAGGAGTGGGATGTTTTCCTGGATGTTGGCATGTAATATGGGTAAGATATTGTGGTCTTATCAGGCGAGGTAGTCTCTTGGTGGTGAGTCATTTTCTTGTTTATTTTGGCCAAATCCATGAATAGTAGAGATTAGGTTATGGTGGTCAGAGAATGATTCAGCTGAGATGAAGAATAGAGTTAGACCATAAAGGCATAAGGTGGCGAGTAGATAATTCGGCATTGTGGTGACAACCAGTTGATAGTTGATGTAGCTTTAAATATTTGAAGGTGTCTACACTGGTACCCCCCAGTACCTCTCAAACCTGCTCCAGTTTCATACTCTTCACAGTCTCCTCAGATCAATTCACATCAACCGTTAGTCCGTTTAGTCCTCCCAGCAGTCACAAGCACATTTGGAACAAACTCAGAAATCTGCACTCTTCTATTTGGGCCCCGCACTGTGGAACTTTCTGCCTCCCGCCCTGTGCTCCGAAATCTCATTTCCCCAGTTTATTTATTTTATTTATTTAGCATATATTTGTATACCGCTACTTCCAGCGATCAGCAGCGGATTAGATTACATATTGGAAACTGTCAAATCAGGACAGAATAATTTGGAATATACAAGGTGATTTGTAAGGTGAGCACAACACACAGTAGTTAGGTAATTGGGTTACTTTACATAAGTACATTTTTATTTTTTTTTACACATATATACATGCATGGTTCTTTTGGGTGGCACAGTTTGGTCCACGTGGACTAAGTCAGATTGTACTGAATCTGAAAAAGGTGAGTTTTGAGTTTTTTTCTAAAGTCGATCAGGTCTATGCTAGCTCGCAGCTCCGGTGGCAGTTGGTTCCAGAGTGTCGGTGCTGTGTAAGAGTATGCTCTGTTATAAGATCTGTCAAAACCGGTACTAGTATCTGCCGGTACACAGAGGGTGTTAGAGTTGATGGTTCTTCTGCTTCTGTTGGGTGGTTGTGTGCAGATTAGGTTGGAGAGGAAGGATGGGGCTATGTTATGCATGAGTTTGAAAGTGGTTATTAGTGTTTTATATTTTATACGAGCTGTGATGGGGAGCCAGTGTAGCTCAATCAACACAGGTGTGATGTGTTCAACAAAACTTTTCTTCATAATGATTCTAGCAGCCACATTTTGTGCCGTTTGAAGTATGTTTAGGGTTTTCTTTGGTAGGCCCTGTAATATGGCGTTGCAGTAGTCGAAATGTGGCATGATGAGAGCTTGTGCCACGGACCTGAAATGCTGAGGCTCAATAATGCTGCGTAGAGGTTGCAGGACTCTTAGCTTATGGAAGATGGCTCTGTTAGTTATGCGGAGGTGCTTTTCCATCTTTAGGTCACTATCGAACGTTACCCCCAGATATTTTATTTCCTTCTTTGTTTGGTAGGTATTGTTGCATAGGGTGATCGTTGTAGGGGGGTTGAAATTTGGTTTTCTTGAGATATACATCACCTCCATTTTTTTTTATGGTTGATCGCCATGTTGTTTTGTTTAAGCCAGGTTTGCATTTCGATTAGGCATTCTTCTAGTTGGTTGTAGTTTGGGTTATCTGCGTCAAGTTGTGTGTACAGCATGATATCGTCTGCATAGATGTGGTAGTTGATTTTGTGTTTTTGGAAGGTTTCGCAAATTGGTTGCATATATACGTTGAAAAGGAGTGAGGAGAGAGCAGAGCCTTGAGGTATGCCTTGTGTTTGTGGGAAAGGCTCTGCTTTTTCGTTGTTGAACTGTACCTGTTGCATTCTGTTTGTTATATATGATGAGAACCATTTTAGGGGGGTTCCTGATATTCCAATTGATTTAATTCTGTTCATGAGGGTTCCATGGTGTACTGTATATCAAAGGCTGCTGAGATGTCAATGAATATGAGTAAGAACATTTTCTTTTTGTCCTTCAGGCCTTTGAGTAGGTTGTCAAGTTTAAAGCATTGTTAAAAACCCACCTTTTCCATGTTGCTTTTGATATCCCTCTCTCCAACTCTCAGAAGGACACCTTTAGACCTTCCCTCCCTGCTAGACCTGATGCATCCCTCCCATGCTCCTACTGTCCACCTTCAGTTCTCTGTCGCTGTCTCCTTTTCTATACTGTCCTGTCAAATTCTGGCGTTCCTTTTCACCTTTTCCTACAGCCACCTTTATTGTAAACCACTCTGATGCCAGGGCGGTATATCAAATGTTTAATAAAGATAATGTGGTCCTAGCACAGCTTTTAAAAGGCCCGTTTGAGCCCTTGGCTATCGCTTCTCCAAAATTCATGTCTTGGAAGATCATTTTCCTAATTGCTCTCACATCAGCTTGTTGCATCAGTGAACTGCAAGCTCTGGTAGCAGATCCTCCCTACACTTGATTCCACCATAAGGTGGTTCTCCGTACCCATCCACATTTCCTTCAAAAGTGGTCTCTCCTTTTCATATCAACCAGTCTGTCATGCTACCGGTCTTCTTTCCCCGATCACATACCTCTAGGGCTGAGGCAGCATTGCATACTTTGGATAACAAGCCTGCCTTTGTCTTCTTCTTGGATAGGACCAAGGATTTTAGGAAATCCTCTCAATTATTTATCTCCTTTGACCCAAGCTACTTGGGTCTTCTGGTGTCAAAATGCACCCTATTCAACTGGATTGCGGACTACATTTCTTTTGTCTATGCTCAGGCAGGACTTTCCCTCGAGGGTCACGTCACCACTCATAATGTGAGGGCCATGGCAGCCTCAGTCGCCAACCTCCATTCTGTCTTCATAAAGGAGATCTGCCCGGCAGCTACCTGGTCCTCTGTTCACACCTTCGCTGTTCACTACTGCCTTGGCAGGGACTCCCATTGGGACGCTGTCTTTGGCCAGGCTGCTCTTCAGCATCTCTTTGAGACTTAATCACAACTCCTACTAATCATACTTCTCAGGCACCCGACTCCTGGCTCCATGCTCTGGCCTTCTGCACGCGAATCTGTTGGGCCACCTTGTGTCCATGACCTCTTGGCTCCATTTTTTAGCCTCAGGGATGTCTTTTCAGTCTGGTGCCTGGGAGCTCTTGAGTTCCATAATTGAAGACTACATTCCTGCTTGTTTCTGGAGATAGCGTAGTTACTCACCTGTAACAGGTGATCTCCAGGAACAGCAGGAATCAGTCTTCACAGCCCACCCTCCTCCCTAGGATTTGTTGGATATTCTTTTCCTCTACCTCTCAGCTACAAACTCAACTGAGGAGAGGAGTGGGAAAGCGAGAAGGCAGATGCGCAGGCGTAGTGGAGTGCTCCCAAAGGCTTTCCTATTGGACACTGGGGAGCATACCCATATGTGAAGACTGATTCCTGCTGTTCCCAGAGATTTATTGTGGGTGTGTGAAAGTGATTTAGTGTAAGTACTCACCTGTAACAGGTTTTTCTCCAGGAGGAGCAAGAATCAGTCCTCCCATATGGGTGATGTCGGCGCCGACAGAGCCCTCGTGTGGAGCATTTCCCCAGCTTTCAGAGAAAGCCTTTGGGAATGCAGCGCGCATGCACGGTCCCCTTCCCGCCCAAGGGTGCCATCTTGCTCAGTCTGATGACATAGCTAAAAGACAGCAAAAAATCAAAATGAAGGATATGACTGCAACTCCAGGGGAGGAGGGAGGGTCATGAGGACGGATTCCTGCTGCTCCTGGAGAACACCTGTTAAAGGTGAGTAACTACGCTTTCTCCAGGACCAAGCAGGAAGTCAGTCCTCACATATGGGACTCCCCAGCTCTAGGCTACCGTGAACCCAGAGCTGAAAAAAATGGCTCCCTCTCAAGAGCCTCAGCATCCGTGATAAGAATTTACTCTGAGAACGCACCCTGTATGGTAGCCCAACACAAGGGCCGGAGGGTAGGAGTTGCCTAAACCTCAAAGAGATTACGGAGTACCGCCTGGCCGAAAACACTGTCCCACTGGGACTCTCTCTACAGGCAGTAATGGTCTGTAAAAGTCTGGCTTAAAGACCAAGTTGCGGCCCGGTAGATGTCTGCCAACGGAACAGAGCAGAGATGAGCTACTGACGCGGCCTTCGCCCTGACACGGTGGGCCATGACCCAACCCTGCAAGGGGAGGTCGGCTGCCCTGTACACCCAGGCGATGCAATCTGCCTCCCAAGTGGACAACATACGCTTGGAGACAGGTAACCCCATCCTAATAGGGTCAAAGGAGACAAAGAGGTGAGTAGCCCTTCGATGCTGCCGCGTACATTCTATGTAAAAGGACAACGCCCTCTTACAGTCCAGGGTATGCAAGACTGGGAAAGAAGGTCGGAAGCACCACCTCCTGATTGAGGTGGAAAGAGGAGACCACTTTTGGGAGGAACCCAGGATGGGTCCGTAGGACCACCCTGTTCCTATAGAACCGTGTGTACGGTCTATCAGAAACCAGAGCTTGTAGTTCACTCACACGTCTGGCTGAGGTAAGAGCCACCAGGAAGAGCGCTTTCCACGAGAGGAAGCACAAATGGCAAGTAGCCATTGACTCAAATGGTGGGCGAGTCAGTTGCTGCAAGACCACGTTCAGATCCCATTCAGTCGCCGGTGGACAAACCGGAGGCTTGAGCAGAAGCAGACCTCTGAGAAATCTGGACACCAAGGGGTGAACCGACAGAGATTGTCCCTCCACCAGTGAGTGGTGTGCTGACAGAGCACTGAGGTGGACCCGAACAGAGTTAGACTTAAGGCCTAGGTCTGACAGGTGAAGTAGATACTGCAGTACTACTGGCAGAAGGCAAGAGAAAGGATCTTCATTGCACTGAGCACACCATACCGTAAACCTGCGCCACTTGAGGGCATAGGACTTTCTGGTGGACTGTCTCCTAGAGGCCAAGATCACCTCCTAAACCTCCTTAGTTAGATGTAAGAGAGCTAGCACTATCCTTTCAGCAGCCAGGCCATCAGATTGAGGGACCTGAGATTGGGGTGCAGAAGGGAACCCTGCTCTTGAGACAGGAGATCGTGTTGCAGCCCCAGAGGGAACGGGGCTTCCACCGCCAACTGTAGGAGAAGTGGAAACCATGGTTGCCTCGGCTATCTGGGGGCTACCAGAATCACAGAGGCCTTGTCCCAGAGGATCTTGAACAGAGTTCAGGCCACCAGGGGTGTGGGAGGAAATGATTACAGGAGGCCCGTAGACCAAGAGATCAGAAAAGCATCTGCTGCCATCCTCAGGGGATGTGGCTGTCTGGAGCAAAACCTGGACAGCTGACAGTTTAGTGGACTTGCAAAAAGATCGATGAATGAAAGTCCCCAGCGGAGGAAGATCTGCTGGACCACCAATGGATTCAACTGCCATTCGTGGGGCTGGAGAATCCTGCTTAGCTTGTATGCTAGGAAGTTTTCCTGAATGGATAGATAAACTGCTTTGAGAAACATGCCTTGTTTGACCGCAAAGGAGCAAAGATCCAGAGCCTCCTGACATAGGAGCCTGGAGCCTGTGCCTCCTTGTTTGTTCATGTAGAACATTGCTACTTGATTGTCCGTCTGAATTAGGACAAACTGTTGAGAGAGAGCATGGCAGAAGGTTTGCAGAGCTAAGCAGATTGCTCGCAGATCTAAAAGATTGATCTGCTGTGTGGCTTCCCAAGGGGACCACAGGCCTTGAGTGCACATGCCCTGGGGCAATGTGCACCCCAGCCCTTTAAGGAGGCATCTGTCGTCAACACCCTTGTGTGTGCTGGGCAAATCGGAGATATTGTCTGTGGTCTGGATGAATGAGGATGTGAGTGTAAGCATCCTTTAGATCTAAGGAGCATAGCCAGTTTCCCTGCTGGAGGTAGGGCAGCAGTATTCCAAGGGTAAGCATCTTGAACTTTTCCCTCTCCAGAAACTTGTTCAGATTTCGCAATTCTAGGATAGGCCTGAGGCCTCCTGTTCTCTTTGGTACCAGGAAGTACCTGGAATAGAAGCCTTGCCCTTCCAGGTGGTGTGGCACTGGTTCCACCACCTGTTCCTTTAAAAGACTTGCCAACTCCTGAAGGAGGTTGTCCCTGTGCAGAGGTGGTCTTGGAGGCTCCCCTGGATAGTAGGAGGGGGGTAGCTGATGGGAATGGAGCATATAGCCCTTCTGGAATATGCTCAGTACCCAGGTATCCCCTGTGATGGCTGGCCACCTGTAGGCGTACAGGGTCAGCCGACCTCCTGTACTGAATGGAACCACCGGCGGAGGAGAGGCTATGCTGTGGGAGTCAAAAAACCCCTCCCTGCTGTGCAGGAGCCGGGGCTGGAGGCTTAGGGGTTTTCTGCCTACGGGGCCCATGCCCCTGCCCCTGCCCTTTGGCCTGCTGGCCCTGTTGGGAAGCTGGAGAGGCCTGATACTGAAGGTAGGTTTTGTAGGCAGCACCCTTCCTCGGGGAAAAAGGGCTTCTTCCCCGAGCCCTTCTTTTTCTGAGAAGGGGCAGAAGTCTTTCTGGACAGCCTTGTCTCAGTCTTGATTTCTGCAGCCTTTTCAGTCATGGGCTTGCCGAACAGGTTGTCACCTCGGCAGGGGACATCGACCAACTTGTCCTGCACCCATGACTCCAGGTCCGATGACTGTAGCCAGGCCTGACGGCGTGCACCGATGCCAGCCGCGGCTACCTGGGCCAAAGCCTCGAAGCCATCATAGGCTGCTCGAGAGAGAAACTTCGAGCACTCTCAGATCCCTGTAGACAAGGCTTTGAACCTCTGCAAGGGTTCCTCGGAGAGACCAGATGAGGACCCGGCAATCTCCTTTACCAGGTCCTGTACACTGTTCCCTCTAAGCTGTGCGCATGTGCGCGCGCACACACCTCGCCGAGTGAGCGCACATACTTTACAACAGAGCGCACAAAAATTACAGCTCTGATTCTGATACAAAACACAGACGTCTTAAAATTTAAAAGTTATGATTGTAATTACTAGAAATTTCCCGCTTCATTTAGTAATCATCTATTTTCATTTAATTTGATTAAAATCAATGTGGTGTACATACTGTATTCTGACGTGTAGTCAAATTTTAAAGTATATAACTCTGAGTGTCGTTATGTGGCGCACAAAAACTTAACCTTCCTTCAAAAGCTGCACACAGCTGATATTTTATGCGCACACAGCCTACAGAAAATTAGAGGGAACATTGGTCCCGTAAGTACATGCCCATGTACAGCTGGTAGGTCTGGGCACGGCAAGATAGCATAGAGCCCTGGAAGCACTTTCTACTGAGGTCATCCAGGTTCTGGGCCTCCCGGCCGGGAGGCACCGAGGAGTGCATCTTTTGACTTTTGAGCCTGTGCATGGCTGATTCCACAACCATGGAGTTGTGCAGTAGCTGCGCCTTTTGGAACCCAGGGCTCTTACAGACTCGATAAATGGAATCAACCCGTTTGCCTAAGAACTGGCGCCGAGGCCGGTGCTTCCCACATACGGAAGAGCAGCCGTTCCAGCATCAGAGGAACCGGAACAGTAAAGGCTTCCTTCAGAGGAAAGTCATACTGGAGGGCATCGAGCTCTTCGGCTCAAGCTCCTCCTCGGCCTCTGCTGCGAATGCCAAAGCCTTGGTCATGACCCTGACGATGTCCGAGAACCGGGTATCCTCTGGAGAGGACCTTCTCTGAAGCTCGGACTCCGGGGAGTCCAACGGGATGCACCGACTCCGCGTCCTCCTTCTCCCATGCTGACTCCTCCGAGTCGTCGTCGAGCGGCTCTGGCCTTGTAGGCCTTGATGCCATCCGCCCCAACGCCGAGTGCACCGGCGTCGACAACCTTGGCCCCGCACGGGAGGTTGAGGGAGACCTTGGCTGAGGATCGACTCGAGACCTGATTGACTCGAGGATCACCTCGGCCTCCGGGGTTGACTTAGATGTCGAGGTCCTGGTGGTCGGGGCAGATGCACCAGTCAGACCAGCGATCAGTACCCGCTGCTGCTCCATGAAGGCAGCCAGGCTGCTCTCCAGGGCCGTCAACCTGAGACCGAGCTCAGGAGACTCCGCAGCCCCCGACTTGGGTCCTGACGGCATCGGGCCCGACGTCGGTTCTCCTGGAGGAGAGTCTACGAGGACAACAGATGTTATTTATTTATTTTATTGCATTCATTTATATACTGCGCTATTCTGCATCAGTGCGGTTTACATGGAACAAACTTAAATTACATTGAACAGGGCACTATAACTTGGAGATAACTATTTTACAGGGAACATGGGCTATGGAGGGTTAAGTGGCTTGCCCAAGACCACAAGGAGCACCTGTGGGACTAGAAACCCCAGTCCTTCCGGACCAAGGTTGCTGTCCTCTAGTGGGATTTGAACCCCTAACCTTCCGGCCTGAAGTACCTTGCCCCTACCACTAGGCCACTCCTCCACTCCAGGGTCCTGACTCGGGGACTCCGGCTCCAGGCGAGACAGTTTGGTCGGCTGCTCCGACTCCGAGAGCCCGGGACAGCAGTCAGGGCTGCGCGACCTGGCCCTCGAGGATCCAGGTGCCTCCACCGACGACGCCCTCACTAGCTGCTTCTTCCTTTTGTGCTCCCGGGCGGGAGACCCCCCTCTCAGAGGACCCACAATGGAGCTCGGGGTCAGTATCCCGAGATGTCGAGGCCTCTGACGAAGTCCAGGCCCGGCCGGACGCGGACTCCAAAAAAATTCTTTCACGTTGATGCTGACGGCTCCGAAGCGCCTTCTACGACATCTTGCCGCACGGGCCACAGACCAGCGGGTCGGTCAGGCCTGAAGCATCGGAGACAGCAGTCGTGGGTGTCGGTGAGAGACATAAGTTTCTTACACCGATCACGCTTCTTAAACCCGCTGGCAGCCATTGGGGGAAAAAGGGCCCCTGCAAGGTCAAAAGACAGGGCTGCCAGTGAAAATTAGAGAAAATGTGCGAATGCTAGTCACAAAGGACAAAAAACAAAAAAGAAGATCTGGGCTCGATACCGGTGTACTGAGCCAAGGCAGGATGGGGAACCAGCATCGAACCGGATAAGTGGACGCAAAAAATAGCAGAAAAATCAACTTTTTACTGGGTGACACGAACTATGTCCGTTGGGCTCCGCGGAAAAATAAAGACTGAGCAAGATGGCACCCTTGGGCGGGGAGGGAACCGCGCATGCACGCTGCATTGCCAAAGGCTTTCTTTGAAAGCTGGGGAAATGCTCCGCATGAGGGCTCCGTCGGCACCAACGTCACCCATATGTGAGGACTGACTTCCTGCTTGGTCCTGGAGAATAAGTTAATTTCAGTTCATGATTGTTACTATGTTTAATTTATTGAAATGTCTGTTTTAATAAATTTCAAACACAGTAAATTTATGCAAATAAGGCCCCATGGATATGAAAATATTCATGCAATGAGGTCCCACAATGAGTCACCACACATGGCCCCACTTTACCCTTCGGCTGCCCCTGATCTGGACTAACTGTCGTCAGATAGGATTCTGATCTCATACTTCTTGTATTCTTATATTTTTAATGTAAAAAGACTTACATGAATGGCAAAAGGATCAAAAATAGAAGTGAAGGAAAATCCATGTTCCAATGGTGCTGTTTCTTCACGAAGCAGGCCTCTGCAGCACCGTCCTTCATTGGTTTCACTCCTTTCTCTCTTCTAGGTCCTTTTCAGTTCTCTCTGCCTCCTCTTCCTCAACTGCCTCTACACCTACTCCCCTGCTTTGTGGTGTCCCCCAGGGCTCTGTTCTGGCTCCCCTCCTCTTCAATGTCTTCCTTACACCCCTCTCTCTACTGGTCCAACAACACGGGATTTCTGCCTTCTATTATGCTGATGACCTCCTTCTTCTATACCACACCTCTCCCCTTTTCCCTGACCTCTCCCCACTGAATACCTGTCTCACTGCTGTAGCCCACTGGCTTATCACCCACTGCCTACACCTTAATCTTACTAAGACCCTGGCCATCTGGTTCTCACGTGATGGTAACCCCCCTTCGGCTTCCCCCTCCTTCTCTGGTTCCCCCATTCCCTTAGTCTCCACCTTTTCATTACTTGGGTGTCCTCTTCGACCCTGGCCTCATCTTTCGGGATCACATTGCTCACGTCTCAAAGACCTCGTTCTATTTTCTGCGTCAGATTCGTGCCATTCGCCCCTTTCTCTCTTCACAGGCTCTCACTACCCTCCTTCTTTCCTTGGTTATATCTCGCATCGATTTTTGCAACTCCGTCATGTCTGGTCTCCCCGCTTCCCAATTACAACGCCTTCAACGTATTCAAAACACTGCTGCCCGGCTCATCTTTCATGCATCTATCCGTGATCATATCACTCCTCTCCTCATCCGTCTCCACTGGCTCCCTGTCAAGTTTCGCAGTCATTTCAAAATTTTGGTCCTTCTCCACCGCATCCTCCACACCCACTCCCTCAATATCTAGCTGACTTGGTTCACTTTCATAATCCAACCCGTTCCCTACGCTCCTTTCACCTGAATCGCCTGCATCTCCCCTCACCCACTTGTGCCCGCCTTCAATCCACCCGTTCCTCTGCCTTTTTCTTCCTTGCTCCCGCCCTGTGGAACTCCCTCCCCTCTTCTATCCGCCTCGAACAAGACCATGCCACCTTTAAGAACCGCCTTAAAACTCAACTCTTTTCCCTTGCCTTCGACCTTCCTGAACCTCCCACATGACTTTGTCTCCCCTTCTCCCTCCCCTCACTCTCCCCTCTCTCGTCCTGTTGTACGAATCTGCCTAGTTTGCTTTCCTATCAACAGATGTAACTTCTTTTCCTTTTTTTCTTTTCCTCTCACCTCATGGTGACCATTATAATTTGAACTCTGTAAACTGCTATGATGTTCCTTATGTTTAGCGGTATATTAAGTTAATAAACCATAAACCATAAGAGTGAATCTGAGATAGTAAGTATAAAACATCGGCTCTCTGGTAGTCTGAATCTGGTAACCAAGTGAATTGGGTGATCCTTCCATATTACTGGCCTGCATCAACACAACCTCACTGAGACCAGCTAGACCTGAGGTTTCTAATTTTCAAGGGGAAGTACATAAAAAATATCACTTTAAAAATGCTATGAATACGAACTACACATGAACACTCGCACCTACTTTTGCTACACCTGAAGATCTGAAACTGAATTCTATGTTCATGTGTTTCCTCCTCCGACCTAACACTCCTGGGCACGACTCCTCTGGGCAAGTGAAAGTCTGCATGTTATAGAGCATTGTTCACACTTTCAGATATATTAACAGTGGCCAGTTTTCAGACATGTGAGTTTATTCAAAAATTCTTCCCGTTATTCTCTTCTTCATGGTCAGAACATGGGGAAAGACTGACATCAAGTCTGCTGTGCTCCTTTCCTTCCAGGTGACCAGAGTGATCACAAGTTGGCTCTGAAGAATATCGCCAGTATGGTGAAACCTGGCGGTGTCTTGGTGATTGACCATCGGAATTACGATTACATTCTGTCATCAGGCTGTGCTCCTCAGGGAAAAAACATCTACTATAAGGTAAGTAAAGGACCTCAGCCTTGTGCAGAGTAATTTTATAGCAAATCACCTATAGGTAATGGTAAAGAAGGTGTCTATTTTGTAAAGACACTAAGGGGCAAACTGGCAGAAATCAAGGCTAGACTGAATCCGTAGACATTTATGGCTGATTGCACACGTATGCTCTTATGTGCATACTTCATAAACAAAACTAGATACATAGACAATCTATGCCTAAGAACACCAAAATATATTTTTGTTTTTATTATACTAGACCATTATAATTTCAAGATGATAAATTTTGTAGGACCCCCTTGTCAAGAGGGTCGGTCCTGGTCCTGGTCATGTGGTGAAGCTGGTGCAGAACAAAAAGAAAAACCCAAAAGCCAATGCGCGTAGTTTGCCTTGCTGTTGCACCACTTACACGGGGCAACAGTTATTCCTGTGGCTTTGCACACTCTGGATTTGGAGTTTTAAACACTTTTCTTGAGCCCCAGCTCTGCTTCTCTTAAGGTGGACTTGGGATATCTCATAAAAACCCCTGTAGTCCATTCCAGTCTCCTGGGTATAATGACCATATTAATGGGCCAAGTTATTGAGCACTGTCCCTTGTGGCCTTCTCTGTACGCATCTTCCTGTTGCTGTCATAGTGCCACTTCCCCTTCCAGGTCCATCCTTTGCTCATCGCCTCTGGGTAGAGAGAGTGACTTGGGAAACCCTTTGAGTTACAAGTGAGCACTTGGTGGCCAGCTACCATGATCCCAGGGACTATACTCTCCCTCTCTGTGTAAATCTATGGGTTAGACACAGGGGCGCGGCCCAAGGGGGGTGCGGGGCCATGTGCAGAGACTCGATGCGGGACCTTATTTGCATAAGGGCCTCGTTTGCATAAATATTTGCATAATGTTACCATACACTAACTTTTAGTAAACATGCCTCTTAATGAGTGTATGGATAAAGAAAGACTAAAAGATTTCTACATTACTATAATCCAGTGCCAACCGCCAGGCACATTAGGAACTACTACAAACGCTGCCCATTTAGAACCCATAGCAAACCCACCGTATCCTAACAGCACTACCAGGACTGACAAAGCACCATACCCTACCTATCAAAAGGCAACACTGCAAATATTAAACAAATACATTTCAGAGAACAATACATGACCTACTGGGGAAAGAGAACAAGTGGCAATGTCAAATAGGAATTACATAAACAGAAGACCTCAGCTCAGTTACACATGCAGAACATAGACCATCACCAAACAAGGAATCACAATTTAGAAACAGGAAGACAATAATTAAACTGGGAACCCCAAAACCCAGACTTGGAATGTACAACACCACTGTAGAAATAAAACTATAAATTAATTTCCTCTTGTACTAATTAAAGCACAGATATTAATGATTCACATTTCCCAGAGCTGACATATTCCAGTTAATAAATTCAAAATAAAGAGATATTTTTCTACCTTTTGTGCTTTTTTTTTTTCAGTTGCAATTGCTTCAGCCACTTTCTTCTGGTTTCTTCGTGTCTTCTGCTAACTCCATCATCTGCTGTCCATTTGTCTTTTCTTCTCTCTTCTAGTTTATTTCCATTCTCTCTCTACATCTGCTTTAACATACTAATCTTTCTCCTTTTGCTCTTTCCTCATTCCTATTTCATCCACTCAAATTTTACCCCTCTATCCCCACTTACACTCCCAATACCCGGCCAATTGAAGATATTTCTTCCCTCCCACACAAAATATTTTTCCCCTCTCCATTTCACTCTCCCGCCCCATCCCATTCTAATCCTCCCCCAACATCAGCTCCCTTCTAGTTCCAGCCCCACCCAGCATCCACTCCCTTCTAGCCCCCGCATCAGCCCATTTCCAGTCCTAGCCCCCCAATCAGCCCATTTCCAGTCCTATCCTAGCCCCACCATCAGCCCATTTCCAGTCCTTATCAGAGTCCCTCCATCAGCTCATTTCCAATCCCAGCCCCCCATCAGCCGATTTCTAGTCCTTTCCTAGCCCCACCATCAGTCCATGTCAAATCCTAGCTCCCCTCCACTCAGCCCATTTCCAATCCAAGCCCCCAATGAGCCTTCCAGTTCTAGCCCCTCCATGAGTCCATTTCATTCCAAGCCCCCCCCCCAACAGCCCATTTCCAGTCCTATCCTAGCACCTCCATCAGCCCATTTCCTGTCCTAGCCCCCCCCACTCAGACCATTTCCAGTCCCATCCTAGCCTCACCATCAGCCCATTTCCTGTCCTAGCTCCCCCCCACTCAGCCCATTTCCAGTCCTAGCTCCCTCCCCTCACAGCCCATTTCCATTCCAAGCCCCCCTCCTCATCAGCTATTTGCAGTTCAAGTCCCCCGTTCCACTCAGCCCATTACCAGTCCTAAGCCCCCCATGAGCCCACTTCCAGTCCTAACCCCCATCACCCCATTTTCAGTCTTAGCCCCCCCATAGCCCATTACCAGTCTTAGCCCCCCCATAGCCCATTACCAGTCTTAGCCCCTCCATAGCCCATTTCCAGTCCTAGCCCTCCATCAGCCCATTACCAATCCTAGCCCCCCCATCAGCCCATTTCCAGTCCTAGCCACTCCCCATAGCCCATTTCCAGTCCTAGCCCCCCCATCAGCCCATTTCCAGTCCTAGACTCCCCCCAGCCCATTACCAGTCCTAACCCCCTCCCCCATCAGCCCAGGGAAACTAAAAGAAAAAACAAACTTGCTGCTGCTGCCGCTGCCATGGCAGCAGCAGAATCAAGTGTCTCCCGTGGGGCCCCCGCCCACCCAACAGAGCCCTCCCTCGATCACTCTCCTCGGTGCGGTTTTCAGAGCCGTGAAGGGGACTCTTTCCCTCTCGTGGTTCTGTTAAGCCGGCTGGGGCTGATGGGAAACAGGAAATGCCTGTTCCCATCAGCCCCAGCGGAACAAAAGCAGCAGAATCAGGACCAGTCCTAGGGCAAGTGGTAACTTCAAGTGTGTCTTAGAATCTTTTAACTGGCATGTGCGTCCCACTAGAGTCTCATCCCTTAACATCTTTATATTGAAAGAAAAGTTTTACCTCTGCCTGATTTATATCTTGATGTTATTTTACTGTTTCTGTCATATCTTATATACTGTGTGAAACACCCAGCATCACAGAAATAATAATATGAACACAAGTATCAGACCTAATAAAAAAAATTCCCAAACACAAAGTGGGGCATCTTCAGCGGCGGTGACCAGTCCGAGTAAAGCAGCTGGCTGTCACCACTTTAAATTTAACCCGGAGATTCGATGCCAGATTGCCCAGATAGCATTTTAGCTATCCCATTCCCATCTCTGACTCCTTTCTCAGCTCCCAGGATTCTGTTCACTTTCCCCAAACACAGATCCTGGCTTCTGCCACCCTCCACTTCCCATTCCCAGGTTCCTGAGATTCTACCCTTCCTTCCTCACCTTACAATACAGGCCTCCAAATTCTTTATTTTTTTGAAAATCAAAAATTGTGGCAATATTTTTCAGGGTATAAAATACTATCAAACAGATCTGTTTAACCCTACTCACAGCAGATAGATATTATTTTAAAATTCATCTTTTGTTGGACTCTGCTCTAGAAACCACCTATAGTGGTTTCATTCATTCACTCGATTCCTTTTACCTACATACACTTAAAATAACAATCTTAGTCTGTTCATGCAGAACTTCAACCCATTGCTTCAGCTCTTTCAGTGTTCCTTCATCGACACCCATCCTTTTCAGCATCCCAGCTCAATAACATATAATCAGTCTTTGGAACTCATTGCTGGAGGATGTGGCAAAAGCAGGTAGTGTAGCTGGATTTAAAAAAGGTTTGCACGCCAAAGCATAACCACACTTGCACAAAGTTACCAGTCCAGAGAGAGGTGTATAACAAGTTTTATTGCAGAAGATTATAAGAGCCACTACCCGACACAGCCGTGTTTCGGCACCGCCTTCATCAGGGGTTTTGGCCTATACTAGGGATACACATAAAACAAATTAAAAGCAGTTTTAGTAGATAGGGAGTGGATGATGGAAGTGAAAGCAGTGGATATAGAGCTGATAACATGGGCCGGTATGGTTGGAACTCCAACGGAAACATCAAGGGGGTATAAAATTCTGGAGATTAAACAAGAGTTTATTAAAATGAAAAGAGGTGGTAGAAGATGTCAGGGCAGCACATTACCCCAGAATAAACAATTTAGACACTTAGATAAGGACACCTTCCTGAAAAACATACCTTAACTAAAAAAAACCCCCACTAAATCTCAATTTTGCCCTAAACAATTGGAATACCGCAATACAAAATGCTGCAACACCTGCAAATTCACACGTAAAAATGACTTAGACTGTCTGAGAAATGGTGCTCACATGAACTAGCAAAAATGAAAAAAGAATTAAGGAAATATGAGCATAAATCTACTAAAACCATAGAAGATAAACTCCTCTACATGACTCCCTTTACAATTACAAAGAAGCAATTAACAATGTAAAGAAGGACTACCACACTAAAATCTTTAATAAAGCCCTCAATTGCCCGAGAGAACTCTTTGAAATCTCCATATCATTAACCAAAACATAAACAAAATGAAGCAAACAATATTAGCATAAAGCCTCAAATACTAGCTGACCACTATGCAAACTAAAAAATAAGAACATAGAAGAGACTACTCACTCCCCTAAGCCTCTCACAAACCATAACACGTGGCAAACTTTCTATCTAATAGACCAAAAACAACTTACAAGCGCAATCACAAAACTTACCACCACCACCTCCCCTCTAGACCCCTGTCCTGTGGCCTGGATTAAGGCAACAAAGTGAACTAGCTTCTTACCTCCTCCATATAGTTAACCAATCCTTCACCAAGGAATCATGCCAATTGATCTTAAACTCACTATGATTCGGCCAATCCTAAAAAATAAATTCCTCAATAAGGAAAACCTTAGCTCATATAGGCACACAGCTAGTACACCATTCGTATCTAAAATAATTGAGAAGGTTGTCCAAACACGACTTCATAGACCTAAACGCTCCACTAGACGACCAACAATATGGTTTCCGCCTGTACCATGGTGTCAAAACACTCTTACTAGCTCTATTTGACACACTCGTACGTGGCATGGATGACATCAAACAGGCGTTTATTAATGTATTCTTAGACATCGCCTCCGCATTTGACAATGTTTAACCACAACATCCTTCTCACAAGACTAGACCAAATTGGAATAAAAGGAACAATCTTCCAGTGGTTTAAATCATATATCTCTGACTGCACCCAACAAGTACGACAAGAAAAAAGAAACATGACAGCAACAATCCCCTTTTTCCCTTTAGAGATCCTCTGTGTTTGTCCTATGCTTTTATGAATTCAGATACTGTCGTCATCTCTACTACCTCCACTGCGAGATTTCCATGCATACAATACTCCAAATGAGGTCTCACCAAAGATCTATA
Organism: Ichthyophis bannanicus; assembly: GCA_033557465.1. NCBI lineage: Eukaryota > Metazoa > Chordata > Amphibia > Gymnophiona > Ichthyophiidae > Ichthyophis > Ichthyophis bannanicus. The sequence continues at coordinate 73,914,420 of CM066033.1, forward strand.
CAGAGGCACAAACACCTCCTTTCTTCTGCTGTCCATTCCTCTCCCTATGCACCCAAGCATTCCTTCTAGCTTTCACCATCGCCTTTTCTATCTGTTTAGCTACTTTAAGATCATCAGACACAATCATGCCTAGGTCCCGTCCTCCTTTTGTGGACTGAAGTACTTCACCCCCTATACTATACTGCTCCATTGGGTTGCTGCAGCCCAAATGCATGACCTTGCATTTTTTAACATTAAATCTCAGCTGCCAAATTCTAGACCATTCTTCAAGCTTAGCTAGATCCCTCCTCATGTTATCTATACCACCTTGGTATCATCTGCAAAGAGGCAAACCTTATCCAACAGCCCTTCCACAATAGCACTAACAAAGATGTTAAAAAGAATCGGATTGAGGACAGATCCGTGGGGCACACCATTGTAACCTCCTTCTCCTCAGAGTGAGCTCCGTTTACCTGTACGCTTTGTCACCTTCCACTTAACCAGTTTCTAACCCAAGCAGTAACTTTAGGATCCATCCCTAGGGTGCTCAGTTTGTTTATAAGTCACCGATGTGAAACAGTGTCAAAGGATTTACTAAAATCTAAATACACCACATCTAGGGCTCTCCCTCAGTCCAACTCCCGGTCACCCAGTCAAAGACTCAATCAGATTTGTCTGACAAGACCTGCCTCTGGTGAATCCATGCTGCCTCGGATCCAGTAATCTGTTGCCCTCCAGAAACCTCACTATTTTCTCTTTCAGCAGCGTTTCCAATAATTTACTTACCACAGAGATTAAACTAACTGGCCTGTAGTTTTCAACCACATCCTTACTTCCTCTTTTGTGCAAAGGGACCACATATGTGCCTCTCTCCAGTCCCCTGGTACCATTCCCGACTCCAGAGGCACTGAAAAGGTCAGTGAGTGGAGCTGCTAAAACGTCCCCACGTTCCCTCAGTAATTTCGGGTGCATCCCATCTGGTTCCTTCGCTTTGTCTACTTTAAGTTTAGCTAGTTTCTTACGAACACAGTCTTCTGATAATTATTCAAGATACCCCTCACTTCTTTTCCTGTTTGTGGGTGTTTTCTGAGGTCCTGCTCCTGGTTCTTCATCTGTGAACACAGAACAGAAATATTTGTTAAGCAATTCTGCTTTATCCTCATCAGCTTTTACCTATTTCCCCCCTTCACCCAAGAGTCTGACAATTCCACTTTTGCCCTTCCTCTTCTCACTAACATATCTGAAGAATGTTTTATCCCCCCCCCCCTCCATTTTATTGCATTGGCTATTTCCTCTTCTTTTTGAATCTTTGCTTTCCTGACTACTTTGCTAACTTCTCTAAATTTTTCCAAATATGGATGCCTATCTTCCTCTCTCTGTGATCTCTTGTATTTCACGAAGGCCTCCCTCTTTTTCTTCTCCTTTTCAGCTACTCCTTTCAAAAACTATAGCAGTTTCCTTTTCCTTTTACCATTTTAAGAAAAAGGTTTGTTGCCCTTAAAATATGAGGGAGGAGTGGCTCAGTGGTTGGGACAGGTTACCTCAGGCCGGAAAGCCGGGTGTTCAATTCCCACATGGGGACAAGTAACTTCAGGCCGGAGGGACTGGGGTCTCTAGTCCCATGGCCACTCCTTGTGACTTTCAGCAAGCCACTTAACCCTCCATTGCCTCAGGTACACTTAGATTGTGAGCCCTTCGGGGACAAGGGAATAAAAAGTACCTGTTAGTATACATGTAAACCGCACTGATTCTAAATAGCGCGGTATAAAAAATAAATAAAATATCCCCTTTCAGTTTTGACCACTGTTTTTCTACATCCCCCAGCTAGGTATTGGCCCATCTTGGCAAAGTTAGTTTTCCTAAAGTCTAAGGCCCTCGATTCTGAATGGATTTTATCAGCCCTAGTCCTCATACTGAACCACACCATCTGCCAATCACCAGGTGCAAAATGATCTTCCACTATAACATCAGAAACACTTTCACCATTGCTAAGCACTAAGTCCAGTATTTATTTTATTTATTTATTTATTTCATTTTCTTTTATACCGCGCTATTTAAGATCAAGTATGGCCCCTTCATGTGTGGGTGCTGTTTCCAGTTGCCTGAATAGTTCTACCTGTAGAGAATCCAGGATCTCCTTACTTCTAGATGATACTGCAACAGGAATGTGCCAATCAACATCTGTCATATTGAAATACCCTATCAGTATCACTTCCCCTTTCCTAGCAATGCTGCGTATGTCTTCAATTAACTCTGTCCACCTCTTCCTCTTGTGAGGGTGGTCTGTATATCACGCCAATGCAAATAGATTTCTTTTTCCCTCTTTCTAATTTAACCCACAGTGCCTCCTCTTTTCTTTTTAAGCCCTATATTTCCATAGCTTTAATATTATTTTTTACATATAGTGCCACTCCTCCTCTCCTTCTTCCTACCCTGTCCTTTCTGAATAAAGTATACGCTGGTATAGTTACATCCCAGGCATGGTTGTCCATGAACCATGTCTCTGTTACTGCCACTAAATCAAAGTCAGCCCCATCCAATAAAGCCTCAACATCTGGGATATTAGTTCCCATGCTACGAGCATTTATAGACACTGCCTTCCAGATGTTGCTTCTTTTACCTATTTCTATATAGGTATTTACCTGAGGCCTTTCTTCACACATCCCCAACAAATCTAGTTTAAAGCCCTATTCAATAGTTTAGCCAGTCTGCAACTGAAGACACGCCGACCCTTATTGGACATATGGATACCATCTCTGCTCTGCAAACCTTGGAACAGCATCCCATGGTCCAGGAAACCAAAACGCTCTTGATATCATCCACACAGTCATGCATTCATCTCCAGGATGTAAGCTACTCTGCCTTAGCCTTTACCCTCAATGGGGAGAATTGAATAGAACACAGCCTGTGCCCCTATCTGCTTCACCCTCTGTCCCAGAGCCATAAGGTCACTTGATATGCTGCGAGGGATACCTGGCAGTATCATTTGTGCCAACACAGAAACATGACGACAGAAAAAGACCACATGGCCTATCTAGTCTGTCCTTCCATATGAACTGCTACAACAGTCCCCATTGCCGACATGGATGAGCAACACTGGGTAATAGTCAGTGGGCTTGACATACACTACCTTCAAACAGGTGCAGAGAATCCCACAAGGATCTTCCCTCTCATTGCTACTATTGAATCTATACTTCCAGCCAATCTGAATATATTCATAAAATTTAAAGTAGGATATATCTATGCAGACGATATCATGTTATACCTCCCTATAGATATAACGAACCCCACCTATCGCAAAATGTCAGCATGCCATCAAAGAAGCAGAGAACTGGTTAAACTCAACCTGCGCATCAACTTCAAGAAAACTGAAGTACTGTACACCACAAGAAACCAAAACATTACCCCCCCTCCCCCGACATTCACCATTCATGACACTGTTCTCCCAGTGAAACAAGAAGTAAAATATCTGGGAGTTACACTCGATCAGTCTCTCAGAATGACATCACATATAAAGCAGACAACTAGAACCATATTTTTCAAATTAAGGATCATACAGCACCTAAGACCACTACTTGACATCCATCAGAGCTAGATTGCATAGCCAGTGTGGACCTCCACACAGCTAAGCTATCAACCTTAAACCTTATCTCTGCTGGTTTCTTGAATTTAACTGTGGTTATACTTTAAGATTTTGGGATATTGCTAATATAGATTTTAACTGTTGGTTAAACATTAACCTTGGGGATATTCTGACTGCCTGCTTTCCTTGAGTAGCTTTAAATCAGATATCTGAGTGGGCCCACGGTTCAGGTAAAACCAACTGGCCAGGGACACTTAAGTTCCCGCCCACCCACCCCAGGGGCTGCATTGCCTATATAGTGGCAGAATACGTTGCCAGCTATCCTTTTTAATTTGGGTTACACTCACATTTTCTTCTTCTTCTTCCTCTTCTCCTTCTAGGACTGCTTAATCAGCATGTCGTATATTCAGTGCAATAACTGTGGTACGTTCATTCCAAGATGAATCATTTGGAGCCTTGTCCTATGTGCCTCAGATCAGCTGCCATGCATAAAGAATTGACTCTATTAAGGGATGACCTAGCTGCCATGCACAAAGAATTGTCTCTACTGAGGGAGGAACTGGCTGCAATGAAGCACACCTCTTCTAGGATACAAACCGATTCTTTGTGGGAGCAGTGATGGACTTTGTTCAAACACCCCAGGAACAAATGGATCACAGTGGGCTCTGGTAGATTGCATCCTGTAATGCAGAAACACCCTGTACATCATGAGATATCACTGCAGAATGTCTTCTCTGCTTTGGTTAATGAGGTGGCCCAATCCAGGAAAGCTGAAGGGCCCTTAAATGAAACAGTCAATGCCCAATCTCCTGATAAAGCACTAAAAAACTCAAGGAACAGAAAACTACTACTACTTGGTGATTCCATCATCAGAGACACCAACTTGGGAACACAATTCAAAGGAGACAAGTTAGTCAAATGCTTCCCAGGCTATTCAGCTAGCAAAAATACAAACCAAATTGTTGATGTCCTTAGCGCTGAAAGAGAGCACTCCAAAATCGATGTCATCCACTTGGGTACAAATGACCTGGCTAGAAACAGTGCCACTACAGTTCAGAGGGACTTTCAAACTCTGGGGGAGAAACTAAAGCCCATTGTTAACACTGTAGCATTCTCAGAAGTTCTACCTGTTCTTGGTAAGGGGACAGAAAGGCTACATTGCATAAACAGCTTTACCGCATGGCTCCAGAACTGGTGCAAAGAGGAAGGATTCAGATTTATAGGTGACTGGAGAAACAGATGGACCAACAAGAGACTGTACTGTGCTGTGCTGATGGACTACATCTCTCTGTCACAGAGAAAAGAATCCTAAGTGAAAAATTCAGGCAGTAAGTGGATATGCATTTAAACTAGAAAAAGGGGGTGACTGATGGGGAAGGTCAAGTTCTGGACGTCACTCCCTGCAAAAGCAGAACAACATCAGAAACAGCCACACTTTTAAACCACACATCAAAAACAAGTGGGAAGAAGTGGGCAGAACAAAATCAATGCAAAATACACATAAGCCAGTTAAATGCTGGAAAGCAATGAGCACAAATGCTCGAAGCTTAACCAACAAAGCTCCGGACCTGGAAGCCTTATTGGTGGAAATGGACTTGGACATTGTGGCCATTACCGAAACATGGTTTAATGAATCGCATGATTGGGATATAGCCATAGCTGGCTATGATCTATTCAGAAGAGACAGAGTAAATGGAAAAGGAGGAGTAGACGCCTTGTATGTCAAAAGCAATATTAGAGCTACTGCAATGCATGGGGAAATGAAGCAGCTTTCTGGATTGTGTTGGAAAGAGGAGATGGCACTGTCATCCATACTGCTATAGTCTACAGACCTCCAACTCAAATTGAAAAGCTAGATAACAAATTGATTACAGATATTGCCAAGATAGCCACAAAGGGGGAAGCAATCATATTGGGTGACTTCAATCTACCTGATGTGGATTGGATTACTCCTTCTGCAAATCTAGAAAGAAGCTAAACAATTGTGGATGCTCTCCAAGATGCGTTACTTAGACAAATGGTGATGGAACCAACCAGGGAAAGCTCAGCGCTGGATTTAGTGCTCACCAATGGTGATAGCATGTCGAATGTCTGGGTGGGTGCCCCTATGAGCAACAGCGATCATCACACGGTGTGGTTTGAGATAAAAGCCAAGGTGCAGTCCAATCATAGCAAGCTCAAAGTCCTAAACTTCAAAAACACTGAGTTCAATAAAATGGCCGAGTACCTAAAGGAGGAGTTGAAAGGGTGGAAGGAGATAAGGGAAGTGGAATTGCAATGGGCTAAACTAAAGGAGGCAATAAAAGCAGCAACAGATAAATATGTAAGAAAAGTAAATAAAAACAAGAGGAGAAGGAAACCTATTTGGTTTTCCAAAGAAGTGGCTGCTCAAATAAAGGCAAAAAACACAGCTTTCACAAAATTCAAAAGCTTGCAAACAGAGGAACACAGAAATGAATACAGGATCAAACTCAGAGACAAAAAGAGAAATAAGGATAGCAAAGTCAAAGGCAGAGGAAAAGATGGCTAAAGATGTGAAGTGTGGCAACAAGATTTTCTTCAGGTATATTCGGGAAAGGAAGAAGATCAGAGGTGGAATTGCAGGACTCAGACGTGCTGGAAAAAAACTCGTGAAAAGTGACATTGAAAAAGCGAAATTGCTAAACAAATACTTCTGCTCTGTTTTTACTAAAGAAAATCCTGGAGAAGGACCACCTGTGACTCCCAAATATGAAAATGGGAATGAAGTAGATACCACACCATTCACAGAAGATGAGGTGTTAGAACAACTTGCAAAACTGAAAGTGGACAAGGCCATGGGACAGGATGGGATACATCCTAGGATACTGAAAGAGCTCAGAGAGGTTCTTGCAGGACCGTTAAAGTATGTTTTCAACAGATCCTTGGAAACAGGAGAAGTTCCTCAAGACTGGAGAATGGCTGATGTCGTACCTCTACACAAAAGTGGTGACAGGGAAGAAGTGTCAAACTACAGGCCCGTGAGCCTTACCTCGGTGGTGGGAAAAATAATGGAGGTGCTCCTGAAAGAGCGAATAGTGAACTTTTCTCAAAACCAACAGGTTACAAGATCCGAGGCAACATGGCTTTACTGAAGGACGATCTTGCCAAACAAATCTGATTGAGTTCTTTGACTGGGTGACCAGAGAACTAGATCAGGGGCATGTGATGGATGTCATCTACCTGGATTTCAGCAAAGTCTTTGATACTGTCCCTCATAGGAGGTTTATCATTAAACTCAGTAGTTTGGGGATGGGTCCCCAGGTGGTAAACTGGATCAGAAATTGGTTGACTGACAGACAACAGAAGGTGATGGTAAATGGAGCTCACTCGGATGAAAGGAAGGTGATTAGTGGGGTGCCCCAGGGTTCTGTCCTGGGCCCGGCACTTTTCAATATATTTGTGAGTGATATAGCTGTAAGACTGAATGGAAACGTCTGTCTTTTTGCAAAGACATGAAAATTTGCAACAGAGTGGATTCCCCCGAAGGAGTGATTAACATGAGGAAAGATCTATAAAAGCTGGAAGAATGGTCTAATGCTTGGCAATTAAGATTTAATTCAAAGAAATGCAGTGTCATGCACTTGGGTAGCAGAAATCCAAGGGAAATGTACGCGATAGGGGGAGAGAGGTTGGTGTGCACGGATCAGGAGAGAGAACTTGGTGTGATTATTTCTGTAGATCTCAAGGTGGCAAAACAGTGCGACAAGGCGGTGGCAAAAGCCAGGAGGATGTTGGGCTGCATACAAAGAGGAATTACCAGCAGAAAGGAAGAGGTACCAATGCCACTGTATAAGTCACTGGGCCTCACTTGGAATACTGTGTTCAGTTTTGGAGACCGTATCTTGCAAAGGATGTAAAAAGAACGGAAACTGTTCAGAGGAAGGTGACCAAAATGATTTGGAGCCTGCGTCAGAAGCCTTATGAGAAGAGACTTGAAGACCTAAATATGTACACTCTGGAGGAGAGGAGGGAGAGGGGAGATATAGAAACATAGAAACATAGAAATATGACGACAGAAAAAGACCACATGGCCTATCTAGTCTGTCCTTCCATAACAACTACAACAGTCCACTTTTTGCCTTTAGAGATCCTCTGTGTTGGTCCCATGCTTTCTTGAATTCAGTTACTGTCCTCATCTCTACCACCTCCACTGGGAGACTATTCCACGGATCCACTACTCTTTCCGTAAAGAAATATTTCCGCATATCACTCCTGAATCTATCTCCCTTCACCCTCCTCCCATGTCCCCTCGTAGCAGAACTTGCTTTCAATTGAAAGAGGCTCTCTCCCTGAACATTTATGCCACGGAGGTATTTAAACATCTCAATCATATCACCTCTATCCCGCCTTTCCTCTAAGGTGTACATATTAAGATCCTTAAGTCTGTCCTCATATGCTTTATAATGAAGCCCATTAATCATTTTGGTAGCAACCCTCTGCACCGACTCCATCCTGTTCACATCCTTTTGAAGGTGCGGTCTCCAGAATTGCACACCATACTCCAAATGAGGTCGCACCAAAGACTTATACAGAGGCATTATCACCTCCTTTTTTCTGCTAGCCATTCCTCTCCGTATGCACCCAAGCATCCTTCTAGCTTTTGCTGTCGCCTTTTCCACCTGTTTAGCTACTTTAAGATCATCAGACACAACCACGCCTAGGTCCCGCTCTTCTTTAGTGGACAAAAGTACTTCACCTCCTATACTGTATTGCTCCCTTGGATTGCTGCAGCCCAAATGCATGACCTTACATTTTTTAACATTAAATCCCAGCTGCCAAATTCTAGACCATTCTTCAAGCTTAGCTAGATCCTTCCTCATGTTATCTACCCCTCCTCATGTTATCTACCCCCTTCATGATTCAGACCTTTAAATATTAAAGAGAAATAATGAACAAACAAACCTCTTCCAAAGACGGGGAAGCTGTAAAACTAGAGGGCATAACATGAAGCTGCAAGGTGGTAAATTGAAAGGCAATGTCAGGAAATATTTTTTCACTGAAGGGTGGTGGATGCTTGGAATGCCCTCCCGATGGAAGTGGTCAGGGCAAATACAGTGACAGAATTCAAAATGGCATGGGACAGACACAGTGGATCCCTTTACAGCAACAGGAAAAAATCAAAATAAACTGAATACTGGGCAGACTGGATGGACCATGCTGGTCTTTATCTGCCATCATTGACTATGTTACTATGATTTCAGATCCGTAGTACAAACCCTGATCACCATACACTTTGATTACTCTAATAGCCCATTAAATGGAAAACCCAAAGAGAGTATGAACCTACTTCAAATGGCATAGAACGTGACCACTGGAATCATCTGCAAAGCCCGTTTACAGTCCACATTACACCCATTTTACACAAACTCCATTGGTTATCAGTAACAAGTAGAATAAAATATAAAACCTTAATGACCGCATTCAAACTAATGAATAACATAGCACCCTCATTCCTCACAACTCAAACATCCAACAGACACAAGACCGCGAAGAGAGAGTGCACAGAACACGCTTCTAGTTCCACTGAACCTCCGCAAAACAACCCAGATCACAAGCAACAGAGCATGCTCATAGTCATCCCTCAGCAGAAAGAGTTCTTCAGGGAACATCCAGGAGGGACCACATAACGCCCATCCTGAAACAGCTTCACTGGCTCCCCATTCAAGGCAGGCTCACATTCAAAACCTTACTGCTGACTTTCAAAGCCATCAATGGGCTCTCCTCCTCATCCCTAACAGAGCTCATAAAGAGCAACCCCCCTACCAGATCCAGAAGAGCAGCAGCGGTCAACACACTAATAATCCCGAAAGAGATAACCCAGTCCACCCAGGCAACAGTAAACAGAGCTTTCAAATTCTGTGCACCTAAATGCTGGAACACCCTCCCACCTAGCATCCGGGCAATCCCTGACCTAGTCCAGTTTAGGAAAGCGTTAAAACATCACCTCTTCCTCTTGTATTACCCAGAAGAATGTACCACTACAGCCCCAGCAACTAGCTAACCGATGCAGTACAATGAATCCTCTATATTAGTTTGTCAGGATGTAAATAGTTACCCAGGTTTGACCCATGTTCATATACCGGTTCATTGTAGACACAGCTACAGAAATGTGTAAGTTTTGATGTTCTATGTAAACTGCACTGATGCGGAATAGCGCGGTATATAAGAGAATGTAAATAATAAAATAATCCCGACACTCTGGAATGCTCTTCCAGACACATTGCGTTCTATCAAAGACCTCCAGACATTCAGAAAAGAAATCAAAACACTACTAGTCATTGAACACTATGGGAGTTATAATGAGCCACGAATAGCGGGACGTCCATCCCCACTATTTGTGGCTTCTCTTGCCCTCGAATAATTTCCCCGCCAGTTGTGCGGGGAAGTTAGATGGGGGCGGGGAATGGGCAGCCCTGGGGCAGAGTCTGGGTGGGCAGTGGGCTGTCACCGGCCCTGGACATACAGGGCGAATTCTAATGTCGGTCCTGTACATCCAGAGCTGGCGAAATGTCCGGGGAAGTTATTCCACCTCCGAGGTGGAATAACTTCCCTGGATGTGTTTTTTTTAATTGCCCGGGGCACAGATGGGGGGGGCAGGTGGGCCAGTGTTTATTCCCAGCAGCCCGACCCTGGCCTTAGGAGGCCAAATCGAGGGTTGGGCTGCAGGGAATAAACCCCTTTTTCAGGCAGCTGGCATCGCAGCTTTTAAATGGAGTCACAGTGCCATGGCAACATGACACCATGGCGCCGCGGCTCCATTTAAAAGCCCTGACTGAGTTAGCCGGGCTAGACATGCCCCGCGGTATCAGAATTGTGATAACTATGGGAATGGCATATATCCAACCTAAAGCTCTCCAACCCTACTGACACCAGGTGAATTGACTCGCAACCCTTAAATGCCTTTAGTTGAACTCAGAACAGATGTGAATACTGTAAACTTGACATATGTAAAAAGCTGTAAATAGTTGTGTGCAATGTTCCACATTTGACCTTGTTCTATGTAACATGTTCGTTTATTGTAAACCACCCTTGATCTTCAGAAGGAGCAGTATAGAAAAGCATTACAAACAAATAAATAAATAAATGTGTTGAAACAGTCTCTGAGCCGCTCGGGTGCAGTCCTTGAAGTCATCTGTCTCTCTAATTCCTCTTACCCGGAAGTTACACCGATGTGCTCTATCCTCAATCTCCTCCAGCTTTTCTTGCAGCTCTTCCTGTTGGGCCTGAAGATTTGCCTGGCCCACCTCCAACTCCTACAGCCCCACCGCATTTCTATCTATGCTCTTCTCAACTAACTCCCCCCGGTGTCCTAAGGCCCCCTAATCTTGTTGAATGGTGAGCAGTGTTTTAATATCTAAGTGCATTGCTTTTAAATTGGCTTGGATCTCCTTTTTGAATGTTTGCAGCCAGCCCCTGAGTTCGGCACCCTCCGCTGCCGCGTTTCCCTCTGGCCTCTCCTCTTTGGAGCTCTCTGAGACGCTTGCCTCTGCTTCCCATGCCTTTTCCATCTCTGCTGGTGCTGCCCTCCTCTCATAGACGACTGGAAGACCTCCAGTTTCTTCTGCACCAACATCAGGGGATTTCAGCCTCACTCATTTTTCTTCGTTATGCTCTGGGGTGGTTTTTCATGCTTATTACCCGCGGGAGTCAGAAGGAGCTCAGCTAAGCTGCATCCATCGGGCTCTGCGATGACATTGGAAATCAGCAGCTCTCTATTTATATGTTTTTCTATACCACTATTTCATTAGAATCAAAACCGTTGACAAAGAACAAGAATTACATAGAACTTGGTTAACATGAAGTAAAGCATTGAATTACATGGAACTTAGTAAACATTAACTAATATTTATCAAATAGAGACATCTGTATTATCAGGTATAGAAGGGGGCAAACAGGTTTGCAGATTATTTACATAGCGATGGGAATATGGAGGGAAGTGCAAGGTAGGGTAGAAGCTCTGCGATTATCTAAGCACATGTATGTACATTAACAGAGGAGAAGTATCATGGATAGGACAAAGGAATTTGGGATTTTGGATTCATGTTGGGCTGGTATTTGGGGTTGAACATTCTTTCCCAAAGTGCTCCATAAATAGATGAGTTCTGAGTTGCTTCCAATAGGATGTGAGGTCTGATATGCTTCTTAGTGAGTTGGAGAGGGAATTCCAAAGTATTGGTGTGTAGAGCAAGAATGCTCTCCGGCATGTCAATTGGTTACTCTTTCTGATTTCAGTGGGTATTATAAGTGTATTCTGCAAGTTGGTTCATCTTTCTCTGTTATTTGGTGTCATTTGCAAGACTGATTCTACATGTGTGGCTGTTGTGTAATGCCTTGAATGTGATTAGTACTTTGAATTTGACTCTGCTAGCTATTCGAAGCCAGTGTAAGATTGGAGTAATGTGGTCATATCTTGGTGCCTTCTCGATGATCCTTGCCGAGTGTGGAGGACCATCTGGGGCTTGCTTTGAAAGACTCTGCAAGATGCTATTGCAAAAGTCAAAGTGGGGGAATATCATCGCTTGTAGTACTATACAGAAGTTCTTGGGATCTAGTAGGGGCCGCAGGTGTTGCATAATCTTCATCTTCTAATAGATAGCTCTTGTATTGGCAGTGTATGAGGATAGGTTCAACTTGGAGTCCAGTGTTATTCCAAGGCACCTGACATCTTGCTTGACTAGCTGCTAGTTTTATGGTTGTCAGTGAGGGGAAGGATTTTTCTTTTGTTATGAAAAGGACTTTGGTTTTGCTATGGTTTATTGACAAATTGTGAGCTGTAAGTCACTGGGTAACTTCATCGATGCAGGTGATAATCTGTTTAAGGTTTGGATTTCTAGTATAACATCACGTCGTCAGTGTAGACATTGTAGTATATGTTGTCTTTCTTGAAAATGTTGCAGACTGGCTTTACAAGGTGTGACAAAAAAAAACAAGATTGTGGCAGCCACGCCCATGACTCAATGCCAATTGGCTAACCGCTTATGTCACTAGGTTGTGCAACATCTCGCTACTATTCTGCTGTAATATTTTTCAACTCTCTCACTCTTTTTCTTTTCCAGGTTTTTTTGTAGCACACTGCTCCATCGCTTTGTCACGCAACTGGAGGTGGCAGAAATATGGAGCAAAGAATCAACTTGAAATTTCTGGTTAAGTTGGAGAAGGGCCCAACTGAGTGTCTCCAACTTTTCCAAAAGGCTTATGGAGAAGATGCAATGTCAAGGCCGTGAGTCTTCGAGTAGCACAAACGCTTCAAGACTGGCTGCGAGGAGGTGGAGGATGACCCCAAGTGAGGATGGCCTTCCACGATAGATGGCTGAGAACATTGACAGAGTGAACCAGCTGGTGTGGAGTGATCGCAGATTGACGATGCGGATGATAGCTGAGGAGCTCAGCCTGAACAGGGAGTCAGTGCAGATCATCTTGGTGCAGGAGCTAGGAACGTGGAAGGTGTGCGCCAAGATGGTGCCCAAGCTTTTATCGGACGACCAGAAGGAGCACTGGGTCAATGTTTGTTGAGACTTGCTAGAGAAGATCAGAGAAGATCCAGAGTTTGTTGTCTGAGTCATCACAGGAAATGAGACTTGGGTCTGAAAGCAAGAGGCAGAGCCTGCAGTGAAAGACTCGACTGTCACCCAGACCCAAGAAGGCGCACAGGTCCAAATCAAGGATCAAGGTCATGCTGATTGCATTCTTCGATCAGAAGGGAGTAGTCCAGCAAGAATTTGTGCCTGAGGGTCAGACAGTCAACCAGCACTTCTACCAGCAGGTCCTCAATCGCCTCTATGACTGGGTTCACCACAGCAGGTGGGCTCTGTGGAGAGAAGTTGTGGCTGCTCCACTACAACAATGCGCCAGCAACACTACGCTCAGTGGGAGGCAGTTCTTGGCCAACAAACAGATCACAGCTCTCGACCACCCTCCTTATTCCCCAGATCTTGCCCCATGCAACATCTGGCTCTTCCCCAGGCTGAAGACTGTGCTCAAAGGAACTCATTTTGCCTCTGTAGAAGAGATCAAGGCCCCTGTGATGAGGGAGCTGAGGGACCTCAAGGAGGAGGTCTTTACCAAGTGCTTGTGTACAGGGCAGAAGCAAATGCAGAAGTGCATTAACTCTGGGGGGGCTTTGAAGGGGACAATGTGTGATTTCTCTGTTGATTTTGTAATAAAATATTTATGGGACAGTCTCATTTCTTTTTTGTCACACCTCATATATATTTTAAATAGTAATGCCGATAGGGCCGAGCCTTGTGGGATTCCCTGTACTTGCTTGTATGGGGTTGATGAGTCGTTGCCTTATTTTTACTGTTGCATTCAGTCTGTTAAATAAGATTTAAAACAGAATTGTACAGTTCCATTGATGCCAATCTGCTGAAGTCCTTGTTATCAGAAGCCTGTGGCTGATGGCATCAAAGCCGCAGCAATATCCAGAAAGAAAAATATGAAAGTTTGCTTTGGCATTTGGATTCCTTTTATTAGGTCATAAAGATGTCATGAGGGTCTCAACTCAGAGGTGAGGCTTATATCCGTGCTGCTGCAGATCCTGGGCTGTATGAGTATCCCATAGCTGCTTTTGGACCACCTTTTCAATTATTTTTGCTATAAAAGGGAGGCTTGATATCAGTCTATGTGATGTTGGGCAGTTTTACTAGCTTAAGGGGTGTAGGCATGTAACCCGTATATAATGATGTATGGGGTTACCATAAGAAAGCATCCATAAAGACTGTACTATACTTCATATATTAATCAAGATATTGTATTGTGTAAAGGAGGGAGGAAGCACATGTAGGTTATAAGAAAAGAAAAGAAGAATTATACTAGATGGTTTCCATTCAACCTTGCTTGTCAGTAACGCAAGGGAACCTGCTGTATCTGAAAGAGAAACCATTGATACACTATATCGTTAAAATTTAGAAACAAAGATAGGACAGACCAGGATAAGGCACAGCCTATCAATTTATGGGCTCGATATTCAAAAGGCCTTTACACTGGTTACAGCCCAGTAAACCGTGTAATGCCTTAGATAGGGATATTCAACGGCACCTATATGGTTAGTGCCATTGAATATTCCCATCTAAGTCCTCTATACACCCCAGTGCCATTTGGTTAGCAGCAGGGCAGGTTAAGGGCATTGTGGGGTGGGGTGGAGCGGAGGTGGGGAATGCTGCTAACCATTGGCTGCTGCTCAGTTAGCGATTGGCACCTTAAAGAGAGGCAAGGAAAACCCTCGCCGATCGCTAACGAGGCAGCAGCCAATACCGCTGCTGCATGGCTAACTTCAGCAGCTTCCAGCTTTGGCAGCACTCACCAGATATTCAGTACCATCACCGCAGCATTGGATATCCAGTTTGGAGGTCGGCAGGGAGGGCTATGAGCCCATCTCTCTATAGCCATTCGAAGATCAAGGGCAAATGAATATCAGGCCCTTAATTCTTAAATTAAAGAAGTTGTATGGGCATTTCCAGAAACTTCATACAGGGGTCAAAAAATGTTATTTATAATACATTAACAGTATAAAAGGCTAACAAAGGAGCACATATGGTCGGTCTTAAAAAATATTTTTGTTATGTCTATCGGAAGCACAGATGGAAACTGCGGTTTTAAAGGGGAGGAAGCCAACAGTAGATTGTAAAGAGATTGGTGAAAGAACAACTTCAAATAATGCCAAAATGAGGATTAAAATATCCTTGAACGCATGTTTGCCAAAGGAAACTGACCTGCTTGAGACAAGATAAACTCACAGAATCACTGATTGTAAAAACCGGCACAGCATCCCACCGGCGTATTTAAAACGGTCTTTCTCCAGGAAGAAGCAGGAAGTCAGTCCTCACACATGTGTAACGTCAGCTCCAACGGAGCCCGTGCAGAAGCTTCTCCTCAGCTTTCAAGGAAAGCTTTTGGGAGATGCACCACTCATGTATGGTCCACTTCCCATCAAAGGGTACCATCTTGCCTCAGTCTCCTTTTTTCCACGGAGCCCTCTGGAATTTGTCCTTTTTTCCCCAGAAAAAAATTTGATTTTTTTCTATAGCTAAAATTTGTCTGGTTTGTGTACTGGTTCCTTCCCGCCCCTGAGCCAGCTCAACTCAACGTCGCTCCTTGGGTTCTTCTATTAATTTTCCACTTTTTTCATTGAGGTCCGCCTCAAAAGGTGTTCATGCCCTTTTACAGCCAAAGGCCTCGGATCTCTGCCAAGAGGCAGAAACCCCCTTTTTTCAATGGCCTCAAGTGGCTTCAAATAGTGTGACTGGTGTGGCAAAGTTATATCACTCACCAATCCACACAACTGCTGCCTCCAATGCTTTGGCCCAGAGCACATGACTCCGACTGTGAGCTCTGCAGAACAATGACCCCAAAGGCCTTAAAGAGTCGCCATCAGCAGCAGGAAAAAAACTTTCATAAGTCAGATTCTGCCCTGAAGTCTCCGGTAACACCATGCTCCAGGGCCCCTTCCGATACCTCAGTGTCCTGCGAAACCAGAGTCTCTTTGGAGTCCCGCAACCGCGGTTCCTCTGAGCAAAAGTCCCTGGATGTGGAGCATAAGAAAAAGAAATCCTTGAAGACCACCTCAGAGGACGCATCCGGGAAGAAGTTGACATCCCACCCCAGGTCCCACAGACTCAGGCGTTTGTCCGGGGAGTAGGGCAGGAGCGGCCCTCCAAGTTGCCATGCAAGGAGTCATTGGCTCCCACCAATTGGCCTCAGGCCTCTGAGGCCATTCTCATCGAGTACTCCCCCTCAACAGTACTGATGTCGGGCCCAAAGTCTTCTGTGCTCACATTGAAGGCTGCAGAGCCAACTGGCATGGAGACCAGAATGGCAGCCCTAGAAAGCAGTATATCTGCCCTAGTGGCCATGCAGCAGGTGTTTGTTTGGCTTGTCCAGTTCATCTGCCCCAACGGTACCCTCAACATCAAGGGCTTCCCCGGATGTTGAGCCGGTCCTTGAGCGACATTGGCCTCGAGAAAGCCCCTGGCCCCTGTTGACATTCCGGTCCTGTTCTTCGGGATACTGGTCCTCCCCAGCGAGCACTCGCAGCTCGAGCCGATGATCCTCTGGAGGTCCTGCACTGCTAACAGCAGTACTCGACTGAGGTGATCATGCGGCGTCTGACTCATACTTCGACTTCAAGTCTGAATGGGAGACCGAGGACGAAGAGTCCCCGGACACAAGGCGACACCGTGCCCTCGGACCCCTCTCCCCCAGCAACCCGATGTCACTCCCCACCTAAGGATGTTGTGTTCCTCAATTTTGTGAGGTATATGGCCAAGGCTCCTACAATCGAGACCGAGGAGGGCCTGCGAACCAAGGAATTGGAGATACTCCAAAACGAGGCATCTTTGAAGAAAACCCTTATGGTCCTAGTGCCCTCGATCCTAGACTGCCATCTCCTCTGGATATGAAAAACACTGGCATCAGTACCAATTGTCAGCAGGTGCCTCAAAGTCATGTACAGGGCCCAGCTCCCACATAACTCAATGGTAGTGGAGTCTGCCATGCGCTGGCTTAAGAGCCAAAAGACACACTCATCGGTACCACCCATCCTGAACCCTCAACGCCCTTGGCCGAAAGGTTTTTCAGGGCTCGATGCTAACATGCCGAATCCACTCATACCAGCTGTACCTTGGTATGTACCTGAAGGAACTGTCGAGGGAACACGGGGGTTCTTGGCAGGCCTTGATAGAGAACCCCTACAGAGGTTCCAGACCCTAACCTCAGTGGTAAAGGAATGTTCAAAGTTCCTGTCCCGAGCAGCCTATGATGGCTTTGAGTCATTGGCTAGGGTGTCCGCTGCAGGCATTGGGGGCACGATGCCAGACATGGCTGCAGTCATCTGACCTGGAATAGTGGGTACAGGACAAACTGATTTACGTCCCCTACACAGTGGAGATAGAGACCAAGTGACGAGAATCAGGCTCTCGAAAAAGACCTCGGTGCAACCCCAACAGAAAACCCTGGGTAAAAAGCCCTTCTTCCCAAGGAAGAAAGGGGGCTTCAGTACTACTCTTCACTTCCAAGCCTTCTCAGGCCCTCAGCAGGCCCAGCAACAAAAAAGTCAGAGACATGGTCCCAGAAAGGATAAAGCCCCAGCCACCGGCTCAGGTCCAGCTCGGGGGAGGCTTTTGATGGCCTGGGCCTGATCTGCACACCCCCAGGGGGTCATTTGCTGCCCACAAGAGGGCGCCTATCCCTGTTTGCCCAAAGGTGGACAACCATCGCCACTGATGCCTGGGTGTTTCAGGTGGTCAAGGAGGGTTACCTCCTTCACCTATATCAGGCATTACCCCTGTTCTTCCCAAGAGAGCCCATCAGTCCTTCACCAGACCCTGCTCCTCACTGAGCTAGCAGGATTACTCTGGGACAAAGCTGTGGAGCCAGTCCCAAAACACCTCTGGGGTACTGGCTTCTACTCCAGGTACTTCCTCATCCCCAAGAAGGCTGGGTGCCTCAGGCCCATCCTGGACCAGTGAGAGCTCAACAGGTTTCTGGTCAGGGAGAAGTTCAAGATGCTCTCCCTTGGAACACTCCTGCCACACAGCAGGGAGATTGGCTTTGCTCCTTAGACCTAAAGGATGCTTACACTCGCTTCCTAATTCACCCCAGCCACAAAAAATACCTCTGGTTCATAGTGGGGGGGACAACGATACCAATACAGGGTACTGTCCTTCGGGCTAGCCTCATCTCCAAGGGTCTTTACAAAGTGCCTCTCAGTGGTCGCAGCCCACCTCAGGCTTCAGGGGGCCTTCGTCATCCCCTTCCTGGATGACTGGCTCATAAAGGGAAACACAGCTGCAGAGGCAGTGTGCAACCAGATGCACCATAAATGCCCTGCAACACTTGGGATTTGTCATAAACTACCCAAAGTCCCACCTTACTCCCACTCAGAGCCTAGAGTTTGTAGGGGCGCAGCTGGACACCCTTCAGGCAAAGGCCTTCCTCCCTCAGAAGAGGTCAGTATACCTCATGGAACTAGCCGCAGAAGTGCAACGGTGCAGGACACTACTTGCCCGTCTTCTCCTAAGCCTGCTGGGACACATGGCCTTTATGGTCCATATCACCCCAAATGCCTGCCTACACATGACAGCAGCCCAGTGGTGCCTCCGCTCTCAGTGGACCCAATCTACAGGCAGGCTCAGGCACAGGGTGCACGTGACCCGACAGCTGGCGAACTCCCTCAGATGGTGGCAGAATCCAGGTCACCATCAGGCCAAGATGCCCTTCCAGGCACCCCCCCCCCCCCAAAAAAAAGTCCTCACCACGGTCGTCTCTAATGGGCTGGGGAGCACATTGTGACAGCCTCCAAACACAAGGTTGCTGGTCCCAGAGGGAATCCCGAAATGCAGATCAACCTGCTGGAAATCAGGGCCATATTCCTGGCCCTCAACGCCTTCTGCCACCAGCTACAGCACCAAGTGGTGCTACTCCAGATTGACAATCAGGTTGCAATGTTCTACGTGAACAAACAGGGAGGAACGGGGTTGTACCCCCTATGCCAGGAGGTGGTAGCCCTCTGCTCTTATGCCACTCACAGCAGGATGCTCCTGAGAGCGGTCTACCTCCTGAGCCAGGACAATATCTTGGCGGACAAGCTGAACAGGGTACTCCAGCCACACAAATGGCGTCTGGACTCAGCAGTGGCCTCAAGGCTGTTCTGGCTCTGGGGCATCCCAGTGATGGGCCTGTTTGCCATTCCGGCCAATGTGCAGTTGCCCTGTTTCTGCTCCTGCCAACCACACCCATCTCAGGTAGCAGCGGATGCATTGCTCATCCCATGGTCAGAAGTCCTCCTGTACACCTATCCCCCAAAACCGCTGATAGCCAAGACCCTGTTCAAGGCTCAATGCGACAGAGCGTCGCTAGTGCTGATAGCCCCTTGATGGCCCAGACAGTCCTGGTTCCCACTGCTTCTCTCCATATCGGTGGTACCACTGATTCCCCTGGGCCATGCCCCAGGACTACTCTTGCAGGAGTAGGGCACAATCCTACACCCCAAACCTGGGATCCCCTCTCATCCACTAGCCCCCTTCAACCTTCCATGGAACATGGAAGACATCCTCCTGGCCTCTCGGAAGGCCTCCACAAGAAGGGCATATGCCCTTCAAGTGGTGACGTTTCTCACTGTGGTGCACAGAGAAACGGATTAACCCATTCTCCTACTCAGTGCACATAAGAACATAAGATATGCCATACTGGGTCAGACCAAGGTCCATCAAGCCCAGTATCCTGTTTCCAACAGTGGCCAATCTAGGTCATACGTACCTAGCAGTTTCCCCAAAAGACACAGGTTCCGCAATGCTTGTACTGGGTCAAGCATTGATATCCTGGGTCCCTTCTTAATAATGGTTTATGGACCTTTCCTCCAGGAACTTGTCCAAACCTTTTTTAAACCCAGCTACACTAATAAGAACATAATATATGCCATACTGGTACTCCAATACCTGCTCCACCTATCGCAGGCGGGACTGAAGTCCAACTCAGTCAGAGTACACCTAAGCGCCATCATGGCGCATCACCATTCCACCGAGGGGAAGCCTCTCTCAGCAAAACCCCTTGTGTCTCTATTCCTACAGGGCCTTATGTTGTCTAGACCCCCCGTCTGCCCTCCAGCAGTGGAATGGGACCTTAATGTGGTGCTCTTGCAACTCACTAAGCCTTCGTTTGAGCCTTTAGTTACCTGCCAGCTGTGGTACCTCTCCTAGAAGGTCGCCTTCCTGGTAGCACTCACAACAGCTCTCAGAGTTAGCGAGCTCCAGGCTCTGATGGCAGAGCCTCCTCACACTAGGTTCTACAAGAAGAGGGTGGGCTCTGCACACACCCTAAGTTTCTGCCGAAAGAGGCGTCTTTATTCCACCTCGATCAGGAAGTGGTGCTTCCCACCTTCTTTTACAGGCCTCATGCCGGCAGGGCAAAGACCATTCTTCATTCTCTGGATTGCAAGAGAGCCATGTCCTTCTACCTGCAATGGACACAGGGCCACCACAAAGCTCAACAGCTTTTCGTATCCTACGACCCCAGCTGTCTGGGGCTCCCAGTAACGAAGCGAACTCTGTCCACCTGGGTTGTGGACTGCATTATTTATTTATTTGTTTATTTATTTATTACAGTTTCTTATATACCGCGCTATTTAGAATCAGCGCGGTTTACATCATAACAACAACGACCATAACGACAAACTGTCAGGTTTTACATTGAACAGGAGTACAAACTTGGATAACTGGGTTAACTATATACATAATCTATCTACACTGCAGTGTGAGGGCATTTCTAGATTGGGTCATTTCTTGGAGGGGATATCTAGTTCAGTTGCTGTCTGGGAAGTATTGGCAGAAAAGGTATGTTTTGAGAGCCTTCCTGAACTGATATAGATTGGTAATGGTTCTAATGTTGGGGGGTAGGGTGTTCCAGCATTTTGGGACATAAAAACTGATGCCCTGTTTGTGGTGTTCGTGTTGGACTTTGTCGAAGCCTTTGGTATAGCTAGCAAGTTTACAGCTGATGTTCTTCTTGATCTGTTGGGGGGGACCATGTGGATTAGATTCGTGAGTGAGAGGGATGAGGTGCCTTTGATTGCCTTAAATGCTAATAAAAGGGATTTGAAGGTGATTCTCCCGTGAATTGGTAGCCAGTGCAGTTGTTTGAGAATAGGAGTCACGTGGTCATTTCTGGATGCACCGTAGAGGACCCTAGCTGCGGCATTCATGGCCAACTGTAAGGGGGTTAGTGTGGATTGGGGGAGACCTTGTAAGATGGCATTTGCAAAGTCAAAATGCGGCAGGATCAGCGCTTGATATATGGTACGGAAATCGTCTGGGTCCAGCAGGGAGCGTAGGTGTTTGAGGGAGCGGATTTTGAAGTAGATGGCTTTGACTACGCTGCTTATGTGGCGTTTCATGTCTAGATGTTGGTCCAGGGTAACTCCCAAATATTTTATTGCATCTTTAGTTTGCAAATCGGCTTCCTTGACACTGACGTGGGACGGGGGCGTAAAGTTGGAGTCTCTGGAGATGAAAAGGACCTCTGTTTTTTTTATGCTGGATACATAGGTTCTGTGTCTGGAGCCATGTTGAAACTGCATTGAAACAATCTGTGAGTGGGGTCAGGTCCATGTGGGTTGTGGAGAAAGGCATGTATAACAGAATGTCATCTGCATATATCATGCAGTTTACGTTGAATGACCTTATGATATTGCATATGGGCTGCATGTAGATATTGAAGAGTAAGGAGGATAGTGAGGATCCTTGAGGTACCCCTTGCTTTTGATGGAAGTGGCTAGACATTACCCTTGCCTATGAGCAAGCAGAGATCCTACTGGACCAGAGAGTCATGGCACACCATGTCAGAGCTATGGCTACTTCTGTGGCCAATCTGCAAACAGTCCCCATGACGGAAATTTGCCGGGCCACCACCTGATGTTTGGTCCATACCTTCGCAGCTCACTACTTCCTGGAGAGGGAGTCCCAATGGGACAGCGCCTTTGGCCAGGCCATACTCTAATCTTTTCAGGGTGTAGGCAACTCCTGCCCTCAGACCCTTCTGTGTTCAGGCTACTGGAGTGCTGCTGTTCACTGGATGTTTGGGTCTTGTGAGAGTCTTTCTCTCGGGACTCAACTGCTGCTGGTCAGGTCTCTCTCTCTCTTTGCAGATTCCTAGAGAAAGCGTAGTTACTCACCTGTAACAGGTGTTCTCTGGGGACAGCAGGAATTAATCCTTACAACCCTCCCTCCTTCCCTTGGCGTTGCTTCTTTACCATCTTATATTTTTGCCATCTTAGCTATGTCATTAGATTGAGAAAAGATAGCACCCTTGGGTGGGAAGTGGACCATGCATGCATGGTGCATCTCCCAAAGGCTTTTCTTGAAAGCTCGGGAGATGCTTCCGCACAGGTTCCGACAGCACAATGTCATCCATATGTGAGGACTGATTCCTGCTATCCCCGGAGAACACCTGTTACAGGTAAGTAACTACGGTTTTGGAGCAAAAAGGGGAGAACTTGGTTGTCATGGCTGCTAATACACAAAAAACTCATAAAAGCAGGCTAAACACCATAAAATACTATCTAAAAAAACTACATGCAAAATCAGTTTATAAAAGAAGATTGGTCCATTTAATATCCTTAAATAAAACTCGTTCAGTAAACTAAAATCACATAGTGTGCAGGATGCCACCATAAATTCATCGGATACGGGATGTTAAGGGTAAACAGACTGATTCCAATAGTCTTTTCCGAAATTAGAATTATAAGAAACAAAACCGACAGCATAAAAGTTAAAAAGGTTGGAAAAAGAAAGCTTCCTAATGGGTAACAGCTTTGGTGCAGGAACCCTTGTGAATTCATTCAGGGTTAGAAATGGAGCTGAAATGAAATATGATTGTAAAAGGGTATTCAAAACGCATTTACACAGTAATAAGAACTTAGATAAATTGCCCAAATGTCCCAGGGTCAATTGAAACCAAAACAAAACAGGAACCCTTATAAATACATTAAAGGTTTTAAACCAAGCTAAGACCAAACTATAATTCTGAAAGGTATTCAAACGTATTTAAAGGGTAATAAAAATCTTTAAAAGAATCAAATTACCACAACAATCTCAGTGAATTAAAACCAAATTAAAAAGGGGGCATAAAGGTGGAGCCTATCAAATTGTATCCTCCATTTTCTTAATGTAACTATCCGTGCAAAACTCTATCACTTAAAAAAGGGGATGCCACTCTTACTATTCAAAAAACAATTGCAGGACTGACATTGCGAGACCTCAACATGCTTTTCCAGTCATCGGCAATGAACATTGATTGCGAAGGAACTGGTACGCCTGGATGCGGCATGCCAGCATGGATCCCTGATAGGCCTTACGCCCAAGGGCGTCGAGGCCACGGGATTCCCTGCCAGGTGGAATCGAAGAATGCAACTTCGGGCTCTTCTGTTTCCGCATCGCGGATCCCACTACCATGGAAGTATGAGGAAGCTGGGCCTTTCAAAAACCAGGTCTGCACTGACTCTGTACATGGCATAGAGTCTTTTACTGATTATAGGGACCAAGGGGGGTGCTTCCCACATACACAGAGGAGCAGCCAGGTCAGGATGGACGGCATAGGAACCGTAAGAGACTCCCTTGGAGGGGACTCACATTGCAAGATATCCAGTTCCTCCACCCTTGGCTCTTCCTCGGTCTGCGTGGGCAGATTGAGGGCCTGAGCCATGAATACCAAAAAAGAGGCATCTTTGGGGGGTGATCACCTTTGCGAGGTGGGCGGGGATGGGTCCAAAGGAAGGTCCCGATGTGTGCGGGTTTTGGGGGATGTGTCCCCATCCAATTCCCAGTCCGAGAGATCCGAGAATGACTTGGAGTCGGGCTGATCCACATGTCCAGTGGTCGAGGCCCGCTTAGAACCGGTGGCACTGACTCTGGACGACCTCACCCCCGAGGAATGGGATGGCGAGCGAGACCAGTGCTGAGGACCCTCATTAGGCCCATGGCTCTCGGGGTTTCCAAGGCAGTTTTTGGTACCACAGTCGAGGGACCCTCGGTCTCGGGGCGCGAGCCAGTCATACTGGGCAAGAGCACCTGCTGGGCAGCTAAGAAGGCAGAAACACTGTGCTCTAGTGCTAACATACGGGAATCCCACTTGGAAATGGTTCCTGAGACTCCGATGCAGACACCAGGACTACCGGGTCTGGCATGGAGGACGAGAGGGGGTCCTCATCGGGATGACCCTCCTGTGACTGGGTGCCTTCGCCAGAGGCCTCTGTGTCTGTACGAGGTGCTTTTCGGGGCCACTCCTTGTACAACTCTCGGGAGCGCCGGGGAAGGCTAAGGGAACAAGCGTGAGACTGCTCATGCTTATCCTGGACCCCCGACTGCATCTTCGAGGTCTTCTTCTTCTTATGCCATTCCACCTCGGGCAAACCCTGGTCAGAGTGAAGCCTGGGACATGGAGTCAATGCGGGGGACCCCGCAAGTGGTGGATTGGAGGAGCGGAACACCACCGGGGACTCCGGTGCTGACCTATGGAAAATGTTGTCTGATTTCTGCTTACGGCTTTGAAGGGCCTTAGCAGACATTTTTATTTATTTATTTTATTTTATTTTATTTACATTCTCTTATATACCGTGCTATTCTGCATCAGTGCGGTTTACATTGAATAAACTGAAATTACATTGAACAGGGCATTATAACTTGGAGATAACTATTTTACAGGGAACATGGGCTATGGAGGGTTAAGTGGCTTGCCCAAGACCATAAGGAGCACCTGTGGGACTAGAGACCCCAGTCCTTCCGGCCCAAGGTTGCTGTCCTCTAGTGGAATTTGAACCCCCGACCTTCCGGCCTGAAGTACCTTGCCCCAACCACTAGGCCACTCCTCCACTCCATTTTCATGCAAAGTGAACAGAGCTCCGGGTTATGGTTGTCCCCAGGCACCTCAGACAATAGTTGTGGGTGTCTGTGAGCGACATGTTTTTGGAGCATTTGTCACATTTTTTGAAGCCAGTGGCCATGGGGGCGACAAGAGCCCCTGTGGTCGAAAATCCTCAAGGCCTGCGGACAGAAAAAAGGCGCGAAAAGGGCCCAAATATGAAAAAACTAGAAAAAGGAAAAATAAGGGTCCCCTGGCCCACAGCCATAGCGGGGGTGTCAGGGAGAATGGGAGAGGACCAGTGCAACCGGAAAAAAGGCCGAAGGGCCGAGAAGAAAAAAACTTTTTCCGAGGGATAAGGATGTGTGTCTGAAGGGCTCTGCAGAAAAAGGGAGACTGAGCAAGATGGCACCCTTGGGTGGGAAGAAGACCACAAATGCCTGCCTTTCTGACATTGCTGCCTGTATGTTTCACCACCACTTGAAACTGAGCATGGCCAAGACTGAACTTCTTATCTTTCCCCCTAAAACCTCCCCTCCTCTTCCTCCGTCTCTGTGGATAACACTGTACTCCTTCCTGTTTACTCAGCCTGCAATCTGGGGGTTGTCTGACTCCTCTCTCTCTTTCTCCACACATATCCATCTGATAGCCAAGACCTGCCTTTTTTCTCTATATCATCAGCAAAATCCACCCTTTCCTTTCTGAACACACTACTAAGACGCTTATCCACTCCTTAATTACCTCCCGTCTTGACTACTGTAACCTGCTCCTTACTGGTCTCCCTTTGAATCATCTCTCTCCCCTTCAGTCTGTTCAACACTCTGCTGCGCGGCTAATCTTCCGCCAGCCTCGTCATGCCCATATTACTCCTCTTCTCAAGTCACTTTATTGGCTCCCTATCCGTTTCCACATGCAGTTCAAACGTCTCCTGCTGACCTATAAATGCATTCACTCTGCGGCTCCTCACTACCTTTCTTCTCTTATCTCTCCTTACACCTCCCCTCAGGAGCTCCGCTCTTCTAGCAAACTGCTTCTATCTGTGCCCTTCTCTTCTACTGCTAACTCCAGACTTCGCTCCTTTCACCTTGCTGCGCCTTACGCCTGGAACAAGCTACCTGTGTCTGTACGCCAGGCACCTTCTCTAACCCTCTTCAAATCCAGGCTGAAAACTCACCTCTTCGCTGCTGCTTTTGGATCTTGACTCACCTGATCTCCTTTTTCTTTCCTCTTGCTTTATCCCTGCCTATACCTTCTGTGTTTGTCTTGACTAGATTGTAAGCTCTGAAGAGCAGGGACTGTCTCTTGCATGTATGTGCAGCGCTGCGTATGACTTGTAGCGCTATATAAATGCTCAGTAGTAGTAGTAGTAGTAAATGCGTGGTAGCATGTCCCAAAGGCTTTCTTTGAAAGCTGGGAAATTGCTTCACATGGGCTGTCGGTGCCGATGTCACCCCATAAGTGAGGACTGACTTCCTGCTTGTTCCTGGAGAACAAAAAATTTAGTTCTGCAATCTTGTGTTGTTGCTGATTCCAGTGCTGCACTAAGGGTTTATTCTTTTAGTTGTCTCTTCAGGCAACGTCTGTGCTCAATGATTTGCATTTGTATATTCCTTGGGGTCTTCCCCACATATAGCATTTTACAAGGGCACATCAGAATTGCAATTAGAGAAATCATTCAAAGGGCATCTTCTTTGTGTGATCGAATGAATAAATTCTTTCCTCAAGCATATAGCATGGGTGCAAACGGAACATTGACCGCAATGAAAATGTCCTTTGTATTTAGATCGATAAGGTCGTTCCATCAGAGCTGATGGGACCAAACGTTTGTACAGATTAACATTCCTCTTATGAGCTACCGTAAGATTAGTTTCTGAGAAACAGGGTAACGTTTGCACTGTGTGCTTTTACGACTAGAACAACGCTTTATTTTTCAACTTTAATCAGTGACCCTCACTGAGCTTACTTTGGAAACTGTCCGTTTTTCTCTGATTTTTTCCTCCGATCCTTTGTATTCCTTTTATTTATTCATTTTTACAAGTCATCAATTTTTATGAGTTGTCCACTCCCCTCCCCCTCCCCGCCGCCATTCCTCCCCCTCCCCCCCTACTTCCATCCCTCCCTTTCTCCTTCTCTTCCTCCACCTCTTCCCTTCCCCTGGTCTCCCCTCACTTCCTTCCCCCCTTCGCCTTCCTCCCTTCCCCCTCCCTCCCCACTGCTCCCTTTCCCCCTCTCTCCCCTCCCTTCTTCCCCCCTTAACCCCTTTTTTATGTTAAATATCTATTTATTTATATTTTTAACTTTTAATCTTTTATACATATACATTTAGCCTCTTAGTCTTTTAAGGTTTAATATGAGTTCTGTATCAATAGAAGCAATATTTTGATTTTGATAATACACGATTTGGAATATGGAATATGCAGAACTAAATTTTTTCTCAAAGTAGTTAAACCAAACTGGAGAGGGGGTAGTTTAGAGAAGGTGCTTTTACGGCTAGAACAACGCTTTAGTTTTCAAATTCAATCAGTGACCCCCACTGATCTTAATATGGAAATGGATCTGTCCATTTTTCTCTGATCCTTTTTAATTTATTCGTTTTTACAGTTCATCAATTTGTATGGGTTGTCCTTTCTCCCCCTTCTCCCCTCTTTCCCATTCCCTTCCTCCACCCCTCCCCTTCCTTCCCTCTCCCTTCTTTCCCCTCCTCCCCTCCTTTCCCTTCCTCCTTTCCAAAATCTGCAATAGAGTAGACACCCAGGAAGGTGTAGATAACATGAGGAGGGATCTAGCTAAGCTTGAAGAATGGTCTAGAATTTGGCAGCTGGGATTTAATGTTAAAAAATACATGACCTTGCATTTGGACTGCAGCAATTCAAGAGAGCAATAGGGCAGGCATGTCCAACAGGTAGATCACAATCTACCTGTAGATCGCCAGCCCCACTTGGCTCCATCTCTCCAGCAGCTCGCCCCGTCGCTAGGAGAGAGCTCGTGCTGGCAGGTCGTCTGCCGAGGGCTTGCCGCCACTGCTGCGGGAATCTTGCCTGCGGGTGTATTGGGGGCGCTTGTTGTTTTCGTGCCAGTAGTTTGTGGGTACCCCAGGGGGCTGCCGCTCATGCCCCGCGACAAGACGCCACAGACCCGGCGTCATACCTGGTTTTCTGCCTCACAGAATCACCCATTCCTGCC
Source organism: Ichthyophis bannanicus (assembly GCA_033557465.1). NCBI lineage: Eukaryota > Metazoa > Chordata > Amphibia > Gymnophiona > Ichthyophiidae > Ichthyophis > Ichthyophis bannanicus. Next base: position 73,942,534 of record CM066033.1, read on the forward strand.
CCCGCCCCAACACCCCTTAGAAGTGTGTTATATACCAGGCGATATCCATTCACCCGAGCTTTACCTGAATACACTTACCGCATTAGTTGTGTCGTGTGCTGGTCATTGGTCGCTTTAAAGTTCGCTTTCATTAAACATTTTCGGTCAGACACAACAAAGTGTCAAGAATTTGGTGATTTGGGTGGGCTTTTCCAATTTTGTTCTAACTTGCCTATGCCTTGCCTTTGAATTGGTTCAAACCACTGTGACCTTTGCTTGCCTCTACAATTTTATTTTGTCTAGCCTTTGCGTTGATTCTAAACTGCAATTTTATTTCGCCTTGCCTTTGCGTTGATTCTACACTGTATGCAGAATTTATTAAATTGCGTGTGGTGATATTTGAACTTGTTTGGCGGTATCTGATTTTATCTGGTTTGCTGGACAGGTTGAGTTTTTTTTATGATTGGTGGTATTTGATTATTGGTGCCAGTATGAAGAATGCTTATTTTTACTTTTAGAACTGTATGTGTGTTCTTGGCATCTCCAGTCCTTGTATTGCACATCATCCAGAGGTCTTCAGTCCCTGTTTTATTTATTTATTTATTTACATTCTCTTATATACCGCGCTATTCTGCATCAGTGCGGTTTACATTGAACAAACTGAAATTACATTGAACAGGGCATTATAACTTGGAGATAACTATTTTACAGGGAACATGGGCTATGGAGGGTTAAGTGGCTTGCCCAAGACCACAAGGAGCACCTGTGGGACTAGAAACCCCAGTCCTTCCGGCCCAAGGTTGCTGTCCTCTAGTTTGGATTTGAACCCCCGACCTTCCGGCCTGAAGTACCTTGCCCCAACCACTAGGCCACTCCTCCACTCCACTGTTGATCTTTAATACTTTGGGACAGTGACAGCCACCCCAGTATAACGAAGATGAGTGTTCCAAAGAAGAGCAAAACCTACCACTTTCATGATGAATGGGAAATGGACTACTTCTTCATCATGGTGAAAGACAAGTGTTGTCTAATTTGTAACGCCCCAGTATCCTTGCCCAAAAAGGGTAATCTGGAAGGTCATTATAAGGCTCTGCATAGCAATAATGCTGATTTTCCACTCAAAAGTGAAATTTGTAAACTGAAACTCAAAGAACTTAAATCAAAATTGGCTACTCAGCAACAGTTGATGGCGAAGCCAAGGTCACATTCAGTCAATGCAACCATAGCATCCTTCAAGGTCAGCAACCTGATCGCAAAGAAATGCAAACCTTTCACTGAAGGGGAATTTGTAAAAGATTGTTTTCTTGAAGCAGCCGACAATCTTTTTGAAGTATTTAAAAATAAGAAAGAGATCATAGTTGCTATTCAAGATGTACAATTGTCAAGAAACACCGCCGTGCGGTGAATAGAAAAGATGTGTGGAGACACAACTGAACAGTTGTTGGAGGATGTTTCAAATTGTGTTGCTTTCTCACTCCAACTGGATAAATCTACAGACATAAGAGACATAGCCCAGTTACTAGTCTTTATCCGGATGGTTTTTGAAGACTTCAGTATTAAAGAACTACTTGGAATGATTTATTTTAATGGGAGAACAACCGGTCAGGAAATATTCAGTTCTTTCCATTCTTTTGTGACAAAGTGTAACCTTCCATTTCATAGACTTGTTTCCATCACTACTGATGGAGCAAGAGCAATGACAGGTGAGGTTAACAGTTTCATAGCCCTCTGTAGACAGCATGACAACTTCCCAGATTTCCTTTCTTATTCACCAGCAAGTTTTGGCAAGCAAGAGACTCGATACAAAGACTGTCATAGACATCACTTTCAAAATTGTAAATTCAGTTCATGGAAGATCACTTCAAAGACGGCTTTTCAATCTTACTCTTGATGAAGGGGCAGCGGAAATCATTTTGCACACAGATGTAAGGTGGCTAAGTAGGCACAAATTTCTGCAAAGATTTCGTGATTTGCTGAATGAAATAAGAAGTTTTTTTGAAGGGAGATGACCAAGCAGAGTTGGAAGATGAGGAGTGGTTATGTGATCTGGCATTTCTCGCTGACATTACAGGCGAACTAAGTGATATGAACCTTGAACTACAAGGTAAAAACAAATGCATTGGTGAGATGAGTACAGTTTCATCCTACAAGAGCAAATTTGAGCTAATGATGACTGACCTTGCAAACAACACTTTTGATCTTTTTCCTAATATGCAGGACTATCTGGGACAATATCCAAATTTTGTTTTTCAGAACGACATGTGACACAAATCTGTTCTGTTATCCAGGAATTCGAAAATAGATTCTGTGACTTCCAAAAAATTGGAACAGTTGTGGAGTACTTGTTATATCCATTCAAAGTATATGTGGACATTAAAGAAACTGCAGCTGCTATCAGTAAAAAGTACTCATTGAACAAGCCATCTCTTGAAAACAAAACATTAACCCTTAAAAATGACATTTTTCTCAAGACCCGTGCTGAGCAAGAATCGTTTTGGAAGCTAGTGCCTCGAGACAAATTTCCCAACTTGAGAAGATGCAGTGAAGCTGTACACTCCTGTTTCAGTTCAACTTATTTGTGTGAATCTGCATTTTCCCATCTGAAAATGACAGAGTACACAACGTTCCAACATGACAGATGAACATCTCCAGGATTCCCTGAGACTGGCCCTCACGCAATATTCACCCAACTTCAAAAAGCTGGTGAATGAAATGCAGGCTCAGACTTCTCACTAATGAGCAAGAGCGAAATATTAAAGATTGTGCAAGATCAGCCTGGATCAATACTCAACCTAAATTTAACACAAATTACTCAATAAAAGTTAAAGAAAGTTATTAAGACAGTTAAAGTTATTACTCAATAAAACTTTAAGAAAAAATGTACTTTCCATTTCCCCTCACAGTTCTTACTGGATCTTCGTCTCTGTTTTGTTTTTGCTTAATTTGCTTAACAGCTGATCACATCCAAATAAATGACAGAAGGTTCATTAAAAATGGGGGAGGGAGAGGGGAGGGGAGGGGAATCCTTCAACTTTATTGGGTTAAAATTTAATTTGAAACTAATTTGAAACTTAATTTTCATGGTGGTAGATCATCGGCACTTTTGGCCGGAAAAAGTAGATCACGACCTGTTCGAAGTTGGACATGCCTGGTATAGGGGATGAAGTACTTTTGTCCGCTAAAGAAGAGCAGGACCTAGGTGTGGTTGTCTGATGATCTTAAAGTAGCTAAACAGGTAGAAAAGGCGACAGCAAAAGCTAGAAGGATGCTTGGATGCATACGGAGAGGAATGGCTAGCAGAAAAAAAGAGGTGATAGTGTCTCTGTATAAGTCTTTGGTGCAACCTCATTTGGAGTATTGTGTGCAATTCTGGAGACTGCACCTTCAAAAGGATATAAACAGGATGGAGTCAGTACAGAGGGTGGCTACTAAAATGGTTAGTGGTCTTTATTATAAAGCATATGAGGACAGACTTAAGGATCTTAATATGTACACCTTAGAGGAAAGGCGGGATAGAGGTGATATGATTGAGACGTTTAAATACCTCTGTGGCATAAATGCACAGGGGGAGAGCCCCTTTCGATTGAAAGCAAGTTCTGCTACGAGGGGACATGGGATGAGGGTGAAGGGGGATAGATTCAGGAGTGATATGCGGAAATATTTCTTTACGGAAAGAGTGCTGGATCTGTGGAATAGTCTCCCAGTGGAGGTGGTAGAGGTGAGGTGAGAATCTGAATTCAAAAAAGCATGGGACAAACACAGAGGATCTCTAAAGGAAAAAAGGGGACTGTTGTAGTTGTTGATATGGAAGGACAGACTAGATAGGCCATGTGTTCTTTTTCTGCCATCATGTTTCTATGTTTCCTCCCTTCCCCTCCCCTCCCTCCCTCCCTCCCTCCCCCCTTCCCCGTCTTCCCCTCCCCTTCCCGGGGCCCCGTTGTATCAACGTGTTAACGCACACGGTATCCGTGCCAAGGCAGCATCTGTGGCTTTGCTGCGCTCAGTGCCTCTGACGGACATCTGCCGGGCTGCAACCTGGTTTTCTGCTAATACCTTCACTTCGCACTACTGCCTGGAGAGGGAGTCCCGCCGGCACAGCTCCTTCGACTCTGTAATCTGTTTGGGGTATAAGCAACTTCTGTCCTCCAACCCTTCTTCTGCGACTACCGGAGCTTGGCCCCCGAGGACTCAGGTTCCCTTCGGACCGCCGGCTTCTGCTCACGGCTTCGCGGGGGCATTTTTTGTTTACAGGTTCGGTAGCCTGTAGACTACACAAAGTCCACTGCACGAAGAGCGCTGTCAATGGCAGCACCTGGAATGTGGAATGCACTCCCGGACGAACTGCGTGCCACAGAAGACACTAAGGACTTCAGGAAACAACTAAAGTCTCTGCTATTCCTGGAGCACTACGGCCCAAACACATATTGAGACCTCCAAACATGGACTAACAACTTACCCGCACACTCTTTGCACATTCACTGTATAAAGCCCATGATGTAAATAGCGCACACTAATCAACACACCCACACACGCTCAATTCACTGTACATTATATGCACACCTTGAACCCAATTACAATTCAATTGATTGTTTGCTGTGTAACCGCCTTGATTAAAGGAAAAGGCGGGATAGAAATACCATTAAATAAATAAATAAAAAATAACGAAGAACAAGAAAACGTGAAAAATAGAAAAGGAAAGGTGATTAAACACCCAAGTGTGAACCAACACAAGTCACAAAAACAGGGAGGAGTGAGGACAAAGTATTGATGTAAGTCGTAGCTATGACAATCAGCATGCTGGCAAATTGCAGTAATGGATAAAATGAGCTAATAAACATAAGATTACTTATTTTATTTATTTATTTATTTACATTCTCTTATATACCGCGCTATTCTGCATCAGTGCGGTTTACATTGAACAAACTGAAATTACATTGAACAGGGCATTATAACTTGAAGGTAACCCTCCATAGCCCATGTTCCCTGTAAAATAGTTAAGTGGCTTGCCCAAGACCACAAGGAGCACCTGTGGGACTAGAAACCCCAGTCCTTCCGGCCCAAGGTTTCTGTCCTCTAGTGGGATTTGAACCCCTGACTTTCCGGCCTGAAGTACCTTGCCCCAACCACTAGGCCACTCCTCCACTCCAAAAAGCCCTGTGCAGAGAGAGGGCATAGAAGACCATCTGATCTTAAAAGCTCACTGTGCTGCTGTATTATAGATTGTTAACCAAAGTGTATGAAAACCACTTTCAGCAAGTCCTAAATTAAATATAAAAACAGTAAGCTTAATATACAATATGGGTACATCCAAAATGCAAATGCAATGGGTGAAAAAGTGAAAACCGGAGCTTACTTGCCTAGTAACAGTCTCCAATGGCAGTCCATTATGGACATTGGTATTGTTTTATAATTTTTAATGTTTAAGATACATATGTATTAATTTTATTTGCTTTTAACTTATTTAGCGTAGTTACTCACCTGTAACAGGTGTTCTCAAGGGACAACAGGAATCAGTCCTCACATATGGGTGATGTCAACGGAGCCCTCATGAGGAGCAAATCCCCAGCTTTCGAAGAAAGCCTTTGGGGCTACATCATGCATGCGTGGTCCTCATCCCGCCCAAGGGTGCCATCTTGCTCAGTCAAATGAAAAAGCTAAAAAGACAGCAAAAGGATAAAAATTAATCAAAGGACTGCAACTCCAGGGGAGGAAGGAGGGTTGTGAGGACTGATTCCTGCTGTCCCTGGAGAACACACGTTACAGTTGAGTAACTACGCTTTCTCCAAGAACAAGCAGGAAATCAGTCCTCACATATGGGACTCCCTAGCTATAGGCTACCGAGAACCCATAACTGAAAAATAGGCTCCCTCTAGAAGAGCTGCAGCAGCCATGATAGGAGTTCAACCGAGAACGTAACACTCCGGTAGCCTGACCCAAAGGGTCAAAGGTAGGAGTTGCCTAAACCTCAAACAGATTATGGAGTACAGCCCGGCCGAAAGCACTGTCCCATTGGGACTCCCTATTCAGGCAGTAATGGGCTGCAAAGGTCTGGCTTGAAGACCAGGTTGCGGCCCGGCAGATGTCTGCCAGCGGAACAGAGCGGAAGTGGCCACTGATGCGACTTTAGCCCTGACCCGGTGGGCCATGACTCGACCCACCTGGACCTGGAAACAGCACAAGCACTGGCAAGTCAAATGCAAGGCATTGATAAGGCAGGCAAAGGGAGAATTTGAGAAGAAGCTTGCTGCGGAAGCAAAAACGCGAAATAAAGACTTTTTCAAGTACATTCGTAGCAAAAAACCTCTGAGAGAGTCAGTTGGTCCATTAGATGATAGAGGGGTTAAAGGGGCACTAAGAGGCGACAAGGCGATAGCGGAGAGACTGAATGAATTCTTTGCTTCGGTCTTTACTGAGGAAGATGTAGGGATGTTACCCATGACTGAAGTGGTATTTAAAGGTGCGGAAGAATTGAAGGAAATATCGATACATTGGGAAGATGTATCACAACTATTAGATAAACTGAAGAGTAGCAAATCACCTGGGCCGGATGGTATACATCCAAGGGTGTTGAAAGAACTGCAATATGAGATTGCAGAGCTGCTATTAGTAATCTGTGAACTATCATTAAAATCATCTGTAATACCTGAAGATTGGAGGATCGCCAATGTAACACCAATTTTTAAAAAGAGTTCCAGGGGTGATCCGGGAAACTACAGACCGGTGAGTCTGATGTCAGTACCAGGAAAAATGGTAGAAACCATCATAAAGAATAAAATTACTCAGCATGTAGATAGTCATGGCCTAATGGGAGACAGCCAACATGGCTTTAGACAAGGAAGATCTTGTCCTACTAATCTGTTATGTTTTTTTGAAGATGTGACTAAACAGGTGGTCAAAGGTGAGTCGGTTAATATGGTGTATCTGGACTTTTCAGAAAGCCTTTGACAAGGTCCCTCCTCAGAGACTTTTGGCAAAACTAAAGAGTCATGGGATAGGAGGGCAGTGTACTACTGTGGATCAGGAACTGGTTAAAAGATAGAAAGCAGAGGGTAGGGCTAAATGGTCAATTTTCCCAATGGAGAAAGGTAAATAGTGGTGTACCCCAGGGATCTGTGCTGGGTCCGCTGCTTTTTGACATATTCATAAATGACCTGGAAAGTGGAATAACGAGCGAGGTTATCAAATTTGCAGATGACACAAAACTAAAGTTGTTAAAACCCAAGAGGATTGTGGAAAATTGCAAGAGGATCTTGATAAATTGGAAGACTGGGCATCAAAATGGCAGAGGAAATTTAATGTGGACAAGTGCAAAGTTATGCACCTAGGGAAGAACAACTCAAACTATGGTTACACAATGCAAAGTTCCACATTAGGAACCACCACCACCCAAGAAAAAGATTTAAGCGTCATTGTGGATAACATGTTAAAACCCTTGGCCCAGTGTGCAGCGGCGGCCAAGAGAGCAAATAGAATGCTAGGTATCATAAGGAAAGGAATGGAAAATAAAATAAAAGATATTATAATGTCTCTATATCATTCCATGGTGAGACCGCACCTTGAATATTGTGTGCAATTCTGGTCGCTGTATCTTAAAAAGGATATAGCGTTATTAGAAAAGGTTCAGAGAAGAGCCACCAAAATGGTAAAGGGGATGGAAGGATACTCCTATGAAGAAAGGCTAAAAAGGTTAGGGCTCTTTAACCTGGAAAAGAGACGGCTGAGGGGAGATATGATAGAAGTCTATAAATTAATGAACGGACTGGAACGGGTAAACGTAGATCGATTGTTTACGTTAGAATATAGAAAGACTAGGGGACATGCAATGAAGCTACAGGGTAAACTATTTAAGACTAAGAAAATAAAATATTTTTTCACTCAACGTGTAAACAAACTCTGGAATTTGTTACCAGAGGATGTAGTAAAGGCTGTTAGTGTAGCTGGGTTTAAAAAAGGTTTGGACAGGTTCCTGGAGGAAAGGTTCATAAACCATTATTAAGAAGGGACCCAGGATATCAATGCTTGACCCAGTACAAGCATTGTGGAACCTGTGTCTTTTGGGGAAACTGCTAGGTGCGTATGACCTAGATTGGCCACTTTTGGAAACAGGATACTGGGCTTGATGGACCTTGGTCTGACCCAGTATGGCATATCTTATGTTCTTATGACCCTTGTGACCAACTCTCCTTTAAAACCCCCAGTATCAGTAGGTAGGGTTTAAGCGAGTGGTTTTTCCCCACTGAACAGCTACTTTCACAAATCCTAAAGCAGAGCTTCTTGGGAGATGTAGTCCCTTCGCTGACCAATGAGGAGCAGTTGTGGATTCAAAAGTGGTTCAAGCAAACAAAGGATTTATTTCCCCTCCCGGGGTTGGATTTTTAACCAGGAAATAAGGTAACACAAAACCAGGTACTTTCTGGTATAAGGACAAATTAAAGGTTTTCAACATAAAGGCTTACTTCAGCATAAACACATTAATTTCCAGCATTTCAAGGTAACAGTTCTGTTTTTTCGCAGCTGTACGCTTTTAACTCCAAGCAATGCTGCCTTACTCTTTAAAGCGTGAACTCAGCGTAATGATATTATCTCATTAGAAAGAGTTATCGTACAGTCCATTACTTCTTCCTTATTATTTACATGCTCTGGCTCAATGTCCATTAATTCTTCCTCTGAAACAGGAAATGTTTGTAACTGCAACCCTGGTGCCACGCCTTTCCTTAATGCTCCAGGCTTATGATACTCCTGAATTAAGTACTGGTTTAAATAAGCATTCTCAGTACAGTCCTTCTCTTTACAGCCCCAACTCTCTGGGTAAATGAAATCACTGTAATCATTAGCACCCCAGCCTTTAGGCTTACCTTTAAACCTAGCTGGTAGAGGTTTTCTCTGTGGCTTGGAACTGGCTGTAGGTTTCCAACCTGAGCTGTGCACAGAAGCTTTCAATTGCCTTCCTGGCTTTCTTTCTTTTCTGTATTCCCCAGAATACGGCAGGTAATCCAGACTGCCTTTGCTGTATCCTTCCCTTGGGGTTTCTGTTCTCTTCCTGAAGGGAAGCTCCGTTTCACCCTTCCACGGAGACTCTGTCCTTCTCCTTTCACTGCTCGCTTCACTGCAGCTCTCATTACCTTTGTCTTTGCCTAACTCCCCTAACTCCCCTTTGTCTAACTCCATAGGCTCAACTGTGACCTCTTTATTAGAGTGAATTCTAGGGTAGAGTTTGACTCCTCCCCCTAACAGGTGTGCTGAATCAACTTGTGACTCATTCTCTAAGTGGTAGCACGGGCGTATCCCTTTCCCTTGTGCTTGGTTTCTGTGGTAACCAGAAGCCATGTGCTCTTGTTTACATCTCAGCACTGCTCCTGTTTTCTGCTTTTTAGCTTCTTCTAACGGGCTGGAAGGACCCACTATGTCACATCCTGCAACGGGAGATCGGCTGCCTTGTATGCCCGGGCGATGCAATCCGCCACCCAAGTGGACAACGTATGCTTGGAGACAGGTATCTACAGCTTACTGGGGTCTTAAGAGATGAAGAGCTCTTCGATGTCCCTGCGTATGCTCCAAGTAGAAGGCCAATGCCCTCTTACAGGCCAGGGTATGCAGAACTGCTTCTGCCAGGCTGGCATGGGACCTGGGAAAGAAGGTCGGAAGCACCACCTCCTGGTTGAGGTGGAAAGAGACCACCACTTTCGTCAGGAACTTGGGGTGTGTGCAAAGCACCACCCTGTTCCTATAGAATCGTGTGAACGGTCTATTGGACACCAGAGCTTGCAGCTCACTCATTCGTCTAGCCGATGTGAGTGCCACCAAGAAAAGCGTCTTCCAAGAAAGGAAGTGAAGATGGCAAGTGGCCAACGGCTCAAAGGGTGGGCGAGTAAGCTGCTGCAAGACCACATTCAGATCCCATTCAGTCGCCGGGAGGCGAACCGGGGGTTTCAGCATAAGCAGACCTCTCAGGAACCTGGACACCAAGGGGTGTACAAAGAGAGGTTGTCCTTCCACTGGAGAGTGGTTTGCTGATAAAGCACTAAGGTGAACTCAGACAGAGTTTGACTTAAGGCCTAAATCTGAAAGGTGAAGCAGGTACTGCAGCACCACAGCCACCTGGCAGGAGAATGGGTTCTCACTCTGCTGAGTACACCATGCCTCAAACCTACGCCACTTAAATGCATAGGTTTTCGTAATCGATTGCCTTCTAGAGATCAGCAGCACATCCTCTATCTTTTTTGGGAGGAGAAGTGGTGCAAGGACTACCCTTTCAGCAGCCATGCCATCAGATTGAGGGACCTGAGGTTGGGATGCAGAAGTGAGCCCTCTTCCTGCGACAGGGCATACCAGGTCAGTCTTCCTCCTGTGCAGGGCCCTGCGTCCTTTGGGGGAGAGACTATGCCCTGGGAGTCAAAAACCCCCTCCAGGCTGAGCCGGAGCCGGTGCCTGGGGGCCTTTTGCTTACGCGGGCCTTGCCCCCGTCCCTTGGCCTGCTGCTCCTGCTGGGGAGGGCTGATACTTGGGGTAGTTTCGGTAAACTGATCCTTTCCTCGGGAAAAAGGGCTTCTTATCCGAGCCCTTCTTCTTAGAAGGGGCAGAAGTCTTCTTCTCGAGTCTTGTCCGGGTGAGGTACTCGGACTCGATCTCGGCAGCCTTCTCAGTCATGGGCTTGCCAAAGAGGTTCTCACCTCGGCAAGGGACATCGACCAACTTGTCCTGAACCCATGGCTCCAGGTCCGACGACTGTAGCCATGCCTGGAAGCGTGCACCAATGCCGTCCCCCACTACCCGGGCCCAAGCCTCAAAGCCATCATAGGCTGCTCGAGTCAAACTTTGAGCCTCTCGGATCCTAGTGGACAAAACCTAGAAGCGCTGCAAAGGTCCCTCGGAGAGACCAGCGGAGAACCCGGCAATCTCCTTTGCCAGGTCTCGCAGGTATATGCCCATGTACAGCTAGTACGTCTGGATTCTGCATGACAGCATCGAACCCTGGTAGCACTTTCTGCCGAGAGCATCCATGTTGTGGGCCTCCCGGCTAGGAGGCACTGAGGAGTGCGTCTTCTGGCTCTTGAGCCGGCGCATGGCCTATTCCACAACCATGCAGCTGTGCCTTTTGGAACCCAGGGCTTTTGCAAACTCGATAGATGAAATCGATTCGCCTGCTGAGGACCGGCATCGAGGCCAGTGTCTCCCACATTCGGAGCATCAGCCGTTCCAGAATGGGGGGCACCGGTACAGTAAGGGCGTCCTTTGGAGGAAAGTCATACTGGAGGACCTTGAGCTCCTCGGCTCAAGGCTCCTCCTTGGCATCCGCCGGGAATGACAGAGCCTTTGCCATGTCCTGGATGAAGTCCAAGAACCGGGTGTCCTCTGGGGGTGACCGTCTCAGAGGTTCAGATCCCGGGGAGTCTGACGGGACGTACGTGGTATGGTGGGTGCCCGGGAACTCCTCCGTCCTCTTTTTCCCAACCAGACTCTGAGGAGGAGTCGATCGGCTCCAGCCTCAAGGGTTTTGGTCTCGACTGCCCCGATGCCAAGGGAATCGGCATCGACTGTGGATCGACTCAAGACCTCATTGTCTTGAGGATCGGCTCGGCCTCCGGGGTCGACTTGGACATCGAAGTCCTGGTGGTCGGGGCGGACAGACATGTGAGACCAGCCATCAGCGCCCGCTGCTGGTCCATGAAGGCAGACACGCTGCGCTCGAAGGCCACCAACCTGAGGCTGAGCTCAGGAGACTCCACAGCCCCTGGGTCGGGTCCCGATGCCGGCTCTCCCAGGTGAGAGTCAACAATGAGGACAGCACTTAATTTCATCGGCGTCTCTGGGTCCTTTCAAGGGAGTTTGGCAGGCCTCTCCGACTCCGAGGATACGGGGCGGTGAGCCGGGCTCCGCGACTGATCCCGTGAGGGACCAGGCCGTTTGGAGCTCTCAGATGACACCACCCTCACAGACTTTTTCTTCCTCCAGTGTTGCCGTGAGGGAGACCCCATTTCAGAGGACACCTAACGCTGCTCGGGATCAAACAGCTCCCGAGAGGTCTAGGCCTCTGACGAGATCTGGGCCTGGACGGGTGCGGACTCGGGGAAAATTCCTGTCATGTTGCTGCTGCCTGCTCCTCAATGCCTTGGAAGACATCTTTTTGCATGGGCCACAGACCACGGGGTCAAGGTCGGGCATGAGGCATCGGAGGCAGCAGTCATGTGTGTCGGTGAGAGACATTAGTTCCGTGCACCAATCACACTTTTTAAACCCACTGGCAGCCATTGGGTGGAAAAGGGCCCCCTGCAAGGTCAAAGGACTGGGCTGCCAGCTAAAAGGAAAAAAAGAGCGCGAACGCTAGTCACTAAGGACAAAAACAAAAAAAAATAGACTAGACTCGATACCGGTGTACCGAGCCCAAGGTGGGAAGGGGAACCGGTGTCGAACCGGCAAGCAGAAACGCACAATTTTTCAACTTAACATTTTTTTTCACGGGGGAACTAGGATGACGTCCGTTGGGCTCTGCAGAAAAAAGGAGACTGAGCAAGATGGCACCCTTGGGTGGGAAGGGGACCGCGCATGCGTGATGCAGTCCCAAAGGCTTTCTTCGAAAGCTGGGGGTTTGCTCCACATGAGAGCTCCGTCGACATCACCCATATGTGAGGACTGACTTCCTGCTTGTTCCTGGAGAATGTGTATCCCTACTATAGGCCAAAACACCTGATGAAGGCAGTGCCGAAACACGGCCGTGTCGGGTAGTGGCTCTTATAATCTTTCGTAATAAAACTTTTGTTTAAAAGAGGTTTGGACAAGATCCTGGACGAAAAGTCCATAAACCATTATTAATGTCGTCCAGAAGAAAACCACTGCTTATTCCTGAGTTAAGTAGCATGAAGCTGGCTACTTTTGGTATATGTCAGGCTACTTGTGACACCGAGCTTAATGGACCTTTAGTCTGACCTAGGATGGCAGTTCTTATGTCCTTATCATTTATTGTATTTATTCAAATTTGATTGATCACTGCTACCAAGTCAGTATAATAAAAGAGAGATATGTCTTTCTACTGTTCTCCACTCTGTGACCTCTTTGAAAGGGGCAGCAAATAAAATGAAAAACAAATATAGATACATAGGAACAGAATCTCAATATAAAACCTGCACCTCCAGATTCTCCAACATTCAAGCGACAGTGTTTCCCCTTATAACTCACTCACCTCATGCTGTCTTTCCAACCCGCTCACTCTTTCCACTCGCTTGTACACTGACCCCCATGCTCTCTCGCTCTCCCTTGTCAGCTACATAGTCAGTAACCAGAAAGAGGCTTCACTGCAGAAATGGCAGCAACTAAGGGCTGCACTGCCTGGGAAACCATGGTTCCTCTGGGTGTTTATCTGGAGGAGCCTTTTATTTCCCTTCCGATGCTCCGTAGTTTCAGCTGATTGGGCCTCAGGCTTTCTACTTACCCTTCTTTGCTTACAGGGCCCTGGACTATTTCAACAGACATCAATTAGCATCAATTAGGTCCCTCATCTCCTGGTGCCCCAGTCAACACCCAGCTCATTCTAACCCGGGGGTTCTCAACCCAGTCCTTGAGACACATCTAGCTAGTCAGGTTTCAGGATAACCACAATGAATATGCAGGAGAGAGGTTTGCATGCACTGCCTCCATTCTATGCAAACCTCTCTTGCATATTCATTGACTGGCTTGGTGTGTCCCAAGAGCCGGGAACCCATGCACTAACCAAAACCTAGCCCTGGGTCAATACCAGTATGTGAGGACCTGCTTTCCTCATCAGCCTTAGGAACATCAGCACGTTCATTTCTGAAGCAGTTTCTTGGCTGGTGCAGCTGGGTTTAGTTGACTGCTTGGATTTAAGAGAAGATCACAAGTTTTTGTTGTCCTCCATGGACATTTCTCAGTGAAGATAGAACTCTTATTTTCATAAGCAAATGGAGATTGTTAGAGATGGGGCAGGAGCTGAGAGAATCCGTCATATGATGCATTCTCCAGACTAGTCAATCCTGCTCTATCTATAATTTAGAAGAATAATGGTATGAGTATAAATTTTCAAGTAATTGCATTTTAAGAATTTCCTAGTTCTCTAATAAAAAAAGAAAGGTTGATGTTCAATTAATATTTTTCATCCAAGGATCATGATTACACCAACAGAAAAAAACTAACCCCCATCAGGTCACATTATATAACATCAACAAAGCACATTCCTCTTCCATTGCCCCATCTAATAGAAAAATAAGGATCAAAATAATTGTACAATTTTTAAAACTATAACCTAAAGAAAAAATACAGAGTTAGAAGCTACCAAGAAAAATAAAATAAAATAAATGACTTACAAAGGCTTAATTCAACCCCCCAAAAAATGCAGTAAATAATCAAAACAACTCAAAAATCAAAATAACCAAAACCCAGAAGGGTAGCGGAATCCATCCTCGCATCCGTTCCCTCTCCATGGAGAGATATAGCTAATGTATCTTCTGCTTTTTCAAAAATGGAACCCATACTTTTTTAAAATTTAGACACATGTTTTAATCCACTCGCTGTTAATTCATACATCTGACAAATCCAGTCCAGTCTGTTCACTACCCCTCCAGCCCTGCACGTTTGTCCTTTCCATTGATAGCCACTTCCAGTCTAACAGCGACAATGCATATAGCCATCAGTTTAGCTATCCATTTGGGCCTTGTTTAGCAGACAAAATTCTGGATCCTGTATCCCCATGATTTCCCTTTCTGTCCTAGCAGAAGTATACAACCTAGAGAAGAACCCCTTTGCAGGTGCATGAGAGCTGACTATTTTTTGAAAAGGGTTTTCTTTATAGTATATATGAGTGGAGGAGTGGCCTAGTGGTTGGGGCAAGGTACTTCAGGCCGGAAGGTCGGGGGTTCAAATCCCACCAGAGGACAGCAACCTTGGGCCGGAAGGACTGGGGTTTCTACTATGAGAGGTAGTCACACCGGCCAAATCAAAACAATCAGCTTGCTGGATTTCGAGGTTAACTCTCTGTATGTCCTGCCCACATTCCTGACGTGCAACAGCTAGCTTTCTTTGGAGACTAGCCGTGCGCTGTCTTACTGCAATCAGAGCAGTCTCTATCTCATTTAACTGAGCCATCAGAGCACTCTCTCGCTGCTCATAAAGAGCAGCGAAATCCGTTAGTCTCCTGGTCTGGGCGGCTAGTTCAGAGCTACACACTGTCAGAAATTGCAATTCCGTTTGATCCAGAGCATTCCGCTTCCTGAAAGCAGAAACCTGATCCAACCAGCCCTCTGTGTGAACCATCGTAAATCAATAGCTGAGACTGTCTGTAAAAACAAACACAGGGCACTGCTAGAATTACTCTAATGCAGAGGTCCTGTAATGTGGGTTCCAAAGCAGTCTCACAGACAATGCTCTCTGGCCACAAAAACCTCAGCATAAGCAGCTGCGTTGACCACAATAGGACAATGCAGAAATATTACACAAATTCTGAGAGGCGTGGCACATTCAGAAACACTCATCCCTTGGAAGAGACCCCATATGTAGGGTATAGTAGTAGCACAAAAATAAGTTAGACTCTCTGTTGTTGTCTAGGGGAGATAGCTACTAATATATAGCCCAAAGTTCGGTGAGTTATTCTGGCAATGAGCCACAAAAGAATTCTGGTCTGCAGATATATATATTAGACTTTATTATAGGCAACCAAATAGAAAAATATGCATACACATATAGAGCTAATTAGAAACATGAGGTAAAAATTTGTTATAGTGCAGATGTACACTTGGACAACGTAATATATCACAGATTAGTAACCAGACGTCACTGATTCGCTCTGCACTGAGGAAAAGCAAGAAATATATTGCTAACCCCTTTGCCCATCCAGGAGAGGAGAGATAAGCCAGTACCTTAGCTCCGTCGGCACTCAGAAGCAATGCAGTCCAAGAAGACAGCTCCTAGCTAACGCGGGCTCTAGCCTCGTCAGGCAAGCCGCAGTAAGTCCGAACCGGAGGTATCTGTGAAAGTCTTATCTCAGACCTGTGGAGGACGGCCTAGCCCATACGTAGGGGCCGTCTGGCGGAAGGCTCAGGGCGCAGGAATCAGGTACGCAGTGCACAGCAGCAGGACCGGTGCAGAAGTCTGTATGTCCAGGTGGGGAAAAGCCCCAACTCTCTCTTACTCTCCAACTTACAACTGAAGTTTTTCCAGCGCAGAATGCATAATTCTGTGTGAGAATCCTCCGTCATAGGTCCGATGATTGGTGGGCACCAGGCAGTCTGAGGTTTTCTCAGCGAATCAGGAGGTAGATGATGGTGAGCTTCTTGCAAACAAAGGAGCCATGGTAAAAAGTCAGGCAGAAGCAACAGTATGTAACTTCTGAGCATGTACAAGTGTCCAAGGCCAGCCACGGACAATAGCCTCTGTATGCATGCTTAGAAACGCTGATCCAGCAGTTGCTTGAAGGACAGGCTTATAGCTGAACACAGCAAAAGTGAAGTGAAGAATCCATCTTGTTTTTGTGCAGTTCGGTTCATTTTGGTTCAGGCCTGAGTTGCTGAGCAGGCCGGAGATTTGCATGTAGAATTGCAGGGGTACCAGCCCTACAGCTCCTTGTGGTCTTGGGCAAGCCACTTAACCCTCCATAGCCCATGTTCCCTGTAAAATAGTTATCTCCAAGTTATAATGCCCTGTTCAATGTAATTTCAGTTTGTTCAATGTAAACCGCACTGATGCAGAATAGCGCGGTATATAAGAGAATGTAAATAAATAAACTCTTTCCATACCCCTTTTCCCCTCACGTGATGCCTCAACTGTAAAAAAGAAAAAGCAATCCCCTCAAAATGAATTCCTCCCTCACCTCATCAAACTCGCTCTCCCCCTCAAACCCCCCCCCCCCCCGTCCTGGAGTCCAGTATCTGTCCTAAACACACTAACCTCTTCATTCCCTAAACCTATAGTAAATTTCCACAGGTGTAAACTCCCTTATTCCTTACGATAGCTGTATTCCTGAAAGTCTTCCTTGCGCCTACTAACCTCTCAGGTTTCCCATCAAATTGTTTTCATACATTTTATAAAAGATTATCCCCTCCAGTTCCTTTCTCTCCCCTTTAACCTACAAGGAAGTCCCTAGTGTTTCCAACTCTCCCCAAACGTTCTGTTCCATCGCCACCCATTGCTTCCACAAGTAGAACTATCTTAAAATGTTGCCCACTCCCTTCAATCCCCTTAATATCTTCTCTCTTGCGCGCTCTGTTCACCAAAGGTTCGATCACCAGTGCATCCTTCTTTGCAAATCAAATTATTCATCTGCCTTTCTTAAGCTGTTGCAACAATTAACCTTTGCTTTCTATCCTGTGAAATAAAGATGCTGATGGCTGATAGGGCACTGTTGCCGGGAATGTCAGTCAGTGTAGTAATAGAGTTGGAAGATAGACTGAATCGGGCTTGTTTTACTCCATTTGGAGTAATTCTGTTTCTCCAGGAACAAGCAGAAAATAAGTCCTCACATATGGGTGATGTCAGCGCCGACAGAGCCCTCGCGGAAGCATCCCTCAGCTTTCAAAGAAAACCTTAGGGAGATGCCACCACACCTGCATGGTCTCCTTCCCGTCCAAGGGTACCATCTTGCTCAGTCTTCTTTTTTCCGCAGAGCCCTTCAGCCATCTGTCTGCTCTTCCCCAGAAAACGTTGATTTTCTCGACTTGAGTTTCATACTCTCCTCTGGTAGTGCATCGGTCCTCTTCCCGCCACCCGAGTCCACTGCCCCAGCATTGAGTCTCAGGTTCTAAGTTCTCTTAGTTTTTCTTTTTTCCCTTCCCGCCTTTTTTCCAACTGGCAGTGCCACAGGTCTTCAACCTCACTGGGATACTTTTTTTCTCCCATGGCTACCAGTGGCTTTAACAAGTATGATCAGTGTGCCAAAATAATGTCCCTGACCGACACACATGACTGCTGCTTTCACTGCCTGGGACCGGACTCCAACCCCACAGCATGTGGCCTCTGCAAAAAGATGTCCACCAAGGTCCTCAAGAGCCACCAGCAGCAGCATGATAAAATTTTTCCCAGAGTCCCCAGAACCTCTGAAGGCCAAGGCCTCCTCTGGAAACGTGGAATCTCGGGGCAGCCTGATGAACCCCGATCGATGCCGTGGTTCCTCAGAAAGGGGGTCTCCCTCAAGGGAGCTCAAGAAGAAGACTTCAAAGGCAGCGTCCCTGGATGGCTTTGACAGACTGGGTAAATCCCAGGCCAGGTCCCGCAGTCCTAAATGCTCGTCCGAGAGATCAGAGAGGGAGTGGCCTACTAAGGTCCCCCGAAAGGACTCAACCTCAGACCAGCATCGGTCGCTGGACACCATCCTCATCGAGGACACCCCTTCGGGGGAACGGGTATTGGGCCTGATTCCCTTGGTGCCCGCGTCGATGGCTGGGGAGCCTTCTGGTTTGGAGTCCAGTATGGCGGCCCTGGAGCGCAGTTTGTCTGCCTTCATGGACGACGACGGGCACTGTTGTCCGGTACCACCGGTTCCTCCACTGAGGCCACTGGGCCCTCGACGTTGAGGATGTCCTCGGAGACCGAGCCGATCATTGAGGTCTTGTGGCTTCGAGACGATCCTCGGCTGAGGTCTCAATCCAGTTCCCCAGTCAGTGTGCTTGCTGCCAGCCATGAGGCCTCTGAGGGCTACAAACGGGGATCAGCCCTCGAGTCCCTGATGGACTATTCCAAATGGGAGACAGACTATGAGAAGTCGCTGGACACTCGTCGCCACCACTACATTCCCTCAGATTCCCCTCCTTCGGAGCCCCAACGTCAGTCCCTGCCCAAGGACATGGCATTCCTCGATTTGGTCAGGGACCTGTCCAAGGCTCTAGTGTTCCCAACGGAATCAGAGGAGAACCCTCGGATAGTGGAGTTAATAATACTCTAATATAAGGCCCCTCTGAGGGAATCGCGTATGGTGCCCACCCCACCCATCCTAGAATGGCTAATGCTCCGAATGTGGGAGACACCATTATTGGTGCCAGTGGTGGGCAAGTGGCTTGACTCGATGTATCAAGTCCGCTAGAGCACGGGCTTCCAGAAGTCACAGCTGCCGCACAACTCCATGGTGGTGGAGTTGGCCATATGTTGTCTGAAGAGTCAGATGATGCACTCCCTGGCAGGGAGGCATGCACCCTGGATGCCCTTGGCAGAAAGCGCTACCAGGGCTCAATGCTTATCAGCCAGATCCAGGCATACCAGCTGTACATGGGCATGTACCTGAGAGATCTTGCGAAGGAACTCGTCGGGTTCTCAGCTAGTCTTTCCGAGGAATCCCAGCAGTGGTCCACGAACCTGGCCAAGACTATCCGTGAGTGCTCTAAGTTTGTCTCGAGCAACCTATGACTGTTTTGAGTTGGCGGCAGGCATCGGTGCCCGACACAAGGCTTGGCTACAGTTGTCCGACCTCGAGCAATGAGTTCAGGACAGGTTGGTCAATGTCCCATACCAAGGAGAGAACTTCTTTGGCAAACCAATGACGGACAAGGCTGCTGAGCTGGAGACTGCGTTCATGACGAGGACCAGGCTGTCTAAAAAGACCACTGCCCCTCCCTGACGGAAGGGCTCGGGTAAAAAGCCCTTCTACCTGAGGAAAGGGGCTGCTTACAGAAACTACCCACTTTTCAGGCCTCTCTGGTGCCCCAGCAAGGGCAGCAGGCCAAGGGACATGGGCAAGGGCCTCGTAAGCAGAAGGCTCCCAAGCCCCAGGCGTCAGCCCCGGCCAAGCCAGGGGGCAGTTTTTGACTCCTTGGGTATAGCCACCCCAAGGAGGTCAGCAGCCCACAGGGGACGTCTTATTCACTATGCCCAAAAGTGGACAGCCATCACCACTGACTCTTGGGCACTCCAGGTGGTCAATGAGGACTGCCTCCTCCATTTGGCACAGACACCTCCTCCTTTCTTCCCGGGAGAGTGCCCCAGTTCTCCCCTTCACCGGGACCTTCTACTGAAGGAACTGGCAGGTCTTCTCTAGGACAGAGCAGTAGAACCAGTTCCCCACCATCTCAGGGGCAAGGGGTGCTACTCCAGGTACTTCCTCGTATCAAAAAGAACAGGGGGCCTAAGGCCCATCCTCGATCTGTGCAATCTGAACAGATTCCCTGGTGAGGGAAGTTCAAGATGCTCTCCCTTGGAACATTGCTGCCTTACCTCAAGTAGGGAGATTGACTATGCTCCTTGGATCTGAAGAATGCTTACACCCACATCCTCATTCACCCTAACCACAGGCAGTACCTGAGGTTCATGGTGGGGAGGCAGACATTACCAGTACAGGATGCTGCCCTGCGGCTTGGCTTCTGTCCCAAGTCTTCACTAAGTGCCTGGCAGTCATGGCCACCTTCCTCTGTCTCCAAGGGGTCTTTGTTTTCCCCTACCTGGACAATTGGCTCATAAAGGGAGGCACGGCCTCAGAAGTGCAGCAGGCAACTGCATGTACCATCCAGGTCCTGCAGCATCTGGGGTTCGTAATAAACTATCCTACCTCCTCCCGACCCAGTGCCTGGAGTTCATAGGGGCAAGACTAGACACCCTCCAGGCAAAGGCCTTCCTTCCAGGAGCCCGAGCAGACTGCCTCAGGGCACTGGCCCAGGACATACAATACCGCTCTTCGGTGTCCGCTCGGCTGCTGCTATGCCTACTCGGACACATAATCTCCATGGTCCATGTCATCCCAGATGTTCACCTCCACATGAGGACCGCACAGTGGTGCCTTTGGGACCAGTGGACACAGGCTATAGGCCGTCTCCAGGATAGTGGCCTGTCAGCTGGCGGAATCTCTGACCTGGTGGCAAAGCCTCCAGTACCTCCAGGCAGAGATGCCCTTCCAGGCTCCATGCCCCTTAAGGGTTGTCACGATGAATGCCTTTGGGCTGGGGTGGGGAGCAGGACGAGATCAACCAGCAGATCAACCTCCTAGAACTGCGAGCAATACACCTAGCCCTTCGAGCTTTTTGCCTCTGCCTAAGGCGCCAACCAGTGATAGTCCAAACAGACAACCAGGTGGCTATGTTCTATGTGGACAAGCAGAGGGGCACGGGGTCCCACGCCTTCTGCCACGAGGTGCTGGCCCTCTGCTCCTATGCAGTCCAGCAGGGCATTCTCTTACGGGCAGTATACTTGCCGGGCCAGGACAATTCACTGGCTGACAGATTAAGCACGGTCTTCAAGCTGCACGAGTGGCCAACCGGCTCTTTCACCTGTGGGGGGGGAACCATGGATAGAGCTGTTTGCCAGCCTGGACAACTACCAGTTGCCCCGCTTTTGCTCCTGGCAAGCCCGCCCCTCCTGCAAGGCGGCATATGTGTTTCTCATCTCGTGGTCGGAAGGTCTCATGTACGCCTTCCCACCCATGCCACTAATTGCCAAAACATTATTCAGGATCCTCTGCAACAAGGCCTTGCTGATCCTGATAGCCCCTCGATGGCCTAGGCAGATGTGGTTTCCGCTACTCTTCTGACTGTCGGTGGAGACTTCCATTTCATTGGGGAGCTCCCCAGGCCTCCTTTCTCAGAAAGGGGTTCTATCTTGGATCCCAACCTGGGGTCTCTATCACTGACAGAATGGCTGCTGAAAGGGTGACCCTAGCCCCTTTCAACCTCTCGGAGGAAGTGGAGGAGATCCTACTGGCCTCCCGTAAGACCTCTACCAGGAAAGCATACGCCTTCAAGTAGTGCAGATTTTCTCTTTGGTGCATGCAGCACGGGGTTAACCCATTCTCTTGCCCGGTGCAACTGGTGCTGCAGTACCTTCTCTATCTCTCCCACTCTGGGCTCATATCCAACTCCGTCAGAGTGCACTTCAGTGACTTGGTGGCGTACTAACACCCAGTGGATGGTAAATGCCTCTCAGCTTAGCCACTGGAGACCCGCTTCATGAGGGGACTCCTATCAAAATGCCCAGAGCGTCCCCCGGTGACTGAGTGGACCTCAATATGGTACTGGCGCAGCTTACTCGCCCACCCTTTGAACCCTTGGCTACCTGCCACCTGCGATATCTCTCGTAGAAGGTGGTGTTCCTGGTTGCACTCATCTCTGCTCACAGGGTTAGCGAGCTCCAAGGCTTAGTAGCAGAGTTACCTTACACCAGGTTCTACAAAAACAGGGTTCTGCTTCGCACACACATCAAATTCCTTCCAAAAGTGATATCGCCCTTTCATCTCAACCAGGAGGTAGTGCTGCCCACCTTCTTCCCGAAGCCTCACACCAGTAGGGGAGAAACTGTCCTCTACAACTTGGACTGTAAAAGGGCCCTGTCCTCCTACATCCAGCGTACCCAGGGCAAACGTAAAGCTTCTCAGATTTTTGTCTCATATGACCCCAGTAGACTGGGGGAAGCGGTGACCAAATGTATGCTGTCTACCTTGGTGGCAGACTGTATTACCCTGGCCTATGAGCAGGAGGGCTCTTGCTGGAAGGCCGAATCATGGCACACTGTGTCAGGGTCATGACAGCTTCTGTAGCAAACCTATGCTCCGTCCTGATAGTGGATATCTGTCAGGCCGCCACCTGGTCTTCAGTCCATACCTTTGCAGCTCATTACTGCCTGGAGAGGGAGTCCTGATGGGACAGTGCCTTTGGCTAGGCCATGCTCCGTAATCTTTTCGGGGTGTAGGCAACTCCTACCCTCCGGCCCTTCTGTGTTCAGGCTACCAGAGTGCTGCTTCCCATTGGACACACAGATCCTACTGGAGTCTGTAGCCACGGACTCAATTGATGCTGCTCACGGCTTCCCCTGAGGGTGACTGTGATCTTTCTCTATGGGCTTTCGGTAGCCTGTAGCTAGGGAGCCCCATATGTGAGGACTGACTTCCTGCTTGTTCCCGGAGAAAGCGTAGTTACTCACCTGTAACAGGTGTTCTCCGGGGACAACAGGAATCAATCCTCACAACCCTCCCTCCTCCCCTTGGAGTTGCTTCTTACCATTTTTTAAATTTTTGCTGTCTTTTAGCTATGTCATTGACTGAGCAAGATAGCACCCTTGGGCGGGAAGGGGACTGCACATGTGTGGAGGCATCTCCCAAAAGCTTTCTTTGAAAGCTGGGGGGATGCTTTCATGAGGGCTCTGTTGGCACCGACGTCACCCATATGAGGACTGATTCCTGCTGTCCCCGGAAAACACCTGTTACAGGTGAATAACTATGCTAACTGCCCACCTACTTTGAAAATGAAGCAAACTCCACAGCCCGTGCAGCCTCTTCCCTGGTCCAGGACAGGCTGCTAACAACTGGGGCTACTTTTCTGAGTGAAAGCAGATGAGACACCTACTTTTGAAAATTAAGATCAATGCATATCTTTCCAAATCATAGCCAGACCCTGTCCCCCTGCAATGCCTTCCCTTAATGTGGGTGACCATGCATATAGCATGGTGCTTCACGCATACACTTACCTGCAGATAGGGCCAGTTACTTTGTAAAAACCCATGTCCATAACTCATACCCTGTTTAACCGATGAAAACAGCTTTTACAGTTTTCTTATTTTTGAATGAATTTGTAATTCTCTATTATTAAATTTTTGACTTCTGCAGTCTGTTCTCTATCCCCTTGCTCATATTTTGTTTCCCTATAATGCATCAGGGAGATTCTCAGGCTAGAAAAACACAAACTGTGGGAGTGGAGTCCAAAATTCTGTTCTTAGCCTTATAAATTATGGAGGTGCTTAACGTCCTCAGTGCCCCCCATTGCAGAAATGGATCTCAGCTATGGAGTTTCTGTTCCCTGGTTTGTCGGTCTCAAATGCTTTTGTTAGGTTTACTTTCCATTGTAATAGATCTCTGAATAAAAAAGCCATTACAGGAGGGATGAAGAAAAGTGATAAATCATATCATGCTTCTCTTGCAGAGTGACTTGACAAGGGATATCTCCACTTCAGTGCTGTGGGTGAACAATAAACCTCATATGGTGACACTAGACTACACGTTGTTGGTCCCCTCAGAGGACCAGGATGGAACTGAAGAGCTAAGGTACCTCGTCCTTAACAAGATAATGGTGAAATAGTGGTGGGACCAATGCTGGTCCATCAGGTGCAAGAGGACCCTAGAGAACAGCTTAGCCTGGTGGCTGAGTGCTAATGCATTCTAGTGCTACGGGCACATGGATGTGTCTGATTTTGATTCCTGGGTCATGTCTTCCAAAGATACTAAGCAAAAAAAGGCATCCCTCCTGCAGCGCCACCAAGCACGACAACAGATTCACCGTGGAAAGGAGAGTTTATTAAAATGGGAAGTCGGCCCGACACGTGTTTAACTTTACTTATTTGGTTTTTACCTTTGGTTTTACATATATTTACACATTTATACGCTCATAATTTTTATAATTTGTCACATTTTGATTATTTTTATTGTTATCATTATGATTTTGCTTTTAGAGGTCTTGGTCCCCTGAAGAAGGCCCCTGGCCGAAACACGTGTCGGGCCGACCTCCCATTTTAATAAACTGTCCTTTCCACGGTAAATCTGTTGTCCTGCTTTTTCTGTGCCTTCCAAAGATTACTATACATTCCCAATTTCAGTCTCATGCCCTATCTCCCATTTCTGCTGCTGATTCTGCCTCCACCCTATTCCTGTACAGGCTGTTACAACTACTGCAAGAACAAAGTAAACATCTGCCCTCAAGTTCCTACCCTAGGACTAAAAGCAATTAATGCATTTATTTAATCAATTTATATTCCACAACTCCAGTCAGGAGGCCGCCCAAGGCACAGAACAGAAGAAACATGCCAAAAACCCTAATACAATCAAGGCTGGGGGAAGGGGGGAAACTTCCCATCAGCCAAAGGATTGTGACCAAGCAATGTTGGGGAGAGGAGGCAGGAAGGGCTGTAGCTAACCCATGCCCACAGGTTGGGACCTTCCCCTCATCACTGAGTTTCCCGACAGGTGGATGCAGAGAACACACCAATCACATGAGCCTGGACCTCACTGCCTACTCCTGCTGCTTTCTGAAGTATAAAGCGCTACCACTATCTTCACTTTTATTATAAATATTTATATAAATAATTTATGGAATTCTATTTTTTATAGAAACTTTCAAGGTGTTTGACAAGATTTTAACAACAATTCAAATTTTTCTTGGTAGTATTAAACAATTCGTCAGTTAAGACTCAGGCCTGAGTTTTATGTTTAAATCTCTTTATTGAGAAACAAATACAAATAACAAACAGACCACCACCAGTGAACAACCAGTAACCAAAAATATACAGATATACATTCCTTTGACCAAAACCAGATAACATAAAGGGCAGCATGATAGACTCCAAACCATCAAGCATAAATTAACCCCCAAGTCCCAGCTCCCCCACCCTTGCACCCGCGAAGCCCACCAACAAAAATACAACCCAGCAAACAAGCCCCAGGCTGCAGGGATCCAACAACATTCCAGAGGAACACCTTGTACCAGCATAGTTGGGGCCTGTTGATTAACTAAACCTTTTGTCATTTTTTATAATTTCCCCTCTCCCCCCCTTGCCTGACCTCCCATTCCATCTCCTCCCCTCAGGACAGGTGAACTCTGCTCCACCCTGAGAGATACCAAGAACAATTTACCCACCCCCTTCCCCACACCCTCCAATAGCAAGGAGAACCACCCTACAGGGACAACAGCTAGGGGAACACACAGGCTACACACTCCCCAACCTCTTAACAAGCTAAGCATTAGGAGACTTCAATCTAAAATCTACCAACACAAAGGATGCAGAAGCTTTTCTACGAGCTATGGGATCCTTACAATACACCCAACTGATCAATACCCCGACACACAGACATGGATCATCACCAGACCTCATATTTGCGCCCAACTTTCTAATGGACAGCGGTAACATATCAGCACCCAATGTCACACCCGTACCGTGGTCAGACCATCACATAAAATAAAGTTTATGCCACAAGGGCGAAACCACAACGAGAACCTGGACAACCCACCAGCACAAAGAAGATTTAAAAGTTTGACAGGGACCAATTTCTACAGGACACTCTACCCTACCTGAACACGGAAGCAGAGGATCCAGATGAACGAATCAGAAAATGGAACAGCATCATCAATGCTGCTGCCAAAGCCACCGAATACAGACCCAAGAAAGCTTGCCGCACCAAAGCACATCACACACCCTGGTACTCAAAAGTCATACAGAACGAGAAGAGAGAACTCAGGAAGTTAGAACGGTGATGGAGACACACCATGTCGCCCAACACTCAGGCACTATACTTAACAAAACAAAAAGAATACAACGAACTCATCAACCAAACGAAGAAAAAATACCACACTAACATCATACTCAAACAAACCGAGAGAGCTCTTCGAAATTGTGAAAACCCTCACCAAGGAACAGAAAACCGAGAGCGAAGTGCAAATAGACCCACAAGCATTCGCAGACCACATCAAAGAAAAATTCCATTCAGCTTCACAACGGAAAACAGACACAAGCACCAAACCAATCACCCCCTCAAGAAAAACTTGGGACAAATTCAGCACCCCATCTACAGAGCAGCTCTCACACATCATCAACGCATTCAATACCAGCACGGCACCAACAGACCCATGCCCAGTTACATGGATTAAGGCAACAAAGTCAAACTTCATCCACACCATACACAACATGGTGAACAGTTCACTAACCCAAGGAATCATGCCAGACCAGCTAAAACTCGCCACAATAAGACCAATCCCGAAGAAATCACCACTTGACAAGAACAACCCAGCAGTCTACAGACCTATCTCAAGCATCCCTCTACTGGCAAAGATTATTGAGAAAGTGGTACAACATCAGCTACAAGACCACATCGACAACCACGCACAACTGGACCTCAACCAACACAGTTTCCGCCCCAACCACGGAGTCGAAACACGCCTATTATACCTATTTAACGACATACTACACCTCATAGACAACAGCAAGAATGGAATACTCATAATCTTCATTGACATTTCATCAGCATTTGACACAGTGGACCATGGAACTCTACTAGCAAGACTAAAGAACATCGGATTACACGGAACCACACTGAGGTGGTTCCACTCCTACCTAACGGACAGACAGATACAGGTCAAGATTGGTCCCAACACATCCCGACCCATAAAGGTCATGCAAGGCGTACCTCAAGGATCCGCCCTATCAGCACTATTATTTAACCTCTACATCCAGCCACTATGCAGCATCATAAAAGAACCCAGATAAAATACACAATCTATGCGGACGACATAATGATATACACAGCAATCACCCTCACAACCCAGACTACACCAAGATAACAGAATGTCTCATGCACATGAACAGCTGATTTCAAGACAACCTGAACATAAACTACAGCAAGACCGAGGCACTAATCATCACATGAAACTCCAACTTCATCCCTCCTTGCAACATCAAGATAGACAACACAACCATACCCATACAACCAGAAGTGAAATACCTCGGATTGACCCTGGACAAGAACTGAACCTTCAGTCCCACATCAACAGAACCACCAAAAATGCATACCACAGGATGAGACTAGTCCGACGCCTCAAGCCCCTCCTCTCTCAAGAACACTTCCACACAGTCTGTCAGGCACTAATAACCCCAATCCTAGACTTCTGCAACCCAATCTATCTTGGCCTAACAAAACAGACACTCAGGCCACTGCAATTGGCGCAAAACACAGCAGCACGCATAATATCTGGCACCTCAAGACAAGAACACATCACACCCACTCTAAAAGATCTCCACTGGCTACCAATCAGCTCCCGCATCAGATACAAGACAGTCAAACATATTCAAAATCAAACAACAGTCATCAGCTTTCAGCCTACACCCACTCATACAACCTGACAACAGCACAAGACCGAGGAGGATAGGCACATCCAACCATGTCAACACACCAAGAGACATCACTAAGGTACGCAAGGACACCGAAAAACGAGCCCTATCAAAGGTGGCACCAACAATCTGGAACGCCCTCCCCGATGAATTACAGTCAACAACAGACATTAAGGACTTTAGGAAACTGCTAAAGATGACCCTCTTCATAGAGTACTACGGTGAGATCATTTAAACTGTGCAACAGACAATACCCCAGCTCTACCACCCCCCTCTCATGACACGATCATAGTATTGAAATAAAGTCCTGATGTACATATTATTGTAAATAGCGCACGTTGTAAATAGCTCACCAAGAATCAACGACCATCTACACACATATACACGCACTGCTCAATGCATGTGCACACTAGACACAGTATTTTGTTGATTGTTTGCTGTGTAGACTGCCTTGATTGTAGGAAAAGGCAGTATAGAAATCCGTTTAAATAAATAAAGCATGTGATTAAGGGCTCTGGCACCAAGGCGGGCAAGATAGAGAGCCCACAATGTGAGAAAGGTCTTCCTCCTCTCTTCCTGTCCCTTAGAGGCAATGCCCTCCAGCACCACCAATTGATGGAGAGCATTACGCCATTCCCAAATACTCTGTCATCTCCCCTCCCTCCAGTGTCACAAGAGACATTGCTTAGCAAGTAGACAACTCTTCCATACTAACAATTGGGCCCCCCTTCCCAAAGCCCAAACTTCCGAACATTATCCAAGATAGCCAAACCCGGGGTCAGTACAAACTGTTGTCCTGATAAAATTCCTGAATCTTTGCCCAGAAAAACTGAAACTGAGAGCATCCCCAAAAACATATGTCCCAAGTGGGTGGCAGGTTCCTGGCATCGAGGGCGCCGCCCATGAATGGTAAACCCCATCCATTGAGCTTGTAGGGGGAAAATAAGCCCTTCTGATAACTTTATATTGCATCTCCCTAAGATGAGACTCTAACCAACTGGGGTATGCTCGCAACTGCCAAGCCCCAGGAGAATCCATCAAAATCCCACAACTCCAGCCTCCAACTCAATTCGAGCGCTGCATAAGAGCACTGCTCACCCAGTTCCCCCAGTGTTTTATAATACAAGGCAATAGACACCCTGTCTTGGGTCTCAATTTCAAAGAAAGTGTCTACCTTATCTGCCACTGATTTAGCTAGGGTCAGAGGATCCAAAGGACTACAAAAGGGGACTGCTACTTCTGGAGAGAGATCTGCAATAGTGAGTATATACTTTTGGGAACTTTTCTGAAGGAAGTTCTTTGGATTAACATAATAACATAGTAAATGAGGCAAATAAAGACCAGTATGGTCCATCTAGTCTGCCCAGCAATATGGCAGGAGTAGGTGCAACCCTTCCCGTGTCTTTAGGGAGTAGGTGCACCCCTTCCCATATTTTTATTTAGGGGTGCTGGGAGTAGGTGCACCCCTTCTCATGTCTTTGTTTAGGGGTGCACCCACCAGGAGCAGGTGCACCCCTCCCCATATCTTTGTTCAGGGGTGAACCCACCGCTCCTCCACCCATTGCTCCATGCAGGACACCCCTACTTGTTGAGAAATTAGATGATTCAGTTTATTTTGATTTAGACTTGTTGCTGTAAAGTGATCCACTGTGTCTGTCCCAGGCCACTTTGAATTCCGTCACTGTGTTTTCCCCCACCACCTCCATCGGGAGGGCATTCCAAGCATCCACTATCCTTTCAGTGAAAAAGTATTTACTAACATTGCCTTTCAATTTACCACCTTGCAGCTTCATGTCATGCCCTCTAGTTTTACAGCTTCCCTGACTCTGGGAGAGGTTTGTTTGTTCATTATTTCTCTTTAAGTATTTAAAGATCTGAATCATATCTCCCCTATCCCTCCTCTCCTCCAAAGTGTACATATTTAGGTCTTCAAGTCTCTTCTCATAAGGCTTCTGACGCAGGCTCCAAATCATTTTGGTCGCCTTCCTCTCAACAGCTTCCATTCTTTTTACATCCTTTGCAAGATACGGTCTCCAAAACTGAACACAGTATTCCAAGTGAGGCCTCACCAGAGACTTATACAGTGGCACTAGAACCCCTTCCTTTCTGCTGGTAATTCCTCTTCGAATGCAGCCCAACATCCTCCTGGCTTTTGCCACCACCTTGTCGCACTGTTTTGCTACCTTGAGATCTACAGAAATAATCACACCAAGGTCTTTCTCCTGCTCCGTGCACACCAACCTCTCGCCCCCTGTTGCGTACATTTCCTTTTGATTTCTGCTACCCAAGTGCATGACACTGCACTTCTTCGCATTAAATCCTAATTGCCAAGCATTAGACCATTCTTCCAGCTTTTGTAGATCTTTCCTCATGTTAAGCACTCCCTTGGGGAAGTCCACTCTTGCAAATTTTTGTGTCACCTGCAAAACGACAGACCTTTCCATTCAGTCCTTCAGCAATATCACTCACAAATACATTGAACAGTGCCGGGCCCAGGACCGAACCCTGAGGCAACGCACTAATCACCTTCCTTTCATCCGAGTGAGCTCCATTTACCATCACCTTCTGTTGTCTGTCAGTCAACCAATTTCTGATCCAGTTTACCACCTTGGGAACCCATCCCAAAACTACTGAGTTTATTGATAAGCCTCCTATGAGAGACAGTATCAAAAGCTTTGCTGAAATCCAGGTAGATGACATCCATCGCATGTCCTTGATCCAGTTCTCTGGTCATCCAGTCAAAGAACTCAATCAGATTTGTTTGGCAAGATCGTCCTTCGGTAAAACCATTTTGCCTTGGATCTTGTAACCCGCTGATTTTAAGAAAGTTCACTATTCGCTCTATCAGAAGTGCTTCCATTACTTTTCCCGCCACCGAGGTAAGGCTCACGGGCCTGTAGTTTGACACTTCTTCCCTGTCACCACTTTTGTGTAGAGGTACGACATTAGCCATTCTCCAGTCCTGAGGAACCTCTCCTGTTTCCAAGGATCTGTTAAAAACATCTTTTAGCGGCCCTGCAAGAACCTCTCTGAGCTCTTTCAGTATCCTGGGATGTATCCCATCTGGTCCCATGGCCTTGTCCACTTCCAGTTTAGCAAGTTGTTCTAACACCTCATCTTCTCTGAATGGTGTGGTATCTACCTTCATTCCCATTTTTATATTTGGGAGTCACAGGTGGTCCTTCTCCAGCATTTTCTTTAGTAAAAACAGAGCAGAAGTATTTGTTTAGTAAGTTCGCTTTATCAATGTCATTTTCCATGAGTCCGTTCCCAGCACTTCTGAGTCCTGCAATTCCACCTCTGATCTTCTTCCTTTCCCGAATATACCTGAAGAAAGTTTTGTCACCGCACTTAACATCTTTAGCTATCTTTTCCTCTGCCTTTGATTTTGCTATCCTTATTTCTCTTTTTGTCTCCTTGAGTTTGATCCTGTATTCATTTTTGTGTTCCTCTGTTTGCAATCTTTTGAATTTTGCAAAAGCTGCATTTTTTGCCCTTATTTGAGCAGCCACTTCTTTGGAAAACCAAATAGGTTTCCTTCTCCTCTTGTTTTTATTTACTTTTCTTACATATTTATCTGTTGCCCCTTTTAGTTTAGCCCATAGCAATTCCACTTCCCTTATCCCCTTCTACCCTGTCAGCTCCTCCTTTAGGTACTTGGCCATTTTATTGAAGTCAGTGTTTTAGAAGTGTAGGACTTTGAGCTTGCTATGATTGGACTGCACCTTGGCTTTTATCTCAAACCACACCGTGTGATGATCACTGCTGCTCACAGGGGCACCCACCCAGACATTCGACATGCTATCACCGTTGGTGAGCACCAAATCTAGCATTGAGCTTTCCGTGGTTATTTCCATCACCATTTGTCTAAGTAACGCATCTTGGAGAGCATCCACGATTTGTTTGCTTCTTTCCAGATTTGCAGAAGGAGTAATCCAATCCACATCGGGTAGATTAAAGTCACCCAATATGATCGCTTCCCCCTTTGTTGCTATTTTGGCAATATCTATAATCAATTCGTTACCTATCTCTTCAATTTGAGTCGGAGGTCTGTAGACTACAGCAGAATGGATGACAGTGCCATCTCCTCTTTCCAACACGATCCAGAGCACTTCTTCTTTTCCCCATGCATTTCAGTAGCTTTAATATTGCTTTTGACATACAAGGCTACTCCTCCCCCTTTTCCATTTTCTCTGTCTCTTCTGAATAGATTATAGCCAGGTATGGCTATATCCCAATCATGTGATTCATTAAACCATATTTCTGTAATGGCCACAATGTCCAAGTCCTTTTCCACCATTAGGGCTTCCAGGTCCAGAACTTTGTTGGTTAAGCTTCGAGCCTTTGTGCTCATTGCTTTCCAGCATTTAACTGGCTTGGGTGTATTTTGCAATGATTTTGTTCTACCCACTTCTTACCAGTTGTTTTTGATGTGTGGTTTAAAAGTGTGGTTGTTTCTGTTGTTATTCTGCTTTTGCAGGTGGTGACGTCCAGAACTTGACTTTCCCCATCAGTCATCCCCCTTCTAGTTTAAATGCAAATCGACATACTGCCTGAATTTTTCACGTAGGATTCTTTTCCCTGCGACAGAGAGGTGTAGTCCGTCAGCACAGTATAGTCTCTTGTTGGTCCATGTGTTTTCCCAGTCGCCAATAAATCTGAATCCTTCTCGTTTGCACCAGGTCTGGAGCCATGTATTAAAGCTGTTAATGCGATTTATCCTTTTTGCTTGGATTAAAGCTGATTAATCTGTGAACCCAGTGTATCTGTTAAATCAGTCAGGGCCTAGTAGCAGCAGTTTAAGTTTAAATTTAAAACACAGAAGAGAGCTTTCTGGTTAAATTTAGAACCCAGCAGAGAGCTTGTAGTTTAAATTTAATACTCACTCAGGGCCTAATAGCAGCAAAGTGCTTTTAGTTTAAATTTAAAATACAAAAGAGAGCTTTCTGGTTATATTTAGAACCCAGCAGAGATCTTCTAGTTTAAATTTCATACTAGGTCAGAGCCTAGCAGCAGCAAAGAGTTTTAATTTAAATCAAATCAGACTATAACTTAGCATAAAAGGCAAAACAGGGTCAGTATTCTTTGAGCAATAAAGTCTTCTAGAGACCTTTATAAAGAGGTCTTCTACCTAGGGGGCAAGAGGCATTTTTAAAAAGGGTTCCAGGGGTGATCCGGGAAACTACAGACCAGTGATCCTGATGTCAGTACCGGGAAAAATGGTAGAAACTATCATATAAAGAACAAAATTGCTGAACATGTAGATAGTCATGGCTTAATGGGAGACAGCCAACATGGCTTTAAACAAGGAAGATCTTGTCTTACTAATCTGTTATGTTTTTTTGAAGGTGTGAATAAACAGGTAGACAAAGGTGAGTTGGTTGATATAGTGTATCTGGATTTTCAGAAAGCCTTTGAGAAGGTCCCTCATCAGAGACTTTTGGAAAAACTGAAAAGTCATGGAATAGGAGGCAGTGTACTATTGTGAATCAGGAACTGGTTAAAAGACAGAAAGCAGAGGGTAGGGCTAAATGGCCAATTTTCCCAATGGAGAAAGGTGAATAGTGGGGTACCCCAAGGATCTGTGCTGGGTCCGCTGCTTTTTGACACATTCATGAATGACCTGGAAAAGGGAATAATGAGTGAGGTTATCAAATTTGCAGATGACACAAAACTATTTAAAGTTGTTAAAACCCAAGAGGATTGTGACAAATTGCAAGAGGATCTCGATAAATTGGAAGACTGGGCATCCAGATGGCAGATGAAATTTAATGTGGACAAGTGCAAAGTTATGCACCTAGGGAAGAACAACCCAAACTATGGTTACACGATGCAAGGTTCCACACATTAGGAACCACCACCCAGGAAAAAGATTTAGGCATCATTGTGGATTACATGTTAAAACCCTCCACCCAGTGTGCAGCGGCGGCCAAGAGAGCAAATAGAATGCTAGGTATCATAAGGAAAGGAATGGAAAATAAAACAAATAGAATGCTAGGTATCATAAGGAAAGGAATGGAAAATAAAACAAAGGATATTATAATGCCTCTATATCGTTCCATGGTGAGACCGCACCTTGAATATTGTGTGCAATTCTGGTCGCCGTATCTTAAAAAGGATATAGTGTTATTAGAAAAGGTTCAGAGAAGAGCCACCAAAATGGTAAAGGGGATGGAAGGATACTCCTATGAAGAAAGGCTAAAAAGGTTAGGGCTCTTTAACCTGGAAAAGAGATGGCTGAGGGGAGATATGATAGAAGTCTATAAATTAATGAACGGAGTGGAACAGGTAAACGTAGATCAATGGTTTACGTTATCAGAATATAGAAAGACTAGGGGACATGCAATGAAGCTACAGGGTAAACTATTTAAGACTAATAAAAGAAAATATTTTTTCACTCAACGTGTAATCAAACTCTGGAATTTGTTACTGGAGGATGTAGTAAAGGCTGTTAGTGTAGCCGAGTTTAAAAAAGGTTTGGACAAGTTCCTGGAGGAAAGGTCCATAAACCATTATTAAGAAGGGACCCAGGATATCAATGCTTGACCCAATACAAGCATTGTGGAACCTGTGTCCCTTGGGGAAACTGCTAGGTACATATGACCTAGATTGGCCACTGTTGGAAACAGGATACTGGGCTTGATGGACCTTGGTCTGACCCAGTATGGCATATCTTATGTTCAAAGCCTGCACATAGTGATGTAAGTGCAAATAAGCAAAACAATGTCTCCCAGACAACCCAAACCAATGCTGTAGGTCTCGGAATGGTAAGAGCCCTCCCTCATCATCCTCAACCTGCTGCAACTGAGTCAATCCTACATTCCCCCAGTCATGGAATGCTTGGGAATCCATGCTAGGGGCTATTGTTACTTTACCCTGCAGTGGTAAAAAGCCCATGCTAGTCAGGTTCACCCCCCGCCCACATACAAAAACATGCCTGCACAGCTCAGACCACAGCAATATTCCAGACATACACCGGCAAGGCATCATCTGCAGCATGCAACACCGATAGGAGACATTTTTTTTTTAAATGCCTTCAAATCAAAGCTGACTCCTGGTGACTCAGCAGCCCCTGGGTTTTCATGGCAAGGTATGACCGGAAGTAGATTGCCAGGCCCTTTTGTTCTGAGACAATGGAGGTTAAAAGTGACTTGCCCAAGGAGTGCCAGTCGGAATCAAATCCAGATCATCTGGGTCATAGGTTGTTGCTCTAACCACTTGCTATATAAGGCCACAAAAGCCTTCTCCATGGCCCATGGTGTAAACACCGCTTGACCACTCAGCCAGTTCCGGACATGATGGAAAAAACAAGTCAGGTTATAACTAGACAAGTCTGCCAGCTCAAGCCCCACCTTGCTACAAAGGCCCATCAACAACCATAAGGCAATGCGGGGCTTCCACGCCTTCCACAGGAAGAATGTCACCATCCGATCCACAGCCCGACTATCTCTCCCTAAGCAACTTGAGGGGCAATTTTTATTTATTTAACAGGTTTTTTTTTATACCACCCTATCATTAATTCAGGGTGGTTTACAGAAAATATGTCACCAAACAAACATTTACATAGAACAGAGTTGAACTTGAGTGATTATATGGGGTTCAAGTGGTGTGTTAAACAACTAGTTACATTAAAGCAGCGGTACTTTATACATGGCATAGTTATTTATGGATTGAAGGTAGTCAATGGGCGAGTTACTGAGAGTGTAGCTGTAGACTGTGATAGATGTGCTTGATCAGTTGGCTCATTGGGTGGATCCATAGTATTCCGTAAAGAGGTAGGTTTTTATAGCTTTCCTAAAATCCTGTATGTTTGAAGAACATACAGGATTTTAGGAAAAACTATCATCTTATACGCTGCCACCCACTCCAAAAGGGACAATGGTAGTAGATTCCAGTCACAGAGTTTCTCCTGTTCCCCCAAGAACAGCCCAGGAACGTTCATCTGGTATAACCTCCCAGGATTCACCAGCAGCCAAATCCCCAAATATTTAAACTTATCTCCCACCCAACAAAGCAGGAAGACCTGCATCCAACTCCTCTGTAAATCCCCCAGCATGTCTAGGGCCTCCGACTTAGTCTTATTTAATTTCAGACCCGCAATTCCTCCATAATTGTCATAAGACAAATGGAAGAGGCTGACTTGGATTTAGTGGCGGTTACAGAGACATTTATTTTTATTTATTTATTTATTTAGCCTATATTTGTATACCGCTACTTCCAGCGATCAGGAGCGGTTTGATTATGTAAACAGAGAATGCCAGATCAATGACAAATTTCAAGAATTACAACATGATTTACAAGATTATATGATAGGTTGTCAGAAAAAGGCCAGGCATTTTCACAATGTCTACAACATGATTCATGGGATGAGCACAGCACACGGTTAGGAGGGGGAGAGAGGAAGGATTTACATATATACATTTTATACTTGATTACATTTTGGAGCATAAATACATTTTACACTTGACAACATTTTGGTAATGCAGGTAATGGTTGAAATGCATTACTGTTCAGGATTTATTTATTTATTTATTTTATTTATTAACAATTCTTATATACCGCACTATTAGACATCAGCGCGGTTTACATTGAACAAAAACATCCGACAATTTACATATGTCTGGTCAATTACATTTAACAGGAGATATAAACTTGGGAAATAGGGGAAACTATATACAAAGGTGTGTTATCTGACAAGAGATATCATGGTTAACTATATACAAAGGTGGTGCAATAGTATATGGAACTGTTTGTATTTACATTGTGTAGTTGGCCTGTTGCGATGGTCTGTCTGTTTGGCCACTCCTGCTATTCACCTGGAGGTTATGTTCAGAGCTGTCATTGAGATATTTAAGGAAGAGGAAATGTTTCAGTGACTTTCTGAACTGACTCAAATTTGGTACTGATCTGATTTGTGCTGGTAAGGTGTTCCATAAAGTGGGGGCACAGAGTCGGAATGCTCTGTTGGCTGTTGATCTGGCACATCTGGATACGTTGTAGGCCTGTTGAAAGTAGTACGTCTTCAGTTTTTTTCAGGTGGGAGTTGGTTCCAGAGTGAAGGGGCAGCATAGGAGTATGCCCTGTTGCTTGTGGCTATTTTAACCCTGGATATGGTATTCACACCCACAGAACAACCACCTGACAAGGGAAGGAATTCTGTAATAAAAATAACTCAAGTCCCGTGGTCCGACCATCACCAAATTGAGATCAAGATGCACCTACCCACGCTTCCTAGTAACCCGAAATCTGAACAACCAACACACACACGCAGAAGCTTTAATAAATACAACAGCGAAGCCCTCATTAACTCCATCACATCCCACATAGACCTGGAAAGCACTGACCTCGACGGTCTAATAACCAGCTGGAACTCAGGAATTCAAGAGACGTCAGAACCAAAATGGAAAGCAACAAAACAACCCCAAGCCCAAAACCGAACCATGGTACACAGAAAATCTGACCAGCCTAAAGAGAGAACTACGAAGAATAGAGAGAAAATGGCGACAAAGCAAAACCGACGAGCACAAAACAGAATACCTAACCCTACTCTCCAATTACAAAAACAAAGTCAACCTGTCAAAGTGAACGCATCACACAAACTTACTAAACAAAGCATTAAACAAGCCCAGAGAACTGTTCGCCCAGGTCAAATCCCTCACCAAAACAGTGCAAGAGGATCAATACAACGACAAAATCAAGGTCCAAGCCCTAGCAGATCACTATGCTAGCAAACTAAACCTGCAGATAGGAACCAAACCCTTACAAACCATGGATGAAACCCCCACCGCGCCACAACCTACCATGATGACGAATCAAACCCACATCACCCACTGGAGCAAGTTTTGCAGCATTGGAGACAAACACGTCATGAATATAATTGCCAGTATTAACACCACAACCTCTCCCCTAGACCCCTGCCCAGCTGCATGGGTTAAAGATACGAAAGCAGAAATCGCCCACCAAATCGCTCACATAATAAACCAATCACTCCAACAGGGAACCATGCCAACACAACTTAAGAAATCCATCATAAGACCAATACTAAAAAATAAAACACTCAACAAGGAAGACCCAGCATCTTACCGCCCAATATCTAGCATAGCACTGCTAGCAAAAATTATTGAAAAGGCGGTCCTACAGCAATTACAAGACCACCTGGACAACAACGGAACACTAGACGAGCACCAATACGGCTTCAGGCCACACCATGGGGTTGAAACCCTGCTTATTGCACTCTTGGACAACCTACTCAAAGGGATTGAAAACAAAAAGAAAATGTTCATTCTCATATTCATTGACATCTCAGCAGCTTTCGATACGGTTCACCATCAAACACTCCTAAACAGAATAGAAGCTATAGGTATATCGGGAACCCCACTAAAATGGTTCTCATCGTATATCTCCAACAGAATGCAACAGGTACAGTTTAACAACGAAAAGGCAAAGGCTTTCCCCCAAACCCAGGGCATACCACAAGGCTCAGCCCTTTCATCGCTTCTTTTCAACGTGTACATGAAACCAATCTGCGAAATATTCAAAAAGCATAAAATCTACTACCACATATACGCTGACGATATTATGCTCTATACTCAACTCGACGCAAGCAGCCCAAACTATTCCCACCTAGAAGAATGCCTAAAAGAGATGCAAACATGGCTTCAATGAAACATGGCCATAAACCATAAAAAAACCGAAGTCATGTACATCTCAAGAAAACCAGAGTTCAAACCGCCAGCTACAATCTCCCTATGCGAAAATACCTATCAAACAAAGAATGAAATAAAGTACCTCGGAGTAACACTTGATAGTGAACTAAAGATGGTAAAACACCTCCGTTTAGTAAACAGGGCCATTTTTCACAAGATCAGGGTTATACAGCCACTAAGAAACATCATTGAAGCCACCGATTTTAGGACAGTAGCCCAAGCCCTCATCATACCTCACTTCGATTACTGTAACGCAACTCTCCAGGGCCTTCCAAAAAAACCCCTAAACATACTCCAGATGGCACAGAACGTCGCAGCCAGGATCATCACGAAAACAGGCGTTACTGAACACATCACACCAGTGCTAGTTGAACTACACTGGCTCCCCATCGCTGCTCGTATAAAATACAAAACCCTAGTAACCACATTTAAACTCATCCACAACCTGGCACCAACCTTCCTTACTAACCTAATCAACTTGCAACCTGCTAACAGAAATAGGAGAACCACCAACATAAACAACCTACATGTACCAATAAGTATAAGATCAGTTAAAATAGCCACAAGCAACAGGGCATACTCCTATGCTGCCCCTTCACTCTGGAACCAACTCCCACCTGAGTTGCGCTCAATCAACGACCCATGACTGGGATGTAATTATACCGGGCTATAACTTTATTCACAGGTTAGGAAGAAGGGGAGGTGGAGTGGCACTATATGTAAAAAACAATATTAAAGCTATAGAATTGCAGAGCTTAAAAGTTAGAGAGAAGGCACTGTGGGTTAAATTAGAAAGAGAGAAAGGGAAATCCATTTTCATTGGAGTGATATACAGATTCCCCCCCCCCCTCAAAGGGTGTAGAAGTGAACAAAGATTTAATAGAAGACATACGCAGTATTGCCATGAAAGGAGAAGTGCTACTGTTAGGTGATTTCAATATGCCAGATGTGGATTTGCACATCCCTGCTGCAATGTCAACTAGAAGTAAGGAGATCCTGGTAAGCATAGATCGATTGTTTACATCATCAGAATATAAAAAGACTAGGGGACATGCAGTGAAGCTACAGGGTGAAATATCTAAGAGAAAATATTTTTTTCACTCAACGTGTAATCAAACTCTGGAATTTGTTACCGGAGGATGTAGTAAAGGCTGTTAGAGCAGCTGAGTTTAAAAAAGGTTTGGACAAGTTCCTTGAGGAAAGGTCCATAAACCATTATTAAGAAGGGACCCAGGATATCAATGCTTGACCCAGTACAAGCATTGCGGAACCTGTGCCTTTTGGGGAGACTGCTAGGTACTTATGACCTAGATTGGCCACTGTTGGAAACAGGATACTGGGCTTGATGGACCTTGGTCTGACCCAGTATGGCATATGTTATGGGTTTCTTTTTTTTATAATTTTGATTTTTATTTAGTACATTACAAAGGAACACAATTTTCCAACTGCTTTACAAAACCTTGGTATAATCTATTTCCAACTGTATCCATCATCACAACATGCACCTGCTTACCTTTCTAGCCTTGCTATACAATACTTAACAGTCTAGGTTCCTCCCCAATGTACAATTTTTATTATTTGACTGTTCCCTCCTACTCCCCTCCTCCCCCCTTGATCCTGCGGTGTTCTCCTCCTCCTTATTAACAATTTCCTTTTATACTCTTAATTAGTATCATGTAACCACTCAATGTACTTTTGCCATCTCCTTTGAAAGCTCTCAATCCTGTGCACTATATATGCATTAATCGCACTCATCCTATAAATATATGCTATTCTACTTAATATTTTTTCAGGTGCTGGTGCTCTCACGGACCTCCATCCCTTCGCTATTTCCATCCGTACTCCAATTGCAAGCATCTTCAACATATATACCATGTCGCTCTTCGGATCCCCCCCATTCATTCATTAATATTTCCGTTGGTGTAATATCTCCTACCCAGCCCATTATCTCCTACATGAGATCCTTCAGCCACTGCCACGTTTGCTATAGGACTGGACAGCTCCACCACATATGCATATAATTGAGTTCCATGTAATGCATGTATGTTATAATGCAATTTTTGAGTTCTTTGTAAACCGCCTTGATTTGAGAATGGAGGTATATAAGTGCACATAAATAAACAAATAAAATATACTCCCCCGTTCTCTGCACCCCCTCCAACGCATCGCATCATTATATCTCCCCATCTTACACAACCTTACCGGGATTAGATACATTCGGAACATCATCTTATAACAATGTTCTTGGATTGCTGCCGAAATCACTGGTATTTTAACTCCATCATATACTTTTTCCCATCTCAGTACATCCCAATGACCCCCCAAAGTCTGCCTCCCAGGTCCTCACATGTGTTTCTTGATCCATGGGGCTACTCAAGGCCTTATAAAGCCTAGAAATCACCCTTCTTGATAAGTCCCCCACCCTAAACATCTTCTCAAAGAGTGTCTGTGCTTTTCAGGCCTTCTTTTATATCTTTTCCCCCTAAAAAGTGTGCTAATTGGAAATAGCCCAACCAGTCACTCTTTGCTATGTGGAACTCTCAATGGAGCTCCTCAAACAGCCTTAATTGACCAACCTATGTTATTACCTGCCCCATGCACAATAACCCTTTTTCCTGCCATCTTTGGAATATCCCAGAACTTTCTCCCACCAAAAACCCCTCACATTGTGTAATCCGATGTGCCCTAATATTTCCTCTCATATGTGTTAGCACCTTATGTTTCCTATCCCAGGCTATAAATGTATTTATCATAACTAGGCCGCATTCTCTCTCCACCCTATTCTTCTACAACAAATCCGTAATATAGTTGGGTCTTACCATCACCTGTTCTATTCTACTCCATTGAGGCCCATCCTTCTCCAACCTCCACCCCATTATCGCTCGCAACTGAGCCGCCTCATAATATCTTTCAATCTCAGGGACTGCCAGACCACCCTCCTTTTTTGATCTATACATTATTTTCCTTTGCACCCTAGGGGGTCTGCATCTCCAAATAAAGGAGAAGATTCTTCTCTGCACCAAGTTTATCATGGCTGTAGGAACTTCTATAGGAAATGTCATAAACAGAAAAAGTAGTCTAGGCAGTATATTCATTTTCACTATTTATTTTACTTATTTATTTAGACCGTTTTGTATCCCACCTTATCCTTCAATCAAAGTGGTCACAACACAATTGGGGGATACATTTAACACGAGGTGATATGAGACACATACACTAATACTTACAGGGAACATGGGCAATGGAGGGTTAAGTGGCTTGCCCAAGACCACAAGGAGCACCTGTGAGACTAGAAACCCCAGTCCTTCTGGCCCAAGGTTGCTGTCCTCTAGTGGGATTTGAACCCCTGACCTTCCGGCCTGAGGTAACTTGCCCCAACCACTAGGCCACTCCTCTACTATGGCTATCCTTCCCATCCATGAGAAAATGGGTTTATCCCTTCTTATTAAATCCACTAGCACATTCTTTACAGTTGGCTCATAGTTCAACTTATATAATTCAGACCCCTCTGCACTAATCTGGATTCCCAGATATTTCACACTTTTGCTAGCCCATTTAAATGGAAATGTTTTCTGTATCCTACCCTTTTCATGTGAATTCAACCTTAATTTGAGCACTTCTGTTTTTCCCCATATTCATTTTATAGCCTGATACCGCACTATAGTTCATAATCTCCTGAACTAGTGCTGGTATTGATTTCTCAGAGTGTCCTAGTGTATACATCACATCATCCGCAAATAATGACATTTCATATTCCTCCTCACCCACCTTTATTCCATGTATTTCCTTATTCTGCCTAACGCTTTTAGCCAGTGGTTCTATTACCATTGCAAACAGCAAAGGAAAAATTGGGCAGCCCTGCCTTGTACCCCTGCCTAACAAACTGGCTCTGAATAAACCCCATTTATGTGTATACGTGCCTTAAGCTCTTTGCAGAGTGCCTCTATCCATCTCTGAAAGTTCTCTCCCAATCCCATCTTCTTCATAACTGCAAACATAAAAGCCCATTCTACTCTATCAAAGGCTTTCTCCGCATCCACTGCAATCATTATAGATTCTGTCTGCTCACTTCGCACTTGCCATATTAAATTCAACAGCTTACACACATTATCACTCGCTTGCCTACCCCGAATAAACCCTGCTTGGTCCTCCTTTATTAGCCCTGGAATATATTTCTGCAATCTAGCCGCCAATATTTTAGCTAATATCTTAGCATCCAAATTTATAAGTGAGATGGGTCTATAAGACTTGCACTTCCCATGGTCCTTCCCAGGTTTAGGTATAACTACCACTCCAGCTGTTTCCATACAGCTTGGTAACTTCTCCCTTTTCAGTACTTCATTAAAAACATCCCGCAGGATCGGACTAACCTCCTCACAGGAGTTTTTATAAAACCTGGCTGTAAATCCATCCAATCCTGGCGCCTTACCCTCCTTCAAGCTCTTTATAGCCTCAACTACTTCTTCTCTATCCACTTCTGTTCCTCTAAATCTAATTGTTTCAATGTAGTCTCCGCCAGGTACCTCTCTATATCTACTTCCTCTTCTTGTTGCTCTAATTCATAGAGCTTACCGTAATATTTCCAAAATACTTTCTGAATATGTTCCGTACCCCAAACCCACTTTCCCTGTTCACCCTTTATTTTCAGGATCTGTTGATGTACCATTTTCTCCCTTAATTTTCTGGCAAGATATCTCTACCTGGCCTACAGGTCTGCAAAAAAATTTTTTTCGAGAGCTGTTTTGGTTATTCCACGTAATCTTTATGTTTTTTGGTGCGCTGAATCCTGACAATTTAGGTAACAATGTTAAATAAGGCAATACCTCAAAATAAATGGAAATAGACTTATAAAATTAAAGTTTTATTACAATATTTCCATGAAAATCCTTTTTTGAACTAAAATGAGCTCACCTACACACACTAAACTCGATTATTCTTCCTTGTGAGGCTCTTGGTGCATTTACGCTTGTGAGTAGCATCTGGAATGTCTCTCTGAAGCATCCAACAGTAGTCTGCCATCATTGTAATGCTCCATTTTCCCTGGTATCTCCTCTCCATCTCTTTAATGTCTTGGTGGAATCGTTCACCTTGTTCCTCACTCACAGCTCCCAAATTTTCAGTAGTCAAGGTGGGACTGGAGGAAATGCACTTTCAAACTCATCAGGCAACCTAAAGCTTGAAATGCTTTCAGCATTCGTCCGACGATCTTTTTGTAGTGAGGATCTTTATTATTGCCTAAAAATCTCTGTACGACTTCTTTAAATGCAATCCACCCTTCTTTTTGAGGATCCATCATGGTATTGGCAAACTCTTGATCAACTATAAGCCTTCTAATGTCTGGTCCGACGAACACACCTTCCTTCAATTTTGCCTCCGACAGGCCTGGAAACTTGGTGACCAAGTATTTGAAGCATTCTCCATCTCTTGGAAGTGATTTTACGAATTGCTTCATCAATCCCAATTTTATGTGAGGTGGTAGAAGAACTTTATGGGAAGGTACCAAAGTTTCTCGGAGGACA
Organism: Ichthyophis bannanicus; assembly: GCA_033557465.1. Classification (NCBI taxonomy): domain Eukaryota; kingdom Metazoa; phylum Chordata; class Amphibia; order Gymnophiona; family Ichthyophiidae; genus Ichthyophis; species Ichthyophis bannanicus. Next base: position 73,986,518 of record CM066033.1, read on the forward strand.
TTTTTTTCACCGACTGTTAGCACCCTCGGCTGCCAACTCTTCTTGGTCCAGTGATTTTGTCGGTCTCGACTGTCCCATAGACACAGAAAACAAGGATATTTGGTATACCCAGCTTATTGCCCGAGCAGCATGCACAAGACCTTCAAGTCCCCACACACTTGCCAACCATGGTCTCCATATTTAAGTTTACGAAGAACCAAGTCCAAGTTCTCGTAGGTTTCCTTCAAGTGTATGGAATGACCTACAGGTATGGAAGCGTCAAAACCGTTGTGGAGTAAAACTGCTTTGAGACTTCTTTTTGAAGAATCTATAAAAAGACGCCATTGCTCTGAATCACATTGGATTTTAAATTGACCCATCAGACCTTCGACATCGATGCAATAAACCAGCTTGTCTTCCTGGGTGAAGTAAGGAACAAACTCCTTTTCACGATGTCTGAACCATGAAGATGACCACTCCTGGCAAACAATAAATTCCTGCTTTTCAGCCTTGATCCGAGTAACTCAGCGGCATCTTTGGGAAGATTCAAGTCTCTTACCAAATCATTCATCTCCTCCTGAGAAAACAATTTTGGTCTTGTATCATCTTCAAAGTCAGAACTTGATTCGTCATCTGGTTCAGGTATGACTTCACCTTCATCGGAGCTAGGTATCTCTTCCAAGGTAGCAGGGGGCTTGGGTACTGGTATATCTGTGCCATGGGGGATGGGACGAATTGCCGAGTGAAGATTGGGGTATGAAATGGAATGCTTCCATTTGGAATTAAACCCTTTCACATCGCATGAACACAACAGTCGTCACTATGGTTCTTTTGCTCTTGCCATACCATAGGAATCTCATAACGGAAAGATTTTTTTCTTACCCTTGAACCAGTTTTGGAGGTCCTCAACACACCGTTTGCACACTTTATGAGGCGCCCAGACTATCTTGATCTTTAATTTTTAGTCCAAAGTATGCAAAGTATACTTTTTTTCACAAAATCTGTAATATTCTGCTGTTGCTTCAACACTGTATATTCACCACAGATGAAACAGAAACTGTCTGGCAAATTAATACACTTTCGCAGAGCCATAACATAATGGTTGAAGAATGACGAGCTAACACGAATTGCGATGAAAAAGTGTGAACAGCCTAGAACCAAGAACCTGATGATGATTTGTGCACAAGTGTGGCATGCAGGAGAGAGCAGCTCTGTGTCTGTACACGAGACGTCACAGTGCTGGCCACGCTGCACTGACCGGAGCTGCTGCTATCTGCCCTGTGTCTCCCTCCCACTGGATTCTTCAGGAAAGATTAACCCCTTCTACCATTAGCACGGACTTAAAACTTGCTTAGCTTATGTATATATTGCTGACCATCAGATTTACAGTGCTATATTTTTTTTTACATAACTCGGACAACCCCTTTAAGGTTTTTTTGGCATTTTATATCTTAAATGCACTTATGTGAATTAATTAATAGTAATTTGAAAAAATTTGATAAATTTGAAGACAATTTTGCATGTTGTGGCAAATCATGACGTCTAGGAGTTTTTCAATATTTTATTTGTTTTCAGCACACCAAAATACATGGAAATTAGATGAAAATAATCAAACAGCTTTTTAGTCACAGACCTGTGTTATCCTGTATATAAAACTCATGTTTTAGTTGGTTTAACCTATAAGCCTCCTCAGCTTCGTGTAAGGCCCCTAATTCTTCTCGTATTTTCCGAATTCATTGTAGCCGCTTCCTTCCCCCTCTCTGCTGATCTCAAATCTTAACAACTCTCGCTCTTTCTGTTCTTTTCCTCTCTTCCGTCTCGCTGCCAAGGCTATAAACTGTCCCCTTACAACCGCCTTCAACCTATCCCATACACCAGCCGGCCCCACTTCACCCCCCTCTTATGAAACATATACTGCCCTATAGTGCTCTGTATACTTTTTTTCCCCTTCCAACTCATCTATAAGGGACTCGTTCAACTTCCAGAAGTGCAAATCTTCTCCTTCCTTTCGTAACCTCAAGGAAGCCTCCGCCAGGGCATGGTCTGACCAGCTTATAGGCCCGATTGCCACCTTCTTGACCTGTTATATTATCCTCCCATCCACCCATATCCAATCTATTCTGCTGTATCTCTTATGTGGGTGACAGTAGAGAGTAGTTACTCACCTGTAACAGGTGTTCTCCAGGAGCACCAGGAATCAGCCTCACATATGGGTGAGATCAATGCCGATGGAGCCCCTGCGGAGCATTTCCCCAGCTTTCTAAGAAAGCTTTTGCGAATACTGCACGCATGCGTGGTCCCCTTCCCGCCTAAAGGTGCCATCTTGCTCAGTGAAATGACATAGCTAAAAAACAGCACACAAAAAGTAAAATAAACTATGTACAACTGCAACTCCCAGGGGAGGAGGGAGGGTTGTGAGGACTAATTCCTGCTGCTCCTGGAGAACACCTGTTACAGGTGAGTAACTACTCTTTCTCCAGGACCAAGCAGGAAGTCAGTCCTCACATATGGGTGACTCTCTAGCTCTGGGCTACCAGGAACCCAGGCTGAACAAGAGAACTCCCTCTAGTCCCAGCATCAAAGAAAGGCTTTTCACTGAAAGAACCTCCACCGGTAGCCCAACGGAAGGCTGGAGGGCAGGAGTTGCCTAAACCTCAAAGAGATTCCGGAGTACTGCCTGGCCAAAAGCACTGTCCCTACGGGACTCCCTCTCCAGGCAGTAATGGGCCGCAAAAGTCTGGCTTGAGGACCAAGTTGCAACCCTGCAGATGTCTACCAAGGGCACAGAGCGGAGATGAGCCACTGAGGCAGCCATTGCCCTGACACGGTGGGCCGTGACCCGACCCTGCAAAGGAAGGTCAGCCGCCCTGTAAGCCCAGGTGATACAGTCAGCCACCCATATGGACAAGGTATGCTTGGACACAGCTAACCCCAAATTATTAGGGTCAAAAGATATGAAGAGCTGAGTAGCCCTTCTATGTCCCAGCGTACGGTCAAGGTAGAAAGATAAGGCCCTCCTACAGTCCAGGGTATGCAGGACTGCTTCAGCCTGGCTTGCATGAGGCCTAGGGAAGAATGTCGGAAGAACCACCTCCTGGTTGAGGTGGAAAGAGGAGACAACTTTAGGAAGGAACTTAGCTTGAGTCCTAAGGACTACCCTGTTCCTATAGAAGCGAGTGTAGGGCCTGTCACAGACCAAGGCCTGTAGCTCACTCACTTGCCTGGCCGAGGTTAAGGCCACCAGGAAGAGAGTCTTCCAGGAAAGGAAGCGGAGTGGACAAGTAGCCATCGGCTCAAAGGGTGGGCGAGTCAGTTGCTGCAAAACCACATTCAACTCCCACTCTGGTGCCCGAGGACGGATAGGAGGCTTGAGCAAGAGCAAACCTCTGAGGAACTGGGACACCAAAGGGTGCACCGACAAAGAGGGTCCGTCCACCAGTGAGTGGTGAGCTGCCAGAGCTGAGAGGTGGACCCAAACAGAATTGGACTTGAGGCCCTGATTGGATAAATGCAGCAGGTACTGAAGTACTACTGGTACAGAGCAAGAGAAAGGATCTGCTGTGCGCTGCTGACACCAGAAAGAGAACCTTCTCCATTTCAGGGCATAGGTTTTCCTGGTGGATTGCTTTCTAGAGGCCAAGACCACGTCCTCCACCTTCTGAGGCAGGCCACAGGGAGCTAAGACTACCCTTGCAGCCTCCAGGCCATCAAATTGAGAAATTTGAGGTTGAGGTGCAGAAGGGAACCCTGATCCTGAGAGAGAAGATCTGGTTGCACCCCTAGAGGTAGAGGGGCGTCCACTGCCAGTTGAAGCAGAAGCGGAAACCAAGGCTGCCTCGGCCACCTGGGAGCTACTAGAAGAACAGAGGCCTTGTCCCTCAGAATTTTGAACAAGGTTCGGGCCACCAGAGGCGTGGGAGGAAACGCATACAGGAGGCCCTGGGAACAGGAAATCAGGAAGGCATCCACCGCCAACCTCATGGGATGCGGTTGCCTGGAACAGAACCTGGGCAGCTGCCGGTTCAGGGGACTGGCAAAGAGGTCCACTGATGGAAGTCCCCATTTCAGGAAAATTTTCTGAACCACTAATGGGTGTAGCTGCCACTTGTGGGGCTGCAGAACTCTGCTCAATCTGTCTGCCAGGAAGTTCTCCTGGCCAGGGAGATAAACAGCCTTGAGAAACATGTTGTGCTTGAGCGCAAACACACAGAGGGCCTGTGCCTCCTGACACAGGAGCCTGGACCCAGTGCCACCCTATTTGTTTACATAGAACATGGCGACTTGGTTGTCGGTCTGCACTAAGACAGACTGGTGAGCCAGGGTTCGAGAGAAGGCCTTGAGGGCTAAGCGAATAGCCCTGAGTTCCAGGAGGTTGATCTGTTGCGTGGCTTCCCATGGAGACCACAGGCCCTGGGTGCACTTGTCCATACAATGTGCCCACCAGCCCTGCAAGGAAGCATCGGTGGTTAACACCACTGTGAACACAGGTATCTGAAAAGGCACCCCCTGTAGTAAGTTGGGGGGGTGCAGCCACCACCGTAGGGAGTTCAGGAATGGTTTGGACACCCGTACTCTGTCTCTGAGGCTTCCAGTGGCTTGTGTCCACTGAGTTCTGAGGCACCACTGGGCAGGCCTCATGTGGAGTCGGGCATTTGGAGTCACATGCACTGTCGATGCCATGTGGCCCAGGAGTCTCAGACAGAGTCTGGCGGAAACCAGTGGCATGCTGAGAAACTGGTTTGCCAAGTCCATCAGTATTTGGGCTCTGTCCTCTGGCAAGTAAGCCTTTGCTTGCAGAGAGTCTAGCCTTGCTCCTATGAACTCTAGGTTCTGGGAGGGGAGCAAAGTGGACTTTGCGAAGTTTATGACAAACCCTAGGTGTTGAAGTAGAGAGATAGTTCGGAGGGTGGCTTGTCTGGCCTCCTGACACATCTGACCCCTGATGAGCCAGTCGTCCAGGTAGGGGAAGACAAAGATACCTTGATTTCTTAAGTAGGCCGCCACCACTGCCAGACACTTTGTAAAGACTCTGGGGGTGGAGGTGAGGCCAAAGGGCAGTACCCTGTACTGATAATGGTTTCCTCCCACAATGAACCTGAGGTACTTTCTGTGGTCTGGATGGATGAGGATGTGAATGTACGCATCCTTTAGAATTTCACAGCTTTATAGGTACTTGCACAACTTAAAAGACAGGAGGTGCTCTCAGGTGAAGCTCATTACCCAAATCAGTCATACACCAAGGACCTGAGATTAATTAAGCTTCAGGTGAACAAGGTATATTAAACTTCTTAGGTACAGTTTTAGTGGTATAAATATCCATTGCACCCTTTAGTACATATAGAACTTAAAGATCTAAACACAAACTTAAAACTAAGATGCAGACAGCAGTCCAGCAGCGGGATGTGGGCTTTCCAGTCTTTTGCATTGAGTGTCACATGTATGATTTTCTCCCAGCTGGTGAGAGGTCTTACGTGTGCACTAGGTGCAAGGAGCTCTCTGCTCACAGGGAACAAGTCCGTTCTCTAGAGGCTAGAGTAGCAGACTTGGAAAACATAAGACAGACAGAGAGGTACATAGACGAGACCTACAGGGATATAGTCCTGAAGTCCCACCTCCAGTCTGGCAGCATCCCTGTTGCCATGGAGGAGAGAGGTCACGTGACAGGACAGCATCACCCTGGTGTGGCAGGAAGTGATCCTGTAACTAGGACCTGTCCTCCAGGTGATGTAAACCCCTCTCGCACCGAGGAGGTTTCTCCAGGGCCAAGTGCCCATGCGGGAAGGGTTAGGACAGCAGTTATAGTTGGTGATTCGATCATTAGGCATGTAGATAGCTGGGTGGCTGGTGGACGTGAGGATCGCCTGGTAACATGCCTGCCTGGTGCGAAGGTAGCGGACCTCACACGCCACCTAGATAAGGTCTTAGATAGTGCTGGGGAGGAGTCTGCTGTCTTGGTACATGTTGGTACCAATGACATAGGAAAATGTGGTAGGGAGGTTCTGGAAGCTAAATTTAGGCTTTTATTTATTTATTTATTTATTTATTTATTTATTTAACATGTTTTGTATCCCGCCTTTTCCTTCAATCAAAGCGGTTAATACAGCACAAAGTTAAACAAAGGTGAGGGAAACATACATTGCATTATCATTACATCACAACAAAACACTAGGAGTACAAACAGGGAACACAGTACATAACTTACATTACATTACCTTACATTAACTACAAACAGCATATCGCTGAACAGAATGAGCATATAGCAGCAGATAGTGGGTCCCGCACGGTCCACCGCCTAAGGGCCACGCCAAAGGGCCCTCTTGCGAGGCCCTCAGGCGCGGGCCCGCAAGGCACGGGCGCGCCATTGCTGAAGGGATTTTAAATGATTTGAAAAGTGCTCAGATTGGCTGCAGTTTTCTCTCACACACAGTTCCCAACTAAGTAGGCACAGCTGATTCTCACTCACTGCTCACAGGATCGTTGGAGCCTTTGCTGAAGGGATTCTAAATGATTTGAAAAGTGCTCAGATTGGCTGCAGTTTTCTCTCACACACAGTTCCCAACTAAGTAGGCACAGCTGATTCTCACTCACTGCTCACAGGATCGTTGGAGCCTTTGCTGAAGGGATTTTAAATGATTTGAAAAGTGCTCAGATTGGCTGCAGTTTTCTCTCACACACAGTTCCCAACTAAGTAGGCACAGCTGATTCTCACTCACTGCTCACAGGATCGTTGGAGCCTTTGCTGAAGGGATTCTAAATGATTTGAAAAGTGCTCAGATTGGCTGCAGTTTTCTCTCACACACAGTTCCCAACTAAGTAGGCACAGCTGATTCTCACTCACTGCTCACAGGATCGTTGGAGCCTTTGCTGAAGGGATTTTAAATGATTTGAAAAGTGCTCAGATTGGCTGCAGTTTTCTCTCACACACAGTTCCCAACTAAGTAGGCACAGCTGATTCTCACTCACTGCTCACAGGATCGTTGGAGCCTTTGCTGAAGGGATTCTAAATGATTTGAAAAGTGCTCAGATTGGCTGCAGTTTTCTCTCACACACAGTTCCCAACTAAGTAGGCACAGCTGATTCTCACTCACTGCTCACAGGATCGTTGGAGCCTTTGCTGAAGGGATTTTAAATGATTTGAAAAGTGCTCAGATTGGCTGCAGTTTTCTCTCACACACAGTTCCCAACTAAGTAGGCACAGCTGATTCTCACTCACTGCTCACAGGATCGTGGGAGCCTTTGCTGAAGGGATTCTAAATGATTTGAAAAGTGCTCAGATTGGCTGCAGTTTTCTCTCACACACAGTTCCCAACTAAGTAGGCACAGCTGATTCTCACTCACTGCTCACAGGATCGTTGGAGCCTTTGCTGAAGGGATTTTAAATGATTTGAAAAGTGCTCAGATTGGCTGCAGTTTTCTCTCACACACAGTTCCCAACTAAGTAGGCACAGCTGATTCTCACTCACTGCTCACAGGATCGTTGGAGCCTTTGCTGAAGGGATTCTAAATGATTTGAAAAGTGCTCAGATTGGCTGCAGTTTTCTCTCACACACAGTTCCCAACTAAGTAGGCACAGCTGATTCTCACTCACTGCTCACAGGATCGTTGGAGCCTTTGCTGAAGGGATTTTAAATGATTTGAAAAGTGCTCAGATTGGCTGCAGTTTTCTCTCACACACAGTTCCCAACTAAGTAGGCACAGCTGATTCTCACTCACTGCTCACAGGATCGTTGGAGCCTTTGCTGAAGGGATTCTAAATGATTTGAAAAGTGCTCAGATAGGCTGCAGTTTTCTCTCACACACAGTTCCCAACTAAGTAGGCACAGCTGATTCTCACTCACTGCTCACAGGATCGTTGGAGCCTTTGCTGAAGGGATTTTAAATGATTTTAGGTAGGAAGTTGAAATCCAGAACTTCCAGGGTAGCGTTCTCCGAAATGCTTCCCGTTCCACGCGCAGGACCCAATAGGCAGGCAGAGCTCCGGAGTCTCAATGCGTGGATGAGACAATGGTGCAGAGATGAGGGGTTCGGATTTGTTAGGAACTGGGGAACATTCTGGGGAAAGGAGGGGCTCTTCCGAAGGGATGGGCTTCACCTTAACCGGGATGGAACCAGGCTGCTGGCATTAACCTTTAAAAAGGAGATAGAGCAGCTTTTAAACTAGATAATAGGGGAAAGCCGACAGTCGCCCAAGAGCGCATGGTTCGGAAGAATGTATCCTTGAAGGATACTACAAAAAGCAGAGAGGTTCCAAAAAAGAGTAAAGTAGCCCAAATGCCCTCGAGTATGGAGCAGACAGAACTTAAAGATCCCAAATTACCCATGTCTACCAATAGCCAAATTAATATGAATAAAATACAGTCTCTAAAATGCTTGTATGCAAATGCTAGAAGTCTACAAACAAGATGGGAGAGTTAGAATATATAGCACTAAACGAGAGGTTAGATATGATTGGAATATCAGAGACATGGTGGAAGGAGGACAACCAGTGGGACACTGTGATACCTGGGTACAAACTATATCGAAATGATAGAGCTGATCAAATTGGTGGAGGGGTTGCGCTCTATGTTAGAGAGGGCATTGAGTCAGAAAGGATTAAAGTTTTGCAAGAAACAAAATTTGCTGTAGAATCTCTATGGATTGAAATTCCATGTAAAAAGGGGAAGGCGATGGCAGTGGGGGTGTACTATCGTCCGCCTGGCCAGAATGAACAAATGGATGATGAAATGCTCAAAGAAATCAAGGAAGCTAGCAAAAGTTACAGTGCAGTAATAATAATGGGTGATTTCAATTACCCCGGCATCGACTGGGTCAGTGTCACAACAGGACATGCTAGGGAGATAAAGTTCCTAGATGAAATAAATGACTGCTTCTTGGAGCAGCTGGTTCATGAACCGACCAGAGGGGAAGCAATATTAGACCTAGTCCTTAGTGGAACACCAGATGTAGTGCAAGAGATAAGGGTGTTGGGGCCACTTGGCAATAGTGATCATAGCATGATCGCCTTTGATTTAATTAGTGGAGGAGGGATAGTAAGGAAATCCACAGTACTACCCTTTAACTTTCGAAAGGGAGACTATGATAGAATGAGGAAAACAGTTAAGAAAAAACTAAAAGGAGCAGTTGCAAAGGTTAAAGACGTACATCAAGCTTGGGTGTTGTTGAAAAATACTATCTTGGAAGCCCAGACCAGCTGTATTCCACGCTTTAAGAAAAGTGGAAGGAAGTCCAAAAAATTGCCAGCATGGTTTAAAGCTGAGGTCAGAGAGGCTGTTGTTGCCAAAAAAGCATCTTTCAAGAAATGGAAAAAAGAGCCAAATGATGAAACCTGGAAACAGCACAAGCACTGGCAAGTCAAATGCAAGGCATTGATAAGGCAGGCAAAGAGAGAATTTGAGAAGAAGCTTGCGGCGGAAGCAAAAACGCGAAATAAAGACCTTTTCAAGTACATTCGTAGCAAAAAACCCGTGAGAGAGTCAGTTGGTCCATTAGATGATAAAGGGGTTAAAGGAGCACTAAGAGGCGACAAGGCGATAGCGGAGAGACTGAATGAATTCTTTGCTTCGGTCTTTACTGAGGAAGATGTAGGGATGTTACCCACGACTGAAGTGGTATTTAAAGGTGTGGAAGAATTGAAGGAAATATCGATACATCGGGAAGATGTCCTACAACTATTAGATAAACTGAAGAGTAGCAAATCACCTGGGCCGGATGGTATACATCCAAGGGTGTTGAAAGAACTGAAATTTGAGATTGCAGACCTGCTATCAGTAATCTGTGAACTATCATTAAAATCATCTCTAATACCTGAGGATTGGAGGATCGCCAATGTAACACCAATTTTTAAAAAGGGTTCAAGGGGTGATCCGGGAAACTACAGACCGGTGAGCCTGACATCAGTACCGGGAAAAATGGTAGAAACCATCATAAAGAATAAAATTACTCAGCATATAGATAGTCATGACCTAATGGGAGACAGCCAACATGGCTTTAGACAAGGAAGATCTTGTCTTACTAATCTGTTATGTTTTTTTGAAGGAGTGAATAAACAGGTGGACAAAGGTGAGTCGGTTGATATTGTGTATCTGGACTTTCAGAAAGCCTTTGACAAGGTCCCTCATGAGAGACTTTTGGCAAAACTAAAGAGTCATGGGATAGGAGGCAGTGTACTACTGTGGATCAGGAACTGGTTAAAAGATAGAAAGCAGAGGGTAGGGCTAAATGGCCAATTTTCCCAATGGAGAAAGGTGAATAGTGGTGTACCCCAGGGATCTGTGCTGGGTCCGCTGCTTTTTGACATATTCATAAATGACCTGGAAAGTGGAATAACGAGTGAGGTTATCAAATTTGCTGATGACACAAAACTATTTAAAGTTGTTAAAACCCAGGAGGATTGTGGAAAATTGCAAGAGGATCTTGATAAATTGGAAGACTGGGCATCAAAATGGCAGATGAAATTTAATGTGGAGAAGTGCAAGGTTATGCACCTAGGGAAGAACAACCCAAACTATGGTTACACGATGCAAGGTTCCACATTAGGAACCACCACCCAAGAAAAAGATTTAGGCGTCCTTGTGGATACCATGTTAAAACCCTCGGCCCAGTGTGCAGCGGCGGCCAAGAGAGCAAATAGAATGCTAGGTATGATAAGGAAAGGAATGGAAAATAAAACAAAAGATATTATAATGCCTCTATATCGTTCCATGGTGAGACCGCACCTTGAATATTGTGTGCAATTCTGGTCGCCATATCTTAAAAAGGATATAGCAATTTTAGAAAAGGTTCAGAGAAGAGCCACCAAAATGGTAAAGGGGATGGAAGGCTACTCCTATGAAGAAAGGCTAAAAAGGTTGGGGCTCTTTAACCTGGAAAAGAGACGGCTGAGGGGAGATATGATAGAAGTCTATAAATTAATGAACGGAGTGGAACGGGTAAACGTAGATCGATTGTTTACCTTATCAGAATATAGAAAGACTAGGGGACATGCAATGAAGCTACAGGGTAAACTATTTAAGACTAATAAAAGAAAATATTTTTTCACTCAACGTGTAATCAAACTCTGGAATTTGTTACCGGAGGATGTAGTAAAGGCTTTTAGTGTAGCTGGGTTTAAAAAAGGTTTGGACAAGTTCCTGGAGGAAAGGTCCATAAACCATTATTAAGAAGGGACCCAGGATATCAATGCTTGAACCAATACAAGCATTGTGGAACCTGTGTCCCTTGGGGAAACTTCTAGGTACGTATGACCTAGATTGGCCACTGTTGGAAACAGAATACTGGGCTTGATGGACCTTGGTCTGACCCAGTATGGCATATCTTATGTTCTTATGTTATGTAAGGAGCATAGCCAATCTCCCAGATGGAGGTAGGGCAGTAATGTTCCAAGAGTAAGCATCTTGAACTTTTCTTTCTCCAAGAACTTGTTTAGATTCCTGAGGTCGAGAATAGGCCTGAGGCCTCCAGTTCTCTTTGGTACCAGGAAGTACCTGGAGTAGAAACCGTGACCTTGAAGGTGGGGAGGCACAGGCTCCACCGCCTTGTCTTGCAACAGACCCTGAAGCTCCTGCAGGAGGAGGGCTGTATGGAGAGGAGGGCTGTGGAGGGTCTCCTGGAAAGTAGGGAGGAGGCAACTGATGAAAATAAAGCATGTAGCCCTTGTGGACTATGCTTAGGACCCAATTGTCTCCTGTAATGGGTGGCCACCGGTGGGAAAACAGGGCTAGTCCAGTGGTCCCCAACCCAGTCCTATGGGGCCCACCAGCCAGTCAGGTTTTCGGGATATCCCTAATGACTGTGCATGAGATATATATGCATTAGAGATATCCTGCCAACCTGACTGGTTTATGGCCCTCCAGGGCTGGATTTGGAGACCCCTGCCGTACACCTCCGTCATTTAAGATTGTGAGTGGGCAAGGTGCAGATGTCCAAGACATCAAAAAGGTTAGATAGAATTTGTCACAGTCCTCCTCACTTCTCACCACCACCAAAAAATTGTCTATTAGACAACTTTTTGGTGGTGGTGAGAATGGTGTAAGGCAGGGGTCTCCAAATCCAGACTGGACACGGCAAGCAAGCATCGAGCCCTGGAAGCACTTTCTACCAAACGCATCCAGGTTCCGGGCCTCCCGTCCGGGAGGCACCGCGGAGTGCATCTTCTGGCTTTTCAGAAGATGCATGGCCGATTCCACCACCATGGAATGGTGCGGTAGCTGCGCCTTCTGAAAACCAGGTCTCTTACGGAGTCGATAAATGGAATTGACTCACTTGCTTAGAACCGGCGCTGAGGCCGAGGCCTCCCACATCCGGAAGAGGAGCCGTTCCAGCATCGGAGGAACCGGAGGAGAGTCATACTAGAGGGCCTAGAGCTCTTTGGCTCGAGGCTCCTCCTCGGGGTCCGCCGGGATCGCCAAAGCAGTGGCTGTATCCCGAAAAACTCCGAGAACCTGGTGTCCTCCGGAGGGGATCTACTCTGGGGCTCAGACTGCGGTGGGTCTGACGGGACGCACCGAGTCTTGAAGGTATCGGGGGACTCCTCGTCCTCCATCTCCCAGGCGGACTCATCCGAAGAAGAGTCGGGCTCCGACCACATGGGGCCCGGCAGCACCCGCCCCGACACCAAAGGCACCGGCGTCGATGCCCTCAGACCCGACCAGGAGGTCGAGGGTGACTGCGACCGAGGTTGATCTCGAGCCTTCATGGTCTCGAGTATCGGCTCGGTCTCCGGGGTCGACTTCAACGTCGATGTCCCGGTGGTCAGGGCAGATGCGCCAGCGAGGCTGGCCATCAGCACCCGCTGCTGATCCATGAAGGCAGACAGTCTGCACTCCAAGGCTGTCAGCCTGAGATCCAGCTCAGGAGACTCAGCAGCCACCGACTCGGGCCCCGGCGGTACCGGGCCCGACATCGGCTCCCTGGGAGGAGATTCCTCGAGGACAACAGGACTTACGTGTCCAGCAGACTCCGGCTCCACATGAGGTACTTTTGACAGCTTCTCCTGTTCCACGGGCCCGGGACGGCGGTCGGGGGTCCGAGACCTAGCCCTCGAGGAGCCAGGGACCTCCTCTGACGCCGCCCTCGTGAGCCGCTTCTTCCTCTTTTGCTCCCACTCGGGGGACCCCCTGTCCGAGGAACCCCGACGATGCTCGGGGTCAGACTCCCGAGACGTCGAGGCCTCAGACGAGGTCCGGGCCCGGCCGGAGGCCGAATCAGAGAAAAGCCTTTCCTTTTGGTGCTGACGACTTCGCAGTGCCTTAGTGGACATTTTTCCACACGGTCCACAGATCTGAGGATCATGATCAGGACCGAGGCACCGAAGGCAGCAGTCGTGTGTGTCGGTGAGAGACATTAGTTTCTTGCACCGATCACACTTCTTAAAACCACTGGAAGCCATCGGGGAAAAAAGAGCCCCCGCGAGGTCAAAGGACCGGCCTTCCAGGGAAAAAGAAAGAAGGGCGCGAATGCCAGCCACGAAGGGCAAAAACCGAAAAAATAGGATCGGGCTCGATACCAGTGTACTGAACCCGGTGAGAAGGGGAACCGGCGTCGAACCGGAGAAAAAACCGTGAAGGAATCGCAGAAATTCGAAGAAAAATCTAACTATTTTCCGGGTGAACTAGGACAAACGTCCAACGGGCTCCACGGAAAAAGAGAGACTGAGCAAGATGGCACCTTTAGGCGGAAAGGGGACCGCGCATGCGTGCAGTATTCCCAAAGGCTTTCTTAGAAAGGTGGGGAAATGCTCCGCAGGGGCTCCATCGGCGTCGATGTCACCCATATGTGAGGACTGACTTCCTGCTTGGTCCTGGAGAATGTATATACTCCCTCTTATTCCCATGTATGTGCCTCCAAACATCCACTGAACCCAATTTATGCAGCAGCTTCCCCAGCTTCTTACTTAACCCCTTTGGCCCACACTTGTTGTCTCCCATAATGTCTATTCTGGGGTTCAGTGTTGCATTAAAATCCCCTCCTAATATTACCGGACTTTGCAAATAGGGTTCCACCACCTCATGCAACTTCTCATAGAACTGCCCTTGCTGTATATTTAGCGCATATATAGAAACATAGAAAAATGACAGAAAAAGACCACATGGCCTGTCCCTTCCATATCAGCTACAACAATCCCCTTTTTTCCTTTAGAGATCCTCTGTGTTTGTCCCATGCTTTTTTGAATTCAGATACTGTCCTCATCTCTACCACCTCCACTGGGAGACTATTTCACGGATCCACCACTCTTTCTGTAAAGAAATATTTCCGCATATCTCTCCTGAATCTATCCCCCTTCACCCTCATCCCATGCCCCTCCTAGCAGAACTTGCTTTCAATCGAAAGAGGCTCTCTCACTGCACATTTATGCCACGGAGGTATTTAAACATCTCATTCTTATCACCTCTATCCCGCCTTTCCTCTAAGGTGTACATATTAATATCCTTAAGTCTGTCCTCATATGCTTTATAATGAAGACCACTAACCATTTTAGTAGCCACCTGCTGTACTGACTCCATCCTGTTTATATCCATTTGAAGGTGCGGTCTCCAGACTTGCACACAATACTCCAAATGAGGTCACACCAAAGACTTATACAGAGGCACTATCACCTGCTTTTTTCTGCTAGCCTCCCTCTCCGTATATACCCAAGCATCCTTCTAGCTTTTGCTGTTGCCTTTTCTACCTGTTTAGCTACTTTAAGATCATTAGACACAACCACGCCTAGGTCCCGCTTTCCTTTAGTGGACAAAAAGTACTTCACCCCCTATACTATATCGTTCCCTTGGATTGCTGCAGCCCAAATGCATTATCTTGCATTTTTTAACATTAAATCCCAGCTGCCAAATTCTAGACCATTCTTCAAGCTTAGCTAGATCCCTCCTCATGTTATCTACACCTTCCTGGGTGTCTACTCTATTGCAGATTTTGGTATCATCCGCAAAGAGGCAAACCTTACCTGACAGCCCTTCCGCTATATCACTAACAAAGATGTTAAAAAGAATCGGACCAAGGACAGATCCCTGGGGCACACCACTGGTAACTTCCTTCTACTCAGAGTGAGCTCCATTTACCTGTACTCTTTGTCGCCTCCCACTCAACCAATTTCTAACCCAAGCAATAACTTTAGGGTGCATCCCTAGGGTGCTCTGTTTGTTTATAAGTCGCCTGTGAGGAATGATGTCAAAGGCTTTACTGAAATCTAAATACACCACATCTAGGGCAAGTTCTGCTACGAGGAGACATGGGATGAGGGTGAAGGGGGATAGATTTAGGAGTGACATGCGGAAATATTTCTTTAGAGAAAGGGTGGTGGATCCGTGGAATAGTCTCCCAGTGGAGGTGGTAGAGATGAGGACAGTATCTGAATTCAAAAAAGCATGGGACAAACACAGAGAATCTCTATGGGAAAAAAGGGGACTGCTGTAGTTGTCGATATGGAAGGACAGACTAGATAGGCCATGTGGTCTTTTTCTGTCGTCATTTTTCTATGTTTTCTATGTTTCTAAGCCCCTCACTTTTTTTTTTTTGTTTTAAAATTTTTATTGAGACAACAAATCTTTACAATACAACACCTTTGAGACACAGCAAAACATGTGATACGCCCACCTATCCAGTCTTACCCCCTTAATATAATCCCATATCACAATACAAACATCAACCAATTAAACCAACACCAAGCTTTCTTCAGTCTCCTTTTTGTTTTCCCTTTGGACTCCTCCCACTTCCCCCCCTCCCTCCCCCCTCCCTCCCTCCTCCCCCCCCTGTATCTCCACACAGCCTTAACATACTTAGGGATTGGCTGTCCATCTAATGCAGCGTTTTTCAACCACTGTGCCGCGGCACACTAGTGTGCTGTGAGATATTGTCTGGTGTGCCGTGGGAAAAATTCCAATTTCATCCGTAACATGTGGCCTCGGCTCACAAATTAGGGTTGCCAACCGGCCGGTTTTCAGCCAGCCTGGCCGGTTTTTCCATGGCCAGGCCGGCTGCTGGCACAGTTGTAAAACCGGCCATTGAAAAGCCGGTTTTTTGCTCTGGCCGCAAGATCGGGAGCGGCCAGAGCAAAAAACCGGCTTTTGTGCCGAAGTCCGCGGCGCGAACGCGATCGCGATTCCCTATAGCAGTGCAGCCGCTGGTTCTGCTTTGTACAGAGCAGCGGCTGCACTACACTTACATTGAAAAGTAAAGAGAAACTGTGTCAGGAGCCCTCCGATCATGCAGAGCCCGAGGAAGTGATGTCATGGGGGCGGGCTCCTCACAGGCTGTCTTTCCTTTTCAAATTAACTTTAGCTGCAATAAAGTTAATTTGAAAAGGAAAGACAGCCTGTGAGGAGCCTGCCCCCATGACATCACTTCCTCAGGCTCTGCGATGACCGGAGGGCTCCTGACACAGTTTCTCTTTACTTTTCAATGTAAGTGTAGTGCAGCCGCTGCTCTGTACAAAGTAGAAGCAGCGGCTTGGGCAGAGGGGGGGGTGTGTGTGTGAGTGAACCAGCAAGGGGGGGGGGAGTGTGAGTGAACCAGCAGTGGAGGGGGGGGGGTGGTGTGAGTGAACCAGCAAGGGGGGGGCGATGGTGTGAGTGAACCAGCAGGGGAGGGGGGGGTAAGTGAGTGAGTGACCCAGTAGGAGGGGTGAGTAAGTGACAGGGGGGTGGGTGAGTGAACCAGCAGTGGAGGGGGGGGGGGTGTGAGTGAACCAGCAGGGGAGGGGGGTTGGTGTGAACCAGCAGGGGAGGGGGGTTGGTGTGAGTGTTTGATTCCTATTCAAGAGAATTACTTTATATATAGTCAATATAGGCACAGAGGTAAATTTTTTTAACATTTTCTAATGGTGGTGTGCCTCGTGATTCTTTTCATGAAAAAAGTGTGCCTTTGCACAAAAAAGGTTGAAAAACACTGATCTAATGTATGCCCCCCATACGCTCAAAAATGTCTGTGGCCTCGCTTGCTTCAGAGCCGTAAGCTTACTCATAAGAAATATATACCCCAAATACATTCTAAATTCCTCCAGGGTTGGAACCGCCGCCTGCCTCCATTTCTGGGCTATCAATACCCAAAGGGCAAGCCCCTCACTTTTGAATGGATTCTAACAGCCCTAGTCCTAATACTGAACCACACCATCTGGTGATGACTGGATGCAAAATGATCTCCCACTATAATTTATTTATTTAACATTTCTTATATACCGCCTTTCATGATATCAAGGCGGTTTACATTGAACAAACTGAGAATATCAGAAACACTTTCACAATTGGTAAGCACCAAGTCCAGTATGGCCCCTTCACGTATGGGGTCTGTTACCAATTGTCTGAATAGTTCTCCCTGTAGAGAATCCAGGATCTCCTTACTTCTAGATGATACTGCAGCAGGAATGTGCTAATGAACTTCTGGTATATTGAAATCCCCTATCAGTAGCACTTCCCCTTTCCTAGCAATGCTGCGTATCTCTTTAATTAACTCTGTCCACCTCTTCCTCTTGTGAGGGAGGTCTGTATATATCACGCCAATGCAAATAGATTTCTCTTTCCCTCTTTTTAGTTTAACCCACAATGCCCCCCTCTCTCCCTTTTAAGCTCTGTAATTACAAAGCTTTAATAGTATTTTTTACATATAGTGCCACTTCTCCTCCCCTGTCCTTTCTGAATAAAGTATAGCCTGGTGTAGTTTGTGGCAAGGAGGCCTATCTGGAGTCCGGGGGAGGACAAAGAGACAGGGAATTCACCCTAGTAAAGGGCCCCCTTTTACCAAGTCAGGGTAGGAAAGCCATAAACACCTCCAGGAAATTTGGCCCACATTTCAGGCTCCCCCTAGTGGAATGAAGGGGAGAGGATACAGGGCCCAGAACCCCTATGGCAGGGAATTCTCCAAGCACTCATATGCTCGAACTCAGGCTGATTGCCGTCACCTGGGTAGGGAGGAGCTGGAGCTAGAGCCCTGGAAATATAAACCTATGCCAGACTATGAGAAAGGGGGAAGAGAAGCAGGAAGCCAGGCTGACACGAGCAGATGCACAGATACCAGCAAGGGAAGCTCGACTAGTGCTGAGCAGAGCAGAGGAACTGAGCTTCCAGGAGAGGAAAGTGCTAATTGGCATATAGCACATCTGCAAGAGAGTTTGGGGCCAGGAACAAGAGAGACTCCAAGGTTCCCCGGGAGGCTGTTAGCTGAGCACTGTGAGCAAGACGGGGAGTCAGAACCCATGCAGCTGGTAGAGACCGAGGTGAAGCTGATTGATGAGGACACTCCCATAGACTGTTACTTTTGCCAAGCTTTAAACCTGGGAACGTAGAGAAAACAAGCCAGTCTTGAAAGAAAGTCTTCCAGGAAAAGGTACCCATAGTCCACAAGCAGGGTGGCAGTGATCCCCTCGTGTTTGTAAAGGGGAAGTTTACGGGGACTAAGGAGCAAGCCTGGAACTGTGATAAGCTTGTTAATCACCTGCTGCTGGAATGATGACACTGGGGTAAGCTAAAAGTAGCTATTAGAACAAAGGTTTCTTTTGCCCCTGGATTATATCTGTTTACTTGGAAGGTAGCCAAGAAGGGTTTGAAGCTTGTGATAAGGAAGCTTATCATAGTTCAGGAAGAAATAATACAAGAGGTGAATTGGCTCTGAATAAGCAACCTGTGCTGGCTGGTAAAAGCACTAAAACAGAGTGTTTATCTAAAAGGCTACCAGACCCAGAATGCACTGGTTTACAGAAAGCCTCTAGGAGAGCTGAAGTAGGGAAACGTGTGCCTAATCAGAGAAGCAATGATGTAATCCCTAATCACCCGTCTCCTAGGGCAGGGCTTGATTCAGAACACCTGGATTGTGCTAGGGTGGAGTGTCCATCTAGGCACTTTAAAGGAAGAAGAAATTCTTCAGACAGACAGCAACAGCAGGAGCAAGGAGAACAGCAAGAAGAGCAAGAGCAATGGTGGCAAAGACGGCAAGAGAAGGAGAGACGGAGCCTGAACAGAAGGAAGAACAGCAAGACGTCCAGGAGGTCTAAGAAAGGAGCCCAAGGCAGTACGTATGCTGGGAGAGATTCCTGGGGCAAGCATTCTTCATTGGACTGGAAGAAACCAGAGGCTTGGAGATATACAGCCAGGAACCCTCAGACAGCACTTGTAAAGGAGACGGCTGCATCTACAGAAAGAAGGAGCTCTAATACTTATTTAAGGGGGTATGGGAAAAAAGACCTAAAGTCCAGAGATTCTGACTGGAGAGCTGGGCACAGAAGCTTTGCTACCTACTGGCCAAAATACCCAGAGAGGAAACCTAATGACAACGTGATCTCAGGTATTAACTCTGATCTGTTCCCTAGCTTTGCACAAGGAAGACAGCAGGGAAACAGTTTCCATCCTGATAGAGATCAGTTAGAGAATTCCTCTGAGCCAGTGTATGAAAGTGATCCTATGATCCTATGATATTTCAAGAGCAAGGGGAAATATCAAATGAGAAAGTGAAATGCATGGATTGCTTTCTGTCTAAGCTGCTGTTCTAAAGTAATCCTTAGTTAAGCATATCTGTGCGAGGGACTAACTCCCCATAAATAAAATCTGTTTTTTTGCTTTACACTCGAGCAACTACAATTCTTTTTTCTTGTTAAACGGATGGTTTTGTGTGATTGAACTACAACACCCACAATCCTTTGCAAGTCAAGTAAATTCCTGTCTTTGCCAAGATTGTGGAACTTTCACAAGAAGCACCCCCGTTTACGAGCTGAATAGAAGCTAAACTACCACAGACATTGAATTTGATTTTGTTTTTGTGCTTTAGCCAGCAAGGCTAAAAAGGGAATGCAATATCCTTGCTGTTAAAGACTGTGTATCCTGAATTATAGAGAACCTTTAAACAGCTATTTTTGTGTTTGCGTTTGTTTTATGGACAATGCTCTACTTCTGAACAAATAATCCTGTATGTGGTATGATCGAACCATTGTGTACAAAATAAATTTCTGTCATTTGCCTTACCTGGAAAGTGGAATAACGAGTGAGGTTATCAAATTTGCAGATGACACAAAACTATTTAAAGTTGTTAAAACCCAAGAGGATTGTGAAAAATTGCAAGAGGATCTTGATAAATTGGAAGACTGGGCATCAAAATGGCAGATGAAATTTAATGTGGACAAGTGCAAGGTTATGCACCTAGGGAAGAACAACCCAAACTATGGTTACACGATGCAAGGTTCCACATTAGGAACCACCACCCAGGAAAAAGATTTAGGCGTCATTGTGGATACCATGTTAAAACCCTCGGCCCAGTGTGCAGCGGCGGCCAAGAGAGCAAATAGAATGCTAGGTATGATAAGGAAAGGAATGGAAAATAAAACAAAAGATATTATAATGCCTCTATATCGTTCCATGGTGAGACCGCACCTTGAATATTGTGTGCAATTCTGGTCGCCGTATCTTAAAAAGGATATAGCGATTTTAGAAAAGGTACAGAGAAGAGCCACCAAAATGGTAAAGGGGATGGAAGGATACTCCTATGAAGAAAGGCTAAAAAGGTTAGGGCTCTTTAACCTGGAAAAGAGACGGCTGAGGGGAGATATGATAGAAGTCTATAAATTAATGAACGGAGTGGAACGGGTAAACGTAGATCGATTGTTTACCTTATCAGAATATAGAAAGACTAGGGGACATGCAATGAAGCTACAGGGTAAACTATTTAAGACTAATAAAAGAAAATATTTTTTCACTCAACGTGTAATCAAACTCTGGAATTTGTTACCGGAGGATGTAGTAAAGGCTGTTAGTGTAGCTGGGTTTAAAAAAGGTTTGGACAAGTTCCTGGAAGAAAGGTCCATAACCCATTATTAAGAAGTGACCGAAGATATCAATGCTTGACCCAGTACAAGCATTGTGGAACTTTTGTCTCTTGGGGAAACTGCTAGGTACATATGACCTAGATTGGCCACGGTTGGAAACAGAATACTGGGCTTGATGGACCTTGGTCTGACCCAGTATGGCATATCTTATGTTCTTATGTACCTTGTTGAGCCTGACTACGACTTTCTGCCTGATGCACCCATACAGCTAAACAAAGACTACATTTCCCAGAGGACACTGTGGGAAAATAGTTTGAAAAAGCGGATAGCGGAAAGTTCATCTAATAACCACGCCCCTCTAAGCTAGAGGCGAGTGGTGGTGGTATGACAGTGGCGTAGTTGTGAGGATTTCTACCACTCAGGATTTTCTACCATTCAGGATTTTCTACCATCCAGGATATACACTTACAAGAGTTATAGCACAGGTGGTTGGCGGAAAAGACAAATTCTTTTTGTTCTTCGAGAGTCAATGCAGGAGCAAGGTATCGCCGGAAATGGATCCAAAAGAGCTGGTACAATGGATGGCCACTCAATTTCAACGACAGCAGGAGTTGGCCCAGCTAGCGCATGAGAATGCAGCGGTGGCTATGAGGGAGCAGCAAAAGCCTGTCCTGGACTTAGTGGAAGCCCTTATTACTTCCCAGAGGCAAGGAAGTGGAGGAACCCTAACCCCGGAGGGACCAGCGAGGCTGCAAATGGACAATCTAGCAGGCCCACACACCAGTGGGGCATTTAATTTTGGAAAACGTTCACCAGATGATGACATAGATGACTTCTTGGAGTCATTCGAGAGGGTGGCTCAAGCCGTGGGTTGGCCAGCTAGCCAGTGGGTGGTGCAATTGGCAACCTCCTTAACAGGAGAAGCACTAGCCGCATATAGGGCTATGCCAGCTGCCCAGGCCATGGACTATAATGCAGTGAAAAATGCAATTAGAGACCGATTAGGGTTAACGAAAATGTTGTATCACCGTATGTTTAGAGCCACGGTCTTAAAGGTCGGACAGACACCTAAGGCCTTAAGCCAGAGAATTCGAGGTTTAGCTTTAAAGTGGCTAGCCCCGGAAGGGAAAACTATGGATAAGGTGGTGGATATGGTGATATTGGAGCAATTTATGGCTGCAGTACCAAAAAAGGTACAATCTTTTCTGATTCAGCAAAACTGCCAGAGCACAGGAGAGGCAACCCTTTTGGCGGAGCGCTACATGGAAGCTGAATTGGCGTTTCTTCCAAAGGCGGGTCCTCCAAAAGTAGGGGCAGAGGCCAGTTTCGATTTATCAGAAAAGAAACAGGGAAATAATGCAAAATGTCTGAAAACTTGTGTGTCTTCTCAGGAGGGTAAGTGGGCTGAGAAAAAATGCTATTGTTGTGGGGAGATGGGACACCTGCAGAGGGGATGCAAAGCCTGCATTGGATTAACTGGTACCAATTTGAAACATCTAGGAGAGGGATTTCTCTTAAGTGTTAACATACAGGGGGTAACTACCCATGCTCTGCTCGACTCCGGGGCCGACCAAAGCATGGTGTCACGAAAGCTTTGGCAGGCAATTGAGGCCCAGGATGAGTCTCGTCAGAAGAAGCCGGAAGGGCAGGTCCAAATTAGGTGCATACATGGAGCTGCTTCTTTCTACCCTGTGTACAAAGTGATGATAAAAGGGTTGGGGGCGCAAAAAGAAATTCTCGTGGCAGTGGTTCCAAAACTCCCCTACGATTTAGTATTGGGAAGGGATTGCCCCCAATTTAGGGAAGGATTACAAAAAGGCCTAAAGCAGAAGGTCGGGTTTGTGTCCACCCGGTCTCAGACCAAGGCCCGAAGGGACGGGTCCCCTGAGGATTCTCTGAGTGTTTTGCCCTCGCCTGATGACCTGGAGAACCCTCCATCTTCTAGAATCAAGAAGGAGAGAGCTGTTAAACGCTGCGAGAGGCGGTGTAGGGCTCGGGGAAGGGCTGAGATAGTGACTGGCCTAGGGTTACCCTGGGTATCTGCCGAGTTGGTTGAAAAGTTCCTGTCCTTCCCTAAGGAACAACAGGCAGACCCGGCACTTACCCGGGCATTTGAATACGCCCAGGTGGCGCGAGATGCCCTTCCTAGATTTCTTTTGGACAAAGGGGTATTATACAGGGAAAGTCGCGAGCTCCGGACAGGGACGGTCAGGAAACAGTTGGTGGTGCCCGCAGTTTTTAAGGGATTGGTCCTAAGGCTGGCCCATGACCATCCGGTCGGCGGCCACAAAGGGGTGCAGGGAACCCTGGACCAGATCCTTGTACGTTTTTACTGGCCTGGGGTCTTTAGAGAAACCGCCCGGTTTTGTGCTGCCTGCCCCTCGTGTCAGCAGGTCACGGCTACTCGGCCTCCAGTAGTACCCATGATCCCAACCCCCATAATTTCTGACCCTATCAGACGAATTGCCATGGACATAGTTGGGCCCCTGGTAAAAACACCCCGTGGGTTTCAGTATATTCTTGTTATGGTGGATCTAGCCACCAGATTCCGATGGGCAGTCCCTTTACGCAACATTTCCGCCAAAACAATAGCGTTAGAAGTGGTAAAACTATTTTGCGAAGTGGGTTTTCCCCAGGAAATATTAATGGACCGTGGGTCCAAGTTTTTGTCCAAATACCTGGCGCAGGTCTGGGACACTTTTGGAGTGCAACATGTGAAAACGGCCGCCTATCACCCCCAGTTCTAATGGCCTGGTGGAAAGGCTAAATCAGACGATAAAAGAGATGCTAAGACGAGGCTTAGATGGGAACATGGCAGAGTGGGATGGGTTGCTTCCTTTTGTTCTGTATGCCTGCAGAGAGCGGGTACAGGCCTCCCTGGGGGTATCCCCTTATGAATTAATGTATGGTCGAGCCCCTCGGGGAGTCCTGGATATATTACGGGAGCAATGGATAGAGCCCGAGAAAGAGGCTATGGGGGTCCCGCACTTTCTCTGAGATTTAAGAGGGCAGTTAAGTAGGACCTCCCAGGTTGCTGAGGAGAATTTACGGGCTAGTCAAACTCGCCAGAAGGAGCGATATGATCAGGATGCGAAACCCCGCCAGTTAGTTTCGGGAGAGAAAGTTCTAGTAATGGTGATGGGTGCCGCCCCAAAATTTGAGTTCCAATGGAAGGGACCGTGGAAAGTAGTCAGACAAGTAGGCCCAGTATCCTATGAGGTAGAGAGTAGTAAGGTTCGCAGACAAATTTACCATATAAACGTGCTCAAACCCTGGCAGGAAAGATCTGGGGTGGCCGATTTATCTAAGGTAGAGCATCGGGCAGGGAAGCTACACCACAATGCAGATGCCTTATCCAGGATTACGGACTGTTCGGAGGAGCTTCAACAACCTCCGCCAGCCCATAATATCTTGAGTAGGGGGGTATGTGGCAAGGAGGCCTATCTGGAGTCCGGGGGAGGACAAAGAGACAGGGAATTCACCCTAGTAAAGGGCCCCCTTTTACCAAGTCAGGGTAGGAAAGCCATAAACACCTGCAGGAATCAGAAAACTTCCACGTGGCCCACATTTCAGGCTCCCCCTAGTGGAATGAAGGGTAGAGGATACAGGGCCCAGAACCCCTATGGCAGGGAATTCTCCAAGCACTCATGTGCCCGAAGTCAGGCTGATTGCCGTCACCTGGGTAGGGAGAAGCTGGAGCTAGAGCCCTGGAAATATAAACCTATGCCAGACTATGAGAAAGGGGGAAGAGAAGCAGGAAGCCAGGCTGACACGAGCAGAGGCACAGATACCAGACCAGCAAGGGAAGCTTGACTAGTGCTGAGCAGAGCAGAGGAACTGAGCTTCCAGGAGAAGAAAGTGCTAATTGGCATATAGCACGTCTGCAAGAGAGTTTGGGGCCAGGAACAAGAGAGACTCCAAGGTTCCCCGGGAGGCTGTTAGCTGAGCACTGTGAGCAAGACGGGGAGTCAGAACCCATGCAGCTGGGAGAGCCTGAGGTAAGAACATAAGAACATAAGAAATGCCATACTGGGTCAGACCGAGGTCCATCAAGCCCAGTATCCTGTTTCCAACAGTGGCCAATCTAGGTCATACGTACCTAGCAGTTTCCCCAAAAGACACAGGTTCTGCAGTGCTTGTACTAGGTCAGCATTGATATCCTGGGTCCCTTTTTAATAGTGGTTTATGGACCTTTCCTCCAGGAACTTGTCCAAACCTTTTTTAAACCCAGCTATACTAACAGCCCTTACTACATCCTCCGGTAACAGATTCCAGAGTTTGATTACACGTTGAGTGAAGAAATATTTTCTCTTATTTGTCTTAAATAGTTTACCCTGTAGCTTCATTACATGTCCCCTAGTCCTTCTATATTCTGATAGCGTAAACAATTGATCCACGTTTATCCGTTCCACTCCATTCATTAATTTATAGACCTCTATCATATCTCCCCTCAGCCGTCTCTTTTCCAGGTTAAAGAGCCCTAACCTTTTTAGCCTCTCTTCATAGGAGTAGCCTTCCATCCCCTTCACCAATTTGGTGGCTCTTCTCTGTACTTTTTCTAATAACTCTATGTCCTTTTTAAGATACGGTGACCAGAATTGCACACAATATTCAAGGTGCGGTCGTACCATGGAGCGATACAGAGGCATTATAATATCCTTTGTTTTATTCTCCATCCCTTTCCTTATGATACCTAGCATTCTATTTGCTTTCTTGGCCGCCGCTGCACACTGGGCGGAGGGTTTTAACATGTTATCCACAATGACTCCTAAATCTTTTTCCTGGGTGGTGGTTTCTAATGTGGAGCCTTGCATCGTGTAACTATAGTGTGGGTTGTTCTTTCCTAGGTGCATAACTTTGCACTTGTCCACATTAAATTTCATCTGCCATTTGGATGCCCAGTCTTCCAATTTATCCAGATCCTCCTGCAGTTTTCCACAATCCTCTTGGGTTTTAACAACTTTAAACAGTTTTGTGTCATCTGCAAATTTGATAACCTCACTAGTTATTCCTTTTCCAGGTCATTTATGAATATGTCAAAAAGTAGGGGACCCAGTACAGATCCCTGGGGTACTCCACTATTCACCTTTTTCCATTGGGAATATTGGCCATTTAGCCCTACCCTCTGCTTTCTATCTTTTAACCAGTTCCCGATCCACAATAGTACACTGCCTCCTATCCCATGACTTTTTAGCTTTGCCAAAAGTCTCTGATGGGGGACCTTGTCAAAAGCTTTCTGAAAGTCCAGATACACTATATCAACAGACTCACCTTTGTCTACCTGTTTATGCACACCTTCAAAAAAACAGATCAGATTAGTAAGACAAGATCTTCCTTGTCTAAAGCCATGTTGGCTGTCTCCCATTAGGCCATGGCTATCCACATGCTGTGTAATTTTGTTCTTTATGATGGTTTCTACCATTTTCCCTGGTACTGACGTCAGGCTCACCGGTCTGTAATTTCCCGGGTCACCCCTGGAACCCTTTTTAAAAATTGGTGTTACGTTGGCGACCCTCCAATCTTCAGGTATTACAGATGATTTTAATGAAAGTTCACAGATTACCAATAGCAGGTCTGCAATCTCATATTTCAGTTCTTTCAACACTCTGGGATGTATACCATCCGGTCCAGGTGATTTGTTACTATTCAGTTTATCAAATAGTTGTAATATATCTTCCCGGTGTAGCGATATTTCTCTCAATTCCTCTGCAGTATCACCTTTAAATACCACTTCAGTCTTGGGTAACATCCCTACATCTTCCTCAGTAAAGACTGAAGCAAAGAATTCATTCAGTCTCTCTGCTATAGCCTTGTCCCCTCTTACTGCCCCTTTTACCCCTCTATCATCTAATGGTCCAATTGACTCTCTCACAGGCCTTTTGCTACGAATGTACTTGAAAAAGTCTTTATTTCGTGTTTTTGCTTCCGTAGCAAGTTTCTTCTCAAATTCCCGCTTTGCCTGCCTTATCAATGCTTTGCATTTAACTTGCCAGTGCTTGTGTTGTTTTCCAGTTTTCATCATTTGGCTCTTTTTTCCATGTCCTGAAGGTTGCTCTTTTGGCAGCAACAGCCTCTCTGACCTCACCTTTAAACCATGCTGGCAGTTTTTTGGACTTTCTTCCACTTTTCTTAATGCGTGGAATACAGCTGGTCTGGGCTTCGAGGATAGTATTTTTAAATAACACCCAAGCTTGCTGTAAGTCTTTAACCTTTGGAACCGCTCCTTTTAGTTTTTTCCGAACTATATTCCTCATTCTATCATAGTCTCCCTTTTGAAAGTTAAAAGGTAGTACTGTGGATTCCTTTACTATCTGTCCTCCACTGATTAAATCAAACATGATCATACTATGATCACTATTGCCAAGTGGTCCCAACACCTTTATTTCTTGCACCAGATCTGGCGTTCCACTAAGGACTAGGTCCAGTATGGCTTCCCCTCTGGTCGGTTCATGAATCAGCTGCTCCAAGAAGCAGTCATTTATTTCATCTAGAAACTTTATCTCTTTAGCTTGTCCTGCTGTGAGACTGTCCCAGTCGATACCGGGGTAATTGAAATCACCCATTATTACTACTCTGTTGTGGCTTTTGTTAGCTTCCTTGATTTCTTTGAGCATTTCATCATCCATTTGTTCATTCTGGCCAGGCGGTCGATAGTATACTCCCACTGCCATCACCTTCCCTTTCATAAATGGAATTTCAATCCATAGAGATTCTACAGCAAATTGTGTTCCCTGCAAAACTTTAATCCTTTCTGACTCAATGCCCTCTTTAACATAGAGCGCAACCCCTCCACCAATTTGTTCAGCTCTATCATTACGATATAGTTTGTATCCAGGTATCACAGTGTCCCACTGGTTATCCTCCTTCCACCATGTCTCTGAGAGTGCAATCATATCTAACCTCTCATTTAGTGCTATATATTCTAATTCTCCCATCTTATTGTTTAGACTTCTAGCATTGGCATACAAGCATTTTAGTGACTGTATTTTATTAATTTTATTAATATTAATCTGGCTATTGGTAGGCATGGGTAATTGGGAATCTTTATGCTCTGTCTGCTCCTTACTCAAGGGCATTTGGGCTACTATACTCCCTTTTGGAACCTCACTGTTTTTGGTAGTATCCTTCAAGGATACCTTTGTCCGAACCATGCGCTCCTGGGTGACTGTCGGCTTTCCCCTATTTTCTAGTTTAAAAGCTTCTCTATCTCTTTTTTAAAGGTTAATGCCAGCAGTCTGGTCCCATCCTGATTAAGGTGAAGCCCATCCCTTCGGAAGAGCCCCCCCTTTCCCCAGAATGTTCCCCAGTTCCTAACAAATCCAAAACCCTCATCCTTGCACCATTGTCTCATCCACGCATTGAGACTCCGGAGCTCTGCCTGTCTTTTGGGTCCTGCACGTGGAACAGGAAGCATTTCGGAGAACGCTATCCTGGAAGTTCTGGATTTCAACTTCCTACCTAAAAGCTTAAATTTAGCCTCCAGAACTTCCCTACCACATTTTCCTATGTCATTGGTACCAACATGTACCAAGACAGCAGACTCCCCCCCAGCACTATCTATGATCCTATCTAGGCGGTGTGTGAGATCTGCTACCTTCGCACCAGGCAGGCATGTTACCAGGCGATCCTCACGTCCACCAGCCACCCAGCTATCTACATTCCTAATGATTGAATCACCAACTATAACAGCTGTCCTGACCCTCCCCTCATGGGGACATGGCCCTGGAGAAACGTCCTCGGTGCGAGAGGGTTTTACATCACCTGGAGGACAGGTCCTAGTTACAGGATCACTTCCTGCCACACCAGGGTGATGCTCTCCTGTCACGCGACCTCTCTCCTCCATGGCAACAGGGATGCTGCCAGACTGGAGGTGGGACTTCAGGACTATATCCCTGTAGGTCTCGTCCATGTACTTCTCTGTCTTTCTTATGTCTTCCAGGTCTGCTACTCTAGCCTCTAGAGAACGGACTCGTTCCCTGAGAGCAAAGAGCTCCCTGCACTTAGTGCATATGTAGGACCTCTCACCAACTGGGAGAAAATCATACATGTGACACTCAATGCAAAAGACTGGAGAACCCCCATCTCGTTGCTGGACCTCTGTCTGCATCTTAGTTTAAAGCTTGTGTTTAGGTCTTTTAAATTCGGTATATAATAAGGATTGGTGTAGATGCTTATACTAATAAAAGTGTATCTAATACCCCTAATACACCCTGTGAACCTGAAGCTTAATTAATCTCAGGTCCTCTGTGTATGACTGATTTGGATTAAGAGCTGCACCTGAGAGCAGCCCCTTTCCTCTAAGATGTGCAAGTACCTATAAAACTACAATTACCCCAGGGGTGGGTGGGTGCTGGGGAGGGAGGGAGGGAGATAAGTCCTATTAAAGAGGGCAGTTACAAGGTACCCTGTCAACCCTCAGCAGGGGGATGGGGGTACCACACAAAGCCCAGTTAGTTGAGAGAGGCAAGGTAAGTACAGCTGAGAGGGCTGAACTAGCACACCACTAAAACAAACAATAAATAATTAAACAAACAGTTAGACAAACAGTAAATAATTAAATAAACAGCTAGAACTCACAGTAAGATGTCCCAGGAGGCAAATATCCCCTCACTAGCAGAGCTCTGTAAAAGTACAGCCCTTCTCTGGTCAGAGAAAAGCAAACTAAAACAGACTATGCACACGTGGAGAAAACAGGAAGAAGGCTACACAATACCTCAGGGGGAGGGGGAGGAGTCAGGCAGGCAAGGACAGGAAAAAAGTTTAAACAAACAGCAGGTTCTGGGGAGAGAGATGTAATTCAAAATGGCTACCACACAAAGCCCAGTTAGTTGAGAGAGGCAAGGTAAGTACAGCTGAGAGGGCTGAACTAGCACACCACTAAAACAAACAATAAATAATTAAACAAACAGTTAGACAAACAGTAAATAATTAAATAAACAGCTAGAACTCACAGTAAGATGTCCCAGGAGGCAAATATCCCCTCACTAGCAGAGCTCTGTAAAAGTACAGCCCTTCTCTGGTCAGAGAAAAGCAAACTAAAACAGACTATGCACACGTGGAGAAAACAGGAAGAAGGCTACACAATACCTCAGGGGGAGGGGGAGGAGTCAGGCAGGCAAGGACAGGAAAAAAGTTTAACAAACAGCAGGTTCTGGGGAGAGAGATGTAATTCAAAATGGCTACCACACAAAGCCCAGTTAGTTGAGAGAGGCAAGGTAAGTACAGCTGAGAGGGCTGAACTAGCACACCACTAAAACAAACAATAAATAATTAAACAAACAGTTAGACAAACAGTAAATAATTAAATAAACAGCTAGAACTCACAGTAAGATGTCCCAGGAGGCAAATATCCCCTCACTAGCAGAGCTCTGTAAAAGTACAGCCCTTCTCTGGTCAGAGAAAAGCAAACTAAAACAGACTATGCACACGTGGAGAAAACAGGAAGAAGGCTACACAATACCTCAGGGGGAGGGGGAGGAGTCAGGCAGGCAAGGACAGGAAAAAAGTTTAAACAAACAGCAGGTTCTGGGGAGAGAGATGTAATTCAAAATGGCTACCACACAAAGCCCAGTTAGTTGAGAGAGGCAAGGTAAGTACAGCTGAGAGGGCTGAACTAGCACACCACTAAAACAAACAATAAATAATTAAACAAACAGTTAGACAAACAGTAAATAATTAAATAAACAGCTAGAACTCACAGTAAGATGTCCCAGGAGGCAAATATCCCCTCACTAGCAGAGCTCTGTAAAAGTACAGCCCTTCTCTGGTCAGAGAAAAGCAAATCAGGTGAAGCTGATTGATGAGGACACTTCCATGGACTGTTCCTTTTGCCAAGCTTTAAACCTGGGAACGTAGAGAAAACAAGCCAGTCTTGAAAGAAAGTCTTCCAGGAAAAGGTACCCATAGTCCACAAGCAGGGTGGCCATGATTCCCTTGTGTTTGTAAAGGGGAAGTTTACGGGGACTAAGGAGCAAGCCTGGAACTGTGATAAGCTTGTTAATCACCTGCTGCTGGAATGATGACACTGGGGTAAGCTAAAAGTAGCTATTAGAACAAAGCTTTCTTTTGCCCCTGGATTATATCTGTTTACTTGGAAGGTAGCCAAGAAGGGTTTGAAGCTGAATAGAAGCTAAACTACCACAGACATTGAATTTGATTTTGTTTTTGTGCTTTAGCCAGCAAGGCTAAAAAGGGAATGCAATATCTTTGCTGTTAAAGACTGTGTATCCTGAACTATAGAGAACCTTTTGTGGCCACGCCCCGTCCGTCTAGGCGGTTGCCTAGTGGGGAGCGCTGGTTATCACTCTTCTTTTGTGTAGTTGTGGGTTTGCTTTGTAAGCAATGCGAGTGGAAGAGGATCACAGGACAATTTGTTAACATAAATTGCTTTTTATTTATTTCTTTCTTTATTTATTTATTTATGTATATATTTCTATACCGCCCCGTCCAGCGATCAAGGGCGGTTTACAGGGAACATTTTAACAACTGTACACAGATGTATACATTTACATTGAACAATTAGATTTAACTATTTACAATGAACGGTTGAGTTTAACTGTTTACATTTCTTTCTGGAACCAATTTTGACAAATGACCTTGCTGAGGCAAATGACCTTGATAAGGCGAACAAAAATAGCAAACTGAAAATATAGGATATTTTCTCCATTAAACTTCTCAGCAAATATTCTCCAAGTAGTTTCTTCACTCTTGATACCTTTTAGCTTCTTCCATTAACAAAAGCAGTATAATACCTTTAAATGCACAGTTCCACAAAAACTTCAGTAAGACAGTTTTTGACTTTACATTCTCAGCTGCTGCAGATTAGGACATATCTCCTGTGCTGCCTCTTGGTTTAAAACCACTAGCCTTCTTAACCTGGCTTCTTCAGAGGTAAAACTGGCTGCTTTTAAACACCGAGGTTTTTGACTTCTTGTCTGCTCTTCACCTTGGCACACATTAACACCAGCACAGATTATCTTCTTAACCTGTTACCTACAGCCTTCTTATAAAAGCATTAAACACGGCTTATGCAAATCCCACACTCCATGGATTCTGCAGAGGACATTGGACTGTCTGAATACAGCTCTACTTCCATTTCTTCCGGGGTGCTATAACACTCAGGGCTTGGAGCACGTTCTGGAACGCTCTGCTGTACTTCTTTTAAAAGTTTAAAAAGCTTCCCCCATTTTAACTTCTGGCTCCCCCTTTTCACCGGGTCAGAAGCTCTTGCCCTTCTTTCTCTTAGCCACTCCTGTTCAGGACACACATGAATTGCTTTGCTGCCAGAAACCCTCTTTTTAACTGGTTTTCTGTACTGTCTGTTCAAAGACCCAGGACTTGAGCTGCTACTTTCAGAATCAGTCATATAATCCTGACTTCTTCCCCAGCTCCTCTCTTGCCCATAACCTTTGCACTTGCCTTGGGAGTTATGGCGGGTCCCCTTTGAACCACCAGGCCTCACAGCCTTATACTGCTGTTTCTTCCCTTGGTTCCTCTGGACTCTTGGCCTCTCCTCCTGGCTTTTAGCATGCAGTTTTCCTTGAGCACGTCCTGCTTGTTCTGCAACTTTCCTTCCTCTTTCTGTTTCTGCTTCTGTTCCTGCTGCCCTCTCACTTCCTGAGTGACGCAGCTTAAATATCCTGTAGCTTGTTTCCTTCCCTGGCCCCACCCCCTCTCTGCCTGCACGAGCTCTAGAGGCTGGGTGTGGCTTCAAGCTATCCCTGTTAGTGTGTGTTCTAGTTTCTCTTTCTGCCTGGGAGCTATGCTTTAGTGAGCCCATCCCCTGCTCATGAGAAAAAGACTCTTTTTTTCCAGTTTTAAAGGGCTCTGCTACCTGCGCATCACCACACTTTAAACAGCCATTTTTGTGTTTGCGTTTGTTTTATGGACAATGCTCTACTTCAGAGTCCTGAACAAATAATCCTGTATGTGGTATGATCGAACCATTGTTGTACAAAATAAATTTCTGTCATTCGCCTTACCTCATTGAGCCTGACTACGACTTTCTGCCTGATACACCCATACAGCTAAACAAAGACTACATTTCCCCGAGGACACTGCGGGAAAATAGTTTTAAAAGTTGAAAAAGCGGATAGCGGAAAGTTCCTCTAATAACCACGCCCCTCTAAGCTAGAGGCGAGTGGTGGTGGCGTGACAAGTTACATCCCAGTCATGGTTTTGTGAACCATGTTTCTGTAACTGCCATTAAATTCAAGTCGGCCACTCCCACCAAAGCTTCAACATCGGGGATCTTATTTCCCATGCTACGGGCATTTATACATACCCCTTTTACCCATTCCCATAAAGGTGTTTAATGTATCACTTACCTGGGGGCTTTCTTCACCCATCCCCAATGAATCTAGTTTAAAGCCCTCTTCAGTAGATTAGCCAGTCTACTACTGAAGACGCGTTGACATTTCTTGGACAGATGGACGCCATCTCTGCTCTGCAACCCATGGTCCAAGAAACCAAAACGCTCTCGATGACACCATCCATGCAGCCATGCATTCATCTCCAGGATGTGAGCCTTTCTGCCTTGGCCTTTACCCTCAACAGGGAGGATTGACGAGAACACCACCTGTCCATCTAACTGCTTCACCCTCTCTCTCAGAGCCATGAAGTCACTTTTGATACACTCAGAGGGATACCTGGCAGTATCATTTGTTCCGACATAGATTAGCAACATTGGGTAATAGTCAGTGGGCTTGATGAGTCTCGGCAAACTCTCCGTAACATCTTGGATTTTGGCACCAGGCATACAGCATACCTCTCTGGACATCAAGTCTGGTCGGCAGATAGACGCCTCAGTACCCCTCAGAAGAGAGTCACCAACCACCACTACCCTTCGTTTCCTTGTGGTCACTGATTCTGCAGCTTTGGGGTACTTGAGCTCTGGTTCTTCCCTTTCCAGGATGCTTTAACCTCCTCCACTTCCAGGGCTACATAATGGTTCTTCAATTCAATGGATTGGTGATTCTGCAGGCCTTGGTGACTTGTGTCCAACCTTCGTCATTCTGTAGGCACCCA
This sequence comes from Ichthyophis bannanicus, assembly GCA_033557465.1. NCBI lineage: Eukaryota > Metazoa > Chordata > Amphibia > Gymnophiona > Ichthyophiidae > Ichthyophis > Ichthyophis bannanicus. The sequence continues at coordinate 74,020,263 of CM066033.1, forward strand.
TCTTCTCCTCTGCTGGAGAGCTTGGTTGCTGCAAGAAGCATTTCTTCAGTGTACTTCTCACTGTCTTGAATGCTCGTCAGCCTCGCCACCTCCTCTGTTTCTTCACTTGTTTCCTGAGAGCTTCAGTATGCAGGCACCCTGCACATGGAAGCGGTCCTTCAATTGGCATTGGGACCTCTGTCTGGACAGAGGCAGAAGCTGTTACGGGGGCAACAGTTTTAGCCATATTTTTGTCAGCCATTGTTCTGTTCGTGGAGCTTAGGTATCTGTTAAAGCAAAAGAGAGAGATCTGCCAAAGTAGCAGCTGGTTTCCCAGCTGTCTTTTCAGAGAAAAAACAGTTAAATCTCTTTAATTATATTCAAAATGAGCTGTTCCAAGTCCCTGTGTTTTGTTATTTGGGGATGTGCCCTATAAAGCAAGACTTGCCACTAGGGATGGGAGGGAGTTGGGGGGGGGGGTAGGGAGGGAGCTAACTCCTGATTAGGTGTCAGTAGCTCCCAAGAGCTGAGAAAATTACCAAAGCAGAGTTTTAAACCTACCCCACTAAAGAAAATATTTCTTTTAAACTAAAGCACCAAAAAGAATATAACTTTGGGGCTTGTTTACAAAGCTGCGGCTCCGATATCAGGCGGAAGTCACTACCGCGGCTTTGTAAACAAGCCCTTTTGTTTTAAAAATGTACCAAAATCCCTTTTAAGAGCTCCCAGTCAGAGAGCTAGCAATTTTACCCCCCCCCCCCACATATTCTTACCTTTGTTTGAAATGTATAGCCCCTGTTAGGAATGCTCCCCACTTTGGGCCTTCCTTCTATTTTCCCTCTGCACAAAATGTAGCACCCTCCCAGGTCCCTCTCCACATGCTCTTCTTCCACATTCAGTCCTTTTATAAATTTTATTCCACTCCTCCCCTTTTAGGCGATTCCCGGTTATGGGCCAGATAAACTTTATCATACTCTTTACTCATCAACCATCTCTCTTGTACTTTTTTTTAATGCGTTTCTTGTATAAGCAGAACATCTGCTCTTACTCTGCTGCCCTCTTTCAATAGGGCCTGTCTTTTAAACCAGGAATTAAGTCCTTTCACATTTATGGTTACAATCTTACATTCATCCAATTGCTTTTGATTATTACCCATAACTGCCAGTCTCTGCACTTCCTCTTCTTACACTCACAGGATCCGGGTACCCGCCCTCTAACTGCCCTTTACTCCCCTCCCTTAGTTCCCCCTTCCTCCCCCCTCTCCTCATTCTTTCTACTATTTAGTAGCTTCCGCTTCCTCCCAGACATCATCCTCCCCCTTCCACTCATGTTACACATTTCACATTATACTCTCTTCTTATCTTAATCCCTCCTTTCTTAACACTTCACATTTAGCTTTACACCCACCTCACATCACAAACTCAGTCCAGCTTTGCGGCTTCTTCAACCTTGCTGTTTTACATTCTTTTTCCATTTCTCTTTCTTCTGCTTATTTACTCAGTCCCATGTCCTTTCTTTTTTGCATCGCACGTTTACTCTTTCTCTCTTTGCTCACTACTCTCTGCCATCTTGTCGTCTGTCCATTCACAGGTCTTCTCACTTCTCCCACCTCTGGTAAGCCTGTCACTCCTGCCTCCATCTCTGCCGCCAATTGCATTAATGTTAACGCCCGCCTTGTGATGCCTTGACTAGTGAATGCAATTCCTGCGGGGTACAGCCATTTATATTTAATGTTCTCTTCAGTAATCAAAGGCGATAGCGGAGAGACTGAATGAATTCTTTGCTTTGGTCTTTACTGAGGAAGATGTAGGGATGTTACCCATGACTGAAGTGGTATTTCAAGGTGCAGAAGAATTGAAGGAAATATCGATACATCGGGAAGATGTATTACAACTATTAGATAAACTGAAGAGTAGCAAATCACCTGGACCCGATGGTATACATCCAAGGGTGTTGAAAGAACCAAAATATGAGATTGCAGACCTGCTATTAAGTAATCTGTGAACGATCATTAAAATCATCTCTAATACCTGAAGATTGGAGGATCGCCAATGTAACACCAATTTTTAAAAAGGGTTCTAGGGGTGATCCAGGAAACTACAGACCGGTGAGCCTGACGTCAGTACCGGGAAAAATGGTAGAAACCATCATAAAGAATAAAGTTACTCAGCATGTAGATAGTTATGGCCTAATGGGAGACAGCCAACATGGCTTTAGACAAGGAAGATCTTGTCTTACTAATCTGTTATATTTTTTTGAAGGTGTGAATAAACAGGTGGACAAAGGTGAGTCGGTTGATAAAGTGTATCTGGACTTTCAGAAAGCCTTTGACAAGGTCCCTCATCAGAGACTTTTGGCAAAACTAAAGAGTCATGGGATAGGAGGCAGTGTACTACTGTGTATCAAGAACTGGTTAAAAGATAGAAAGCAGAGGGTAGGGCTAAATGGCCAATTTTCCCAATGGAGAAAAGTGAATAGTGGTGTACCCCAGGGATCTGTGCTGGGTCTGCTGCTTTTTGACATATTCATAATAGACCTGGAAAGTGGAATAACGAGTGAGGTTATCAAATTTGCAGATGACACAAAACTATTTAAAGTTGTTAAAACCCAAGAGGATTGTGGAAAATTGCAAGAGGATCATGATAAAGTGGAAGACTGGGCATCACAATGGCAGATGAAATTTAATGTGGACAAGTGCAAAGTTATGCACCTAGGGAAGAACAACCCAAACTATGGTTACACGATGCAAGGTTCCACATTAGGAACCATCACTCAGGAAAAAGATTTAGGCGTCATTGTGGATAACATGTTAGAGGGAGGAGTGGTCTAGTGGTTAGGACAAGGTACTTCAGGCCAGAGGGCCGGGGGTTCAAGTCCCACCTGGGGACAGCAATCTCAGGCCGGAGGGACTGGGATTTCTAGTCCTATAGGCACTCCTTGTGGTCTTGGGCAAGCCACTTAACCCTCCATTGCCCATGTTCCCTGTAAGTATTAACGTATGTGTGTCATATTCCCTCGTGTTAAATGTATCCCCCAATTGACCGCTTTGACCCGGTGAAAAGCGGAATATAAATACAGCTAAATAAAATAAATAAAACCCTCGGCCCAGTGTGCAGCGGTGGCCAAGAGAGCAAATAGAATGCTAGGTATCATAAGGAAAGGAATCCGCCCTACTCACCCACAAAGCTCTCTACCAAACTCAAACTTCCCAGCTCCACACACTACTGCCTCAACCAGCCCACAACAGAACAACCAGACAAACCACCAACAACTCCCTCACCATCCCACATAAAAGAACGAAATGCAATCAACGGACCTGCAACAGAGCCTTTGAACTATATGCACCATCCCTCTGGAAACTCTCTACCAAATCACATCAGAAGCAACAAAGACCTCTTATCTTTCAGGAAACAACTAAAAACCGCACTATTCCAGGAATTCCTCAGACCAGAAACAAGCACCCACCACTGACTCCCTCTCAACCACCCTATTTCATCCCCCCGAACATATGTTCTATGTAACTATAACACAATGTCTATGTCCCAAATATTTGTTAAAATCATTAATGTCGGCCACCAGGTGACAGCCCCAAACCCTTGCAATTGATTATTGCACACACCCCCCCCTTTTAATATTCCACTGCTTTGACCCGGTGAAAAGCGGGATATAAATACAGCTAAATAAATAAATAAAATAAATGGAAAATAAAACAAAAGATATTATAATGCCTCTATATCGTTCCATGGTGAGACCGCACCTTGAATATTGTGTGCAATTCTGGTCGCCGTATCTTAAAAAGGATGTAGCGAAATTAGAAAAGGTTCAGAGAAGAGCCACCAAAATGGTAAAGGGGATGGAAGACTCCTATGAAGAATGGCAAAAAAGGTTAGTGCTCTTTAACCTGGAGAAGAGACGGCTGAGGGGAGATATGATAGAAGTCTATAAATTAATGAACGGAGTGGAACGGATAAACGTAGATCGATTTTTTTACATTATAAGAATATAGAAAGACTAGGGGACATGCAATGAAGCTACAAGGTAAACTATTTAAGACTAATAGAAGAAAATATTTTTTCACTCAACGTGTAATCAAACTCTGGAATTTGTTACCGGAGGATGTAGTAAAGGCTGTTAGTGTAGCTGGGTTTAAAAAAGGTTTGGACAAGTTCCTGGAGGAAAGGTCCATAAACCATTATTAAGAAGGGACCCAGGATATCAATGCTTGACCCAGTACAAGCATTGCGGAACCTGTGTCTTTTGGGGAAACTGTTAGGTACGTATGACCTAGATTGGCCACTGTTGGAAACAGGATACTGGGCTTGATGGACTTTGGTCTGACCCAGTATGGCATATCTTATTTTCTTATGTTCTTTTAACCTCATTGTAAATCCTCTCCATTCTCTTCGGCATTGTAGCATGGCTGCAGCCAAGTACACAAAAATTGCAGCCTTTTGCCTTTCCACTCTAGGGGGCCTGCTCCCCTCACCTTCTTTATTATTTTTTCCTTAATTTTAAAGTCCTGGAGGCAAATAATAATGTTCTGTGGTGCCTCCCCTCTCCGTGGGCCCAGCGTGCGGTGCGCTCTGTCTATTTTTACTTCCAGTGCCTGCCCTCCATCCTCGGGCTCCTCCAGTACCGCCATACATGTGTCTCGTGCAGTCTGTTCACAGTCTCTGTAATCCTCATGTTCCGGCCAATTTTGCCTGGTATAGTTACATTTTGCCTTCTCACATGATTTTCCAAATCTTTCAGCTTTAGTTCAATCTGTTCCTTCGCAGCTTCTAAACTGTTCACTGTTTTGTTTATTGCACTCACATTGCTTCACACCTCTTCCACTTGCCCTTCCGCTTCCTCCACTCTTATCCCCAAGCTCCTGCACATCAGCACGAAACTCCATTGTGGCCGCCTCCATATCATTTCTGAATCCTGTCATTTCAGACCTCAGCACACCAAACCATGACCGGAGCTCTTCCTTTGAAATCTGCATCACGGCACTTCAGCTATGCACCTCTTCCAAGGTATTCAACTGCTCTTCAGCCTCAGTGTACGCTTCACCTCTCATTTTTCCTCCTTCTCTCTGCTCGCCTCTGACCGCAGCGCACGTATATTCTCTTATATCTGTCGTCTTTTTCCTTGCTGTCGTCTTTCCTCCAGCCTCCACTCCCAGTGACTGTTCCACGCCTCTTGGGGTACTCATAATACTTTATTTCAGGGGAGATTAATCATTTTTGTGGGGATGAACGGCGGAGCTCGTTTTCAGCTGTCCATGCGGTTCGATGATGTCACCGGAAGCCGGCATATCTTATGTTCTAACTGGTAACAGAACCCACACGTGATAGGGCCACACTGGATTTAGTGCTTATCAATGGGGAAAGTGTTTCTGATGTACTAGGGGGAGATCATCTCGCATCCAGTGGTCACCAGATGGTATGGTTCAGTATGAGGACTAGGGCTGATAAAATCCATTCAAAAGTGAGGGTCTTAGACTTTAGGAAAACTAACTTTGTCAAGATGGGAAACGTCAAAGAGTCGTTAGCGGGATGGGAAAAGCTGGGGGATGTAGAAAAAGATTGGCCAAGAAGATCGTAGTATGCTGATCTCAGATTTATTTATTTTATTTATTTAACAAGTTTTTTATAGCGCCTTATCTTGTATTCAAAGCGGTTTACATTGAACAATCAAAACAGAACCTTATAGAACAGGGGAGCTAAACTGGGATGTTAACAGGTTGACGGTGGATCGACCTTGGAGGCTCTACGTTCATCCAGACCTGCTAGTGCAGGGCCCCATCAGAATGCCTCAGGTGGATAGATTCTCACTTACAGCCTGGCTCTTGAGGGAGCTCGGTTGATGCGGCAGGGCTACTCTCCTGCGGGCCCCCAAGCGTTCCACCTCCCTGGCCTATGTCTGAGTGTGGAGAGTCTTTGAGGACTGGTGTTCGGACCGGAGAAGTCGGCCACTTTCGGCATCTGTACCCGAGATTCTGGCCTTCTTGCAGGCCGACTTGGACAAGGGGATGGCCTGCAGCTTGTTACGTGTGCAGGTGGCAGCCATTATCTGTTATTGCAGTAAGATCCAGGGGGTTTCTCTTACTTCTTACACGAACATTGCTTGTTTTTTGCGAGTGGCAAAGCTCTTGTGCCTGCCATCAGAGCTGTCGTGCCCCCTTGGGACCTCAATCTGGTACTTCCTGTGTTGACAGAGGTGCCTTTCGAGCCCTTGGGAGCCAGTACCACAAAAGATTTGACCTTAAAGACTGTCTTTTTGGTGGCTATGTGCTCGTGAAAGAGGATTTTGAAGCTGCAGGTGCTGTTGTGTCGGGAGCTGTTTCTCGGTCTCTCCAGGGAAAAGATTGTGCTGCAGTCGGTGCCTTCCTTTCTGCCTAAGGTAATGTCTGTGTTTCATCTCAATCAGTCGGTCATGCTGCCGGGGTTCACAAGGGTGGAGGACTCGCTACTCCAATTACTGGATGTCAGGTGTGTGTTATGCCGCTGCCTGAAGCAGACATCTTTTCGCAAGTCTGATCGGCTGTTCATTTTATTTGGAGGCCCACGGTTCGGAGAGGCAGCCTTGAAGGCCTCCATAACACACTGAGGCTGATACTGTGATGGTACATCCCACAGGTGGAGGACTGGACTGGAGGAATGATAAGGAAAGTGAAATTAGTTCTTACCTGCTAAATGTCTTTCCTTGAGTTACATCAGTCCAGTCCCAAACCCTCCCATTTTTCTGTTTAAGGGCTGATGGCATTCCCGGGGCTGAAGATTACATCAGGGATATTTTGGTTCAGAAGTGGAGCAGAGAGCCATTGGTGGCCATAGCTTTAGCAAAGCTGCCCATTTCCCTTCCAAGGGTCAGCCACTGGATGGGACATTGAAGCGTGAACTGTATGTAGGTGTGTTCCTACTAAGGTTTTCCTGCCTGTTAATGTGTCTTCATAGGTAATTGCTAAGGTTAGTTAATCTATCACAAAATAAAAAAAAAGTTAGAGCGATTCTACTTAAGTGTTCCTCCTTTTAGTCTGCTTTGTCAATAGGATACTGGAGCTGGTAGGAGGTACCAGCCGGCTATCTATGCTGAGGTCACAAAATGGTATGCTTAGTCTCCAAGCTGCCGGTAAGAGGTAAGAACCTACAGGTGGGGGACTGGATTGGAGTAACTCAAGGAAAGACAATTAGCAGGTAAGAACTAATTTCACCTTTTCTCAACCAGCCGTGCTTTCTCCTTTTTTCGCGCTATGTGTACCGCCATGCATGTCACTAGGCACTCAAAACGGATACCACACGGCAGCTGAGTCTTTTCAGACTCAGATCTCAGTAATCAATGGCAGGTAACGGGGCTCAGATCTGCAAAAGAGGGGAACTTAGCAGGGGAAGCCCTGAAGCTCAGCTCGAACATGTCCCAGCTGCACGCACCACATCATGTGAGCCCCTCAGGCCTGTTTTACAGGTTTGGTTTTGCTTTTTCATCTTTTCCTGCATCAAACTAGTTTATTCTAGCTCTGCAATTCCATTGCTCCTGTAGTTGATGCTTTACACATACACTACTCCCACAAGCTATGTCACAAGCTATACTTTGGGGACAGGTACTTGCAGGCCTGCAGAGGTTTCCTTTGAAAACCTCTTGGAAAGCTAGTGCATACTTTCTCTGTGCTCACAAATGGGTAACATGATCAACAGTGCCCTGTGCTGGAACCTCTCTCAGCTCCTTCTAGAAGCTTTGAGATTGAAGAGATGAGGCTCAAAGATGGCAGTAGGTGTGAGGAACCAGTCCGCATCTTTTTCTCTGAACGTTGCTATTCTATAGCTTTTTAGCTCTTTGTGAGTTATTTTAGCCTGCTGCCACCGGAGCCACGTGGATCTTCTCTTAATTTTCTTCTCTGTTGAAAGTTTTCAGACATTTGAGGTTTCCTTTATTTCTCCAGGACCAAGCAGGAAGTCAGTCCTCACATATGGGTGACATCGACGTCGATGGAGCCCTTGCGGAGCATTTCCCCAGCTTTCCAAGAAAGCCTTTGGGAATGCAGGCACGCATGCGCGGTTCCCTTCCTGCCTAAAGGTGCCATCTTGCTCAGTCTCTCTTTTTCCGTGAAGCCCACCGGACGTGTGTCCTAGTCCTCCCGGAAAATAGTTGGATTTTTTCGCGATTCCTTCACTATTTTTTTCTCTGGTTCGACACCGGTTCCCCTCCCGCCGGGTTCGGTACACCGATATCGAGCCCGATCGTATTTTTTCGGTTTTTCCCTTCGTGGCTGGCGTTCGCGCCCTTTTTCTCTTTTTCCCTGGAAGGCCGGTCCTTTGACCTCGCGGGGACTCTTTTTTCCCCGATGGCTTCCAGTGGGTTCAAAAAGTGTGATCGATGCAAGAAGCTAATGTCTCTCACCGACACACACGACTGCTGCCTTCGGTGCCTCAGTCCTGACCACGATCCTAAGACCTGTGGACCATATGGAAAAATGTCTTCCAAGGCGCTTCGAAGTCGTCAGCACCAAAAGGAAAGGCTTTTCTCTGACTCGGCCTCCGGCCGGGCCCAGACCTCGTCTGAGGCCTCGACATCTCGGGAATCGGATCCCGAGCACCGTCGGGGCTCCTCGGACAGGGGGTCCCCCGACCGGGAACAAAAGAGGAAGAAGCGGCTCGCGAGGGTGTCGTCAGAAGAGGTCCCTGGCTCCTCGAGAGCTAGGTCTCAGACCCCCGACCGTCGCCCCGGGCCCGTGGAACAGGAGAAGCCTCCCAAAGTACCTCGAGTGGAGCCGGAGTCTACTGGACACGTAAGTCCTGTAGTCCTCGTGGACTCTCCTCCCAGAGAGCCGCCGCCGGGGCCCGAGTCGGGGGCTGCTGAGTCTCCTGAGCTGGGTCTCAGGCTGACAGCCTTGGAGAGCAGACTGTCTGCCTTCATGGAACAGCAGCAGGCATTGATGGCCAGCCTGTCTGGCGCATCTGCCCCGACCACCGGGACATCGACATCGAAGTCGACACCGGAGACCAAGCCGATACTCGAGACAATAAAGGATCGCTCCCCTTGTATTTTCCAGCTATGGCAAAACTTTCTGTTGTATCCTGAAGCTCTTTTCTTGTTCTTTTCCCTCAGTTGGGACGTCCTTTTTGTATTCCAAGCGAAAAAAAATCCGAACACACTACGCCACTTGTCACCCTCACGGTGGCCAGCCCAACGCCTAGGGCGCTGAGACTTGGTCTGCCTGTGGTGTTCCTGCCTCAGAGAGTGTGGGCTTGCTTTAACTCTGCAAGGCCTTCTGGGAATGTGAGTCCCTTTACCCTTTGAGCACAGATGAGTTGCAGTCGAGTGGTTTCAGGCAATGACAAGAATTTATTTTCCCCTTCCCAGCGGATTAAATGCAAGTGAATAACTCAGGACAAAACATGCCATACAATTGGCTTGAGGAAATTATACATGAACTCAGGTAAGTTAGCCTTGGCAGCTTCAGGCTTTAAATGTGCAGTGCTTGATACAAAACAAATCACAACAGCTTCAATTAGCAAAGAAAATGTTCCCTTTTCTTCTGCTGCTTTTTACCGTCTCTCTCAGACACTGTTCAGCATAGGGAATTCACATGGTCAGCCAAAGATAATGTACAGTCCATCCGATCATCTACTATTTCATTATGGTCAGAGTCTATCTGCATTTCCTCAGCATCAGGAATAGCAGGGTGTGTCCGTAAGCTGCTATCCTGATCTTTGAAACAAACAGTTTCTCTGACCTCACGTGGTTTCTTCTCTGTAACACTCTCCTGAGCAGGGTTGTAAACTACCATATATGCTGTAGTTTTTGTCCAGGGAGTTTGCTACTTTCTGGTAACTTTAGGGAACTGCTTTATAGCTAGGTTCAAACTTGTATGAATTATTAAGCCTACCTTTTGGCTTTGAAAGGGAAGGAACTCTCCACTCTGCAGGGTTAGAATGGTTCTCAAACACAGCTGGTGTTTGCTTGCCTCTCAGCCTATTAACTTTCCCCTCAGATGCACCGGCCTTCTCCAACCAGCCTGTCTCTCTCCTCGGAGCGTGTGAGCTTTGCCAAGCCTGCCTCTCAGGAAGATTCTTCTCTCTCCTGCCTTTACCAGACAACCCCTGTCCTGGGTTGCTTCCTTCTGGCCTCAGGAATATGGCTTCCTTGGTTCTCACTCCTCTTTGACTTCTTCTAGTCAGCGTGCTCCTTTGCTTGCTTCCTTTCTGGCTCTCTTCCCAGTTCTACTTCTGCTTCCATTTCCCCCTCTGGCTCTGCTTGCTCCAAGCTAATGACCAGTTTTTATCACTGTAACTCTCAGGGCTTAGCTGTGCTCTGCCCTGAAACAGGTGAAACTCATTACCTCCCAAGCTAGGGAATACGTCACTGCAGGGGCGTGTCTTTTTAGCTCGTGACTCTCTTTGTTTACTTCTTCTTTGCAAACACTGAGCCATGTGCTCAGACTGCCTGTCAGTTTCTGAAAGCACATCCTCATTTTGCCCTATCTTTAGAGGCACAGAAGGGACTTCTTCATGACACCACTCATCACTGGAGACAGTTGGGTGTTAAGCATAGTCCACAAGGGCTATCTGCTACACTTCCAACAGCTGCCTCCTCCATACTTTCCAGGGGAACCTCCAAGGCCTCCCCTGCACACAGATCTTCTCCTTCAGGAGCTCCAAGGTCTGTTGGTGGACAGGGCAGTGGAGCCTGTGCCTCCCCACTTACAAGGTCAAGGGTTCTACTCCAGGTATTTCCTGGTACCCAAAAGAACCAGTGGCCTTCGGCCTATTCTAGACCTCAGAAATCTCAACAAATTCCTAGAGAAGGAAAAGTTCAAGATGCTTACTCTTGGAACACTTCTGCCCTACCTCCAGCAGGGAGACTGGCTATGCTCCTTAGATCTAAAGGATGCGTACACTCACATCCTCATTCATCCAGACCACAGAAAGTACCTCAGGTTCATTGTGGGAGGAAACCATTATCAGTACAGAGTACTGCCCTTTGGCCTCACCTCCACTCCCAGGGTCTTTACCAAATGCCTGGCAGTGGTGGCAGCCTACCTGAGAAATCAGGGAATCTTTGTCTTCCCCTATCTGGACGACTGGCTCATCAGGGGTCAGACGTGCCAGGAGGCCAGACAAGCCACCCTTAGAACTATTGCTCTTCTTCAAAGCCTGGGGTTTGTAATAAACTTCGCAAAGTCCACTTTGCTCCCCTCCCAGAACTTGGAGTTCATAGGGGCAAGGTTAGACTCTCTGCTGGCAAAGAGCCCAGAGCCCAAAGACTGATAAACTTAGCAAACCAGTTTCTCAGCAGGTCACTGGTCTTCGCCAGACTCTGCCTGAGGCTTCTTGGCCACATGGCTTCGACAGTACATGTGACCCCCAATGCCAGGCTCCATATGAGGCCTGCACAGTGGTGCCTTCGGACTCAGTGGTCACAGGCCACAGGCAGCCTCAGAGACAGGATAAGGGTGTCCAGACAATTTCTGAACTCCCTCCGCTGGTGGCTGCACCCACCCAATCTGCTGCAAGGGGTACACCTTTTCAGATTCCTGGGTTCACAGTGGTGTTGACCACGGATGTCTCCCTGCAGGGCTGGGGAGCTCATTGTCTAGGCAAGTGCACCCAGGGCCTGTGGTCTCCCTGGGAAGCCGCACAGCAAATCAATCTACTGGAACTCAGGGCTATTCGGTTAGCCCTCAAGACTTTCTCTCCAACCCTGGCTCATCAGTCTGTCCTAGTTCAAACAGACAACCAGGTAGCCATGTTTTATGTGAACAAGCAGGGCGGAACTGGGTCCAGGCTCCTTTGTCAGGAAGCACAGGACCTTTGCTTGTTTGCTCTCAGGCACAACATGCTCCTCAAGGCTGTGTATCTCCCTGGCCAGGAAAACTACCTGGCCGACAGGTTGAGCAGGATTCTGCAGCCCCACGAGTGGCAGCTCCATCCTTTGGTGGTTCAGAAGATTTTCCTGAAATGGGAACTTCCATCCATAGATCTCTTTGCCAGTCCACTGAACAAACAGCTGGCAAAGTTCTGCTCCAGGCAACCGCATCCTCTGCGGATAGCAGCAGATGCTTTTCTGATTCCCTGGTCTCGGGCCTTCTGTATGCGTTTCCTCCCACGCCCTTGGTGGCCCGAACCCTCTTCAAGATTCTTCAGGACAAGGCCTCGGTCCTGCTGGTGGCTCCCAGGTTGCCGAGACAGCCTTGGTTTCCACTTCTGCTTCAGCTGGCAGTGGATCCCCCACTGCCTCTGGGGTTGCAACCCAACCTTCTCTCTCAGGATCAGGGTTCCCTTCTGCACCCCAATCTCAAAGCTCTCAATTTGATGGCCTGGAGGCTGCAAGGGTAGTTTTGGCTCCCTGGGGCCTACCTCAGGACGTTGAGGAGGTTGTCCTAGCCTCTAGGAAACAGTCCACTAGGAAAACCTATGCTCTCAAATGGAAAAGGTTTTCTGTCTGGTGTCAGCTACGTACAGAAGATTCTTTCTCCTGTACCAGTAGTGCTTCAGTACTTACTGCACTTATGAAATCAGGGACTTAAGTCCAATTCTGTTCGTGTCCACCTCTCAGCTCTAGCAGCTCACCACTCACTGGTGGAAGGACATTCTCTGTCGGTTCACCCCTTGGTGTCCCGGTTTCTCAGAGGCTTGCTCTTGCTCAAGCCTCCAATCCATCCTCCTGCTCCTGAGTGGGAGTTGAATGTGGTCTTGCAGCAACGGACTCGCCCACCTTTTGAGCCGATGGCTACTTGCCCTCTACGCTTCCTGTCCTGGAAGACACTCTTCTTGATAGCCCTAACCTCGGCCAGGCGAGTGAGTGAGCTTCAGGCCTTGGTCTGTGACAGGCCTTACACCCGCTTCTATAGGAACAGGGTAGTCCTTAGGACTCATCCAAAGTTCCTCCCAAAGGTTGTCTCCTCCTTCCACCTTAACCAAGAGGTGGTTCTTCCAACATTCTTCCCTAGGCCTCATGCAAGCCAGGCTGAAGCAGTCCTACATACCCTGGACTGTAGGAGGGCCTTATCCTTTTACCTTGACCGTACGCAGGGGCATAGAAAGGCTACTCAGCTCTTCATATCTTTTGACCCTAATAATTTGGGGTAGCGTAGTTACTCACCTGTAACAGGTGTTCTCCAGGAGCAGCAGGAATCAGTCCTCACTTAAGGGTGACGTCGGCGCCGACGGAGCCCTCGCGGAGCAATTTTCCCCAGCTTTCAAAGAAAGCCTTTGGGAATTGCAGCGCGCATGCGCGGTCCTCTTCCCGCCCAAGGGTGCCATCTTAGCCAGTCAGATGACATAGCTAAAAAAGACAGCATAAAAAAATTTAAAAAAGAACATAAGCAGACGATTGCAACTCCAAGGGGAGGAGGGAGGGTAGTGAGGACTGATTCCTGCTGCTCCTGGAGAACACCTGTTACAGGTGAGTAACTACGCTTTCTCCAGGACCAAGCAGGAAGTCAGTCCTCACTTATGGGACTCCCAAGCTCAAGGCTACCGGAGACCCTAAGCACAAAAATGAGCTCCCTCTAGCTCAGCAGCACAGAAGGAAAGAATCTTCGCTGAATTATCACCCACCGGTAGCCCACATCCGGGATGGAGGGTAGGAGTTGCTCAGACCTCAAAGAGATTACGGAGGACTGCCTGTCCGAAAGCACTGTCCCTGCGGGACTCCCTCTCGAGACAGTAATGGACTGCAAAAGTCTGGCTCGAAGACCAAGTAGCGGCCCGGCAGATGTCTGCCAGCGGAACAGAGCGGAGGTAAGCCACTGACGTAGCCTTTGCCCGAACGCAATGAGCCGTGACTCGACTTTCTAAGGAGAGTCCGGCTGCCCCATAAGCCCAAGAGATACAGTCCGCAACCCAGATGGACAGAGTACGCTTGGAGACCGGGAGCCCCAATTTATTGGGGTCAAAAGACACAAAAAGCTGAGCAGCTTTACGGTGCTCCCGCGTACGGTCAAGGTAGAAGTTCAATGCCCTTCTACAGTCCAGGGTATGGAGGACCGTTTCAGCTCGGCTGGAGTGTGGTCTGGGAAAGAAGGTTGGAAGTACCACCTCCTGATTGATGTGAAAAGGGGAGACCACTTTTGGAAGAAATTTTGGGTGAGTCCGTAGGACTACCCTATTTTTGTAGAACCGAGTGTAAGGGGGATCAGACACGAGGGCCTGCAATTCACTTACGCGTCTAGCGGAAGTGAGGGCTATCAAGAACAGCGTTTTCCAAGACAGAAAACGGAGAGAACAGGTAGCCATAGGTTCAAAAGGCGGACAGGTGATCCGCTGCAAAACCACATTCAGGTCCCAGTCAGACGCTGGCGGGCGCAGAGGTGGTTTAAGTAGAAGGAGACCTCGGAGAAACCTCGCTACGAGAGGGTCGCTGGAGAGAGGTCTACCGTCCACCGGCACATGATGTGCCGAAAGAGCACTGAGGTGAACTTTGACGGAGTTGGACTTAAGTCCCAGATTAGAGAGGTGTAGCAAGTACTGCAAGATCACCGACACCGGGCAGGAGAAGGGATCCTGAGACTGTTGGGTACACCAGACGGCAAAGCGACGCCATTTAAGGGCGTAGCATTTGCGGGTAGAAGGCCGTCGCAAAGCCAAGACGACCTCCTCCACCTCTGCCGGCAGGAGAAGGGGAGCAAGGACTACCCTCTCAGCAGCCAGGCCATGAGGTTGAGAGACCTGAGGTTGGGGTGTAGTAGAGACCCCTGATCCTGAGTGAGGAGATCCGGTTGTACCCCCAGAGGGAATGGATCCTCCACCGCTAATTGCAGTAGGAGCGGAAACCACGGCTGTCTGGGCCAGCGAGGGGCCCACCAGGATCATGAAGGCTTTGTCTCGGAGAACCTTGAAAAGAGTCCGAGAGACTAGCGGGATGGGAGGGAAAGCGTACAGAAGGCTCCCCGACCATGAAATTAGAAAAGCGTCCGCCGCAACCCGAAGGGGGTGTGGCTGACGAGAGCAGAAGCGAGGAAGCTGCCGGTTGTGAGGACTGGCAAAGAGATCCACCGTGGGGAGGCCCCACTTTAGGAAGAGCTTCTGAACTACCAAGGGATCCAGACGCCACTCGTGCGGCTGGAGGATCCTGCTGAGTTTGTCCGCCAGGCAATTCTCTTGGCCTGGGAGATAAACTGCCTTGAGGAGAATGCCGTGACTGACGGCCCAAGAGCAGAGCTTCTGTGCCTCCCGGCAGAGGAGGAAGGAGCCCGTGCCCCCCTGCTTGTTCACGTAGAACATGGCAACTTGATTGTCCGTCTGGACAAGGACGGACTGGTGGGAAGTCAGGTGGGAGAAAGCCTTGAGAGCCAGGCGGATCGCCCTGAGCTCCAGGAAGTTGATCTGCTGAGCAGACTCCCACGTGGCCCAGAGGCCCTGAGTACGTGCCCCTTGGCAATGTGCTCCCCAGCCCAGGAGGGATGCATCCGTGGTCAGCACCCGGGTCGGCTGAGGTGACTGGAAAGGCATTCCGAATATCAGGTTCGGCTGCCGAAGCCACCACCGGAGAGACGAGATCAGCGGCTCGGAGACGCGCACTAGGTCTGCTAGGCCGCCTGTGGCTTGTCGCCACTGTTGGCGGAGACACCATTGAGCAGGCCGCATATTCAGGCGGGCATTGGGGGTCACATGGACGGTGGAAGCCATATGGCCGAGCAGTCTCAGTTAGTGCCTGGCGGAGACCAGGGGCTGGCTGCGAAAACGGTCGGCTAGGTCCATGAGCCGTTGAGCCCTGTCGAGCGGTAGGTACGCTCGTGCCTGAGGAGTGTGGAGCCTTGCGCCGATGAACTCGAGATCCTGTGAGGGGAGCAAAGTGGACTTTGCGAAATTTATAACAAAGCCCAAGTACTGCAGAAGAGTCACCGTGCGGCGTGTGGCGCTTGTGACCTCCGGAGCGGACGCCGCTCTGATGAGCCAGTCGTCGAGGTACGGAAAGACATATAGGCCGTGAAGCCGGAGATGGGCCGCCACCACCGCGAGACATTTTGTGAAGACTCGCGGTGCGGAGGACAGGCCAAAGGGCAGTACTCTGTACTGGTAATGATTTCCTGCCACCACAAACCTTAGGTATTGGCGGTGGCTTGGGTGGATGAGGATGTGCGTGTAGGCATCCTTTAGATCCAAGGAGCATAGCCAATCTCCCTGCTGGAGGTAGGGCAGAAGGATTCCAAGGGTAAGCATTTTGAACTTCTCCCGCACAAGGAACTTGTTGAGGTTGCGCAAGTCCAGGATGGGTCTGAGGCCCCCTGTTCTCTTTGGTATTAGAAAATACCTGGAATAAAAGCCTTGACCTCTCAGGTGGTGTGGCACCGGTTCCACCGCCTGTTCCTGCAGAAGACCTGCTAACTCCTGAAGGAGTAATTCCCTGTGCAGAGGGGGTCGTGGAGGTTCTCCCGGAAAATAGGAGGGAGGGACCTGGTGGAAGTGGAGAAGATAGCCTTCTCGCACGACTTGAAGCACCCAGGCATCTGCGGTGATGCTGGACCACCTGTGGGCGAAGTGAACCAGCCGGCCTCCGGTGCTGGGAGGAACCAGCGGGGGGGGAGAGGCTATGCTTAGTGAGTCAAAAAACCCCACCCTGCTGAGCAGGGGCTGGTGGTGCAGGCTTGGGGGCTTGCTGCCTACGGGACCCGTTACCCCGTCCCTTGGCCTGCTGGCCCTGTTGGGGAGCTGCAGGGGCCTGATAATGGGGGTATTGTTTGTAGGCAGCCGCCTTCCTCGGGTAAAAGGACTTTTTCCCCGAGCCCTTCTTTTTCTGGGAAGGGGCAGAGGTCTTCCTAGAAAGCCTGGTCCTGGTGAGAGTCTCAGTCTCAATTTGTGCAGCCTTTTCAGCCATGGGCTTGCCAAAGAGGTTTTCGCCTCGGCAGGGGACATCGACCAACTTGTCCTGCACCCAGGGCTCAAGGTCTGACGACTGAAGCCAAGCCTGTCGGCGGGCACCGATGCCGGCTGCGGCCACTCGAGCCGATGCTTCAAAGCCATCATAGGCTGCTCGGGACATGAACTTTGAGCATTCCCGAATGCCAGTGGACAAGGCCAGGAACCCCCGCAAGGGTTCCTCGGACAAACCAGCGGAGAATCCGGCTAGCTCTTTAGCCAGATCTCGGAGATACATGCCCATGTATAGCTGGTAAGTCTGGACACGACATGCGAGCATAGAGCCCTGGAAACACTTCTTACCAAGGCCATCCAGGTTACGGGCCTCCCTGCCAGGAGGCACCGAGGAGTGCATCTTCTGGCTCTTAAGACGATGCATGGCCGATTCCACTACCATGGAATGGTGTGGTAGCTGTGCCTTTTGAAAGCCAGGGCTCTTGCGGACCCGATAGATAGAATCGACCTGCTTGCTCAGGACCGGCGAGGAGGCCGGACTCTCCCACATGCGGAAGAGTAATCGTTCCAGCATAGGAGGAACCGGTACAGTAAAGTGTTCCCTTGCGGGAGAGTCATACTGGAGGGCGTCGAGCTCTTCGGCTCGAGGCTCCTCCTCGGGGTCCGCAGGGAAGGCCAAAGCCTTGGCCATATCCCTGACGAAGTCCGAGAACCGGGCATCCTCCGGGGGGGACTGCTTCCGAGGCTCGGACTCCGGTGAGTCCGAGGGGACACACCGAGTCCGGAAAGAATCAGGCGACTCTTCCTCTTCAGACTCCCAGACCGACTCCGACGAGGACTTGGTGGGGTCGGCCCGGGCAGGGCGCGGCGCCTGCCGCCCCGACGCCGAGGGAGTCGGCGTCGGCGACCTCGGTCCCGAACGGGAGGCCGAGGGTGACCTCGACCGAGGATCGACTCGAGTTCGCATCGACTCGAGGATCGGCTCGGTCTCCGGGGTCGACTTGGACGTCGACGTCCCGGCGGTCGGGGCAGCGGCGCCAGCGAGGCCAGCGAGCAGTGCCCGCTGCTGGTCCATGAAGGCAGACAGTCTGCTCTCCATGGCCGTCAACCTGAGTCCGAGCTCAGGTGACCCAGCAGCCCCCGACTCGGGCCCCGACAGCGTCGGGCCCGACGTCGGCTGTCGCGGAGGCGAGTCCAGAAGGACTACAGGACTTACCCGAGCAGGCATCTCCGACTCCAGGCGAGGTCGCTTCGTGAGGTGCTCCTTCTCCAAGGACCCGGGGCGGCTGTCGGGGCTATGCGACCTGGCCCTCGCGGAACCAGGAGCGTCCACCGACGCCGCCCTCGCGGGTTTCACCTGCCAACGATGGTCCCCGGAGGGAGAACCCCTGTCGGAGGAACTCCGGCGATGGTCCGAGCTGGAGCCTTTGGACGCGGAGGCCTCCGACGAGGTCCGGGTACGGCTGGGGTCAGCGAAGATCCTATCACGCTGATGCCGCCGACTTCTCAACGCTTTGGAGGACATTTTGCCGCAGGGCCCACAGATCAGTTCCTCATGATCTGGGCCCAGGCAGCGGAGGCAAAAGTCGTGTGTGTCAGTTAGTGACATATTTCGGTCACACTGACCACACCGCTTAAAACCACTGGCAGCCATCGGGGGAAAAAGGGCCCCTGCGAGGTCAAAGGACCGGGCTGCCAGGGAAAAATCGAAAACGAAAGCTGACTAAGTCAGAAAAACCGAAAAAAAGGAAGAGGACTCGTGACCGGCGTCGCGAGTCCGGGCGGGAAAAAGACCGGCGTCGAACCGAAGGAAAAAGAATAAAATAATGAAGAAATATCGACTTTTTCGCGGGGACAAGACGGGGACGTCTGTAGGGCTCCGCGGAAAAAAGAAGACTGGCTAAGATGGCACCCTTGGGCGGGAAGAGGACCGCGCATGCGCGCTGCAATTCCCAAAGGCTTTCTTTGAAAGCTGGGGAAAATTGCTCCGCGAGGGCTCCGTCGGCGCCGACGTCACCCTTAAGTGAGGACTGACTTCCTGCTTGGTCCTGGAGAATAGCTGTGTCCAAGCGTACCTTGTCCACCTGGGTAGCTGACTGTATCACCTGGGCTTACAGGGCGGCTG
Source organism: Ichthyophis bannanicus (assembly GCA_033557465.1). Classification (NCBI taxonomy): domain Eukaryota; kingdom Metazoa; phylum Chordata; class Amphibia; order Gymnophiona; family Ichthyophiidae; genus Ichthyophis; species Ichthyophis bannanicus. The sequence continues at coordinate 74,039,166 of CM066033.1, forward strand.
ACCTTCCTTTGCAGGGTCGGGTCACGGCCCATCGTCTCAGGGCAATGGATGCCTCAGTGGCTCACCTCCGCTCTGTACCGTTGGTGGACATCTGCAGGGCTGCAACTTGGTCCTCAAGCCAGACTTTTGTGGCCCATTACTGTCTGGAAAGGGAGTCCCATAGGGACAGTGCTTTTGGCCAGGCAGTACTCCGGAATCTCTTTGAGGTTTAGGCAACTCCTGCCCTCCAGCCTTCCGTTGGGCTACCGGTGGAGGTTCTTTCAGTGAAAAGCCTTTCTTAGATGCTGGGACTAGAGGGAGTTCTCTTGTTCAGCCTGGGTCCTGGTAGCCCAGAGCTAGGGAGTCACCCATATGTGAGGACTGACTTCCTGCTTGGTCCTGGAGAAAGAGTAGTTACTCACCTGTAACAGGTGTTCTCCAGGAGCAGCAGGAATCAGTCCTCACAATCCTCCCTCCTCCCCTGGGAGTTGCAGTTGTACATAGTTTATTTTTACATTTTTGTGTGCTGTTTTAGCTATGTCATTTCACTGAGCAAGATGGCACCTTTAGGCGGGAAGAGAACTGCGCATGCATGCCTGCATTCCCAAAGGCTTTCTTGGAAAGCTGGGGAAATGCTCCACAAGGGCTCCATCGACATCAATATCACCCATATGTGAGGACTGATTCCTGCTGCTCCTGGAAAACACCTGTTACAGGTGAGTAACTACTCTTTTTCTCATGTCACCACTATAGGCTGCAGGTGTTTCAGTCATGGTAATTTTTTCTGTTATCAAAATAGAGTTGTTTGATTTTCCCAAGGCTATTTTTCAAAATGATATGTCCCTAAAACCAGCAGATTTAAAAAGTACACCCAATGCCTCAAGACCAAGTCTATTACAGACACCCATAAATGGTGCCTGCAGTGATTGGGCCAACACCTGACTGTGTTTTCTGTTCATGGAAAACAATGAGAGGGCTCCAAAATCAAGAGAACCAGCATGAAGTTATTTCTTATGCTGATAAGACCAATCCATAGTTGTCAGCCTTGGACACTAGCAGTGTATCAACTAATAGGTCTCCCAGGCAGTGGATACCCACCAATACCATCATAAGAAGTTATAAGAAATTAAAAGAATCTACTTATTTCACACTTATAGATTAAAATGTCACTTTCAAACACCTTCCTATTAAGAACCTTAGGCTACTGTATTTTATTTACAATCTTAATTGATCTGACCTTCAGCTTAAACAACAAAAATCACAAGTCAATCCCAATAATACAAAGCCTATCTCGAAATAGCCACCAATATGAACAACTTAATACAGGTGACTATGCTAAAGTAAATTACCGAAGACTTATACACTTAAAACAGACTACCCTGCAACACACAGACAAGGAACATAACACTAAAAATCTTACTTCATTATCATGCATTCTGATAAATGCACATTCCATGAAAAATAAACTGCCCATTTTCAACGACTTGTTAGATGAACTAAATCCTGACATTTTATGTGTAACAGAAACCTGGTTATCTGACACAGACTTAGTCTATCTAAACCAACTGAATAATAATGATTACGACATATCACACTCGCATAGAAAACATAAAAAAGGAGGAGGAGTACTTATGATGAGAAGAAAAACTTTAAACGCTAAACCAATGCTGTCAAACCTCTCCAATAAAAATTAGTCATCTCAGAATTTGTCTAATTTACAGACCCCCTGACCAAATATCAGATCAAATGGATGCACTAATAGAATTCCTTAGTTCATCCACTGAACAAAACCCTATACTCATGTTAGGTGACTTTAACCTCCCCTCTTTATCTACCACATGCTCAAATTTTTTCCTTGAATCAATACTTGACATCGAGTTTCACCAAATAATTAATACAAAAACGCACATTAAAGGAAGTACACTAGACCTTGTACTCCTTCCAGATATACTATTCAAACTATTTGATCCAGATTCAGTGGCATGCACACCAATCCCTTGGTCTGATCATCATCTCATTAAATTCAATCTAACCATTCATAACATACACAATAAAAATAGCCCACGAACTAATGTAACCCCCAAGTTCACAAAATTCAATGAAACTGAATTCATTGACAAAACAATTCCCCACCTATCTTTATCACCATCAGACCTAGACGAAGCTGTCAAAAACTGGCATAATACAATCAATGAAGCAGCTAGATACAAACACCTAGACAAAAAGTACACCAACCCTAGAAAAAGAAGTAAATCGTGGTTTACTAACAAATTAAAACAAATGAAAAAACAGCTAAGAAAAATAGAACGAAAATGGCGAAAAACCAAATCCTCTGCACTCCAAGAATACTACTATATCTACCTTGCAGAGTATAAGGAATCAATAGACATTGCAAAGAAAAATTACCATGCGGCAATTCTATCTAAATCATTAAATAGACCGAGAGAACTATTTACCATTGCCCGAAACCTAACTAATAACACACATAACTCCAGAACTGAAATTACAGACATATCAACTCAAACCTTAGCTAACTACTTCCAAAACAAAGCTAAACAGCCTTCATTCTCACTTGACCCTCTCGAAAACACCCATCATCACTCTATAGACGAATGGTCTTCATTCCACCCTATATCTAAAGATACTCTAACTAATATCATCCTTAATCTTAATACCACAACCTCTTACCTCGACCCATGTCCAGTAACTTGGATAAAGAGTACCCTCCCAACTTTATCCTCATTCATTCTCCCTATCGTCAACCTATCCTTCCACCAGGGGTACCTCCCTCCTTCACTAAAACACGCTCAAATTCGACCAATACTCAAAAACAACACACTAGACAAAACATCACCTAACTCCTAAATCACCTATCTCAAGTATACCATTCATGGCAAAAGTTATAGAAAAAGTCATTCAAATTCAAACACAGGAATTTATTGATACCTCTTCCCCACTTGATGAACAACAATATGGCTTTCGCCCCCACCACGGAGTGGAAACGCTCCTAACCGTATTACTTGATACCATAATAAGAAGGATTGATAATCCCAAACAAGCATTCATCTTACTTTTCATTGACATCTCCGCCGCGTTTGATAGTGTTCACCACACTATAATGCTCAATAATCTTAGACAGTTAGGAATAAAGTCTACAGTTCACAAATGGTTTACCTCATATTTAAATAATAGAACCCAAAATGTTAGAATAGGCAACCAAATATCTAACACATACAAACAGGAGATCGGTCTACCACAAGGTTCAGCATTATCAGCCCTCCTTTTCAACATTTACATAAAGCCAGTCTGTAACATTTTCAAGAAATTCAAGGTCCATTATCATTTATATGCAGACGACATAATGTTGTACATTCCTTTCACGATTCCTACCCTACCAATGCAACTTCTATCAGATTGTTTTAACGAAATAACATCATGGCTAAAAAAATCATAATCTCCACATCAACCATTCAAAAACAGAGGTACTAATTGTAACAAGAAATCAATCTTATAAACCCCCAACTCATATTACACTACAAAACCAGGAGATCAAAATAAAAAATGAAGTGCGCTACCTAGGTGTCATACTCGACTCTCATCTTAGCATGAACACACACATCAGAAATACTACAAAGAAAATCTATTTTAAGCTTAAAATTCTTAAGCAACTACGCCCACTGGTATACACACAAGATTTCATCAGTATAATACAGGCCATCATAACTCCTCATTTTGATTTTGCTAACCTCACCCTACTAGGTACAACAAGACAAAATATTAAACGAATTCAACTAGCACAAAACGCAGCTGCCAGAATCATAATGAAAGCACACCCATTCCAACATATAACACCCATACTTGCATATCTACACTGGTTACCAATTCATAGTAGAATAATCCACAAAACTATAATAACTACCTTTAAAGCACTAAATGATATGGCCCCATCTACACTCAACAAAATTATCAAAAATGAACCTCCTAAACCCACCCACAGAAAAGGCTACTCAAACAAGCTAACAACCCCAAATGACTTTACAAAGGCCAAAAAGTTAACCAATAATAGAGCCTTCTCGCACGCAGCCCCTACACTCTGGAACTCCCACCCAGATGAGCTAAGATCATTAAATGACATTAAAGAGATCCGAAAAAAACTGAAAACACACCTATTTACCACACACTATGGCCCTATAGACAATTCTTCCCACCTACTAGATAATGGCTAATAATGTAACCCTGTTCACACAATCAACAGGTTTATACCAGGACATTACAAATATGAAAATATAACCCTCTCTTAATTCCTAACACCTATGAAACCTTAAATGTACATAGTTATTATTGTATATTGTATATAGTTAACATATTGTTATTGTTATCGTTACTATTATACTGTTATCATGTCACCACTTATATTGTTCCTTGTAATTCGATGTTCCATGTAAAACAGACCCGATCTGTGCAGTTCTTGTTCTCTGTAAACCGCAACTGATCTATGGAAGGTGCGGTATATAAATGATTGTTTAAATAAATAAATAATAAAAATAAATAAGAACATAAGATATGCCATACTGGGTCAGACCAAGGTTCATCAAGACCAGTATCCTGTTTCCAACAGTGGCCAATCTAGGTCACAAGCACCTAGCAGTTTCCCCAAAAGACACAGGTTCCACAATACTTGTATTGGGTCAAGCAGTGATATCCCGGATCCCTTTTAACAATGGTTTATGGACCTTTCCTCCAGGAACTTGACCAAACCTTTTTTAAACCCAGCTACACTAACAGCTTTTACTACATCCTCCAGTAACAAATTCCAGAGTTTGATTACACGTTGAGTGAAAAAATATTTTCTCTTATTAGTCTTAAATAGGTTACCCTGTAGCTTTATTGCATGTCCCCTAGTCTTTCTATATTCTGATGATGTACACAATTGATCTACGTTTACCCGTTCCACTCCATTAATTTATAGACCTCTTATCATATCTCCCCTCAGCCGTTTCTTTTCCAGGTTGAAGAGCCCTAACATTTTTAGCCTCTCTTCATAGGGGTATTCTTCCATCCCCTTTACCATTTTGGTGGCTCTTCTCTGTACCTTTTCTAGCAATGCTATATCCTTTTTAAGATATGGCGACCAGAACTACACACAGTATTCAAGGTGCTGTCGCACCATGGAACGATACAGAGGCATTATAATATCCTTTGTTTTATTCTCCATTCCTTTCCTTATGATACCTAGCATTCTATTTGCTCTCTTGGCCGCCACTGCTCACTGGGCAGAGGGTTTTAACATGTTATCCACGATGACGCCTAAATCTCTTTCCTGAGTGGTGGTTCCTAATGTGGAACCTTGCATCATGTAACCATAGTTTGGATTGTTCTTTCCTAAATGCATAACTTTGCACTTGTCCACATTAAATTTAATCTGCTGTTTGGATGCCCAGTGTTCCAATTTATCAAGATCCTTTTGCAATTTTCCAAAATCGTCATAGGTTTTAACAACTTTAGTTTTGTGTCATCTGCAAATTTGATAACCTCACTCGTTATTCCACTTTCCAGGTCATTTATCAATATGTCAAAAAGCAGCAGAACCAGCACAGATCCCTGGGGTACACCACTATTCACCTTTCTCCATTGGGAAAATTGGCCATTTAGCTCTACCCTCTACTTTCTATCTTTTAACCAATTCCTGATCCACAATTGTACACACTGCCTCCTATCCCATGACTTTTTAGTTTTGCCAAAAGTCTCTGATGAGGGACCTTATCAAAGGCTTTCTGAAAGTCCAGATACACTATATCAACCGACTCACCTTTTTCTACCTGTTTATTCATACCTTCAAAAAAACATAACAGATTACACGATCTTCCTTGTCTAAAGCCACACAGTATTATGGAACCTCCACCATAGTTAATTGTAGGAAGAGTCTTTTTTTTCATTATAAGTTTCATTTTTTTGCCTGTAGATATATTGCTGGTCTGCCTTGCCGACGAGTTCAAGTTTGCTTTCATCAGTCCACAGAACATTTTTTCAGAAGGATTGCGGTTTCTCAAGGTGGTTTTGGGCAAAGGTCAGGCGTGCCTTTTTATGTCTTTGAGCAGTGGGATCCTCCTTGGCCTTCGCCCTTGATGTCTTTCTTCTTTAGTACACAGCATATGGCAAGGGTTGAAACTACCACTCCAGATAGTTCCAGGTCAACCTTAAGCTCTTTGGATTTTTTACAACAATTTGCACTAACCTTCGAAGACTTCTTAGATTAATTTTCCTCTTCCAACCACGTTCTGGGAGGTTCTTGACAGTTCCATGAGCAGAAAACCTCTTAGTAACATTGCAAACTCTAGACATAGGAATCCCAAGGTCTTTGGAGATGACCTTGTACCCCTTTGAAGTTTGGCGATAATGGCTTTTCTGACTGTCTCAGGCAGCTCTCTTGTATTCACTCTTGTGAAAATGGAACAGGGAGGGAATGTGGACATTTTAAACATTACAGCCATCATTCATTGGTTGATTCAAGTCATGTGAGTACTGACAACTGATCACAGGTGCGTCTAATTTTATTGCAATGGGAATGTGGCTCTTCTATTCAAACTGATTTGAATTATTTATAAGGGTGCCCATAATTATGTCCTATAAATAAAAATATGCGTCTCACAAACTGTCAGACCAAAATCTCAAAAAGGCTTGAAAATTAAAAAACAAAACAAAAACACAGTATTATAACCAACACGCACCAGAGAAACCATGAGAACGCTGTGGATTCACAAACAGGAGCATATGCTTAACCTGATAATCCAGCCAAATCCTTCACAGGTCTCATCTGGACACGCGCAACACTTAAAGCACGTTTTAACACAATATAACATCCGACATGATATCATGTTTCAGATTAACATGTTTTGATTCAGGGAAATCTTTAAAACAGATATAACTGCATACAGAGCTAGCTAGTGTCTCACCATCAGTCTGCTCCAATATAAAGCCCAAAAACTATCATCTGAATTAAAGAGGCCCATTCAATTTGATTGTTTAATCCCATAGGCTCCAATGAGTTTAATTAAAAAGCTATTTGATGAATCTTTTGGAAATTGTGCTCACTCGTAATTATTTTTATTTTGATGGACAGTTTTATTTACAGCATCATGGGATAGCCATGAAAGCGGCTGTAGCACCATCTTTGGCAACTCTTTATATGGCTAATTTTGAAGATGAATATATTCCTAAGTCTGTTTTTTATTCATCCATATCGATGTGGTATAGATTTTTGGATGACAGATTTTTGATATGGTGAAATTCTTTTTCAGCACTGAAGCTTTTTGAGCAGTGGATTAATAGTTTGCATCCATTTTTGAAATTTACAATGAAATGTTCTTCAGATATGATTGAGTTTTTGGATGTTTCTGTTTGGTGGGTTTCGAAGGGCTTGAGTACTTCCCTCTATCGCAAACCGGTGGAATGCAATACTTTATTGCATTTTACTAGTGATCATCCTAAAAATCTTTGGCATAACTTGCCTGTTGGCCAGTTTTCACATTGGCAAGACATTTGTGCTTCCTTCACTGATTTCCTGGCAAAGGCAAGGATCTTCGGGCATGCTTATTAGATCTTGGATATCCCGCATTTGTAATTAATAAAGCGTTTAAGTGAGCAAGATTTGCTCACAGAGAGTGGTTATCATCTCCTAAACAGGTGTCTATATCACAGGAGGACCCCTTGGCATGTGTTTTACCTTATTCTAATATGGCACCACGTATTGCTGGTATAATTAAACGTTAGTCGAGCACCCTGCGGATTTTACCAAGTATCCCTGAAGAACCTCCCTGCATGGCATATAAACGAGGTAGAAATATTCGTGATTTGCTGCAGAGGAAGAGGGATCCCGCTGAAGGGAACCATACCAGCTGTGGTTACTGTCGGTGGTGTCACAACACTATAGCGGGTTCTACCTGGATTCATCCCTGTACTTTTGAATGTTTTACTGTACGACATAAGACGTCATGTCTTTCGACCTACGTTATATATTTGATCATCTGTCTGTATCAGAAGATCTATGTGGGTTGCATGATTCATCCTGTTTGCAAACGGATAAGTGAGCATTATAGTAGAATAGCTATTGATAGCACCTTTGGGTGGCTCATTTTGTAGAATGTGGGCATGCAGCTGATCAGTTTCACTGGGGAGGACTTGAACAGGTGTTAATGGATTGGCGTGGGGGTGTTTCTCAAGGCCGTTTAAATTACCTCGAACAGAAATGGAGCTGATGGGATTAAACAATCAAATTGAATGGGCCTCTTTAATTCATTAGACAATTCAGGTATGTAATGACTCTGGTGATAGTTTTTGGGCTTCATATTGGAGCATTGGCTGATGGTGAGACACTAGCCGTTGTGCCAGCTTTGTATACAGTTCTATCTGTTTTAAAGGTTTCCCTGAAGCAAGACATGCTTGTCTGAAACATGGTATCATGTCGGATGTTATAGTGTGTTAAGTGTTGTGTGCGTCCAGAAGAGACCTGTGAAGGATTTGGCTGGATTATCAGGTTAAGCATATGCTGCTGTTTATGAATCCACAGCGTTCTCATGGTTTCTCTGGTGCATGTTTGTTATAACACAGTTTTTTTAAAATTTTCAAGCCTTTTTGAGATTTTGGTCTGAGATTTCATGATATATATTTGTATTGGGACTTACTTTTGGTTGTGAGGTGTTTTGTAATTGTTAATGTCCTGGCAATGTCACAGTTTTTATACTATTACCTTTTCTGTGTGTCAGATATGTGTGCATATATAGTGCAAAACCATTTCACTGGCCAGTCTTTTTTTTTTTTTGGTGTGGGGGGGGGGGAGATATTGGACATTAAGGGGTTAAACTGCAAGGATGCCGATGATGTTGACCACAACTGTACATCTATGCTAAGCTGTCTCACTTAACTAGGGAGATTAAGAGACAGAGTAGTTACTCACCTGTAACAGGTGTTCTCCAGGAGCAGCAGGAATCAGTCCTCACATATGGGTGTCATCGACGCCGATGAAGCCCTAGCGGAGCATTTCCCCAGCTTTCCATGAAAGCCTTTGGGAATGCAGGCACGCATGCGCGGTTCCCTTCCCGCCTAAATGACAGAGCTAAGAACAGCACACAAAAAATGAAAAAATTAAACTATGTACAACTGCAACTCCAAGGGGAGGAGGGAGGGTTGTGAGGACTGATTCCTGCTGCTCCTGGAGAACACTTGTTACAGGTGAGTAACTACTCTTTCTCCAGGACCAAGCAGGAAGTCAGTCCTCACATATGGGTGACTCCCTAGCTCTGGGCTACCGAGGAACCCAGGCTGAACAAGAGAACTCCCTCTAGTCCCAGCAGCAAAGAAAGGCTTTTCACTGACACAACCTCCACCGGTAGCCCAACAGAGGGCAGGAGTTGCCTAAACATCAAAGAGATTCCGGAGTACTGCTTGGCCAAAAGCACTGTCCCTACGGGACTCCCTCTCCAGACAGTAATGGGCCGCAAAGGTCTGGCTTGAAGACCAAGTTGCAGCCCTGCAGATGTCTACCAAGGGCACAGAGCGGAGATGAGCCACTGAGGCAGCCATTGCCCTGACACGGTGGGCCGTGACTCGACCCTGCAAAGGAAGGTCAGCAGCCTTGTAAGCCCAGGTGATACAGTCAGCCACCCAGATGGACAAGGTACGCTTGGACACAGCCAACCCCAAGTTATTTGGGTCAAAGGATACGAAGAGCTGAGTAGCCCTTCTATGCCCCTGCGTACGGTCAAAGTAGAAGGATAAGGCCCTCCTACAGTCCAGGGTATGCAGGACTGCTTCAGCCTGGCTTGCATGAGCCCTAGGGAAGAATGTGGGAAGAACCACCTCTTGGTTAAGGTGGAAGGAGGAGACAACCTTTGGGAGGAACTTTGGATGAGTCCTAAGGACTACCCTGTTCCTATAGAAGCGAGTGTAAGGCCTATCACAGACCAGGGCCTGGAGCTCACTCACTCGCCTAGCCGAGGTAAGGGCTACTAAGAAGAGTGTCTTCTAAGACAGGAAGCGCAGAGGGCAAGTAGCCATCGGCTCAAAGGGTGGGCGAGTCAGTTGCTGCAAGACCATATTCAACTCCCACTCAGGAGCAGGACGACGGATTGGGGGCTTGAACAGAAGCAAACCTCTGAGAAAGCAGGACACCAAGGGGTGAACCGACAGAGAATGTCCATCCACCAGTGAGTGGTGAACTGCTAGAGCTGAGAGGTGGACCCGAACAGAATTGGACTTAAGTCCTTGATTGGATAAGTGCAGTAAGTACTGAAGCACTACTGGTACAGTACAGGAGAAAGGATCCTCTGTACGTAGCTGACACCACACAGAAAACCTTTTCCATTTGAGAGCATAGGTTTTCCTAGTGGACTGTTTCCTAGAAGGTAGGACAACCTCCTCAACTTCCTGAGGGAGGCCCCAGGGGGGCAAAACTACCCTTGCAGCCTCCATGCCATCAAATTGAGAGCCTTGAGATCGGGGTGCAAAAGGGAACCCTGATCCTGAGAGAGAAGGTCAGGCTGCATCCCCAGAGGCAGTGGAGGATCCACCGCCAGCTGAAGCAGGAGTGGAAACCAAGGCTGTCTGGGCCACCTGGGAGCCACCAGCAGGACCGAGGCCTTGTCTTGGAGAATCTTGAACAGGGTTCGGGCCACCAAGGGCGTGGGAGGAAACGCATACAGGAGGCTCTGAGACTATGGGATCAGAAAAACATCTGCTGCTATCCGCAGAGGATGCGGTTGCCTGGAGCAGAACTTCGGCAGTTGCTTGTTCAGTGAACTGGCAAACAGATCTATCGAAGGAAGACCCCCAAGCCACTTAACCCTCCATTATCCATGTTCCCTGTAAGTATTAGCGTATGTGTCTCATATCCCCTCGTGTTAAATGTATCCCCCAATTGACCGCTTTGACCCGGTGAAAAGCAGGATATAAATACAGCTAAATAAATAAATAAATACATTTTAGGAAGATCTTCTGAACTACCAAAGGATGCAGCTGCCACTCGTGGGGCTGTAAAATCCTACTCAACCTGTCTGCTAGGAAGTTCTACTGGCCTGGAAGGTACACAGCCTTGAGGAGCATGTTGTGCTTGAGGGCAAAGGAGCAAAGGTGCTGAGCCTCCCGACAAAGGAGTCTGGACCCTGTCCCTCCCTGTTTGTTCACATAAAACATGGCCACTTGGTTGTCTGTCTGAACCAAGACAGACTGATGAGCCAGGGTAGGAGAGAAAGCTTTGAGCGCTAGTCGAATAGCCCTGAGTTCCAGGAGATTGATCTGCTGTGCCGCCTCCCAAGGAGACCACAGGCCCTGGGTGCACTTGTTCAGACAATGAGCTCCCCAGCCCTGCATGGAGGCATCTGTGGTCAGCACCACTGTGTACCCAGGAATTTGAAAGGGTACCCCTTTCAGAAGATTGGGTGGGTGCAGCCACCAGCTGAGGGAGTCCAGAAATGGTTTGGACACCCTTATTCTGTCTCTGAGTTTGCCTGTAGCCTGAGACCACTGACTCTGAAGGCACCATTGTGCAGGCCGCATATGGAGCCTGGCATTGGGGGTGACATGAACTGTCGAAGCCATGTGGCCAAGCAGCCTCAAGCAGAGTCTGGCAGAGAGCACTGACCCGCTGAGAAACTGATTTGCCAAGTCCATCAGTCTTTGGGCTCTGTCTGCTGGCAAGAATGCCTTTGCCAGGACAGAGTCCAGCCTTGCCCCTATGAACTCCAAGTTCTGGGAGGGGAGCAAAGTGGACTTTGCGAAGTTTATTACAAATACCAAGCTTTGAAGAAGAGCAATAGTTCTGAGAGTGGCCCGTCGGGCCTCCTGGCATGTCTGACCCCTGATGAGCCAGTCGTCCAGAGGAGCAGCGGGCCGGCATAAAAGGAAGCCGCCGCCAGGCGGGCCCGCGCCTGGTCGGGCCCGCGCCTGAGGGCCTCGCCAGAGGGCCCTTTGGCGTGGCCCTCAGGCGTGGAACAGGGCGGAAAGCTTCGCCAAACGAGTGCACCATCAGTCTTCCAGCCACACAGCTCCCGGATACGAAACACGGAAGCACAGCACCACCTAAGAAAACACCCTATCAGAGACATACCTGTAACCCTCACAGGTACTGATCCTAACAGCTTTGCATATCACTACCATTAACAATATTATGGCTTCACCATTGTCATTATATGTTCCCTATTGGTAGCCTATACTGTATATTATCTTGTAGCTTATCCCTGTGAGATTAAACTGTGCATTTTCTGTTCATTATCTGTTCCCTATTGCTAGCTTTCACTGTGCATTTAAATTGTCTGAGTAATGCTCCTCAGCTTACCTCTTATGAGTGTATCTTTGCATAGTTCTACTAGTTACCCAACAAATGTACCAACATTTACTGCCATCATTGTCTTAATTATCGTGTATGTACATCTTACTACCCCACTACAACACGTAAGCATGTTTGCTTTTACAACCGTTTGACATCATCATCTAGTGCTTTATACCCCGTTAATACTTACTAGTTCTACTATTGCTGTGTAATCTGCAGTGAGAACCTATCCATATTGCAATCACTCTATCCTATACACACAAGATGGCCTCACACATCCTGACTCTTGCCAGCCTGTATCTCCTTACACATTGGCTGGGAATATCCAATGCACTATCTCAATCCCAGAACCATATCCCCATCTTGAGCAACTGTGGGAAAAGATGGTCTGGACCCCACCCAAGTCACGACACACGTCGCTCTCACCTTATACACATTCCACTTCAACCATCCAGGACACCCGACCACAAGAAACTAAAATACTGCCACAACCTAAAGTGTGCCATGATTAATGCACGTTCCATACGCAAGAAATGGCCCGTTGTCCTAGATATAATATCCCTGTATAACCTGGACATACTTCTAATCACGGAAACCTGGCTATCATCGGAGGATAACGTCATCCTCAACCAACTCCTACCTCCCAACTTCTCTGTACATACAAGACACAGAGAATCTAAAAAAGGAGGGGGAGTACTAATACTTACAAAATCAGATCTTCATTTCCATATCACTGAAGCCTCCAGTACAAGTGACCTAGACTCGCTTTCCAACAAAAACCAGCAATGTTCCATCACTCTACTATACAGATCACCATCGTCATCACCTGAGGACCTCCCCACAATTCTCGACCTTGCTGCCAATGCTCACAACTTCAACCCACCTATTTGGATAATGGGAGACTTTAACCTCCCTTCACTTCATCAAAGCCATGCAACTGCATTCCTCGAAGCCATCGAGAATCTGGGCTTTACACAAATCATCGACAAACCCACACACGATAAGGGCAATATCTTGGACATGGTGTTCGCACCTCACGCAGCCCTCGAGGAAAACCATAACACGACGATGTTGTCTATCATTGACGTCCCCTGGTCTGACCATAAACTTATCACTTTTCAAATACCCACCAGGGACAGCCAGCGGCACAGTACCCAAAAATGCTACAACACAGCTCGAACCCTAACAAGAAACTTCCGCGCATTTGACAGAGAGTTAATACTATCGCAAACCCAATCCCTCTTCACCATAACCTCATCGGACCCGGAAGAACTAGTCACCGCATGGAACCTCAACCTCAAGGCTATCTCTCAACGTCCACAAAGCAATAACACATCCAAGAGAATAAGAAATGCGGCCCCTTGGTTCTCCCAAGAATTGAGAACTTCTCTAACACAACTACGCAGACTAGAGAAGAAATGGCGCCGATCACTCTCCACACAAGATTTGACAGCTTACCAACTCCACCTAACAAGGCACAGGGAAGCGATCTCAATAAAAATGAAACAGCACCACACTGACACTTTGAAAAGATCTCTGAACAAACCACGGGATCTTTTCAACTTGGTGCAAGCCCTTTCCAAAGAACCAACTCCTGAACAACACGTGGATATCCATCCACAAAAATTCGCTGACTACCTCCAGTCAAAGATCATACAGACCGACAAAATATCAACAGCCTCACTCCAAAACCATACCGGCATAACCCCTTTAAGTAAGTTTTCCGCACCATCTAGAAAAAGCATTGAAGATACAATAGCTTCCCTCAATACCTCCACAGCACAAACAGATCCTTGTCCGGCTTTTTGGATCAAGGAGCTACGCAAGGAATTCAGTCCATTCATCGCAAAATTGACAAAACATTCCTTTACTACTGGTTCCTTCCCTACAACCCTCAAGCAAACATCTATCAGGCCGTTACTGAAGAACACTAAACTTGATCCACAACAAGCCGAATCGTACAGACCAATAGCTAGTATTCCTATACTAGCAAAGATATTAGAGAAAGAGGTCCAAAGGCAAATCCAGGATCATATAGACTCCACAGCGCCCTTGGATCATTGCCAACACGGGTTTAGAGAGTACCATGGAGTAGAGACACTTCTCACCTTCTTATTCAATAACATTTTCACAGGCATTGACAACATCCGACAAGGCTTTGTGCTCATCTTTTTAGACATCGCTGCAGCCTTTGACTCGGTTCATCATGAGATTCTCCTCGGGCGACTGAAAGAAAAAGGAATTTGTAATACCGCGCTCAATTGGTGCAGTTCCTATCTAAATGGCCGACGTCAATATGTTAAATCTGGAGCAGAAGAGTCGAAACAATTCCATCAAACACAAGGTGTGCCGCAGGGATCCTCATTGTCATCTTTACTATTCAACATTTACATGCAGCCCATCTGCAACATCATTAGATCATTTAACGTGAGCTTGCTGATATATGCAGACGACATCCTACTATATATGCCTTTTTCAACCGTTCAAATGGACCTTACACCTCTTATAGAATGCTTCAATACCATATCGGATTGGCTACAAGCACAAAACCTCCGCATCCAGCACAAGAAAACGGAGGTATTGTTCATCGCTAGAGACCCAGATTTTACCCCACCGACACATATAAAGGTAAAGGAAGCGGAATTACAAACCAAAGAAACAATAAAATACCTGGGGATCACCTTAGACCAACATCTGGACATGAAATGTCATATAAGCAACATTGTCAAAGCAGTCTATTTTAAAATCCGTTCACTCAGACATCTGCGCTCCCTACTGGAACCAGATGATTTCCGGACCATATACCAAGCACTGATCCTGCCGCACTTTGACTTTGCCAATTCCATCCTACAAGGTCTCCCGCAATCCACACTAAACCCGCTACAACTGGCCATGAATGCTGCAGCAAGGATTCTTCATGGAGCCTCCAGAAGAGACCACGTGACTCCGATATTAAAACAGCTTCATTGGTTACCTATACACGGAAGGATTATCTTCAAAACATTAATCCTCTCATTCAAGGCAATCAAGCGCCTTTCCTCCACAGCGCTTACGGATCTCATCCATACAGTGCCCCCCAACAGAGCCAGGAGGTCAACAGCCCTAAATTTATTAGCAACCCCGAAGACCTTGACAAAATGCAATAATACAACAGCAAATAGGGCCTTCAGCCTTTACGTCCCCAAATGTTGGAATGCACTCCCACCAGACATTCGAGCTATAACAGACCTTACCCAATTCAGGAAGGCAATCAAATATCACCTCTTCCTTCAATACTACCCAACCAACGATGAATTTAGTTAGCACCACCTAAGAAACACCGCCCTTTTGCAGCCCATACTCACAAGGTCTCAAGTATTCAAAACGGATTCATCATTTATTGTGCAATTCAACAATGTTATAGGAATTTACCCCATGTATATATAGCATATTTCATGTAAATAGTTCATGTATATAGTTCAGCCCCTGTTATCCAAGTTTATATTCCTGTTCGATGTAAAACCAAACAGAATGTGTGTATTGGTCACTTTGTTATATGTAAACCGCGCTGATACCGAATAGTGCGGTATATAAGCAACTGTAATAAATAAATAAATAAATAAAATAAATAAGGGAAGACAAAGATCCCTTGATTTCTCAGGTAGGCCGCCACCACTGCCAGGCATTTGGTAAAGACTCTGGGAGCGGAGGCGAGGCCAAAATGCAGTACTCTGTACTGATAATGGTTTCCTCCCACAATGAACCTGAGGTACGTTCTGTGGTCTGGATAAATGAGGATGTGAGTGTACGTATCCTTTAGATCTAAGGAGCATAGCCAATCTCCATGCTGGAGGTAGAGCAGAAGTGTTCCAAGAGTAAGCATCTTGAACTTTTCTTTCTCTAGGAACTTGTTGAGGTTCCTGAGATCCAGAATAGGTCGAAGGCCACTGGTTTCTCTTGGGTACCAGGAAATCCCTGGAGTAGAACCCTTGACCTTGCAAGTGGGGAGGCACAGGCTCCACCGCCCTGTCCACCAACAGACCTTGAAGCTCTTGAAGGAGAAGATCTGTGTGCAGGGGAGGCCTTGGAGGATCCCCGGAAAGTATGGCGGAGGTAGTTGGTGAAAATGTAGTGCATAGCCCCTTTGGACTATGTTCAACACCCAACTGTCTCCAATATGTTGTAGTGCATAGCCCCTTTGGACTATGTTCAACACCCAACTGTCTCCAATATGTGGGGCCACTGATGGGGAAAGAGGGCGAGGCGACCTCCTGTGCAGGGTTGGGAGAGCAGGGACTGAGAGGCTACGCTCAAGGAGTCAAAACCCCCCACCCTGCTGAGTGGGAGCAGGGGCCGGAGGCTTGGGGGTCCTTTGCCTACGGGGCCCATTACCCTGCCCCTTGGCTTGCTGACCCTGGGGTGCAGCTTGGGCAGCCTGATACTGAGGGTACTGTTTGTAGGCAGTGCCCTTCCTCGGGTAAAAGGGCTTCTTACCCGAGGCCTTCTTCTTGTGAGAAGGGGCAGAGGTCTTCCTAGACAGCCTTGTCCTTGTAAGGTGCTCAGTCTCGAGCTGTGCGGCCTTCTCGACCATGGGCTTGCCAAAAAGGTTTTCACCTCGGCAAGGGACATCGACCAACTTGTCCTGAACCCATGGCTCGAGGTCCGATGACTGCAGCCATGCCTGGCGTCGAGCCGCGATGCCGGCTGCCGCAACTCGAGCTGAAGCCTTGAAGCCATCGTAGGCGGCGCGGGACATAAACTTCGAGCAGTCCCGAATCCCCGATGACAAGGACTTAAATCTCTGCAAGGGTTCCCCGGAGAGACCAGCAGAGAACCCGGCCAACTCCTTGGCCAGGTCTTGCAAGAAAATGCCCATATACAGCTGGTAAGACTGGACACGGCAAGCAAGCATCGAGCCCTGGAAGCACTTTCTACCTACACCATCGAGGTTCTGGGCCTCCCTGCCGGGGGGCACCGCAGAGTGCATCTTCTGGCTTTTCAGATGCTGCATGGCCGATTCCACCACCATTGAATGGTGTGGTAGCTGCGCCTTCTGAAAACCAGGGCTCTTCCGGAGTTGATAAATTGAATCGACTCGACTCGCTTGCTTAGAACCGGCGCCGAGGCCGGTGCCTCCCACATCCGAAGAGGAGCCGTTCCAGCATCTGAGGAACAGGGACAGTAAAGGCCTCTTTCGGAGGAGAGTCGTACTGTAGGGCCTCGAGCTCCTCAGCTCGAGGCTCTTCCTCGGGGTCCGCCGGAATAGCCAACGCGGTGGCCATATCCCGTACAAACTCCGAGAACCGGGTGTCCCTCTGGAGGGGGATCTACTCCGGGGTTCAGACTGCGGCGAGTTCGAGGGGACGCACCGAGTCTTGAATGTGTCAGGAGACTCCTCATCCTCCGTCTCCCAGGCGGACTCGTCCGACGAGGAGTCAGGGTCCGACCCCGTGGGGCCCTGGGGCACCCGCCCCGACGCCGGAGGCACCGGCGTCGACGCCCTCAGTCCCGAACGGGAGGGTGCGGGAGACCGCGACCCAGTTTCGACTTCGAGCCATGATGGACTCGAGTATCGGCTTGGTCTCCGGGGTCGACTTCGATGTCGATGTCCCGGTGGTCGGGGCAGATGCGCCAGCAGGCTGGCCATCAGTGCCCGCTGCTGCTCCACGAAGGCAGACAGTCTGCTCTCCAAGGCTGTCATCCTGAGACTCAGCTCGGGAGACGCAGAAGCCACCGACTCGGGCCCCGGTGGCACCGGGCCCGACATCGGCTCTCTGGGAGGAGAGTCCTCCAGCAGACTCCGGCTCCACGCGAGGAACTTTGGCAGGCTTCTCTTGTTCCACGGACCCAGGGCGACGGTCGGTTGTCTTAGCACTGGCCCTCGAGGAGCCATGGATCTCTTCCGACAATGCCCTCACGAGCCGCTTCTTCCTCTTGCGTTCCTGGTCAGGGACCCCCTGTCCGAGGAGCTTTGACGGCGCTCGGGATCTGAATCCCGAGATGTCGAGGCCTCAGATGAGGTCCGGGCCCGGCCGGAGGCTGAGTCCGAGAAAAGCCTTTCTTTCTGCTGCTGGCGACTTCGCAGTGCCTTGGAAGACATCTTCCCACATGGTCCACACGTCTTAGGGTCGTGATCAGGACCGAGGCACCGAAGGCAGCAGTCGTGTGTGTCGGTGAGAAACATTAACTTCTTACACCGATCACACTTCTTGAAACCACTGGAAGCCATCGGGGAAAAAAGAGTCCCCGTGAGGTCAAAGGACCGGCCTTCCAGGGAAAAAACAAAAAAGGGCGTGAACGCCAGCCACGAAGGGCCAAAACCGACAAAGAAGAATTGGGCTCGATACCGGTGTACCGAACCCAGCGGGAGGGGAACCGGCGTCGAACCGGGAAGAAAAAATAGCGAGAATCGCCGAAAAAAAATCAAATTTTTATCCGGGATGACAGGACACACGACCGGTGGGCTTCTCGGAAAAGAGAGACTGAGGTAAGATGGCACCTTTAGGCGGGAAGGGAACCGCGCATGCGTGCCTGCATTCCCAAAGGCTTTCATGGAAAACTGGGGAAATGCTCCGCTGGGGCTTCTTCGGCGTCGATGACACCCATATGTGAGGACTGACTTCTTGCTTGGTCCTGGAGAATAAGGGGCTGCACTACAGTTTGTGAAAAGAAGCACCCAGGAACTGGTCTGATACTGATAGCATAAAGGCCTCTAAAGAGCAGGAACATCCAGGTTTTCATTGGTTGCTATTGTGTTCATAAATGTAAGAAGTTATTCTGCCCCTCTATTCTGTATCTTCTGAAGAGATCAACCCATCTCCCAACCTTGTTTTCCATTTTACTCCGTAATTATAACTATATTGCGGTCTGCCTTACTTACAAATGCAACTTTAAAAACTTTACATTTTTTTTTTAATTGCAGTAACTTCCGCCTGTCCTATTACCCTCACCGTCTGGCCTCCTTCACAGAGTTGCTGAAAAATGCTTTTGAGGGGAAATGTGAGCATAGCGTGTACGGTGATTTCCAGCCCTTCAAGCCTGACCAGGAACAGATACCCTGTTACTTCATTCACGTGGTGAAGAGACTCTCATGATTATGAATGCACCAAAGGAGATGCTCGATTGATCTTTTGATTGTAGAGACAGACTTTTCTGCTTTAGTGATTGGTGCAGAACTCAGCAAAGAAAAAAGTTTAAGATCTGCTGCCAGAAGTCTGGGTACCAAAAGATCAGCTGATCCTTCAGAAATTGGCACTTACCACTGCAGCCATTTGAAGCATAACATAGTGAGAAGATGGATGTGTTACAGAACCTGTGACAATGTCTTAAAAATATAAATTCAGATGATAAAAGTTCAAAAAGTCTAAAAACCTTGCACTATGTTCAGACTCTCAGCAAAATGTGGCTCTGTGTTATGCACTCTCATGCACATAACCGTACAATAGATAAACCCTACTGAAAATATGCAAGGGTTGAGGCAAGAGCATTAGCAGCGATCTCAGAGATTGAGATGAATCTCATGATGCTGTGCAATGGTAGAGATCTAGAGCATTGTACACACAAAGTTAATGCATTTAGAGACAGGGCTAGCCCAACCATTAGGCGAGAGTAGGAGTTTCAGGAGGGAGGGGGAGAGGAGCAGCACTTAAGGTAAAGCAATAGATCTGACAATCGCACAAACTCATGGAGCCATCAGCTCGTGCCTTTACCTGCAGGGACAGCAGGCACACACAATATATAACAGCAGGGCATCCAATTATGTATTTTTACAGGATTGCCGCTGTTCAAGTAATCATGTTTCTTGAGTTTAATTATAAAAATTTCAGGGAAGGGCTAAAGGTTGACCCAGGGCCCCACTACGTTGTGGCAGCCCTGTTTGGAGAGATTACCCTGAGAATAAAGCGCAGCTCTCCAGGACCAAGCAGGAAGTCAGTCCTCACATATGGGTGACATCAACGTCGATGGAGCCCCCATGCGAAGCATTTCCCCAGCTTTCTAAGAAAGCCTTTGGGAATACACCCACGCATGCACGGTCCCCTTCCCGCCCAAAGGTGCCGTCTTTATTTATTTATTTATTTATTTATTATATTCTCTTATATACCGCGCTATTCTGCATCAGTGCGGTTTACATTGAACAAACTGAAATTACATTGAACAGGGCATTATAACTTGGAGATAACTATTTTACAGGGAACATGGGCTATGGAGGGTTAAGTGGCTTGCCCAAGACCACAAGGAGCACCTGTGGGACTGGAAAACCCCAGTCCTTCTGGCCCAAGGTTGCTGTCCTCTAGTGGGATTTTAACCCCGACCCTTCCGGCCTGAAGTACCTTGCCCCAACCACTAGGCCACTTCCTCCACTCCACTTTTGTCTGGTTCGACGCCGGTTCCCCTTCCCGCCTGGGTGCGGTACAACCGGTATCGACCCTATCCCTATTTTTCATTTTTTTGCCCTTCGTGGCACGCGTTCGCGCTCTTTTTCTTTTTCCCGGGAAGGCCGGTCTTTTTGGACCTCGCGGGGGCCCTTTTTTCCCCCGATGGCCTCCAGTGGTTTTAAAAAGTGTGATTGTTGTAAGAAGCTTATGTCTCTTACCGACCACACACTGGCTGCTGCCTGCGTTGCCTCGGGCCAGACCATGATCCCAAGGTCTGTGGTGTCCTGTGTGGAAAGATGTCCACCAAGGCACTCAAAAGCAGGCAGCATCAGGAGGAGAGGAATTTTTTCTGACTCTGCCTCCGGCCGAGCCCGGACCTCGTCAGAGGCCTCGACGTCTCGGGAGTCTGACCCCAAGCTTCGTCGGGGTTCCTCTGTGAGGGGGACCCCCAGTCGGGAGCATAAGAGGAAGAAGCAACTCGAGAGGGCGGCGGCGGAGGCTACCCTGGTTCCTCGAGGGCCAGGTCCTGGACCCCTGACCGCCGCCCCGGGCCTTTGGAGCTGGAGAAGCCGCCTAAGGTGCCTCGTATAGAGCTGGAGTCCGTCAAGCACGTAAGCCCCGTTGTCCTCGAGGACTCAAAGAGAGAACCAGCGGAAGGCAAAAAAAACCACGGCCAACCAAACAAAATTGGTCTCCAATAAAATTGTTTTTAACAATTTTGTTTGGTTGGCCGTGGTTTTTGCCCTCCGCTGGTTCTCTCTTTGTCTTTTTCTGCGGAAGGCCTCTTCCTTGTCCCTTGGTCCTCGAGGACTCTTCTCCCAGGGAGCCGACGTCAGGCCCGGCGCCGTCGGGGCCCGAGTCGGTGGCTGCTGAGTCTCCTGAGCTTGGACTCAGGCTTGACAGCCTTGGAGTGCAGACTGTCTGCCTTCATGGATCAGCAGCGGGTGCTGATTGGCCAGCTTTGACTGGTGCATGTGCCCCGACCACCGGGACGTCGACGTTCAACGTCGACCCCGGAGACCGAGCCGGTTCTCGAAGCCATGAAGGCCTGAGTCCGGACTCGGTCATGGTCCTCCCTCAAACTCCCGTTCGGGACCAAGGGCGTCGACGCCGATGCCCCCGGCGTTGGGGCGGGTGCTACCGGAGCCCGCACGGTCAGAGCCCCTCGACTCTTCCTCGGATGAGTCTGCGTGGGAGACGGAGGACAAGGAGTCCCCCGATACCTTTCGGACTCGGTGTGTCCCTTTGGACTCGCAGCAGTCCCGAACCCCGGATGTCGATCCCCACCGGAGGACACCCGGTTCTCGGAGTTTGTGAAGGACATGGCCAAGGCTTTGGCCGTTCCTGCGGATCCCGAGGAGCCTCGAGCCGAGGAGATCGATGCCCTACAGTACGACTCTCCCCCCAGGGAGGCCTTTACTGTTCCTGTTCCTCCCGATGCTGGAACGGCTCCTTTTTCCGGATGTGGAGGCACCCGGCCTTGGCGCCGGTTTTGAGCAAGCGGGTCGATTCCATGTATCGAGTCCGGAAAGAGCCCTGGATTCCAGAGGCGCAGCTGCCGCACCATTCTATGGTTATGGAATCGGCCCATGCAATCGTCTGAAGAGTCAGAAGATGCATTTTGCAGTGCCCCTCCCGGTAGGGAGGTCCGGAACCTGGATGCCATCAGCAGAAAGTGCTTCCAGGGCTCGATGCTTGCTTGCCGTGTCCAGTCCTACCAGCTGTACATGGGCATGTACTTACGGAACCTGGTTTAAGGAATTAGCCGGGTTCGCTGCTGGTCTCTCCGGGGAACCTTTGCAGAGGTTCAAGACCTTGTCATCGGGGATCCGGGAGTGCTCCAAATTCATCTCCCAGGGCGGCCTACGATGGCTTCGAGGCTTCGGCCCGAGTAGCGGCGGCCGGCATCTCTGTGCTCGACGCCAGGCATGGCTACAGTCATCAGACCCTCGAGCCATGGGTTGCAGGACAAGTTGGTCGATGTCCCATGCCAAGGTGAAAACCTCTTCGGCAAGCCCATGGCCGAAAAGGCTGCTGAGCTCGAGACCGAGACTCTGACAAGGACAAGGTTGTCCAGGAAAACTTCTGCCCCTTCTCATAAGAAGAAGGGCTCGGGGACCAAGGCCTTTTACCCAGGAAGTCATCTGCCTACAAACCTTTCCCTCAATGTCAGGCCTCCCCAGCTCCCCAGCAGGCCAAGGGGCAGGTACATGGGCCCCGTAGGCAGGAAGCCCCCAAGCCTCCAGCTCCTACTCAGCAGGGAGGGGGGGTTTTGACTCCCACTGCATAGCCTCTCCACCTCTGCTGGCCCATCTCAGCACGGGAGGTCGGTTGGTCCTGTTTGCCCACCAGTGGCCGCTCATCACAAGCGATGCTTGGGTACTGAGCGGCTACCTGCTCCATTTCCATCAGGTACCCCCCTCCTACTTTCCAGGGGAGCCTCCAAGGCCTACTCTGCATCGAGAACTCCTTCTCCAGGAACTGCAAAGTCTCCTTCTAGACAAGGGCGGTGGAGCCTGTGCCTCCCACCTGCTGGGTCAGGGCTTCTACTCCAGGTACTTTCTTGTGCCAAAGAGAACTGGAGGTCTCCGGCCCATTCTGGACTTGAGAAATCTCAACAAGTTCTTGGAAAAGGAAAAGTTCAAGATGCTTACTCTTTGAACACTGCTGCCCTACCTCCAGCAGGGAGATTGTCTATGCTCCTTAGATCTGAAGGATGCGTACACTCACATCCTCATTCATCCAGACCACAGAAAATACCTAAGGTTCGTGGTGGGAGGAAACCACTTTCAGTACAGGGTACTGCCCTTTGGCCTAACCTCCGCCCCACGGGTCTTCACAAAGTGCCTGGCGGTGGTGGCGGCCTACTTGAGAAACCAGGGTAATTTTGTCTTCCCCTACATGGACGACTGGCTCATCAGGGGTCAGACTCTCCAGGAGGCCAGGCAAGCCACCCTCCGTACTGTCTCTCTCCTTCAGCAACTAGGCTTTGTCATAAACTTCGCAAAGTCCACTTTGCTCCCCTCCCAGAACCTAGAGTTCATAGGAGCATGACTGGACTCCCTGCAAGCAAAGGCTTACTTGCCAGAAGACAGAACGGGAAGGCTGATGGACTTGGCCAGCCAGTTTCTAAACAACCTACTGGTTCTTCCGCCAGAAGGACCTCTGCCTAAGGCTCCTGGGCCACATGGCATCGACAGTGCATGTGACCCCCAATGCCCATCTGAATATGAGGCCTTGCACAGTGGTGTCTCAGAACTCAGTGGAGGCAGGCCACAGGAAGCCCTAAGAGAAAAAGTAAGGGTGTCCAAACCATTCCTCAACTCCCTGCAGTGGTGGATACACCCCCCCCCCCAACCTTATACAGGGAATTCCTTTTCAGGTACCTGTTTCCACTGTGGTACTCACAACCGACAAGTTGGACAAGTGCACACAGGGCCTGTGGTCTCCATGGGAGGCCACGCAACAACTCACGCTGCTGGAGCTACGGGCGATACGCTTAGCCCTCACAGCCTTCTCTCACACCCTGGCCCACCAGTCTGTCTTGGTGCAGACAGACAACCAGGTAGCGATGTTCTATGTGAACAAACAAGGGGGCACGGGGTCCAGGCTCCTGTGTCAGGAGGCACAGGCCCTATGCTCTTTTGCACTTCGACACAATATGTTGCTCAGGGCAGTCTATCTTCCTGGCCAGGAAAAATTTCCTGGCGGACAGATTGAGCAGGGTTCTGCAACCGCACGAATGGCAACTGCACCCTTTAGTGGTTCAGAACATTTTTCTGAAATGGGGACTTCCAATCCATAGACCTCTTTAGTCCCCTGAACCGGCAGCTGCCCCAGTTCTGCTCCAGGCAACCGCATCCCATGAGATTCACAGCGGATGCCTTCCTGATCTCATGGTCCAAGGGCCTTCTGTATGCGTTTCCTCCCACGCCCCTGGTGGCCCGAACCTTGTTCAAGATTC
Source organism: Ichthyophis bannanicus (assembly GCA_033557465.1). Classification (NCBI taxonomy): domain Eukaryota; kingdom Metazoa; phylum Chordata; class Amphibia; order Gymnophiona; family Ichthyophiidae; genus Ichthyophis; species Ichthyophis bannanicus. The sequence continues at coordinate 74,063,785 of CM066033.1, forward strand.
TAAGGGACAGGGCCTCGATCATATTGGTAGCACCCAGATGGCCGAGGCAGCCCTGGTTCCCGCTTCTGTTACAGCTGGCGGTGGACACCCCACTCCCTCTGGGGTTGCAATCCAATCTTCTTTCTCAGGATCAGGGTTCCCTTCTGCAACCCCAATCTCAAAACTCTCAATTTGATGGCCTGGAGGCTGCAAGGGTAGTGCTGGCTCCCTGGGGCCTGCCTCCGGAAGTTGAAGAGGTGGTCTTGGCCTCTAGGAAGCAATCCACCAGAAAGACCTATGCCCTGAATTGGAGACGGTTCTCCATGTGGTGTGACTAATGCCAGGAGAACCCTTTCTCCTGCCCTGTGCCAGTGGTGCTTCAGTACCTGCTGCACTTGTCTAATCAGGGTCTTAAGTCCAATTCTGTTCGTGTACACCTTTCTGCTCTGGCAGCCCACCACTCACTGGTGGAAGGGCACTCTTTATCGGTTCACCCCTTGGTGTCCCCAGTTCCTCAGAGACTTGCTCTTGCTTAAGCCTTCTCTCCGTCCACCAGCCCGAGTGGGAGTTGAATGTGGTCTTGCAGCAGCTTACTCACCCTCCCTTTGAGCTGATGGCTATGTGTCCTCTCCGCTTCCTTTCTTGGAAGGCTCTTTTCCTAGTGGCACTGACCTTGGCCAGGCGAGTGAGTGAACTTCAAGCCCTGGTCTGTGACAGGCCATACATTCGTTTCTATAGGAACAGGGTAGTCCTTAGGACTCATCCTAAATTCCTCCCGAAGGTAGTCTCCTCTTTCCACCTCAATCAGGAGGTGGTTCTTCCAACATTCTTCCCCATGCCAGCCGGGCTGAGGAAGTCCTGCATACCCTGGACTGTAGAAGGGCCTTGTCTTTCTACATTGATCGTACTAAGGGTCATAGGAGGGATACTCAGCTCTTCGTCTCCTTTGACCCAAACAACTTGAGGTCGCCTGTCTCCAAGTGTACCTTGTCCATATGGGTGGCGGACTATATCACCTGGGCTTACAGGGCAGCAGACCTTCCCTTGCGGGGGTCGAGTCACAGCCCACCGTGTCCGGGCAATGGCTGCATCAGTAGCTCATCTCCGTTCTGTACCGTTGGCAGACATCTGTAGGGCTGCAACTTGGTCCTCAAGCCAGACCTCTGCAGCCCATTACTGCCTAGAGAGGGAGTCCCGTAGGGACAGTGATTTTGGTCAGGCAGTACTCCGGAATCTCTTTGATGGTTTAGGCAACTCCAGCCCTCTTGTTGGGCTACCGGTGGGATCTGTTCTCAGTAAAAAAAATTTCCCTGATGCTGGGGCTTCACAGAGGGTGCTCCTATTTTTCAGCCTGGGTTCCAGGTAGCCCAGAGCTAGGGAGTCACCCATATGTGAGGACTGACTTCCTGCTTGGTCCTGGAGAAAGAATAGTTACTCACCTGTAACCAGGTGTCCCCCAGGAGCAGCAGTAATCAGTCCTCACAACCCTCCCTCCTCCCCTGGGAGTTGCAGTTGTATATAGTTCATTTTGTTTTTTGTGCTGTCTTCTAGCTATGTCATCTGACTGAGCAAGATGGCACCTTTGGGTGGGAAGGGGACCGCGCATGCGTGGGTGTATTCCCAAAGGCTTTCTTAGAAAGCTGGGGAAATGCTCCGCATGGGGGCTCCATTGACGTCGATGTCACCCATATGTAAGGACTGATTCCTGCTGCTCCTGGAGAACACCTGTTACAGGTGAGTAACTACTCTTTATTCACTTGTAACAGGTGATCTCTGGGAACAGCATGAATGAGTCTTCACATATGGGTATCGTCGGTACTGACAGAGCCTGCACGGGAACGCTCCCCAGCGTTAAATAGAATAATAAATAGGTAAACCGCTTGGTTCAAATGAAAAGGCGAAACCACCCTTTGGCATAAAGTGAGGATGAGTCCTAAGAACTACCTTATCATGGCGAAATCTTTATATAAGGAAGATCCGCCACTAAGGCCTACAACTCACTGATGCGTCTTGCAGAAGTGAGAGCAACTAGGAAGAATGACCTTCCACGAAAGAAACTTTTAGAGCTGTAGTAGCTAAAGGCTCAAAGAGCGGTTTCAATAAGCTGCCCGAGAACAAGATTCAAATCCCATGCCACCAGCAGTGGCTTAATGGGAGGTTTTTGTCAAGAGTAGACCTCTCATAAATCTTGCTATGGAGTGGATGAGAGGAAATAGGTTTGTCCATCTAAGAGGTTCGCAAAAATCAGCAATGGCACTAAGATGGACCCTTACTGAATTTGTTTTAAGACCATAATCTGATAGATGGAGGAGATACTCCAGAAGTGATTCCACAGGCACTAAATGAGGGTTAAGTCCCCTTTGAGAACACCATACAGAGACCCTCTTGCACTTAAAGGCATAGGATCGCCTTGTGGAAGGCTTTCTGGAAGCCACAAGGATATCCTTTACCTGTTTAGAAAGGTTAATATCTGGGAATCCTAGGCTTTCACTAACCAGGCCCTGCAATAAGGTCCCGTTCTCTTGGGAAAGAAGATCTGGAGCATATCCCAACTCCAGAGGTGTGGCTTGAGAGAGATGTAGAAGCAGAGGATACCACGTCTGCCGTAGCCAACGTGGAGCTATGAGTATCATATGACCTCTGTCTCTCTGAAGCTTGAACAAAGTTTTGGGAATGAGGGAATGGGAGGGATGGCATAGAGGAAGTCCTGACCCCAGTGGAGGAGGAAAGCATCCCTTGTCTGACAGTTTTGAGCCGGGATTCTGGAACAGAATCGGGGAAGTTTGGCATTCTGTGGACTTGCAAAGAGGTCTATATCTGGCGTCCCCAGATTCGAAACACTCGAGCAAGCCGGATTGAGTGCAGAGACCATTCGTGTGGCAGCAGTATTCGAGTCGGCGTTTGTCTGCCCAAAGATTTTGAATGCCCGGAATATATAACACTAGACGGTGGATTTGAAGCTCTCTGGCGAGGGCCCACAGTCTCAAAGCTTCGTTGCATAACAGAGAGCCCGTTCCGCCCTGCTTGTTCACATAGAACATGGCTACTTGATTGTCGTCTGGACCAGAACTGTCTTGTAGCTGAGATGGGCCTGAAATACTCAAATAGCATGGAAAATGGCTCTGAGTTCTAGGAGGTTTATGTGAAGACAAACCTCTTGTGAGGTCCAGAGACCCTGAGTTGAGAGATCGTGCAAGTGAGCCCCCCAACCCAACTTGGACGCATCTGTTAGGGTGGCCTGGCATAGGGGCTGCTGGAAAGGAGAGCCTATGAGAAGGTTTTCCAGTGATTGCCACCATTGCAGGGACGAAATGAGACGTGTGGCGTTTCTGATTTTGTCCATTAGCCGACCGAGGCCTGTGTCCACTGAGAGGATAGGGTCCACTCAGCTGCTTGCATATGAAGGCGAGCATAGGGAACCACATGGACAGTGGATGCCATATGCCCCAGAAGTTGAAGCATCTCCTGAGCAGTCAGGAAGACTTTCACAGCTGCTTGGGAGGCCAGCTGTACTATACAAAGACAACGTGGCTGTGGCAGGAAAACCCTTGACTGCCTTGTGTCTAGATGAGCCCCTATGAATTATAGAGACTGAGAAGGGGTGAGGTGAGATTTTGTGAGGTTTATGACCAGTCACAAGTACCGAAGGATTCGCATAGTGCGAGAAAGAGTGAAGGTGGCTTCTGGAGCTGTTGATGCTCGGATGAGCCAGTCATCTAAGTAGGGGAAGACAAATATTCCTAGAGTTCTCAGGAATGCTGCTACTAACTGCCATGCATTTTGTGAAGACTCTTGGGGCAGAAGCCAGACCGAAGGGAAGAACCCTGTCTTTGAAGTGTCTTCCCTGGAAAAGAAATCAAAGGAATTTCCTGTGATCTGCATGGATGAGAAATATGCGTATATGCATCCTTTAGATCTAGAGAAACATAGCCAGTCCTGACTCTGAAGGTATGGCAGGAGTGTTCCGAGGGAGATGATCTTGAATTTTTCCCAGAACAGATACCTGTTTAATTCTCTGAGGTCCAGTATAGGCCTGTGTCCCCCTGTTTTCTTTGGGATGAGAAAGGGGGAGTAGAACCCCGTACCCTGTTGGGATATGGGTACCTCTTCTATTGCTCCCTGATCAAGAAGTGATGTGACCTCCTGACCCAAGAGATTGGTGACAGGGACCTGAGAATCGAACTGTCTTATGATTGTAAGAGGGGGCATGCTGTGATGGATATGCAGAAAGTAAATTTGCATATATTGGGTTTCTAACATGCAGATTTGATTCTCATGCTGTGAAAATGAAGTCTGTACCCCTCTCGTACAATGGACAGAGTCCAGTTTTCTGATGTTATTTGTTGCCATCTTCTGGCAAAATGGCATAACCTGCCAGGATGGTTAGGGGTTCTGGACCTTTCCGGGGGAGAAAGACTAAGATCTCTAGGAAGGAGTCAAAGCCCCCGAGGAGGCTGTCTGCTGAGCTGGTTAAGTTCTTAGAACTTGTGGCTTCCTCTGCTGCCTGGTCTGTTGCTGCCCCTTTTGGGGAGCATGAACTGGACAGTGGCCCTGATGGGTGTAAGATGGATAAAATTTCTTTTTCTTGTTGAAAAAGGGTTTCTTCACTGACTTTTTCTTTGCTGGGGTGGCTGTAGACTTTGATAGTCTGTTCAAGGTAGTATTTTCAGATTCAATCTGATTGGCCTTGTCCTGCCAATCCTTGCCAAAGAGATTTTCTCCTGTGCAAGGAATGTTTCCCAGTTTATCTTGCACCCATTGTTCTTAGTCTGATGCCTGAAGCCAGGCAATATGACGTGCATCGATGGAAATAGCAGAGGTTCTGCTAATGCATTCAAAGCAATCAAAGGTTGCACGGTTCATAAACAGAGACATCCTGGGCATGTTTGACCAGAGTAAGGAATTCCCCCCTTTTTTCCTCAGGGAGAAGAGGGCTCATGAGCCCAAAGTCTCCTGCAACCTCTTTGAGGAACATTCCCATATACAGAATGTAGGAGCTGATCCTGGATGACAACATGGAGGATTGGAAGCATCGACGCCCAAAGGCATTGAGTGTCCTTAAATTCACGGCCTGGAGGATTGGAAGAATGCATTTTAGCACTCTTAATCCTACGCATCACCGATTCCACCACCATTGAATGCTGTGGTAACTGAGTCTTATGAAAACCAGAACAGCTTGGAACTCGGTACATGGTATCGAGTCATCGAGAGTGTGGAGACACCGTTAAAGGTATTTCCCACATTCTTAGCATAAGATCATGCAAGATTCTGTGAATGGGAAGGGTAGCTGCCTCCTTAGCAGGTTTAGGGTATTGAAGAATTTCTAATTCTTCTGCTCTGGGTTCCTTCTCCGGAGTCACCGTGATTGAAAGACCTTGAGCTAAATCACGTATGAAATCCTGGAAGGACATATCTTCTGGAAGAGACATTCTACGTTTAGGAGAAGGAGATGGATCCTCCAGAAGGACTGAACATAATAACATAAGATATGCCATACTGGGTCAGACCAAGGTCCATCAAGCCCAGTATCCTTTTTCCAACAGTGGCCAATCTAAGTCATACGTACTTAGCAGTTTCCCCAAAAGACACAGGTTCCACAATGCGTGTATTGGGTCAAGTACTGATATCCTGGATCACTTCTTAATAATGGTTTATGAACCTTTCCTCCAGGAACTTGTCCAAACCTTTTTTAAACCCAGCTACACTAAAGAGTAGTTATTCACCTGTAACAGGTGTTCTCCAGGAGCAGCAGGAATCAGTCCTCACATATGGGTGTCATCGGCGCCAATGAAGCCCCAGCGGAGCATTTCCCCAGCTTTCCATGAAAGCCTTTGGGAATGCTGGCACGCATGCGCGGTTCCCTTCCCGTCTAAAGGTGCCATCTTACCTCAGTCAAATGACATAGCTAAGAACAGCACACAAAAAATGTAAAAACAAACTATGTACAACTGCAACTCCAAGGGGAGGAGGGAGGGTTGTGAGGACTGATTCCTGCTGCTCCTGGAGAACACCTGTTACAGGTGAGTAACTACTCTTTCTCCAGGACCAAGCAGGAAGTCAGTCCTCACATATGGGTGACTCCCTAGCTCTGGGCTACCAGGAACCCAGGCCGAACAAGAGAACTCCCTCTAGTCACAGCATCAAAGAAAGGCTTTTCAAGGACACAACCTCCACCGGTAGCCCAACAGAGGGCAGGAGGGCAGGAGTTGCCTAAACCTCAAAGAGATTCCGGAGTACTACTTGGCCAAAAGCACTGTCCCTACGGGACTCCCTCTCCAGACAGTAATGGGCCGCAAAAGTCTGGCTTGAAGACCAAGTTGCAGCCCTGCAGATGTCTACCAAGGGCACAGAGCGGAGATGAGCCACTGAGGCAGCCATTGCCCTGACACGATGGGCCGTGACCCTACCCTGCAAAGGAAGGTCAGCCGCCTTGTAAGCCCAGGTGATACAGTCAGCCACCCATCTGGACAAGGTACGCTTGGACACAGCCAACCCCAACTTATTGGGGTCAAAGGAGACGAAGAGCTGAGTAGCCCTTTTATGCCCCTGCGTACAGTCAAGGTAGAAGGATAAGGCCCTCCTACAGTCCAGGGTATGCAGGACTGCTTCAGCCTGGCTCGCATGAGGCCGAGGGAAGAATGTTGGAAGAACCACCTCCTGGTTGAGGGGGAAGGAGGAGACAACCTTAGGGAGGAACTTTGGATGAGTCCTAAGGACTACCCTGTTCCTATAAATCCTGGTGTAAGGTCTATCACAGACCAGGGCCTGAAGCTCACTCACTCGCCTAGCCGAGGTGAGGGCTATCAGGAAGAGAGTCTTCCAGGAAAGGAAGTGTAGAGGGCAAGTAGCCATCGGCTCAAAGGGTGGGCGAGTCAGTTGCTGCAAGACCACATTCAGCTCCCACTCAGGAGCAGGAGGACGGATGGGGTCTTGAGCAAAAGCAAGCCCCTGAGAAAGCGGGACACCAAGGGGTGACCTGACAGAGAATGTCCCTCCACCAGTGAGTGGTGAGCTGCTAGAGCTGAGAGGTGGACCCGAATAGAAATGGACTTAAGTCCCTGATTTGATAAGTGCAGTAAGTACTGAAGCACTACTGGCACAGTACAGGAGAAAGGATCCTCTGTACGAAGCTGACACCACACAGAAAACCTCTTCCATTTGAGGGCACAGGTTTTCCTAGTGGACTGTTTCCTAGAGGCTAGGACAACCTCCTCAACATCCTGAGGCAGGCCCCAGGGAGCCAAAACTACCCTTGCAGCCTCCAGGCCATCAAATTGAGAGCTTTGAGATTGGGGTGCAGAAGGGAACCCTGCTCCTGTGAGAGAAGGTCGGGCTGCAACCCCAGAGGTAGTGGGGAATCCACTGCCAGTTGAAGCAGAAGTGGAAACCAAGGCTGCCTCGGCCACCTGGGAGCTACCAGCAGGACCGAGGCCTTGTCCTGAAGAGTCTTGAAAAGAGTTCGGGCCACCAAGGGCGTGGGAGGAAACGCATACAGGAGGCCCTGAGACCAGGACATCAGAAAAGCATCTGGTGCTATCCTCGATGTGGTTGCCTGGAGCAGAACTTGGGCAGTTGCTTGTTCAACGGACTGGCAAAGAGATCTATACAAGGGAGACCCTACTTCAGGAAGATCTTCTGAACCACCAAGGGATGCAGCTACCACTCGTGGGGCTGCAGAATTCTGCTCAACCGGTCGGCCAGGCAGTTCTCCTGGCCTGGAAGGTACACTGCCTTGAGAAGCATGTTGTGCTTCAGGGCAAAGGAACAAAGGTCCTGAGTCTCTCGACAAAGGAGCTTGGACCCAGTCCCGCCCTGTTTATTCACATAAAACATGGCTACCTGGTTGTCTGTTTGAATCAAGACTGAGCGGTGAGCCAGGGCCGGAGAAAAAGCCTTGAGAGCCAAGCGGATAGCTCGAAGTTCCAGGAGATTGATTTGTTGGGCTGCTTCCCAGGGAGACCAGAGGCCCTGAGTGCACTTGTCTAGACAATGAGCACCCCAGCCTTTCAGAGAGGCGTCGGTGGTGAGGACCACCGAGTATTCTGGCATTTGGAAGGGCATCCCTTCAGCAGATTGGGTGTATGTAGCCACCAGCTGAGGGAGGCCAAAAGGGGTCTGGACACCTTTATCCTGTCTCTTAGGCGGCCTGTGGTTTGAGACCACTGAGTCCGAAGGCACCACTGTGCAGGCCTCATATGGAGCCTGGCATTGGGAGTCACATGCACTGTCGAAGCCATGTGGCCCAGAAGTCTGAGGCAGAGTCTGGCGGAGACCAGGGGTTTGTTTAGAAACTGTGTGGCCACGTCCATCAGCCTGTGGGCCCTGTCTTCTGGCAAGAATGCCTTTGCCAGTTGAGAATCCAACCTTGCCCCTATGAACTCCAAGTTCTGGGAGGGGAGCAAAGTGGACTTTGCGAAGTTTATGACAAAACCCACGTTTTGAAGCAGAGCAATGGTTCTGAGGGTGGCTTGTCTGGCCTCCAGGAATGTCTGACCTCTGATGAGCCAGTCATCCAGATAGGGAAAGACAAAGATGCCCTGATTTCTCAGGTAGGCCGCTACAACTGCCAGGCACTTGGTAAAGACCCTGGGAGCGGAGGTCAGGCCAAAAGGTAGTACTCTGTACTGATAATGGTTTCCTCCCACAATGAACCTGAGGTACTTTCTGTGGTCTGGATGAATGAGGATGTGAGTGTACGCATCCTTTAGATCTAAGGAGCAGAGCCAATCTCCCTGCAGGAGGTACGGCAGAAGTGTCCCAAGAGTAAGCATCTTGAACTTCTCTTTCTCTAGGAACTTGTTGAGGTTCCTGAGGTCCAGAATGGGTTGAAGGCCACCGGTCCTTTTGGGTACCAGGAAATACCTGGAATAGAATCCGTGACCTTGCAAGTGGGGAGGCACAGGCTCCACCGCCCTGTCCACCAACAGACCATGAAGCTCTTGTAGAAGAAGGTCTGTGTGCAGGGGAGGCCTTGGAAGCTCCCCTGGAAAATATGGTGGAGGCAGTTGGTGAAAATGGAGGGCATAGCCCTTGTGGACTATCTCCAGCACCCAACTGTCCCCGGTGATAAGGGGCCACTGGTGGGCAAAGAGGGCGAGGCGACCTCCTGTGCAGGGTAGGGGGAGCAGTGGAGGAGAGGCTACCCTCAAGGAGTCAAAAACCCCCACCCTGCTGAGTGGTAGCAGGGGCCGGAGGCTTGGGGGTCCTCTGCCTACGGGGCACATTACCCTGGCCCTTGGCTTGCTGACCCTGGGGGGCAGCTTGGGCAGCCTGATACTGAGGGTACTGTTTGTAGGCAGCGCCCTTCCTCGGATAAAAGGACTTTTTACCCGAGTCCTTCTTTTTATGTGAAGGGGCAGAGGTCTTCCTCGACAGCCTTGTCCAGGTAAGGTGCTCGGTCTCGAGCTGAGCGGCCTTCTCGGTCACGGGTTTGCCAAAAAGGTTCTCACCTCGGCAGGGGACATCGACCAACTTGTCCTGAACCCATGGCTTGAGGTCCGATGACTGCAGCCACGCCTGGCGTTGAGCCGCGATGCCGGCAGCCGCAACTCGGGCCGAAGCCTCGAAGCCATCGTAGGCGGCGCTGGAAATGAACTTTGAGCATTCCTGAATCCCCGAGGACAAGGTGTTAAATCTCTGCAAGGGTTCCCCAGAGAGACCAGCAGGGAATCCGGCCAACTCCTTGGCCAGGTCTCGCAAGTACATGCCCATGTACAGCTGGTAAGACTGGACACGGCAAGCAAGCATAGACCCCTGGAAGCACTTCCTACCGACGCCATCGAGGTTGCGGGCCTCCCTGCCGGGGGGCACCGCAGAGTGCATCTTCTGGCTCTTCAGACAATGCATGGGCGATTCCACAACCATGGAATGGTGTGGTAGCTGTGCTTTCTGGAAACCAGGGCTTTTGCGGAGTCGATAGATGGAATTGACTCGCTTGCTCAGAACCGGCGCCGAGGCCGGTGCCTCCCACATCCGGAAGAGGAGCTGTTCCAGCATTGGAGAAACCGGGACAGTAAAGGCCTCCTTCGGAGGAGAGTCGTACTGTAGAGCATCAAGCTCCTCGGCTCGAGGCTCTTCCTCGGGATCGGCAGGGATAGCCAAGGCAGCTGCCATAAACCGGACGAACTCCGAGAACCTAGTGTCCTCCGGAGGGGATCTACTCCGGGGCTCAGACTGCGGTGAGTCCGACGGGACGCACCGAGTCTTAAAAGTATTGGGAGACTCCTCGTCCTCCGTCTCCCAGGCGGACTCATCCGAGGAGGAGTCAGGGTCCGACCCCGCGGGGCCTAGAGGCACCCGCCCAGACGCCGGGGGCACCGGCGTTGACACCCTCGGTCCCGAATGGGAGGTCGAGGGAGACCTCGACCGAGGACGACTTCGAGCCACGAGGGTCTCGAGTATCGGCTCGGTCTCCGGGGTTGACTTCGAAGTCGACATCCCGGTGGTCGGGGCAAATGCAGCAGACAGGCTGGCCATCAGTGCCCGCTGCTGCTCCATGAAGGCAGACAATCTGCACTCCAAGGCTGTCATCCTGAGACTCAGCTCGGGAGACGCAGCAGCCACCGACTCAGGCCCCGGCAGCGCCGGGCCTGACGTCGGCTCTCTGGGAGGAGAGTCCACGAGGACTACGGGGCTTACGTGTCCAGCAGACTCCGGCTCCACGCGAGGAAATTTGGCAGGCTTCTCTTGGTCCATGGGCCCGGGACGGCGGTCGGGGGTCTTAGACCTGGCCCTCTAGGGACCAGGGACCTCTTCCGACGCCACCCTCGCGAGCTGCTTCTTCCTCTTGCGTTCCCGGTCGGGGGACCCCCGGCCGAGGAGCTTCAACGGTGCTCGGGATCGGAATCCCGAGATGTCGAGGCCTCAGACGAGGTCCAGGCCCGGCCGGAGGCAGAGTCTGAGAAAAACCTTTCCTTCTGATGCTGCCAACTTTTGAGTGCCTTGGAAGACATCTTCCCACATGGCACACACGACTTGGGGTCCTGGTCAGGGCCGAGGCACTGAAGGCAGCAGTCGTGTGTGTCGGTGAGAGACATAAGTTTCTTACACCGATCACACTTTTTCAAACCACTGGAAGCCATCGGGGAAAAAGAGCCCCTGTGAGGTCAAAAGACCGGCCTTCCAGGGAAAAATTGAAAAAAGGGCACAAACGCCAGCCACGAAGGGCAAAAACCGAAAAAGAAATAAACGGGCTCGATACCGGTGTACCGAACCCGGCGGGAGGGGAACCGGCGTCGAACCAGAGAAAAATAGCAAAAAATCGCCGAAGAAAAAATCACTTTTATCCGGAAGAACAGGACATACGTCCGGTGGGCTTCTCGGGAAAAAAGAGACTGAGGTAAGATGGCACCTTTAGGCGGGAAGGGAACCGCGCATGCGTGCCAGCATTCCCAAAGGCTTTCATGGAAATCTGGTGAAATGCTCCGCTGGGGCTTCATCGGCGCCGATGACACCCATATGTGAGGACTGACTTCCTGCTTGGTCCTGGAGAACAGCCTTTACTACATCCTCCAGTAACAAATTCCAGAGTTTGATTACATGTTGAGTGAAAAAATATTTTCTTTTATTAGTTTTAAATAGTTTACCCTGTAGCTTCATTGCATGTCCCCTAGCCTTTCTATATTCTGATAACGTGAACAATCAATCTACGTTTACCTGTTCCACTCCGTTCATTAATCTATAGACTTCTATCATATTTCATTGCTCTGGTACCGGCAGAGTCATCAGAGTCATTGGAATCAGAGGATTCGAAGTATCTCTGCGCCAAGTGTTCCGGCAACGCACGGTACCGGTACCGCTTGAAGTCCGTGTTGGGGTGTCTCAGTACCGGCTTTTCGATACCTGAGATAGACTCAAGGCTCGGCATGGGGGGAAGCATACCGGCCGATGTGGTCGGTACCGGTACCTGTGGAACCGTCTGTAGCGGTCTTAGCGGTACCGAAGCTGCTAAGAGGGCTTCTAGACTGCATTCGATAGCGAGGATTCTCTGATCCATCGCTCCTGCCAATGGCTGCGTGTTGGTACCGGTGTAAGCGGCTTTGACCCCAGAACATGGCACCAGTAGTTCTGCAGAGGTGGAAGCCTCTGGAACATTCTGGAGCCCCGTTAATGCTTTGGAGATCGAGGCCTCCCGCTGGGGCTATTTTGCCGGTGAACTTTCCTCGAAGGCAATGCCAGTGGCATCTTGATACCTGGAAGGAGATCTACACTTTGAGGAATGGCCAGTCTTAGAAGACTTAGGTTTAGTTACCCGAGATCCATGCGAGGAAGATGAAGCCCTGGAAGATGTCGATGCAACTGACATTGTATCTGCGGCCAAAAGGGTACCGAGTTTTGCAGCTCTATTCTGCAGGCCCCTCTTGGTCATCTTTCTGCAGGAGACACTCCGATGGAAAATGGTCAGGACCTAAACACTTGAGACACCAGTCATGGGTGTCGGTGACCGATATGGTACCGCCACACTTAGAACATTTCTTGAAACCACTGGTTTCTCCATGTATGAAGAAAGTGGGCCTAGTGCCCAAAATGGCACCTAGCATCGAGAGGAGAAAGGCCTCTGAAAGAAAAATATTTTAGAAAGCTAGTTTTTTGGGGGGTTTTTTTGAAAAAGAAAAAAAGAGAACCGGCAGTACCGGTAGGTGTCAAGTGAAGGCAGACGCGACCACAAAAAACAAAAGAATAAGAATACATTTTCTGCGGTGACAGGGTATGTGTCCTGTCAGCTCTGCAGAAAACGAAGAACTGAAGAGGGAGAGTTGGAAAGGCGGCACGCAGGTGCTGTGGGATGCTCCCAAAAGCTTTCCTATTGGACGCTGGGGAGCGTTCGCCCGTGCAGGCTCTGTCGGTACTGACGATACCTATATGTGAAGACTACATTCCTGCTTGTTCCTGGAGATACTATTTAGAAATTAGAGGAATATCTAAATCGACAAGGCTCATAGTCCCCTAAGGTTCTTAGGAGAAGCAAAAATTTATTTATTTATTTGAGTGATTTGTATACCACCATTTTGGGTAATCAACAGCAGTTTACATACAGAACTGACATACACTGAACATTTTAATAGTATCAAAAGTGCATGTCTACAGTCAATCAAGTATATTTACAAGATTTTACAAATTTAATTTATTTACAATTCAGATGAGTAAGGATGTTTTAGGGATAGTTGTGGGGAAGTTCCTTGGATAGTTGAGATGGAAGTGTAGTATCAGAGTATAGGGTGGATGAATTGTAAAGAAAGGCTAGTATAGTTAAGGGTGGGAATGCTTCAAGTAAGTTGTGTCCTGGAATATGTACTATGTTGGGTTGACGTTTGGAGTTGGTTCATTTTTTCCAAAATGTTTAATAAATAGGAAAGTTTTAAGCCGAGTGTGGAATGTGGATAGGTCTGACATGCTTCTAAGTCTTTGCTCCAGAGCATTGGGGGTAGGTACTCAAATGCTCTGTTGCTAGTGAGCTGCTTTGTTTTTGGTAGTTGGACAGGACTGAGAAAGTATTTTTATTTGGCCTTTGCTTTGGCTGTTGTTGGGAGTGACCATAATTAGGTGGGATAGGATCGAAGGTGCTGTATTTGTGATGATTTTGAATGAGATCATAATTAACTTGTATTTTATTCTGCTCTGCACAGGTGACCAGTGCAGGGCATTAAGTATAGGTGTTATATGATTCAAGCACTGTGCGTTGTATATGATGCGTGCCATTTGAAGAAGATAGAGTTATTGTTTTGGCAGCCCATGTAGTAGACTATTACAATAGTCAATGTGTGGGATTATCATAGCAATGATTTCAGAACATTGATGCAAGCTATGTAATAGAGGCTTCATGTGTTGTAATAGTCTGATATTATTAAATATTGGCTGCGTTGGGTTTTGAATGAAAGATGTTTGTCAAGTGTGACGCTTAGGTATTTTACCTCTTCTTTGACTTCAAGATTGAATTCATTGATACCTATGTTGCAAGGTGGAGTGTAGTTTTGGTTTCTAGTGATTATTAATACTTTTTATAGATGATATTTAGACCGTAGTTTTTGAGCCAGGTAGCTAATTCCTTGAAGTCAAGGTTAGGTGTGTTTACATTGAAGGGCATATACAGCGTTATGTCATCTGCATAGATGGCATAGTCAATATTGATTTTCTTTATATTAGATGACAGATGAACTGTATATAGATATTGAAAAGGAGGGCGTTTAGTGCAGAGCCTTGAGGAAATCCTGTTTGGTGGTATGTGCTGGAAACATTTTGGCCTATGCTGACCTGTTGAGTTCTGTCAGAAAGGTATGAGGTGAACCAGTGCAATGTAGTTCCACTTAGACCTCTTTGTTGCAGTCTTTGTATTAGTTAGGCATGAATGACAGAGTCAAAGGCTGTGGCAATGTTGAGGAAAATTAAGATGAAGGCTTGGTTAGTGTTGTCAATTCCTTTTACAGTTTTGTTGTAGAGAGGTAACATTAATGTTTCAACACTATGTAATGGTCAAAATCCAAATTGATTATTGTCTAGCGGGGCATAAAGGTCAATATGGTCTTGTAGTTGCATGTGGACATTCTTTTCTATTATTTTAGCCAAGACTGGTAAGCTAGAAATAGGTCTGTAAGAGGAGCGGCATAGTTTGTCAAGCGATTTTTTTTTTAGGATGGGGCGTATGACTGCATCCTTAAGTCCCTTAGGTCCTTGTGATAGACACAGGTTGACTATAGATAGTATGATTGGCACTAGCTCATCACATGCCATTTTAATCCAGTCTGGCTTTAGATGTAGTTGTATGTACAGTATATTTGCTATGCTTCTTTTGAGAGCAGCATAGCAAATATGAATACAGCTAGCTGGCATAAAAATGTATGTGCAAGTCGGATTTCAGCGTTTAGCAGAACTAGGGATGAGCAAAAGGATAGACACCTAGGGAGCAAAGTCTCTAGGATGGGGGTAATGTAAAAATAACTGAAATACAAGCAAAAGCCATTGGTGGGTCAGAGGAGAGGGGCTGGAAACAGGATGAGGGGAGAAGAGCCCAACGCTGATAGCCTACCCAGGAACTTGGCACTTATGTTATTTTTTGGGTGAGGGCTGTGGGTCAGGTGTAAGCTTGCCCCTACAGTTCAGTAATATAGTTTTACTGCATCACTTCTATATTCTCTGAACTAACCCTTGTGGCAGGGCTGTGGGGTCAGGTGTAAGCTTGCCCCTACAGTTCAGTAATATAGTTTTACTGCATCACTTCTATATTCTCTGAACTAACCTTTGTGGCAGGGCTGTGGGACCAGAGTGCGCTCTGCTCCAAGAGTCCAGTAGAAGTCTGTTTTATATATCCACACGTCCTCTGTCAGCATTCAAACCAGCTGGACATTAAGCATGCTCTCCAAACCTGTCCTGGATAAGCTACCCAGCAGCTGTGTTTTCGAAATATCCACTTTTCAATCATACGTACAACACAATTAAATCACCTGCTAAAGCTGGTCAGTTAGATTTATTTATTTAGACAGTTTTGTATACCGCCTTATCCTTCAATCAAAGCGGTCACAACACAATTGGGGGATACATTTAACACGCGGGGATATGAGACACATTCACTAATACTTACAGGGAACATGGGCAATGGAGGGTTAAGTGGCTTGCCCAAGACCACAAGGAGCATCTGTGGGACTAGAAACCCCAGTCCTTCCAGCCCAAGGTTGCTGTCCTCTAGTGGGATTTGAACCCCCGACCTTCCGGCCTGAAGTACCGTGCCCCAACCACTAGGCTACTCCTCCCTCTAATGGAGCAATAGCTTTAGCTACATTCTGCCCTTTCTTGTCACTGAACAACGAAGTTCCTTTCCATCTTTTCTCTTTTCTAACCCTGTTCGTAAACCGCTTTGTGGCCAGAGTGTAAAGCAGTATATTAAATGCTAGAACAAACAATAAATATGCAAGAGATAAATCTGCATGTTAGAAACCCAGTATATGCAAATTTACTTTATGCATATCCATCACAGATATCTTGAAAATCCAACTGACTATGGGGATCTCAGGGTAGGTCTGGCAAACCGTGGACAAGGGAATCTAGAGCTCAGTGTTCTCCAACCACTTTTTGTATGAACATCTGGGCGTAGACCTCCACCCATATGACTAGGAGGGAGAAGTGCCGTGTCCCCCTTTTACGGTGGCTAGACTAAAGAAACAGTGCATCTGATCTTCAGTAAGGCAGCCACTGTTTAAAGTTCAGCATCAGCCTCTGATATGTACAATCCCACTAGTCATGGATTCGAAGGAGCACCTTGCAGCAGAGACCACACTGGCAGATGCTTCATTTACACTAACTTATCCAGTTAGCAGCTGAATATTGCTGCTAAGTGGAAACTTGCCAACTACTAATTTTAAACAGATCAAATCTGTCCATTTCATAAGTTAAAAAGCCAGCTGTGTAGGGCCGGAAAACATATGGAGCTTTGAATATTGGCTTTAATAGAACCAGTTTACAATGGCTCGTATTTTCCAGTGCTTACTTTCTTTTTATTTTAGTATTTAACTCACATCTTTCTAGTAGGTATTTCCTGAGGCAGCGGAGGGTTAAGTGACTTGCCCAAGGCCACAGAGAGTATCAATGGTATCTGAACCCTGGTCTCAATCACCAGGCTGCAACTCTAAGATCCCCTTATGGGACAGTTGCATATAGAAAATCCTCCTCTCATCTGTGAGATTTCAAATACACACAACAAAAGGTTTTCCTAGCAGTTGAAAAAAAAACCCTTGGTGGTTTCCAAAAATTCCCTGAAACCCTTTTTAAAAATTGACATTACATTGGCCACCCTCTGATCCTCAGGTGTTATGGCCATTTTGAATGACAGGTTAGTAATTTCAAGGCCAGTATTTAAAAAGCCATATATTTGATGGGCTCTGGTAAACTGCGATGCTACATGCAATATCCAGATATACAGACTGGCACTGAAAAGCCAAGCCGAGGGCCACTATCTGGATAAGTAACGATAAGTAGTGGTGAATTTAGTCAGCAGGATAGCAATTTAGGCCTGCTTTTCATGCAGCTTAATTTATCTGGATAAGTCCTAAGTTATCTGAGTAAGTGCTGACTAAATGTTGGCACTTATCCAGATAGCACTACTCTTGCTGCACCCATGGTCTGCCACTGCACTAACCAGATAGTGCCAGGGTGCGTGTAGAGATATTGACTGGCACTATCCTAATAGCATTACTGAAAGCATAGTTATTCACCTGTAACAGGTGATCTCCGGGAACAGCAGGAATTTAGTCTTCACATATGGGTATCGTCGGTACCGATGGAGCCTGTGCGGGAACGCTGCCCAGCGTCCAATAGGAAAGCTTTTGGGAGCATCCCACTGCGCCTGCATGCTGCCTTCCCGCCTTTCCCAACTGTCCCTCTCCAGTTGAGTTTAAAGCTGAGACAAAGAGAGAGGGAAAGAGAGAAAGAGAGAGAGAGAGATACAACTCCTAGGGGAGGTGGGTGGGTTGTGAAGACTAAATTCCCGCTGTTCCCGGAGATCATCTGTTACAGGTGAGTAACTATGCTATCTCCAGGAACAAGCAGGAATGTAGTCTTCACATATGGGGACTCCCTAGCTGCAGATGCCAGGGAGAAGGCCCCAGAGGTTGTGTGCCCCTGTGAAAGGGCTCCACTTCCCCCATGGATCTCTGGCATCCTACCAGGGATGGTGGGTAGGAGTTGATTAAGTATGGAACAGGTGTTGAAGAACAGCCTGACCAAACAAGGCATCCCGGCGGGAGTCCTTGTCCAAGCAGTAATGGGCTGTGAAGGTATGAACCGAAGCCCAAGTAGCTGTTCGGCAGATGTCGTCGATAGACACAGAATGAAGATGAGCCATAGAGGCTGCCATGGCTCTCACATTGTGAGCTGTGACATGGCCTTCAAGAGAAAGGTTCTTACTCTCAAAGGCAAAATAAATACACTGTGCAATCCAGCTGGACAGTGTGAAGATCCCTTTCCACATTTGAGGCGTGAGGCCTTGGGAAAAATACAGGAAGGTAAACCGCTTGGTTTAAATGAAAAGGTGATACCACCTTTGGAATAAAGTGTGGATGAGTCCTAAGGACTACTTTATCATGATGGAACCTTGTATAAGGAGGACGTAGTAAAGGCTGTTAGTGTAGCTGGGTTTAAAAAAGGTTTGGACAAGTTCCTGGAGGAAAGGTCCATAAATCATTATTAAGAAGGGACCCAGGATATCAATGCTTGACCCAGTACAAGCATTGTGGAACCTGTTTCTTTTGGGGAAACTGCTAGGTACGTATGACCTAGATTGGCCACTGTTGGAAACAGGATACTGGGCTTGATAGACCTTGGTCTGACCCAGTAAGGCATATCTTATGTTCTTATGAGGATCAGTCACCAACGCTTGCAATTCACAGATGCGACGTGCTGATGTGATTGCAGTAAGAAAGATGACCTTCCAGGAAAGGAATTTCAAAGAGGTAGTAGCTAATGGTTCAAAAGGCGGCTCCATGAGCTGCCCAAGAACCAGATTTAAGTCCCATGCCACCGGTGGTGGCTTAATGGGAGGCTTAGTTAAAAGAAGGCCTCTCATAAATCTCGCTATGAGAGGATGAGAGGAAATAGTTTGCCCATTTAGAGGCTTGAAAGAAGCTGCAATAGCACTCAAATGAACTCTCACTGAATTGGTCTTAAGCCCTATATTAGACAAATAAAGGAGATACTCCAGTAATGATTCCAGAGGTATCGCAAGAGGGTCAAGACCCTTCTGCGAGCACCATATGGTAAACCTTTTCCACTTGAAAGCATAAGAGCGTCTTGTGGAAGGCTTCCTGGAAGCATAAAGGATATCCTTTACCCGCTGAGAAAGGTTAAGACCATGAAGTCCTAGGCTTTCAGCAACCAGGCCCTGAGATGCAGAGACAGGGGATTGGGATGCCACAGCATCCCATCCTCCTGAGAAAGGAGATCTGGAGCAGATCCTTACTCCAGAGGTGGAGATTGAGAGAGATGTAGGAGCAGAGGGTACCACGTTTGCCGTGGCCAATGTGGAGCTATGAGAATCATATGACCTCTGTCTCTCTGAAGCTTGAACAGGGTTTTGGGAATTAGGAGAATGGGTGGAAAGGCATACAGGACGTCCTGGCCCCAGTGGAGGAGGAAAGCATCCCTGGCCTGACAACCTTGAGCGGGAATACTGGAACAGAACCGGGGAAGTTTGGCATTCAGTGGACTTGCAAAGAGGTCTGTGCCCGGGGTTCCCCAAATTTGGAAAATTTTGGCCACCTGGTCTGCATGGACAGACCATTCGTGTGGAAGCAGAACTCGACCGAGTCTGTCTGCCCAAGAGTTTTGAATGCCTGGAAGATACACCGCAAGGAGATGAATCTGATGCTCTCTGGCGAGGGCCCATAGTCACAAAGCTTCGTTGCAGATCGACAGAGAGCCTGTTCCGCCCTGCTTGTTCACATAGAACATGGTTACCTGATTGTCCGTTTGAACTAGGACTGTCTTGTAGCTGAGTTGGGTGTGGGCTCCCCAACCCACCTGTGAGGCATCTGCTGTCAGAGTGGCTTGGGGTGGGGGTTGTTGGAAAGTGGACCCCACCAAAAGGTTTTGGGGTGACTGCCACCATTGGAGGGACAAAATAAGATGATCTGAGTTTGTTATTTTGTCTGACAGGCAACCTGATGCCTGAGTCCATTGAGTGGCTAAAGTCCACTGGGCTGCCCTCATATGGAGGCGAGCATAAGGAACCACATGCACGGTGGATGCCATGTGGCCTAGCAATTGTAACATTTCCCGAGCAGTGAGGTGAGGCTTTAGCACTGCTTGGGAAGCTAACTGCACAATGCGAAGGCAGCGGGGCTGTGGAAGATAGGCCCTTGTCTGTCTGGTATCCAGCAGAGCCCCTATAAACTCTAGAGACTGAGTGGGAAGCTAGGTTGGATTTTGGGAAGTTTATGACAAGTCCCAAATACTGAAGGATGCGCATTGTGCGAGAGAGAAATTCTGGCCTCTGGCTCTGAAGGGGCTCGAATGAGCCAGTCGTCTAAATAAGGGAAGACAAATATTCCCAGGGTGCGAAGAAATGCTGCCACCACAGCCATGCATTTTGTAAACACCCTTGGTGCTGAGGCCAGGCCAAAAGGAAGAACCCTGTATTGGTAGTGCTTCCCTTGAAATAGAAAGCGAAGGAACTTTCGATGAGTTGGATGGATGAGAACATGAGTGTACGCATCCTCGAGATCTAGAGAACAAAGCCAATCCTGACTCTGAAGGTATGGCAGCAGAGTTCCTAGAGAAATAATTTTGAACTTCTCTTTGAACAGGAATTTGTTCAATTCTCTGAGGTCCAAAATGTGTCTGTGTCCTCCTATTTTCTTTGGAATAAGGAAATAGGGGGAGTAGAACCCTGTACCCTGTTGGAGAATGGGTACCTCTTCTATTGCCCCTGGGCAAGAAGCAAAGTGACCTCTTGACTTAACTGGGCATTGAGAGAGGTCTGAGAATTGAACTGTCTTACCACTGTAGGAGGGGGCATGCTGAGGAAATGAAGCTTGTACCCCTCTCTTACAATGGACAGAGTCCAACTTTCTGCTGTTATCTGCCCCCATCTGGGGGCAAAATGATATAACCTTCCTGGAATGGTGGAAGGCTCTGGGCCGTTCAGGGCCAGGAAGGCAAAGTTCTCTAGATAGGAGTCAAAGCCCCTGTGGAGGCTGAGTCTGCTGAGCCGGTTGAGGCTTAGCAGCTTTTGTTTTTCTTTGCCTGGGTTGTTGCTGCTGTCCCTTTTGGGCAGACTGACCTAAACGATGCCCCTGCTGGGTATAGGAGGGGTAAAAACTTCTTCTTATTGAAGAATGGTTTCTTGTAGGATTTCTTCCTTGCAGGATCAGCTGTAGATTTAGACAATCTATCCAAGGTGATATTGTCAGCATCTATCTCATTAGCTTTTTCCAGCCAATTCTTGCCAAAGAGATTCTCTCCTGTGCAAGGAATATTCCCCAGTTTATCCTGTTCCCAAAGTTCCAAGTCAGATGCCTGGAGCCAGGCAATCCTACGTGCACCTATGGCTATAGCAGAGGTTCTGCTTATGCACTCAAAACAGTCAAAGGCTGCACGATTTACAAACTTGGAAACATCCTGAGCATGTTTGACAAGGGCAAGGTAATCCTGCCTCTTATCAGGAAGGAGAGGGCTCATAAGCTCTAAATCTCCCGTGAGCTCCTTAAGGAACATTCCCATATATAATATATAGGAAATGATCCTAGCAGAAAGCATGGAAGCCTGGAAGGTTCAACGTCCAAAGGCGTCAAGAGTCCTACACTCACATCCTGGAGGATTAGATGCATGTCTTTTTGCACTCTTGATCCTTCTCACAGCTGATTCCACCACCAAGGAATGGTGTAGTAGCCGAGTCATCTGAAACCCAGGACAAGGAGGAACTCGATACATGGTGTCGAGCCTTCGAGAGTGAGAAGAAGTGGTTAGAGGTGTTTCCCACATCCTTACATGAGATCATGCAAGATCTCATAAATAGGTAAGGTAGCTGCCTCCTTGGGAGCTTTAGGGTATTGCAGGATTTCTAATTCCTTTGCCTAGGCTCTTTTTCAGGAGCCACTGTGATAGAAAGCCCTCGAGCCACATCTCTAATAAAATCCTCAAAGGACATATCCTCTGGTGGAGACATCCTACGCTGAGGAGAAGAAGAATCCTCAGGAAGAAGTACTCTGGTATTGGCAGAGCTTTCAGAGTCTTCAGACTCATCCGAGGATTCGAAGTATCTCCGATCTGGGTGATCATGCAATGCACGGTACTGGTAGTCATCGAAGTCGGCATTGGAGTGGTCCGGTACCGACCTTTCGATACCAGATGGATACGCATGACTCGGTCCTGGTAGATTACCTGCCGATGTCGATGCAGTCGGTGCCGGCACCGGAGTCGGTACCGGTTAAATTGTCTGAAGCGGTTTCAAGGGCATCGAGGCTGTGAGAAGAGCCGCCAGATGCGTTCAATAGCCAAGAATCTCTGGTCTATCGACGCTGCCGAAGCTTGGGTATCGGTACCGGATGAAGCAGCCGGTACCCCAGAGCATGGCACCAGTAGTTCTGCCAAGGTTGAGGCCTCGAGAACATCCTGGAGCCCCATTAGTGCTTTGGAAGCCGAAGCCTCCCGCTGGGGCAATTTTGCCGGTGAAAGTCCCTCAAGGGCAACGCCAGAGGCATCTCGCTGTCTAGAAGGAGATCTACCCTTTGAGGACCGGCTAGATTTATGTTTAGTTACCTGAGATCTATGGGAGGAAGACAAAGCCCTGGAAGACGTTGATGCCACGGAGGCTGCATCGGAGAGAAAAAGGGTGCTAAGCTTAGCAGCTCGGTTCTGCCGGCCCTTTTCGACATCATCCCACAGGCAACACACTCTGAAATAGAGTGGTCAGGACCTAAACATTTGAGGCACCACTTATGGGTGTCAGTGACGGAGATGGTACCGCCACACTTAGAACACTTTTTAAAACCTGAAGCGGGTTTTTCCATCCTAAAGGAAAAGTTGGGCCTGGTGCCCAAAAATGGCGCGTGGCACCTGAGAGAAAATTACTGGAAAAACTCCAGAAGAAAGGTTTTTAAAAAAAAAAAAGAAAGAACCACCGGCGGTACCGTATAGCGTCAAAGGAAGGCAGACGCGACCACAAAAAAGAAGAATATAAGGGATTTTTTTCTGCGGTGACAGGATGTGCGACCTGTCAGCTCCACGGAAAATGAAGAACTGGAGAAGGACAGTTGGGAAAGGCGGGAAGGCAGCACGCAGGCGCTGTGGAATGCTCCCAAAAGCTTTCCTATTTGATGCCGGGGAGCGTTCCCGCGTAGGCTCCGTCGGTACCGAGGATACCCATATGTGAAGACTACATTCCTGCTTGTTCCTGGAGATAGTGTAATTATGCACCTATAACAGGTGATCTGCGAGAAAAGCAGGAATCAGTCTTTACATATGGGTGGCATCCCAGTCAGAGCTAAGGGGAATGCTCTCCAGCATCCAAAAGGAAAGTCTTTGAGAGCAGTCCTCTACGCCTGTGTGCCTGCCTTCCCAACTTCACTCCTCAGTTGAGTTTGTAGCTGAGAAGAAGACAGACAAAAAGAACCCTACAACTCCTAGGGGAGGAGGGTGGGTTGTGAAGACAGATTCCTGCTGTTCCCGGAGATCACCTGTTACAGGTGATTAACTATGCTGTCTCCCAGAACAAGCAGGAATGCAGTCTTCACATATGACAGGGATCTCCAAATCCAGTCCGGAAGGTAGCAAACCAGACAGATTTTCAGGATATCCCTAATGAATATGCAAGAGGGAAATCTGAATACAATGGGGGCAGTGCATGCAAATATATCTCATGCATATTCATTAGGGACATCCTGAAAACCTGACTGGCATGCAGCCCTCCAGGACTGAATTTGGAGACCCCTGACATATGGGACTCACTAGCTCCCAGATACCAGACTGGTATGGAGGGGAAAGCAGTGCAAAGCCTGAGGCAAAATCTGGACTTGGACTCTCACTTCCACAGCTCCCCCGATCGGGGTTGGGCAGGCCTGCACGTGCCTGTGCTGGCCGGCTCCGGCCCAATCAGGAGCAGCCCTCCATCTATAAAAAGGAGTGCCATTGGGCAGGCCCGCGCCCGAGGACCTCGCCAGAGGGCCCTTTGGCGTGGTCCTTAGGCAGGGTACTTAGGGGGTTAAACGCAAAGGAATTATATCCAGCCCCGACGCAAGATTGCCATTGTAGAACAGATCGTCCTATTCTAAGTCCTACCCTTAACAGCTATGGACTCAATTTTGTAATGCTTCTCACTCACACTGGTAACTATATTCCTTATTTGTTCAATCAGTAATTGTGAATGCCTCTATTCCATGCCAAAGATATCAGAAGACGCTACGAAACCTGTAAGCAGAGGATACATGTTCTACTGTGGAACTATAAAGTCTCTGAATTTTTTTACCACTTAGCATATTATAACGAAGCTATTTTATTGCCCCCAGCTTCATTGTAAAGCTCTCAGTGTAGCCTAGAATTTATTACAGCCAGATTTAAATACTTTGCTTTAACGTGCATGAACTCAAACAGATTATAAAGTTCACCTTGTTTACTGTGACTGCTTCAGCTCATGCAATCCCATGTTGCTCTCCTTATATAGTACCCATGTCCTCTTAATCCTTTGCAATTTCCAATTAGTATTGTTACCACTTCAGTATCTATCCCTGCATCTTTTCTTATTTTATTGAATTAGTTCAGCTCAGATTTTCATTTAGCAATCAAAGAACTCACTCCACTACAACAGAACTTGTTTCTTCATTGGCACAACCAAAGGATTGTTTGCATTCAATTCATAAACATATATGCAAATCAGGAAATGTGGTCAGCAAGGTCTCAGCAAACACGGGCAAAGGCAAATACGATCGAGACGCAAGTCAAGATCTTACTGCCAAACATAATCCCATTAACATCAAGGACCAATTGCCTCCACCACCTCTTGCATTTTCACAGATTCAAAAGCAAACGGCAGCCAAACCCAAATTGAAAACACTTACTTATAAGAATCATGGGAATGGACCGCAGACTGCTACCCCGACGTCACCTCAGAGCTCCCATACGTTTCGCAAAAATATCGCTGCATCAGGGGAATTTACTGCAAAACAAAAACACCCACCCAAAATTAACCTTATCTTTAAAACCAGAAACAAACACTCCCAGCCCTTCACACACTTGAACCATTAAAAACAGAAGAACGCCACTTACTTGAAACGGCAGCCAACACAGCACTTCAACATTGCTTCCAAAAGACGCCGCGCATGCTCTCGTTCCCCACGAGCACTACATTCCCAAATATACCCTGCTGCTGACATCAACGACTTACCCAGAATGAAAACTCCACCCCCTTCTTTTAAAGGCATACCGCCCAGTCAATCCGAAGATTTAAACCACCCGGGGCCACAGTGTTCAGACGGAAAATACACTTCTGCTCACAAACCAACAGAGACTGTTCCCTGCTCTTCCCGTCACTCCCAGAGAATACGCGATCTAAACAGAAACACCGTAGATCACAAAACTGGTGTTTAAATTCCAAACAATGCGGAACCAAAGGAGCCTCACGAACTGAGCATTTGTCTACTTTTATGCTCAAGAATGTGCTTGCGAAGCGCCCTACATGTACTTCCTACATATAAAAGACCACAGGGGCATACGATCCCATAAACAACAAAAGTGGAATCACAAGAAGTCCGATATCGAAACTTGTGCTTCACTCCGTGATATTCAAAAGCAATAGCTCACTAGACACATCGCAATGGAACAATGCCCACAAGGGCTATGACCCCCTGCCCTATCATTATCATCAGACACAGAACGTAAAGCAGAAGGACTTCATATTTATCGCAAATTGCGTTGGCGCTGCCAAACGCAACGGACCTTCTTGTCCACTAATCCTGGAAGGGTACGTAACACCCCTGTGTGTCTCTGCATGATCCGCTGTATAGGGAAGCTGAAAGGAGAATACTTTTTAATAAAATTGATATGTTCACCATCTTCCAAGGAAGCCCCTTGTTTTTAGGAACTAACAAAAGGGATCGATTGTTAAACAATGCCCTCCGATAGGCATCTCGCACCACCCTGCGAGGATAACCCCTAGCGATCAACCCACTCGCCAAAGATTTAGATTGCTGTTGAAAGTCAACGATATTGGAACAATTCCTGCGAAAACGGATAAATTGAGAAAAAGGTAAACTATTACGTAAGCCCACCGGATGCGCACTCCCATAGTGTAATAGAGTGTTCCTATCTGTGACCTATTACACTATGGGAGGTGAGGAACTGTGCCGCCCTGTTTGACAACGTAGAACATGGCTATCTGGCTGTCTGTCTGAATCAAGACAGTTTGATTCAGTAGTCGAGTTTGGAAAACCTGAAGAGCGTTGGTAATTGCCCTTAACTCCAGGGAAGTTGATTTTAAACAAGATCTCCTGCTGGGACCAGAGAACCTGCATCAGTACTTTGTAGAGATGGACTCCCCAGCCCAGTTTGGACACATAAGTGGTTAGTCATCCATTGAGGTTGAGAAATCTATAAAGGTAACCCCACATGTAAGTTGCTGGGCAAGAGCCACCACTGTAGAGAGTTTGCCAGGAGGGATGTGATTATCACTGGGTCCCGGAGACACCCAGTTGCTTGCTTGCTTCTACTGGGAAGGGAGGGTCCACCAAGTCGTATGCATGTGAAGAAGGGCATAAGGAAATACATGGACCATGGAGGCCATGTGGCTCAAGCATGTCTCTGGCTGTGACGTAACGAGCTTGCTGAATGAAACTGGCCAGTTCTATGAGGTGCTTCTGCTGGTCCTCGAGTAGAAAAGCCCAAGTCTGATTGGTGACAATGCTTGGTGTTTCACCTCTGATGAGCCAGTCAGCTAAGTAGGGGAAGATGAAGACTCCCAGAATGCGAAGATAGGCCACGGCGACCACTAGACATTTGGTGAAGACATTTGGGGTGGAAGCCAGGCTGAAGGGCAGAACACGATATTGATAGTGCCTGCCATTGAATATGAAGCATAGGTATCTTCTCTGAGATGGATGAATGAGGATGTGGGTGTACACATCCTTCAGATCTACAGAACAGTGTCAATCATTTCTCTGAAGGTAGGGCAGTAAGGTTTCCCAGAGAAACCATCTTGAACTTTTCTCAAACAAGGAACTTGTTGAGGTTTTCTGAGGTCCAAGATGGGACGGAACCCCCCTGTTTTCTTGAGGACAAGGAAAAAATAGATAGCAACTCAAGCTCTCCTGTCCAGAGGGAACTAGTTCGATCACATCGTCTGCTAGGAGGGTGCTGATTTCCTGCTGTAGGAGGGAGCCATGTAAGGGAGCAAGAAGATACTCCTTCGAGAGGAAGGGAGGAGGTATCTGGGCAAAATTTAGTAGACAGCCCTTGAGGATGACCTGCAGAGTACAGGACTCTGATGTAATGAGGTGCATGTGGGCAAAATGGACAAGTTGAAACTTTTCTCAGAACAGATATTTGTTCAATTCTCTGAGGTCTAGAATGGGTCCGTGTCCTCCTGTTTTCTTTGGAATAAGAAAATAGGGGGAGCAGAACCCTGTACCCTGTTGAAGAATGGGCACCTCCTCTATAACTCCTTGAGCAAGGAGTGTTGAGACCTCTCGATCTAATAGATTGTTTGTAGCAGGTTGGGAATTGAACTGTCTTACGACTGTAGGCAGGGGGCCCATACTGTGAAAATGAAGTTTGTACCCTCTCTCCACCAATGGACAGAGTCCAATTTTCTGCTGTTATTTGGTGCCATCTGTTGGCAATAAATACACAACCTGCCTGGAAATGTTTAGGGTGTTCTGGACCTTCCAGAGGCAGGAAGGCTCTCTATGAAGGAGTCAAAGCCCTTGAGGGGGCTGGGCCTGTGGAGCTGGTTGAGCTCCAAGGCCTTTTGGCTTCTTTTGTCTGGATTGTTGTTGTTGACCTTTCTGGGCAACCTGACTCTGAGCTTGCCCTTGCTGGGTATAGGATGGATTAAAACTTTCTCTTTTTGCTGAAACCAGGGTTTTTTATAGGGTTCTTTTTGGCTGGAGTGGCTGTAGACTTTGACAATCTATCTAAAATGATATTGTCAGCATCTTTCTCATTAACCTTTTCCTGCCAATTCTTGCCAAACAGGTTTTTCTCCTGTGCAAGAGATGTTTCCCAATTTATCCTGTACCCAAATCTCCAACTCTGATGCCTGGAGCCAGGCAATCCGACGTGCACCAATGGCAATAGCAGAGGTTCTGCTGATGCATTTCAAAGCAGTCAAAGGCTGCACAATTTACAAAACTTGGAGATGTCTTGAGCATGCTTGACAAGAGTAAGGAAGTCTTGTCGTTTGTCATCAGGGGAGAAGGGGGCTTCAAACTCCAAATCTCCTGTGACCCTTTGAGGAATTATTCCCATAACATAAAATATATGAGCTGATCCTAGCTGAAAGCATGGAAGCCTGAAATGTTCGACGCCCAAAGGCGTCAAGAGTCCTGCATTCACGACCTGGAGGCTTAGATGCATGTCTTTTTGCACTTTTCACCCTACGCATGGCTGACTCCACTACCATTGAAATGGTGTGGGCAGCTGAGTCTTTTGAAAAACCAGGACATGGTGGAACTCCATACATGGAACTCGATACATAGTATAGTATCGAGTCTCCTAGAATGAGGAGATGTGGTACAAATGTGTCTCCCACATTCTGAGCATCAAATCATGAAGAATTTCATGAATGGGCAGAGTGGCTGCCTCCTTGGGAGCCTTAGGGTATTGTAGAATTTCCAATTCCTTTGCTCTCAGGTTGCTTTTGCAGGATGGCTTAACGTGATTGAAAGGCCTCGGGCCACCAGTTGAATAAACATCCTGAAAAGACCAACCCGGAGTCTTCGCCGGGAGGTAGACATTCTGCGTTGGGGGAGAAGACGAGGGAGTCTTCCGGGAGAAACACTCGGGTAACGGCCAGAAATTCATCAGAATCATCGGAATCGGAGGAAGATTTGAAGCTATCTCTGATACCGATGTTCATGCAAAGCACGGTCTCAGTATCGATCGAAGTCGGGGTACCCGAGTTGGGTCCAGAGAACCGGATTACTGTTGATGCCAGAAAAAAGTGTCGGCCATGGGAAAGGAAATTCCCACCACGGGGACTGGTACCGTCAGTGCTCTGGTTAAAGGATCTGTAACGGTTTGTCTGTCAGTTACCGGGTGCCCGTTGAACCGCCGGTTGTCAACAGTACCGACAGCTGTAAGGAGAGCTGCCCAGACTGCGTTCGATAAGCGAGGGAATCTCTGGTCTATCAACGCTGCCAAATGCCTGGGCATCAGTACGGGTTAAAAAGCGGCTGGAACCCATGAGCATGGCACCAGTAGTTCTGCCGAGGTCGAAAACGCCTCCGAGAAACATCCTGGGGAACCCCGTTGATGCTTTGGAGGCCGACGAGCAAAGCCTCCCACCGGGGTGTTTTGGCTGTTTTGCCGGTGTAGTTTCCTCAAGGGCAATGCCAATGGCCTCTCGATTGCTCTTGAAGGAAAAAAAACCAGCTACCCTTTGAGGACCGGCTCTTATGTTTAACGTTACCTGAGATCCATGTGGAGGAAGACGAGGCTCTATGAAGACGTCAATGCAATGGACCGGGCATCTGAAGAAAGGCACAGTTACTTACCTGTAAATAGGTGATCTCTGGGGAACAGGCAGGAAAAAGTGTCTTCACATATGGGTAAGTCCGGTTGACGATGGAGCTCTGTCGCGGAGGAACGCTCCCCAGCTTCCCCAAAAAGGAAAGCTTTTGGGAGCAATCCCAACAGCGCCTGCACGCTTGCCTTCCCTAAACCGCCTCTCCTCAGTTCGAGTTTTAAAGCTGAGGGACAAAAAGATGAGTGTAGAAGAGGAAAGGAAAGACAGATAAGAGAGATTACAACTCCTAGGGGAGGGGGGAGGGTTTGTGAAGACTTATTCCTGCTGTTCCCAGAGATCACCTGTTACAGGTTAAGAGTAACTGTGCTATCTCCAGGAACACGCAGGAATGAAGGTCTTCACATGAGGTGGACTCACTAGCTAAGATGCTGGGAGTAACCCCAAGGATAGGAGAACCCTGGGAAGGGGTTCTACACTCCTTCCTATGGGATTCTCAGGCATTCTATCCAGGGATGGAGGGGGTAGGAGATGATTAAGAATGGAACAGGGGTTTGGAGAACAGCCTGACCAAACAAGGCCATCCCGGCGGGGAGTCCTTGTCCAAGCATACAGTAAGGGCTGTGAAAGGGATGAACCGAGGACCAGGTGGACTGATCGACAGATCTAAGGGTCGATGTTGGGACACAGAATTTAGATGAGCCATAGAGGCGGCCATTGGCCCTCACATTATGAGACATGTTGACAATGGCTCTCCAGAGAAAGGTTCTTAATCTGGTAGGCCCGAAAAGAAATACACTGAGCAATTCCAATTGGACCAAGTGTCCTCATTAGGAGACTGGAAGGTCCCAAATGAGAGGGATTCAAAAGCAACAAAGAGCTGGGCAAGACTTTCTATGTTGCTGTCGTTTTTTTGTTAAGTAAAAGGCACGAGCTCTTTTACAATCCAGAGTATGAGATTCTTCTCTGCCATTTGACTGCATGAGGAGCTGGAAAAATAGACAGGTAAAATATACCTCTTGATTAAGAATGAAAAGGTGAGACAACTTTAGGCATTTAAAGGGAGGATTGGTACTAAGAACTTACCTTATCATGATGGAACCTTGTATTAAGGTGGAATTTTAGCCACTAAGGGCCTGCAGCTCACTGAGTTTGCGGCGCAGCTGAGTGGGGTGACTTCGTGCCAATTGAGGGAAAATAAACTTCCAGGATAAGAAAAATTTCAAGGCCAGGTGGTGGCTAAGGGTTCAAAAGGAGGGCCTTCATAAGATGACCAGAACCAGATTTCAAATTCCCCATGGCAACGGAGGAGGCCTAATGGGAGGTATAGTTAAAGTTAGGCCTCTCATGAATCTTGCAATAAGGGGGATTTGAGAGGAGGGAAACAGGGTTGTACATTGAATAGGCTTCTTATAAGGGATTGCTGCAATAGCACTCAAATGGACCCTTACTGAATTCGTCTTAAGGCCTGGCATCGGAAATGATGCAGGAGGTATTCTAATAGAGAATTCTTAAAGGTTATAAGTGCTAGAGGGTCGAGACTCCTTTCAGCACACCCAAATGGAAAAATCTTTTCCATTTAAAAGCATAGGACAAGCCTAGTGGTAAGGTTTTCTGGACAGCCAGTGAGGATTATCCTTCACTTTGTTGAGAAAGATGTCCAGCTTTTGAAGGTTCTAGGCCCTTCAGAAAACAAAGCTCTGAGGTGAAGGGGACTTGGGGTTTGGGTGCCACAAAGTCCCCTCCTCCTGGGACAGAAGGTCTCTGGAGGCAGCTCCCATAGTCCAGAGACGGGGGGCTTGGGAGAGATGCAGAAGTTTTGTAAAAAGAGGCGGTACCACACTTGGAGTGGCCAGCGTGGAGTCTATGAGGATCATAGATCCTTGATACCTCTGGCGTTTTGAACAGAGTCTTGGGAAATCAAGGGAATGTGGCGGAAAGGCATTAAAGGGGAAACCCTGACCCCAGTGAAAGGAGGAAGGCATCCTTGGCCTGAAACTCCCTGACACGGGGCATTCATGGAACAGAAACCGGGGAGGAAGTGTTGGAATTCCATGGGACTTGCCCAAAGAGGTCTATGTCCGGGGTTCCCCATTCCTGGAGATTTGGGGTACCTGATCAATGTGCAGGGACCATTCCGTGTGGGAGGCAGAACTCGACTGAGTCTGTCTGCCCAAGAGTTTTGGATTTCCTAGGAAGGTTATACTGCCAGGAGATGGATTTGGACTGCTCCTCTGGCGAAGGCCCACAAATCGTAAAGCTTCGTTGCAAAGCGACAGAGAGGCGCAGATAGATGAAGTTTCAGTTTTTTTTTAGAGTTAGTTTTTTTTTTTTTTTTGTTTTTTTTCCTTTCCTTTGTTTTTGTTTATGTAAAACATTGGCTACTTGATTGTCCATATGAATGAGGACTGTCCTTGTAGCTGAGCCAGGGTATGAAAGACCTCTGGAGATAAGCTCGAAAAGACTGCTCGAAGCTCCCAAGGAGATTGATTGATTATGAGAAAGGTCTCCTGATGGGGACCAAGGGCACCTTGAAGTTTCGGAGAGGTCTTGTAGATGAGCTTCACAACCCTGTTTGGGGAGGGAATATATTGTGAGAGTGGCTTGGGGCAAACAACTGTTGGAAGGGAGACCCCCGCAACAGATTCTGAGTGGGACATCCACCACTGGAAAGACACAAAAAGAGACGTTATGGAGGTGCTATTTGGTTGAGCTATTTGGTCCTGAGAGACTCCGTGAGGCTTGAGGTCCAATGGGTGGAAAAAGGTCTCATTGGGCCTGCTCTCATATGTAGGCGATCATAGGAGTAACCAAGAATGCAAGTGGAAGCCATGTGGCCTAGCAGTTGTAGCATCTCCTGGGCAGTTAAGTGGGGACATATTTGACTGGAACCTTGAGAGTTGCTAAATGCACTAGGCGTAGGCAAAGGGCCTGAGGAAGATAGGCCCTGCCAGTTGGGTAGTATAATAGCCAGGACCCTATGGAACTCTAGGGATGGGGTAGGGGTGAGCTGGGACTTTGGGAGGTGTACAATCACAAGTCCCAGTTACTGTTACGAAATGCGCCTTTGGGCAGTCCAGGGAAAGTCTGGAGCCTCTGACTGAAGATGGAGGCCTGGATGAGCCAGTCGTCCAGGTATGGGAATACAAATATTCCTAGAGTTCGTAGAAATGCAAGCTACTTTGTGCCATGCATTTGGTGACCCCTCTTGTGGCAGAGGCCAGACCCAAAACGGAAAGCACCCTGTATTGATAATGTTTTCTTGGAAAAGAAAACGAGGAGGATATTCTGTGAGATGGAGGGATGAGGACATGTGGGTACGAATCCTTGAGATCTAGAGAACAAAGCCAATCCTGACTTTGAAGAGTATGGAAGGAGAGTGCCAAGAGAAAGCTTCTTGAACTTATCCTTGCATAGAATTTTGGTTCAATTCCCTGAGATCTAATATGGGTCTGTATCCCCCTGTCTTCTTTGGAATGAGAAAATAGGGGGAGTAAACCCTGACCCTTGTTGAAGAAGGGGAACTTCTTCTATTGCCCCTTGGGAAAGAAGGGTAGCCACCTCTTGACCTAGAAGGTCGAGAGATGTGGGAGAATTGAAATGTCTCACCATGGTGTGGGGAGGAAGGTCTGAGAAATGAAGTTTGTAGCCCTCTCTTATGATGGAGAGGGTCCACTGCTCTGATGTAATCTGCTCCCATCTGGGAGTAAAATAAGCTAACCTTCCTGGAATGGTGAGAGGTTCTGGCTGTTTTAAAGCCAGAAAGGCTAAGTTCTCTAGCATCAAGTCAAAAACCCTGAGGAGGTTGGGCCTGCTGAGTTGCAGCAGCCCCTGTAGTCTTAGGCCTGGCCTGTTTAGGTTGCTGACGCTTAGTAGCAAAGCGACCTGTAGAGGATTGTTGGCCAGAAGTAGAAGGGAATCTGCCCTTTTTGAAAAAAGACTTCTTGAAGGGTTTTTTCTTGGCAGGAATGGAGGTTGACTTTGAAAGTCTATCCAGAGCAGAATTTTCTGCATCCATTTGAGTGGCTTTTATTTGCCATTCTTTGCCAAACAGGTTTTCACCTGTACAGGGAAGATTTCCTAATCCATCTTGGACCCAGGATTCTAAATCAGAAGCTTGGAGCCAAGCAATTCTGTGAGCAGCTATGGCAATGCCAGAAGCTCTGCTGGCACCTTCAAAGGAATCAAAGGCTGCCCTGTTGGAAAACTTTGAAATGTCTTGAGTATGCTTAAGCCAAATGAGGAATTCATCCCTTTTTATCTTCTGGTAGAAAAGGGAGGAAAGTGTGCAGTTTATCGGCAACCTCCTTTAGAAACATACCCATGTCAATACAATAGGAGTTGATTCTGGCAAGAAGCATACTGGCTTGGAAGATTTTTCTACCAAAAGCATCCAAGGTCCTGCATTCTCTTCCTGGAGGAGTAGAAGAGTGTCTCTTTGTACTCTTTATCCTCTTCATAGCTGACTGCACCACAATGGAATGGTGAGGAAGCTGTGTTTTATGAAAACCAGGACAGGGAGGGACACGATACATAGTGTCCAATCTGCGAGAATGAGGAGAGATAGTGAGAGGAGTCTCCCATAAATCAATCATGTGTTCATAAAGAATCTCATGAATTGGTAAGGTGACTGCCTCTTTAGGAGCCTTAGAATAACCCAAAATATCTAATTTTTTTGCTCTAGGCTCTGATTCAGAGGATACTGAAATAGAAAGACCTTTAGCTACTTCTCTTATGAAGTCTTGAAAGGACAAGTCCTCTGGAGGAGACATTCTTCTTTTTGGAGAAGAAGGCTCTTCAGGAAGGGTTTAGATACTTCAGCAGACTCCTCTGATGTATCAGAATCACCAGAGGAATCAAAGTACCGTCTGTCAGGGTGCTCTTCTAACGCTCGGTACGCGTAACGAGCAGTATCGACATCGGGCGTCATCGGAACCGGATCGGTACCGATGAGCAGCCCTGGACAAGGAACCGCTGCAGTCGGTATCCTGGTCGATGCCGATGCAGTCGGTACTGGTATCGGCGCTGGTGCTGGTACCCGAGTCGATACCGACAACAGAGTCTGTTGTGGTATCAACGGCGTCGCAGCTTGGATGAAGGCACTGATAGCCTGCTGCATGGACAGAACATTCTGATTCGACACCATGAATGCCTGGAACTCGGTACCGGAAGGTTGTGCCGGTACCCCAGAGCATTCTAACAGGTGATCGGTCGAGGCCGTGCCATCGATGTCAACCTGTAACCCCATAGGTGGAGCTTTGGAAGCCGGAGCTTCCCGCCGGGGTTGTTTTGCCGGTGCAGGATCCTCGAGGGCAAGCCCGGAGGCATCTCGATGCTTAGAGGGAGATCTACCCTTCGAGGACCGCTGGATTTATGTTTGGTTACCTGAGATGCATTGGGGGTAGAAGCAGCTCTGGAAGATGTCGATGCCACCGAAGCTGCATCAGCGGGAAACAGCACATGGAGCTTAGCTGCTCGGTTCTGTAAACCCCGTTTAGACATTAGAGAGCAGGACGGACAATCGAAATGGAGTGTTCAGGACCCAAACATTTAAGACACCATTCATGGGTGTCTGTAACAGAAATAGTACCGCTGCACTTAGTGCATTTCTTAAACCCGGAGGCTGGTTTTTCCATGAGGAAAATTTCTTGTGAGGCCTAAGGCCCAAAGAGAAAAATACACTAAGTGAGGGAAAAAAATATATTTTTTTTTTTTTTTTTTTTTTTTTAAAGAAAAGAAAGAAAAGACCGGCGGTACCGGTCCGGAGTCGGGGAAGGCAGACACGCGACCAAAGAAAGAAAATAAAATAAAGAACTTCTTCAGCAGTGACAGGGCTCGACCTGCTGGCTCCGCGGCAAAGAAGAACTGAGGAGAGGCGGTTAGGAAAGGTAGCGTGCAGGCGCTGTGGGATGCTCCCAAAAGCTTTCCTTTTTGGGAAGCTGGGGAGCGTTCCCGCGCAGGCTCCGTCGGTACCGACATACCCATATGTGAAGACTCATTCCTGCTTGTTCCTGGAGATAAGAGGGTACCCAGCTTTGCAGCTCGGTTCTGTCTTCCTCTTTTAGTCATCCCTATACAAGAGAGACACTCAGATGGAGAATGGTCAGGGCCTAAACATTTTAGATACCAGTCATGGGTGTCGGTGATGGACATGGTACTGCCACACTTAGTACATTTTTTAAAACCACTAGCTGGTTTTTCCATCTTTTAGGAAAAACGGGGCCTAATGCCCAAAATGGCGCCTAGCACCAAAAAGAAAATGTTTCTGAAGAGAAACAGTTCAGAAGTATATATTTATTTATTTTTTTTAGAAAAGAAAAAAGAAGACCGGCGGTATTGGTAGGTGTCGTGCGGAGGCAGACGCGACCACAAAAAAGTTTAAAGAAGAACGTTTCTGCAGTGACAGGGTATGTGACCTGTCGGCTCCGCGGAAAATGAAGAACTGAAGAGGGACAGTTGGAAAGGCAGGAAGGCAGCGCGCATGTGCTGAGGGATGCTCCCAAAAGCGTTCCTATTGGATGCTGGGGAGCGTTTCCGCGCAGGCTCTGTCGGTACCGACGATACCCATATATGAAGACTACAACATTCCTGCTTGTTCCTGGAGATAACCATGACTGGGATGTACCAGGCTATACTTTCTTCAGAAAGGACAAGGTAGGAAGAAGGGGAGGAGTGGCACTATATGTAAAAAAATATTAAAGCGTTGGAATTACAGAGCTGAAAAGGGAGAGAGGGAGCATGGTTGGGTTAAACTAGAAAGAGGACTACAAAGAACACCCCCCAAGTGTCACTGACAAATAATCTCACACTCAACAAAGACAGTCATTGACGAAACATCCCCACCCAGTAGGCGACCATTGGCAAAGTGACAACCGAAATCCAAGTAGCTAACCAGTGCTTACCAATGCTACTGTGGCAACCCACTCTCCCACATCCACTATTTTTTTTTGTCCGCTAGCGGTTGGAGAGGAAGGACTGTACCCATCCCCGCATTACTGAAAGTAACCCGAAGCAAAAAAGGCCACAGCGTGCCCAACTCAACTTGTAACATTTTGGCCAAGCAGTACTTATCTTGAACAGACAAAACCAAATGTCTTCTTCAGGTGAATAATGTCATCCACAGCTTGCCACCATCCACAGCTTGCCACGACATGACATGCCTGTTTTCGTCACCACCCCGGCCCCACCGGGTCCTGTCTCAAGTGGAATCTCGCCCACACCCGTCGCCCACAAAAAACGCCGGTGAGCCAACAGATCTTTTTGTAGCTAGAAAACATCATCCAATTGGCTATCCCAACACACGTCACGATCAGAGGTGGAGTCAATACAAAAGTCTCTTCTTACATACTAATTGCTCCACACCCGGAAATATCTCAGTGGAGCCAACCACCAATTAGTGCAGGCGCCACCAACATCTTGTTCCAGGTTTAGACCAAATGGAATCACAGTCCTGCAACTTGTATCTCCACTGACTGTTCCTTCCTCTGAAGGCGCTGTTCCCGGGGGCGGGGGGGTGGGGGGGGGGGGTGGGGGGGGGGGGGGGGGGGGGGGGGGGGGGGGGGGGGGGGGGGGGGGGGGGGGGGGGGGGGGGGGGGGGGGGGGGGGGGGGGGGGGGGGGGGGGGGGGGGGGGGGGGGGGGGGGGGGGGGGGGGGGGGCCGGGGGGGGGGGGGGCGGGGGGGGGGGGGGGGGGGGGGGGGGGGGGGGGGGGGGGGGGGGGGGGGGGGGGGGGGGGGGGGGGGGGGGGGGGGGTGGGGGGGGGGGGGGGGGGGGGGGGGGGGGGGGGGGGGGGGGGGGGTGTCCCCACCCCGAGGTGTCGCCGGGACATCATCGATAACCCTCCAACGTAAGTCCTCAAAACTGTGATTCCCAGAGGCCACACAGTGTTCAACCATGGGTGCAGATAAAAATTTTTTGTCCGGATACGACTCGCATGTTCCCCCACCCTGATCTTTACTGTGCGAATAGTGCGCCCCACATCAAATAAATCACAAGGGCAAACTATAATGCACACCCACAAAACTCGTCTGGCACGTAGAAAACTCCAGAGTAGGAATAAGATCGCCCCGCTGTCAGATGACACCATTTGCAGGCCTTCCATTAGTATTGAAGCAATATTTACAATGATGACAAGCCCACTGTTCCTCTCTCTCCCTCCGACCCCTGCCGCACAGAAAACCCCGTGTTCACTTTAACCAAATGATCTCGTAGATTCATGACCTCTGGTATAACGCGAAACGTACCGGTTCCTGAAAACAATTACTAGCCTGCACAACCCCCACAATGCTTTCTTAAGCCATCGAGACCCCTCCGCTTCATTAGCCATAAAAAGGTAAAATCATCTGAGATTCATTTAAAGGCGATGTGTCCCGCGGCTCCAAAGGCTGCAAAAGCCACGTTCATGAATGGGGAAAACCGAGCTCTAATGTACGCTCTCCTAATCGCCCTAATTGGTACACCCCGCTCCAAAAGACGTTCCTTTCCCAAGCCTGTGCCTGTAACTTAAACTCCCACAAAGAAGAACAGATTCCTTCGAAGACGAAGGAACTGGCCCAAAGGGAGATTGTTCCTCAAAGGAAAAGGGGTGATGGCTTATGGAGAACAAAGCAAGCTGGTTCGCTGGCATGGCTATTTCGGAACCAGATAGTAATAAACCCCCTCCTCCCCTCCCCGTATGCCCACCCGCCCAATCTAAAAACTCAATGCTACGTGTTATCCATATGTGGGGGAACGGTGATGTTTTCGTTGAAGCGAGTTCAACCAGGCCACAAATTCCCAAGGCTCTCCCGAGTAGAAGTCCACAAGAAAAATACATCAGCCAGGAACCTCACCCAGAGGCGTACATGTTGAAATGCTGGGGCCGGATAAACATACTGCTTCCTCCATTGCCGCCAAATAGCAAAGTTTAATGCCTTACTATGTGTTGTCAAATGTATTAAGCAAAATCCACTACAAAACTAACAATTGAATTTTTTGCTTAAAATTTCACCCACAGAGAACTAATGTCCAAAATCTACAAGGGCTCCTGGGTCTCCGTATAAAAGTCCGCAGTCATTTGCAAGGTCTATCAGTCAACAACCCCAAACTTGCTAGACTGCTATTCACATCAACGACCCAACTGATGATGCCCTTTGAAATTATTTGACTACTTTATTTTTTATCATGCAAGTTTTCCATTTTTTTATATTATATTTTGTTTTCTCTTTAGATTCTCGTTCATATCTCATTCGATTCTTTCTTCTAATACTGTGTGCAGTAGTACTTTAAATCTCTCTATAATATTCCACATTATACTACATTGCATAGTTCAGAGCTCTTCTTATAATTCCAATATATATCATAGAACAAGGGCCCATAATGTGGTGTACTGAGTGCCAAGTGTTGCAAGTCACCTCCTAAGAAGTTCGTTTATACGCTGCAATAAGGTTGTCCAGAGCAATGATGTTCAAAAACAATTCCAAAACTTTCTTATCTCAACAAAAATCATGGACACGTATCTTCACCTCAGCCGATGTTAATCTTCTATTCGTAGAGGTGATGAAAAACCTTTTTTGCTGGCGAGTGTTCACTCATATCCCGAGTGTTCACTCAAATCCCAACGCCGATGTTCTAAGGCGCCCAAGCGTTTCTCTCCATGAGGTTCTTCAGGGGAATGGTTTATTACACAGCGGACTCTTCTAAAAAATAAATTCAAACTTTCACTACTGATAATTATTTTTAAAAACTTTAAAACTCATACCATATCGTTCCCAAACCAAAATCTAACATGTCGTCTAGGCTCAATATATTAATATTGATCAATTTCACCTCAATATTATCCCCGTTGCGCCATACTTTTTCTCATCTTAAATGAAAGAAAGTTGTGAGCGTTGTTGTTCCATATGAGTAGCCAAAAACGCCACGCATGCGGCTAAGCGCTTCCCCCAGCTCTCTTATTGGCGTTCAATTCGACGCCTCCCACAATTTCCATGATGTCATCTGAATGATCCGGGTGCCACTAATTTCTTTAAACACATAACTGCCAATCTATAGAGGCGTTTAAGCCATGCGGGCGTACTGTTATGATATATATTGGAATATAGAGATATTAAAGTACTACTGCACCAGTATAAGAAGAAAGAATTGAATGAGATATGAACGAGAATATAAAGAAAACAAAATAAATATAAAAAATGGAAACTTGCATGATAAAATAAAGTAGTAAAATAATTTCAAAGGCATCATCAGTTGGGTCGTTGATGTGAATAGCAGTCTAGCAAGTGTGTTGATTTATAGACCTTGCAAATTACTGCAGAATTTTATACTGAGACCCATGAGCCTTTGTAATTTTGCTACATTAGTTCCTATTGGGTGAAATTTTAAGCAAAAAATTCAATTTTTAGTTTTGTAGTGATTTGCTTAATACATTTGACCACACATAGTAAGGCATTAAGCCCTGATGGAAGGTCAATTAGGCTGGAGGGAGACCTTGTGTTTCCCACAGGAATATGTCGCTGGGTTAATAAAATAAAAAACCCCGTTTGCCAAAGATAGCTTAGCCTCACAGTCCCCAATGGGGAATTTGGAGAACTCTTGGGATCAATATGTGAAGACACAAACGAGATGTGTAAGGGCTGAATTACATCGTTTATCTTTGGTTGAGTATATTAACCGACAGCAGATCCCCAGAGGCCTACGAATCAATAGGAGCCACGTTTACCCAATCTTGATGCAATCTTTATTGGTAAATGGAATAGTGTGCTGAACAAATGCTCTTTGGATCTGATGATCTTGATTATAGAGCATACAAAATCAGAAGTTCAACGAATGACCGCTGAAGTAGAAAAACTACGGGAAAGTTTAAAAGAGGTTGAGACGTCTGACCAATTTATCCAAAATTGGCTGATGCACAGAAGACAGTGGAGACGGTACGGCAAGAAGTGATGGGTAAAAAGACTAAGAAGTTGGCAAGAGATAATTCTGATTATACCATAGGGTATGTTTACCCTTGGCTTAATGTCAATAGAAAATATACTAAAGGGGCGAAGAAAAAAGTACATTTTGAAAACAGTTCCGATGATTCGGACGGGACAAGCACCAGCACATCTTCAAGGGAAAGAAGTTTTTCCGGGGACCGGGAAAACAAAAAGAAAAAGAAACAACAAGTCGAAGTGCGGGGGAGGTCCCCCGAGAGACGGTACCCTCGACGAACCAAATAGCTGGAGTATCTGATTCCTCTGACATTGGAGTAGTTATTAATGTCTCAGGGTGTACCTTGTCAGGGGAAGAAATTCGGTTATTGGAGAGAGGACTGTCTTATGTTCCCAGGATTACCCATGATCCGTTTCAATTTAGAATTGATTTTTTTAATTTGATTCGGAAGCTCCATCTGAAGGCTTTTTTCGCAAGACAGGAGAATTCTTCGTCTGATAATGTACTGACGGAGGAAGTCCAGTCAGTATCTAGGATACCTTTACCGTTTAAGTCCACCTGGATGCCTCCAGGACCCCTCCCACCTGCGTTGTTGGTCTTTCAGGATCTCGTATTGGCTGAAGTACAGCAATTGGAAAGTACTCAAAGAAGATATTTGACTACGCTATCTTATTCTGAACGCTTAGTGCTTCGTAAACTGCGGGATCGAATGGATATTGTAATTCGAAGCGCTGACAAGGGTGGAGCAGTAGTGGTCCTTAATAGACAATATTATATTTCGGAAGCTCTTAGCCAACTGCAGGATGTCAACACATAGAGAGTTCTTGTAGCCGACCCCACGCTAAAGTTAAAATCTGAGATACAAGCTATTACTTTGGAAGCCCTGCAGGGACATTTACTGGAGAGAAAGGAGTATAGGTATCTCAATAGTGCTTCGACTTCAATTGCTCAGTTTTACACAGTGCCAAAAATCCATAAAGATTTGTCAGCTCCTCCAGGGCGACCAATAGTGTCCACTCGAGGGACACCTTTGGAACCGGTATCAACTTTTGTTGACTCATTTTTGCGTCCACTTTGCCCAATATACCCTCATTTATAAAGGACACGACACATTTTTTGCAAGTTTTGGAGAATTTTGCGGTGTGGGCAAACAGGATGATACGTTTTTAGTGACCATGGATGTAGTCTCATTGTACACCAGTATCCCCCAAGAGGCCATTTTGAGTAATAGAACAGAGTTTGAAACAAAGGGGAGATCTCACTGATGATGTTATGCGGATGGTGTTGAAACTGATGAGATTAGTGATTTTTCAAAAATTTTTTTCAATTTCAGGACACTATATATCAACAGATAGCCGGGGTAGCGATGGGCGCTACCTGCGCACCGTCTATAGCCAACTTGTATATGGCACTTTTTGAAAAAAGTTGGTTGGAATCTTCCCCTTATAAAGCCCATATTATAGCATGGCGAAGATTTATAGATGATGTTTTCCTGATTTGGTGGGGAAAGGAGGAAGAGTTACTCTCCTTTTTTGGCTGGTTAAATTCTTGTGACCCCCACATAAATTTCACTATCTCATATGATAAGAACATGATAACTTATTTGGATTTGAGAATACAGAGGGGTGATTCAATGTGGACTACTTCCATATTCACTAAACGTACTGATAGAAATACGTTTCTGCATTTTTCCAGTGCTCATACCAGACAACTGAAAGAGGGTTTGCCGTTTTCCCAATTTTTAAGATACAAATGAAACTGCTCTGACATCTCTGACTTTCGATTACAGTCTAAACAATTAACTAGGAATTTTTTGGCACAAGGATATCCACGCTCGGTAGTGAAACGAGCCTACACCAGAGCCCTATATAATGACCGATGATTGTTGTTGGCATCAGATCCTT
The DNA here is from genome assembly GCA_033557465.1 of Ichthyophis bannanicus. NCBI lineage: Eukaryota > Metazoa > Chordata > Amphibia > Gymnophiona > Ichthyophiidae > Ichthyophis > Ichthyophis bannanicus. The sequence continues at coordinate 74,105,732 of CM066033.1, forward strand.
CTATTAAACGTTCTCGACAGATTAAGGATACTGACACCGTGAATTTTGTCACTCGATTTTCCCCATTGAGCAAATCTGTCCAGAAGATAGTGAAAGAGTGTATTAAAGTTCTGAGTCAAACTTCGGGTTTAAATGACAAGACTATTCATTGTGTATGGGGTAGAGGTATTAATTTAAAGGAACAACTGAGCCCTTCTCGTCTTCGCCCACAGGGTTCCCTGACTACAGCTGATATTGAACGAGGTCAACGGCAATGAGTATCCTGCAGCATATGTTCCAGAACTCTGCAAATACAAAAAATTGAATACCACGGCACTGAGTACGAATTGTACAGAG